>CAOLHI010001502.1:0-685842 GCA_948474755.1 Ctenosaura bakeri
CAACGTATTAAAATAATTAGGGTTGGATAGCCTCCATTATTACATTAATACTGCAATCCAGAATTATATCTGCACTTCGTCAGCTCATATTGGAAATACAAGATAAGGGAGGCCATTAGAAGAGTTTGGGCTATAATTCGAGGCATAGATACTTGGAGCATCTCCCATGGAACGTACCTCCAAGAATTATGCTCAGGATCAGTAATGAGAATGGAATCAGAATGCTGGTGAGGTTTTTTAGAACCAGAAATTTAGAAGAGAGGGCCAAAAATTTCCTAAGAGCCCTCACCATGCTGGAATCTATATAACCTAAATTGTACAAAAGTACAATCTAAATTTATCCCACCTCTCCCTAGAAGACAGAAACAGAGATTAAACTACAATCCATATTAGACTATAATTTTTCCCATAGATTCTGATAAAACCAAAGACACATGCAAAATTTATAATGGCTTCTTTCAGACTGGAAAAACAAATCAATCACCATTTCCTTTTGCTGCTGAACAATTATTGACAGCAGTACAATATAACTCCCTAGAATGTATACAGAAATCATGCCACAACTTGAATAGTTATGGAATCTCAATCCAAAATAAATACACTGGTCTGTCTTTTCTTTGCAAACAAAAAAAAACCTAAATAAATAGACCCCACCTCAAAAAAATATTGTGGCACCTTAAGGACCAGCAGCTTATTTTACAAAAACAAAACAAAGCGGACTTGAGTTCCATAGGTAAAAACAAAACAAAGCGGACTTGAGTTCCATAGGTAAAAACAAAAATTAGAAAAATGTAATCCTTTCTATTGAGAGCAATCTAAAGTTTTACTGACCACATCTGTAAGTCTATCTTATAACACATTCCTGTCTTCTCCAGACTGGTGCTTTCAGATGTCTTAGACTACAGATCCCACAACCATCAGTTGTGGGAGATGGGAACTGGTGATCAAGACATCTAGAGGGTACCATGTTGAAGAAGACTGCCATAATAACTAGAGTCCATTCAGAGGAATGAAATTAATCCTCGGTTGACATATTATAGATGAATATGGCTTTGTGGAGGCAGGGGTCAAATTAGACAATATACTTAGTACAAAATTAGAAGTGATGCTCCCTTAAGTCATGAAAGTCTTCATTTTATCCTAGCATGTGTTTTCATCCCCATGTCTTGGGTTCCAGGGTACTTGGTTTTGTTTGTTCATTATTGGGCAAGCACAGAGTTAGTTTGCAATCTGATTGCTGAGACACACATTTGTAAGGGTCCATAGTAGGAGAGGAAAATGTTTTGAATTTCTAAGCTTAATCTTGTACTTGTGTTATGTATACACTGTGACTTGCTTATCAAATGGTTCGCTGAAACCTCCAGCAATTTCCAAGTATCAAAATGAAAAACCTAAGGTCATTTCGGTACACCATCGCTAAAACGTAGTAGCTACTGTAGAGTCAAAGGCTTTCATGGCCAGAATCCATTGGTTCTTGTGGGTTTTTGGGCTTTGAGACCATGTTCTGGTTGTATTTTCTCCTGATGTTTCGCCTGCATCTGTGGCTGGCATCTTCAGAGGAATGGAGGAGACTCATTCCTCTGAAGATGCCAGCCACAGATGCGGGTGAAACGTCAGAAGAAAATACAACCAGAACACAGTTTCAAAGCCCGAAAAACCCACAAGAACCAAAGTAGTAGCTACTGGTTGTATTTGTTTCAGGGGCCATGGTTTCTCACGATGTCACAGCGATCTAGTAGCAGTCCTAAAATGGTAGCTAGGATGCATTATTTGAACTACTGAAATGCTCCGTTTTGCACTGCCTCGTCCGCATATCTCCCATATGCCTCAATGCAGAAATGTTAAATGCACGTTATTGCACGTTAAGAAAATAACGGTGCTGGCAGGATGGCCAATTTGGGCCGGCGGTGTGGGGCAAAATGTGGAAGAGACTCTTTGCTTCAATTTGCATTAATTCTGAGAGGTGCAGAATGCAGCATCACTACTGCGTTTCAAGAAAATCTACCTTAACTATGGGAAAGATCCATTTATGGCATCTTGTGCAGAAAGGAGCTAAATCAAGAAAAAAATGTATCAAAACAACCCAATGGAAACCGAGCATAGTGAGTACTGATGGACTGCCCATTGGAAAAGGAGAGGGGATCAGATGGAATCCTCTTAAAGGAGGGCCTGGCAATGGGTGTGAAATCTTAAGCAGAAGCACTTCAGTTAGAAGAGAACACACTTCCCCATTTTGTTGCGGCTCCCACTTTGTACTCACTAAACCAGAAATTCCATATTGTCTCCTTGTAGTCTTCACCAAAGAACCAGCACCGCCAAAAGAAACCTTCATGGTGAAATGTGAGGATCCCCTTCTCTTCTGTCCAAACTTCTCTCTCATCCTTTTAAACACAAAACACACATGTGCACATTCAGACGTGTTGCAGGACATGGTTTCACTATCATTAATTTAGAGCAAAGCTGAATTTTTAGAAATATGAAATCTAGCGTGACATTGGGGAAAATGATGTGGTTTCCACCCCATCTCTCCTGAAGTCTTCCGAGCCCCAGAAAATTCTGCAGTCCCCCCAAGCAGGTTTCAGGGCTTCTTCAAGGGCCGTAAGTGGGGAAGATAAGATTCCCCTGTCCTTATATTAGATTCCACTGTTGCACAAGTGAATCAAATACAGTCCATTACTTTTATATAGGCAGATGACATGAAAACTGAGCCTGCTTCATAAGCACAGCAATATATCAATGGATAATAGAGAAACAGGTAATCCTGATATCCAGATAAGGTAGGTAACAAGGCATTATATGAAAGCAAACCTTAAAAGACTACAGTCAGTCTTCCACGTTTGCGGATTGCACTTTTGCAGATTTGATTATCCACAGATTATTTGCTGTCACCTCTGCTGCCTCCCTATGCCATTTTTAACAGGGACTGCAAGCCCCATGAGACAGTGGCCATTTCCTTACTAGCCTGTTATAGCACGATGATTCCACTTTCAACATCCTCTGGAATCCTGGGGTTTGCAGTTTCGGGAAGGGCCGGCCGACCCCTCCCAAAACTGCAAACCCCAGGATTCCAGAGGATGTTGAAAGTGGAATCATCGCGCTATAACAGGCTAGTGCGGAAATGGCCTGAGAAACTGCAAACAAGACTTGTAAGTCCCTATTAAAAATGGTGTGGGGCAGCAGTGGAGGTGGCAGTCAGCCCCGTCAGCCACCTACTTCTGCCCTGTGAAGGAACGATGATGCCTCAGAAAAATCCACAGTGGGTTGAATATGGTGATCATATTTTTTGGGTGTGTTAAATATGGTTTGGGGGGGCCTAGAGTTATTCACGGCTTTTCCATTTTCACGGGGGGCCTGTGCCCCTAACCCTAGCAAAAGTGGAGGGATGACTATACATGGCATTAAGATGGCATGGCAGAAGAGGAGTATGGCGATCTCATTGATTTCACTGAGATGTATTTTCAGTCCGGTCAAAACTGCTTCCAGAGCGCCCATCACTCTACTGGAAACACAGTAGTTGCTTGCTTTTCCCGGAGGCCCTGGGAGAAGGAACATTGCTGCTGCTGCAGCTGCTACTATGACCAGCCGTACATTTCCCCAAGCAGTGTCACAACCTCTGTTTTTGAAGGTCTCTTCCATTTCAAAAGTGGATTGTCATGCAACTCCGCGGCTGTTCAAAAACACAAGCCGCACACTCACTTGGTGGGCTTAGCACCGGCATCACAGCTCTTTAAACTCCAGCCAAATGTTTTCCTAGAACCCTGGAAGTTCAGCTACCAGGCTGGCCACGTTTCTTATTTTGCAGAATACTGTCCTCTTTTTGAAGGGCTGCTGGAAGACAGTCCAAGGTGTCCTTTGCTGGCAGGATTGCCCAGTTCAAGTCAAGTTGGTTTCTTGGCTAAAATATTTCTCACCCACTATATACGTAAGGACCTCAGATACAGAGATCCTCAGTTTAGAACAGTGTAAATTGATAAGCCGACAATTGATGAATTGATAAAAAAAATCCATTTAGAACCATTTAAAACAGTAAGGATGCTTCTAAAAAGATTAGAACCACACCAAACCATTTTTACACTTCAAACAGGATGCTTTAAAACTAGTTAATACTGTTTGAAGTAATTTAAATCTATTACATATGTTCAAATGTGAATAAAATCTATTACCTTTAATTTTTTTTGAGAAAGTGTTTTGACTTGGAAGTGGAATGATACCAGTGTTAGTACCAAGGGTGTAGCCTGAGGGGGAGCAAAATGAGAGTCGTCGTTTCCGCACTCCATTCTTATAGCACAATTATTCCACTTTCAACATCCTATGGAATCCTGGGGTTTGCAGTTTTGGGAGGGGCCAGCTGGAGATGTATTTCACTGAGGGACTGCAAGCCCCATAAGACTGAGAAACTGCAAATGAGACTTGTAAGTCCCTATTAAAAATGGTGTGGGGCAGCAGTGGAGGTGCCAGCCAGAATGCCTCCCCGTGAATTTTGTCTTCAATCCTCTAATTTCTATCGTTGCGGTAAGTTAAAATATTTAGAAATAGTTTAAGCATCCAAAGAAAATGAGCAGGTCAATTTTGCAAGCCTGACTAATGTACTAAGAGAAGGCAAACACAGCAAGGAAAAGACTTCTAAGTGTGAATGATTTGCATTGTCTGTAATAGCCTTATCTTATTTCACTGTTACATCACCATATTCCAGTTTAACTGCCATGGCAATGTCCTATGGAATTCTGGGCTTTGTAGTTTACTGAGGCCCAAGCCCTCTCTGGTTGAGAATTCTAAATGCTCCTCCCTAAATTGCAAAGCCCAGGATTCCATAGGATGTTGAAAGTGGAATAATAGCACTATAACAGTCTAGTGCGGAAAGACCTAAAATCTCTTTCCACTCCAAATCTCTTTCCACTTACAAATGACTCTTTTTGTGGTCATCTCATTCTGGAAAAGTCAAAATGGTGCCAAAAAAGAAATGAAGGATGACACTGGAGTCACAAGGAGAATCCCTCCTTTACATATATAGTCAAGTTTGCCTTGGCTTGTGAATCGGACACAATTTTGCAGACCTGACTAATGTTTTCTTTTTTCCCTCTATCAACCCAGTCGTGGGGGCAGGGGGCTTACTTTGGAAGTAAGCCCCAGTCTATGCAATAGGACTTACTCCTAGATAAATGCAGACAAAATTGCAGCCTTAACCAGTTGTCCGAACGGAAATATTCAAAGCCAGGCACAGAAGGAATAAAAACTTCTGGCCAAACCCTTGCATTTAATAAGAATGTCACTCTCAGTCACAGAAATGGAAGTTTAATCAACAAATTAATCATATGAGTTTCAGTTGATTTAATTAATCAAACAATCAAATCTGCAAGTAAGGAAAAAAGAGGGAAAGGCATACTTTCTTTGATTTTAGAGGACATCCTCTGAGCATTTAAGAATTAATTGAATCTGGCTATATCACAGGAACATACACAATTGCTAATTGCAATTCCCGACATCCTCATTTTCTCCTCATTTTCCAAAGTATTTTTTTTTTCTGCTAAGGATATTTCTTACAGTTACAGAAGCCTATCTGAAAACTATTTCTCAAGGTTTTGGTTTTTTTTACCTCCTTGAGGTGATGAGTGCTGTTCTCAGGTTCAAATCCTCCGCACGTCTCTGTGGCAAGGAGCCAATAGTCGGTCCCAAAGGCTACAAGAAAAAAGAGGACACCGAGGACTCCAAGAATCCCTGCTAAAAAGGCAGCTATTTTGATCTTCATGGTAGAAAGGCAAGGAGAGGAAAGGAGGCTCACAAGGAAGCAAAGGCGCCAAGATAGGAGTGCTCTTGGGTGTTTCAGAGAGACAGAGAGACAAACAGGGTGGGAGAAGCACGAAAAGAAGAGGCTCTATTTTAAGACACGAGGTTGGCATCGTTTCACAACTGGTGTTCATTTCATGGGGCATGAAGGAGAGGGCTATGAAAAGCAGATGACTTGGGGCTGCCAAACAGCTGAGGCATTAAGGCAGGGCCATGGCTCTACCCAGCACTGAAATTCTGCCCTGAGAACACTCAAAACTTGTGCTAGGAAGACCCCCATTCGGCAATCTGTATTTGTGATGCAGATGAACGGTGGGGTGCAGAGCCAGGTGGGCAAATTGTGGTCCCCTCCCCGGCTGTTGTTGCATTGCCACTCCTGTCATAAATATTCAGCGCAGCCAATTGTGAGAAAGAGGGAGGATTGCTGTCCAACAACATCCTGAGCAGGGTCAGTATAAAGAAAGCTGGTGGGATTCTGCATCCAGGAGATGGAGTGTAAGGACCTTTCCACACTACACAGTCATAGTTCTATTATTCCACTTTCTACATCCTGTGGAATCTTTGGGTTTGTAGTTTAGGAAGGGGCATTTAGAATTCTCAGCCAGAGAGCTCATTGGCCTCAATAATCAACAAACCCCACAATTTCGTCAGAGGTTGAAAGTTGAATAATAGCATTATTGCAGTGTAGTGCAGAAAGGTCCTAACTTTTCACACATGGATGATTGTGTAGTTGTTGTTGTTGTTATCATCACCATCTTGATATCCCACATTTTTCCACGGAAGGACTCAACGTGGCTTACAATATTTATAAAAATGAAAACGTAGTTTAAAAAATCAATAGCATAGAACAGTTAAAGCACAGATTGAACACTCAGATAGTAATTAAAACAAGGTTAAAATGTATATTTAAAAGCACAAACAAATATGCAAATATGAATCAGAGCACTGCACAACTGAACGTGAAAACAAGTGTGAAGTGCATGGTTGCAATGAGCAACGCAGATTTGCAAAGCGCAAGGGTACCATAGGTCCGACAACATCAGATACCCAACTGTGCATCCACAGCCATCAGTTGAATATGAGCTTCTGCATCAAACAAACATATCCAAGCATTTGGGCAGAGGAACTTTAACAGGTCTTCCCTTTCTGTGCCCATTTTGTACCAGCCTTCTCACACCAAGGCTTTTCAAGAAGCTACCTTGGTACGGCATAATGTTCAAAATACTTGCACAATCTGTTATTTATGATTGGTTCCAGGATGTTCAGAGGCCTAGTTTATTGGTGAGGTGTCTTCAAACCATGTTCTGAAAGAAATGAGGAAAACCAGAATGCTAGAGGGCTCAGGCCTATAATGATTCTAGTTGGTCAATTGTGGCCACCTGAATTATGGCCAATTTCTTCCTATAAAACAGAGTATAGCTTCTCGTCTTTGATCAACCCTGATCCTATTGTCCTCCGTTTTGGGTATATCCACACCACAGAATTATAGCAGTCTGATATCACTTTAGCTATCATGGATCCATCCTAAGGAATCTTAGAATTTATAGTTTACTCTGAGGTTACTTAGATTTCTCTGCTAGAGAGTTTGAGTCCTTACTGACCTGAACTATACCATTACAGCTGTCTAGCAGAAGATTCTAAGTATCTCACAAAACTACAAATCCTAGCATTCCAGAAAATGCCTTCCTGGCAGCTAATGTGGTATCAAATAGCTATAAATTTGCAGCCTGGGTGTTCGTACTAAGCAGTGATCTTGAGTTTTGCCTTGCTTGGACATCCATGGCTATGTGTCTGATACAAATGAGAGCTAAGCTGTTAGCTTTCATATTTTGCTTGAATTTAACATGTGTGTGTACGTATATATGTTGAGGGAGGGGAGAGAATGGGTAAATCTATTTATTGTCTTCTTTTCAACAGTTATGTTTTTTAATGGGTTTTCATTTTATCGATAGATTAATTACATTTTAAAAATCTTCATATATGGTGAATTTTTCACTATGTTTGTTTTAACTGTTGTAAGCCACCTTACAATTGAGGAAAAGCTGTTGTTCTTGTTACTCAATATGCTTTTTTGTGCATTCAATATGTTTCTCTGTGCACTCTCTGGGTATTCAATATGTTTCTCTGTGTATTCTAACTGCCCTGTTTGTATAGTTCTTTTTTCCTTCTCTAGCTTACAAATAAATCTGCCTCCATAAAATTTGCCTTGTGGGTATGTCCACTGTTTGGAACAGTTTGGTTCTCAATCCAGCATCTTGCTGATTCAATATTGTTTTCGAGTGCATAGTTTTGACTTGGTGCTTTTGTGAACAGAAGGTGCAAACACTTGACCTTTGTTGGCCATTTCCGCACTAGACTGTTATAGTGCTATAACTCCACTTTAAACATCCTTTGGAATCCTGGGGTTTGCAGTTTCAGGAGGGACCTCAAAGGGATCCTCCAAGACCCCTCCCTAAACTGCAAACCCCAGGATTCCAAAGGAAGTTGAAAGTAGAATAATAGCATTATAACTGTCTAGCAGGAATGGCCAAGAATGGACAACCTCTAAAATAGATGTTTCCACTGGCTCAGGCTGAGGGCTCTTCCAGATTGGTCCAAAAACTGTGCATTCTTGCTATGTAACTTGTTGTATTTTGCCAGGTTTGCTGGTTGTTTTTGACCTGACGTCCGTTCATTCCATTCTTTTGGGGAGTTGTTTGTAGCAATTTCTTGAATGTACACTACAGTTCTTGTAAAGTTTTTTTAAATGTTTTAAAGGGCAAATGTTCTCCTCTGTGACAGTTTTAAAAAATTCTAGTTATAGTGCAAAATGGTGTTTCACTCATATGCTATAGCACTTGAACTTCCTAGCTACATCTTCCAATTTGTTGTCATTGTTGCATGCCTTCATGTCATTTCTAACTTACGGTGATCCCAAAGCCAACCTAACATGGGGTTTTCTTGGCAAAATTTATTCAGCAGGGGTTTGCTTTTGCCTTCCTCTGAGGTTGAGAGAGTGTGACTTGCCCAGGGTCACCCAGGTCACTCATACCACTGCACCACACTGGCTCCTTATTTCACTCACTACCCAGAATCAAATCCAGATATGCCATGGAAGTTACAGTAGTTTTGTAACTGTAGGAAATCACAATTCTTATAGGCACGTACCGTTACACTCCAGAGCTTTGCAAAATATGTGTTTTGTTGCATCCCTACTTCCAGGAGGTTGGATTGGTTTTCTATTTGTAAAATATGTCATTGCTCTTTTAGAGAGAGAGGCAGAGGAAGAATTTCTCAGCTACTGGGGATGAGAGTGCAAGCCATCAGATGACTACAATTTCTTTCCATATCGCCATGCCAGTATTCAGTGACACAGTGAATTTAAACTCCTTTTATGTGCCCGAAACTCTGCAAAAAATTAATTTGTCATGCACCAAGATCCTGGTGTTTAACTTTTCCCCCACTTAACTAGAAAATATCAAAATGCAGGATATATTTAAAAAAGATTTCTCCAGAATGAAATGGGTGTTATTTGCACTGTTAGAGGCCCAAAGCAACAGAGAATGAATTATGTCGAAGATTTGACCATTCATTATACTTTGCATTATTGTTTTTAAAGGTGCTCTATACAGAAGACAAAAGATGTGATCAGCCCCTCATTGATTTCTTCCTTCCTTTATCCCCTCTTCCGCTATTTTGCATTGGATTTTTCTATTCCTAATTTCCCTTTCTGAGAGCTACTGTGGTGCAGTGGTTTAAATATTAGAGTATGAGGTGAGAGTTTGATTCTCTGCTCAGCTATGGAAACTCACTGGGTGACCTTGGGGGTGTCATATACTCTCAGCCCCACAAAACTCTGTGATAGAAATAAGTCAGAACAAGCTGAACGAACACAACAACAACAACCTCCCATTCTTGTGGATTCTCTTTTCTTTTGCTACAACACAGAGAGCCAAAGTTATAGTGGTTTGAGCATTGGACTAGGACACTGGGAGCAGTGGCATAGCTTGGTGCAAGCAGGGGTGAGTGATGGTGAGTGGAGGCGGAGAAGTGGGAAAGGGACAACGGTGCACAGGGCTGCGGCAACAGCATGAGGGGTGGAGTGGCAGCATGCGGAGGTAGGCAAGAAGTGGTGGTGCCCCCCAAGCGGTGCCACCCAGGGCACACCGTTCTCTTGCCCCCCTGTCCCTACGCCACTGACTGGGAGACCAGCATTCGAATTCACATTTGGCTATGGAAACCCTAATCACAACTTATGACTCTTTCTTGTTGGAAAACAGAGTCTAAGGCTGAAAGGTAGCCAACCTCTTCATGAGCCCCTGCCGTACACCTGAAGCCTAGCCTAGCCTTACATGAGTTTGGATGACTTCGAAAGGACAGATATTGGAGACTTACGGAATTTTGTTAATATTTGACTTTATTTACAGATATACAAGTTGTGCACATAGATGGAAGTACATCTGAACACTGACTGTCCCACATCAGATCTCTGACCGATATTTAAAGCTTATTCTGGTCTCATCCACTACCCATTATGCAACTCTGCTTTGCCCATGATGTTTGACAGATGGTGAGGAAAGAAAAGAAGTTGGCTTCTTGCTCTGCCTCCATACCCCTTCACCAAAATTCCTCTTTGTTCCAACTTCTGCAGTTTCAGTGGGTTGAGTGACGCACGGCGTGGATTGTATGCCTTCACATGGTAACAAAGCTCTGAGTTGTGATGTAGCCATGTTGCAATTGGAAGAAATAATGGGTGTGATAGATATGCTAAGGGTATAACAGTATTGTTATATATCATGACAATGACATTATTGCTTTTCATAGAGACTCAAGCATTCCTT
The DNA here is from genome assembly GCA_948474755.1 of Ctenosaura bakeri. Lineage (NCBI taxonomy): Eukaryota > Metazoa > Chordata > Lepidosauria > Squamata > Iguanidae > Ctenosaura > Ctenosaura bakeri. The sequence continues at coordinate 10,605 of CAOLHI010001502.1, forward strand.
CTCATTGCAATTCAATTTCTAATACATACCTGTACACAAAAGACAAGAAAGGAGTAATAGATTCTCATTTAAAGCAAGTGTGCACAAAACAGCTCCTCCTATCAATGGCAAACATTTAAAGTTCTCCATTCTGAATAATCCTGTTTGTAAATCAAAGCAGATCTACAGGCTGGACTGAGACTTTAGCTTCCCCTGAGATTCTAGGAACATATCCCAGCAGTCAGCAAAACTGAACCATTTTCTGATCCCTATGTCTTTGATGGTACTTCACAATGCCTTTGATCTCATAAGGTTGGTATGGGAATCGTTCAGCTCTCCTGATATTGCTGGCTCATCCTTGGCTCTGCTGGCTAAGACTGCTGGGATTTACAGTCCATCAACATCTGGACAGTCATATGGTTCCCACCTCATAATGGGGAAGACTTTATTTTTGGCAGAGTGCGTTAGGCCCTGTCCACAGTCTTGGAAGTCAGAACTTCCAGAATCTCAAAAGGGGGTGTTTGGGGGATGTGGTGGGATAATGATGATGATGATGATGATGATGATGATGATGATGATGATGAATTCATTTATATCCTTTCTTTCTCCTGATAATAAGATTGGGCTATTGGTAGTCGCATCTGTCGGGCCATTGGAGTACCACCCCAGGGTACATAATCAAATGTATGGATTTCTTACAAAGTCAGAGATTTAACACTGTTTATCTACATATATGTAAAAGGATTTCAATGTACATTGAACCCAAAAGATTTTGATAAAAAGTAAGAATCGTCAAAGCATTTAAAATACTGTTTCTATGGTTTTCTACGAAACAAGAAAAGAATAGAAATATAGATATAGATACAAACAAATGAAAAATGAAAAGCCGAGGAGACATGATGTTACTTTTCCTCTGAAATGGGACTTTTGACCGTTTCTTCATCGTTAGCCCACTGGGTAGTACCTCGTTGCAGAGGAATGATAAAACCAACTGATCTTGACCGGTTAGATTTTACATTTGGTACTTTCTTGGAATGCTTGACTGCGGAAGGAAATAAAAATTGGCACAAGTTGAGCCATTCATGTTGTTGTTAGCCAAAAGGAGGAAAATTTCAAAAACAGCAACAAGGATCCTTCTCAAGGTTCCTGTCAATAGCTAGGGCATCTTGCATCATAGATGAAGCAACAACCTGAATATTTCTGACATCTGTTACATGTGAACATTCTCCTATTTATTTACATTAGAGATGCATTGTTGCTTGCTTTTAATTTTTGAAGTGATAAATATGTAAAGTGTTTGCTGTGCTCAATGTATTCATTCAACATTATCGATCTTGACCTGTATGTTAATTTCTTGATCTATTTAATCTGACTAATAATTTTCCAACTTACCCGTGAGAGACCTGCACAACCTGGGCTTGGGGTTAGTTCCACCATCCGATAAGTAGGAGTCATCCTTCTGTGACGAAGAAAAGAACATCATGTAGAAATTTAGAAACAATTGGCTCATTTTATAGCCAAAGTGATGTCGGCTGGCCTTTCAGAATTTCAAAGATGGATGTCTCTGGTTTAAGCCCATTTGCCAGCTGCTACTAGGAAAGGCCCATTTAATCAATGGGATTTACAAAAGTGTTGACATACAGTTCAACAATTGATGGGTCTGTTCCCTATGAGAAATGCTAGTCATGATCGTTTCAACTAATACAGTTGGGACTTTTGTAGTTAAAATGTTACTGCAACTCCCAGGCCCTGGGTTGGAAAATATTATTCATTGTATGAACCAAATAAATAAATAACATATATAACATATGAACCAAATAAATAAATAACATGGTATAAGGAATTGTGGCTGTAGATTCATAACCTAGAGTTACAGATTTGTAACTTGTCTGTATTCAGTAAGACTACATGGTCATACTGGAAATCTATGTAAATGCCACCGCTCTCCAGATTAACAGACAGCCGCCAGATTCGGTGAAGAATGTACATTCAGCTTCCAATCAGAGGGCAGGGAAGATAAGCGTTCTACCACCCCCTCCTGCCAGCAAACATGGCTGTGACAATCAGAAGCAGGATCCGTGTCACAAGTCTTTGGTGCAGCATTTCTCACCAACTGGAGAGGAGTGGAAACACCATCCTCCTTGCACTCCAATCAGAAGCTGAACTAACCTATTTTACCGAATTCAGTGCTGGCTCTTAAGGTGGGTTGGGAAGGGTCAGGCCAAGAGATGTTACTCAGGCCCTTTCTGCACAAGGAAGTTAAAATGGGCCAAGGCGTCCTGTCACAGAGGTCGTCCACACCTTGGATCGGACTAGGTTCAGACTATTTACCTTAGTTCCACACCTTAGTCCGATCCAAAATGCCCCCAAGTGGTCCTCCAGCACGCTAAGCGAAGACCGGAACAATCCAGTCTTTCAATCTTCTGGAGCGCACCATTTCGTTCCTGCTCACTTGTGCAGATGCACAGGCTTGCACCAATGCGAGCCTGTGATCAGTGGAGGGCGGGTTGTGGGCGTTGTCAATGTCAGCGGTTGTTCCAGAGCCACGAAGAACAGGAAGCCACCATTTTCAGCCTCAGCAGTGCGGATCTACAGACCTCGCACTGCTCCGATTAGCCCTGCAACAAACAGAGGAGCCCTGCAGAAGGGCTTAAGGGAAATTCTGCGTTGCTTCAAAGAGAGAAGAACCGGTAAGTGACAGCACAGAGCGATTCACTCGCTTCGTGCGGAAAGGGCCTTAGTTACATCTTCTTAACTGAGCTAGGATTCCAGCAAATAATTTTTCAAATGTACAGCCATGGCTAGAAAGGATAGTAAACATAGGCAAGGTAGAAAGACAGCTTCGGATAGGGTTCCTGATTCCAGGAGAGAGATGAATTTGGCTGCCTATGAAGTCCCTTCCAACTCTAATCTTCTAGTTTCCAAAGTTTGGTGTTAAGCTGATTGTTTAAACAGCCATCCATAATTCTCCCAGCCACCTTATTTCCATTTGTTTTCAGTTTTTTGCAAGATAAGAAAGACATTCTAAAAATACACACAACTCACACATCACAGCTTAAGAGGAGAGGGGAAGCGATGTTTACAGACCATTTTTTTTCCTTCAGTTGATGTAAAATGTTGAATCTGTCTTAGGCACAGCTGCCCAACATAATCTGGAAAGCAGCGTACCTGCCAACTGAGCAAAACTGAACAGAATTTGGCCCGTTTCTACAGAGGGATTTCTTGGCTCAAAGACAAGTAACTGTTGGAGGGTTTGCTAGGTAGAGACTCGTGCAAATGAGCACTCCATCCTTTTGCTAAAGCGCTAATCTTCATTCCTCAAGAACTCCTCCTCGCAGACGGAAAGCCTGAATGTGTCGGTTGTGTTTCTAAAGCAGAGAGTCAGCTTCTGATGGAGGTGTGATCTGGCAACCAGGCCTCAAAAGCCTAGCCTGCCAACTAGCTCTGGATATCTCCCAATTCCATTTTCCAGGTTGCATTGTTTCTTTTCCCTGGTAACAAGGGACCTTGTGCTCTTGGTCCATTGTTTTCCAATGTCTCTGAGACTGCAGGAACAATAAGGGTTCACAGTTGTACAGCAGTTGAGTGACTCCTGAGAAGGTCATCCAAAAGACATGCCCTAAAGGACTCTATAGAGACACAATAGCGAAGAAATAGAAGGTGCCATACAGAGGTAGAAACCTTCCAGATTTTATTTTAAAAATTGTTCCTGAATAGCAAATAGTTCCTTACATATACTCTCTCTCTCTCTCTCTCTCTCCTTCTCTCTCTGCCTTGTCTAAGCAAGATGAAAAGTTATCAAAGGAACTGATGTAGGTTTTGTGGCAAATTCCATTAGATCTTCGGTGTGGAAAAACAATAACGAAACTTAGTCAAACCTGAAGCTTAATGTGAAATGCATTTGATTCCATATACAAAATGTTGGTCTCCAGGTTTTTTGGACTCCAGTTCCCAGAATCCGAAAACACCAGCCACAGTGGCTTGTACTTTGAGAAACTGAAGTGCAAAACTCTCACAGGATCATCTGCTATATAACCTTTTGTAAAGTGTGTCTCCCTTCATTTGGTATCTCCACCTATCTCAGGCCCTTTTTGCACAGCATTTTGCATTTGCCATGTGAAAGGGCCCCTGGAGCGTCGGGCGACTGCGAGGAGTGGTCCATATGACGCACTCACAATTGCATGATGCTCCAGGGCCTCGCAGGTGCCGATCATGCACTATTTCATTTTCAGCTGCAAGCCAAAAATGATGCACAATCGCGCATAGCTCCGGGGCCCTGCACGCACTTGTCATGTGTGCAGAGCTCTGGAGCCACAGCACTCGCGCTTCCTGCCCCGGCGCAGCCTGGGAAAATCCCAGGCTGCGCTGCGGATGGAAGAGGAGGGGCTCTCACATGAGCAGGCAGCAGCTGAGAAGCTGAAGGAACTGGGACACTAGAGCCTCTCACTAGAGGCTGCTCATATAACCCCTGCACCCCAGCACCACAAAAAGATGAGTTGCAGAAAGGGCCTCAGTTTAAGCACTGATAGTGAAGTGCTCAGTTGTGAATCTCTCTTTCTCTTTCTTCAATAGACACAATGCTTTTCTTTCTTTCTTTTTTTTTCTGGAACCAAAGAATTCTCTAGTGGAAGGGCAATATTATCTCCTTAAACACAGGGCCAAAACAGATGTGACACAGACTATCAGCAACTTGATCTCTCTCCTGTTCTGGAAGGTGAGGGCACAGGGAATGAGCCCAAGGGGAAGGTAGGTTCATTCCCATTATGGTGATTTATTTCAAAACACCCCAAAGCAGCCAGTAGCTTTCAACTCTGGTCCCCTTTTGCACAGTAGAGGGACAACACACCAACCCAGAGCAAAAGCTTTCTGAGTCCTGAGACATCAAGCATCCTCACCCGCCTCTCCCATCTGGCTAGTCAGCAGCAAAAGATTCAGCAGTGTGGCTTCCAGGTTGGTGGGGTTGAGAATCTGCTCTGGGGATGAGACCTGATGTTTAGGGAGCTGTCCCTAGCACTGAATCTGCTTGGGTTGTAGGATTCAGTTCCTTTAAAGTCTGGAATACAGCCTGGTGTGGATTCATTGGCCCAGAGCAACAGAAACCTGCAGTCCTGTAGTTTTCTCAGTGAGAAAGTTCTGCAAACCCTTCAGTTCATCCATTTAGACCTAGCCTGAAAAGTTTTCTTCTGACAACTTTTTTGAGACTGCTTTTTTCCCCAAATATTAGATTCTTCTGTTTTTGTTTGCTTGTTTCATAGAATCATAGAATCCTAGAGTTGGAAGAGACCACAGGGGCCATCCAGTCCAACTCCCTGCTATGCAGGAACACACATCAAGGCACTCCGAAAAAATGGCCATCCAGCCATTTAAAAAACCTCCAAAGAAGGAGACTCCATTACACACCAAGACAGCATATTCCACTGCTGGACAGCTCTGACCTTCAGGAAGTTCTTCCTGAGGTTAAGGAGGAATCTCTTTTCCTGTAGCCTGAATCCATTGCTCCTTGTCCTAGTTTCTTGAGCAGTGAAAAACAAGCCTGTTTGCTCTTCGATTTGGCAACTTTTCAAATATTTAAACATGGCTATGATTTCCCCTCTTAACCTTCTCTTCTCTAGGCTGAACACACCCAGCTCTCTAAACCACTCTTCATAGGGCATAGTTTCCAGACCCTTCACTATTTTGGTTGCCCTCCTCTGGACACGCTTCAGCTTGTCAATAGCCTTCTTGAAATAAGGTGCCCAAAACCAGTCACAGTATTCCAGATGAGGTCTGACCAAAGCAGAATAGTTTGTTTTTTGCTGATTCTTTTATTAGCAGTGGTGTAATTTTGATTAATTGTTGTTTTATTGTCTTCTTTGACTTGTCAGCCGGTTTTTTAAAAATGATTTTTAAAGGTACAGTATAAATGATTAAATAAATGCTGGCATACCTTACAGAATGACAGCAAAGGTAACTGAGATCTTGTGCAAAACTCAACAGCTAGGTAGTATTATTATCGCTGTACCTGAGGCACCACACTGAATATGGAATACATGAAGGCATCACTCCTTCTCTTGAGAGTTATGGAGCAGATGCTGCTCAAGATTTCACCCAATGTGCAATGCAAGATTTTTGGGAATACCTGGCAGGCCCTTCTTCGTAATGATCCCCAGATTTTTACACACTCTTTCTGTAAAAACTCCAACCCTGAACTTAATGTTTAGGAAATCTCACAATAGTGATGACTTTCATGTGACCTTTGGGTACTTTGAGTTATCTGTGCTGTACTGAGATAAACTGCTTTCAGACAGTCATAAGCCAGCTTAATAAGTGCAGATATCAAGATATTAGCAACCTTTTCATCTGTGCTGCCAGTTCCCTTCTTCCTTCCATCTGTGGCTTGAGCAAGCAAATGACAAAGTTTTCAATAACCTACAGTTTCACATTTCATCTGGGCTGGGAAACAGTGGTTACCTTACCTTCCATGGGGGAAGCCAGGATATCAAACCATGGTTTAAAATTGCTTTAATGCCCTTGTTTGTTCTGAAGCTGTCAACCATAGCATTCTGACTCAGATGAAAAGAGACACTATGGTAAATGAGGGGTTTCTTCTTTTTAGCATTACGTGTGCAAAGCAGAGAGAAGTGAAAACAGGATTTGTGTGTGCCCAACATGGTTACTCCTAGCATGTCTTCATGGCCCACTCACAGTTCTCTCTGGCCCTCCGTAGGCTGTCCAGTCCTCAGAAATGGTCAAGTGCCAACACAATCATACTCTACTAGCAAATAAAACACAAATAAAATCCAAAGTAAAATCTTATATCCCCTTCTTTTTTTACTTTTTTACTTGTTTTTCTTCTCCATTAGATTGGTTTTGTTACATCACCATTTGCATTATTGCTGCATAATTTTTTAAATTTTTCTTTTCTTTATGATTTTGTAGATCTAACTGTAACAGCCCCATCTTGTGGTCAAATGAGGAAGAATTATGGAGCCAAGGAAGAATTACGAAGAATTTGCCATTCTGATGTGTTGGTTGTGGAGGGTAAACTGATAATTTGGGCTGTGCCAGATAAGTGATTAAAGCCTATAGGTATGTAATGTTTTTTCAGTTGCATGCATCTTTAGTCATTTGCCTTTTTAAAATCCTTGTGTTATTTTCTGGATATGCAAGTGTGCAGATTTGGGGTGCAAGGTACAACCTTGGAATGAAAATTGGGAGCAACAATACAGACAAATTTCAACAAGACCACCAAAACTACAGGAATTCATATCTGTTCCTAATCCCAATGCCAAGAGTATAGGTAGTAAGCAATTGGCTCCACCTCTTGAGCCACCGCATTGCATCTTGCTTCCCCATCATGATCCCAATCCATTATTCCACATCTTATCTCTGCTTTTTTAAAACAACAGCAACAACAACAAAGCAGATGGTACCACAAGCTCAGTGCTACTGAAAGTGGTGATCATCGAACCAGCATCACCCCTTCTAGTTCTTGGGCCCCTGGGGAATTTCTAGAAAGAAAGAAACTATTGTAGTCAATGGGCACGAATATGGTGCCAGACCCTGGCACATTGGAGGAAAATAGTTCCCCAGAAAGATAGGCTGATCAGCACTAGTATAGATGACCCAGGGAAGCCCTGGAAGTTACAAGAGGCAGTTAGGAGGACATTTTCCTTCTTGGAAAAAGTGTGGTATTGTTTGACCACAATCCACAGGTTGTTATATGGAACAATGGAACGGATGCTATTGATCATCAGAATCTTATCCATCATCATGGATAGTTGTAATGGGAAGCTTGACAGCAGCTGGTGGTGGAGAATCTACTCCAGATTTCAGTCCTTCCGAGGACTAAAACTTAAATAGGAGTCATTCAGGTTGCTGAGAGCCACCATGGTGTAGTGGCTTAAAGGTTGGACTATGAATCTGGAGACCCAGATTCGAATCCCCATTTGGCCATTGAAGCCCACTGGGTGACCTGGAGCAAGTCACATTCTCTCATACTTTAGAGGAAGATAAAGGCAAATCCCATCTGAACAAAGAAAATCCCATGATAGGTTTGCCTTAGGGTCACCATAAGCCTGAAATGACTTGAAGGCATACAAAACAATTCCAGTTGCTGCACCCTGTCCTCAAAATGGGTCCAGTACCTTGGACAACTCCTTTAAAGCAATGCAAAACTTAAAGCAATGCAAAACAACTCCTTTAAAGCAATGCAAAAACCAACACAATGCATGGGAGCCAGCAGCCATCACTGTTTGCCAGACAAAGTTTAGAAGAGAAATTTGGAAGTGAAAAACATTGAGTAGACATTGACTTATCTCAACCTGAGTCCCCATCACCTGCTCTCATACCTCCTTGCTCAAGTGGTCAGAGTCACTGTTGTTCATGTGGATCTGCCAGCTCTTGTGTCTGAGGATCAAAATCTGCTTTGCTTGTTCTACTGGTTCAGTTTCTCCAGGAAGAGTATGTCTATTATACGCCGGTACCTGGTTATATACAAAGCAAGCAAGATAACACAGCGATTGGTCATTGTTTTTCTGTACACCATCACTATAATCTGTATGTGTGTGTGCTATAGACAGTGACTGGCATCTCATTTGGTGACACACAAGCATCTGAGTGCAACTTGCAGGCACGTATATCCTTTTCGAGTGGGGCAAAGGAAACTATTCTATAGTCCTTTGCATACAATCCAAAACTTCCACCACTACCACCCACAAAAGCAAGGGTTAATCTCTCCAATATTACTGCTTACTGGTGTGAAAGGGGTGAAGCAGGAAGGCAATTCAGACAATGGAGAAGTAGCTGATCTGGTCTCCAAGGGGAAGAAATGTAAAAAGAGAGAGAGAGAGGAAGGAAGGAAGGAAACCCGAACCCACCTATTTTGTTTTTGTCTGAACTGCCTCTCACCTTCTCCCTTCCCACCAGTAAGCAGCAAGTCCTTCCAAGGACTTCACAGCTGCCAGGCTAGGAGGAAGGTCTAATTCCATTTCAATGTTGACTTTTTGCATGTTTTTAACTATACTGCAATCATTCTAATTTATAGCCCAGCTTGAGTCCTAATCCTTGGGGAAAGATGGGGTATAACTAGAAGAGGAGTTAGAGGGAGGGAGGAACCATCAATGGTAAATAAATGTGGAAGCTGTAACCTCAAGCGTTCAGAGGGACTTAAGCCTTAGTGTGCCAAAAACTACATCGTCAAGGTGCTCCTTGGTCTAGACATCAAATCCAGCTTCTGAATTCATTGTTCTTGCCATCCAATGACTTTGAATTACTACCAGGGTATATTTAAGAGGGTGGTGCCCATAGTGACTTGAGACTGGACTAAAACCATCTCTCTCTAGGTTCCTATTAGCCTTTGATTGTTACCTGATTTCTGGCTTTTTACTTCCTAGCATCTTGGGTGAGCAACCACAAGACACCTGCCTTTGCCTCCTCCCACTTCAATGGCTGGGTATCAGGTGCCATTTTAATTCCTCATCATGACCTCAAACACAATCTTGTCTTCCAGTATCAAGATATTATCAGAAAGTTGGCTTCTGCTCAGCCACCTGGTGCTAATGGTTTGCATGATCTGCTGGAGGGGGAAAAACCCTCTTACCGTTCTCCTTGTTTTGTACAAGTTCCTCTCCAGTATCTTTTGGATATCATCCATCATGTCTATGTTAAGACTCTCCGAGTCATTGACTGTGGTGGTAGGATTGTCCGTGTTGCTGTGAAAGGGAAAAGGACAGAGAAGTTATAAAAATGGTAATGGTACTTAGGAGGCCAGCAAGATGACTGGCCTCTTTAGATCTTTAGACTATGACCCTGGAGCCCAGGGTTTGATTCTCTGCACAGCCATGGACACCTACTTTGGTTGTGTCACGCAATCTCAGTCCCAGAAAACCCCATGATAGGTTCACCTTAGGGTTGCCATAAGGTAAAAACAACTTGAAGGAACACAACAGCAACAGCTTAAAAGGCAGGTAGACAACCAGGACACAGGACTAAGGACTATTTCTGCACTGGACTGTTATAGCGCGATGATTCCACTTGCCACATCCTATGGAATCCTGGGGTTTACAGTTTTAGGAGGGGCCAGCCAGCCCCTTCCCGAAACTGCAAACCCCAGGATTCCATAGGATGTGGCAAGTGGAATCATCGCGCTATAACAATCCAGTGCGGAAATGGCCTAGGAATGCCACATGGAGGTGAAAATAGAAATATTTTGATAAAGTAGAGATGGAAAGAATATTTGAAAACATTGGGAAAATGGTTGAAAAACATGTTTTTCAAGTATCAAGGAACCTGGATGTGAACAATCCTGAACTGTCAAGAATCTTCACAGCTGTTTTACTTGGTTGTTTTGCACAGAAAATAGCATTTCTGCACAGAAAATAATATCTATCCACAGGAATCTTTTCTGTGCAGAAAAAGCAGTTTTGAGTGAAGAAAATGTTGTAACTTGGGACTTAATTCTGTGCAAAATTCACAAGTGGTTGTTTGCACATAAAACAGAATTTGTGCTCGAGAATCAACTTTTTCTACACAGAAAGTACTGTTTACCATACAGAAAACCCTGTTTTCTGTGCAGAAAACATTGTTTTCTGTGCAAATTAACCACACACGAATTTTTCACATACTACGTCTCTAACTGTGAACAGGCTTTGAAAACTGCACAGCTTTTGAAAACTTTCTCACGGCAGGAAGAAAATTGCTTAAATTACCTGCTGCTTCCTTGAAGAAGAAAATTATTGAATAATTACCATTCTTATGTAAAAAAACAACAACATGTACATGGGTGAAACAGGCATCATCTTCCATCATGCACACGCATCTCTTTTGCCACACTGACACAGAGGGTTTTGCAGTTTCTGAGTAAAGCTATCTTGTTGTTTATGCAAATTACCTTTTAATATTATATAGAAGGCTACCATGAACAGCTCTGAACATGTGTCTACCAAGCCTAGTATTATCTCCAGCTCACACCAGCTCTCTGTGGCTCCCATACAAGACTCATTCCATCACCCACTACATGATCATTTCAATTGGGGATATGAGAAACTGAACTCAGTACATTCAGGATGCAAAACACAAGTTCTGTCTGTAAACCAATGGCATAAATGATGAGGTACAGATACTCGTCATGACAGCCAGACCTACAAAGAGAATCCAAAAAATGCAAGATTTCTTGCTCCATATCTAAAAAGTGGCTTCTTTCCCTACCTGGAGCAAGTTTTTTTGCAAAAGTAACAGATCTTAATTGCCTATTCAGGATGAAATCATCCCAGAATATCTCATAGTACCATAAGAATAGCTCACAACCATATATTATTTCTGTTTTTTAAAAAAATCTACCCTTCACCCTTGATTACTGTGAGGAATCCAGCTAAACACAGAGGGAACAAGGAAATTTGAGGATGTGAGTGTCTAAGCAACCCAGATGCACTAAACTCCTGAGTCCTGGCCCTACTGGCTGGCCCCTCCCTAAACTGCAAACCCCAGGATTCCATAGGATGTTGAAAGTGGAATAATCACGCTATAAGAGTGTAGTGCAGAAATGGCCTTAGTCCCTAAACAACAGCAGTGTTGGCACCAGTCAGGCCTCCAAGGGAAGAGTATTCCAGAACTCTGCCACAACAGAGAAGCTGTATTCCTACATCCTTCCACGGCATATTGCCCTCACCCATCCCTACCTGAGTCCCTGGTGAGCTGCAGGTAGCCATGGTAAACAACCCTTGAAGATGCAGATCCCTATTATTTGCCTACCCTCTTATATTTCACAGATGAAAATTGGGACACAAGTGGCCAAGCAACATCAGAGTGGGGTTAAGATGACTAAAGTTGTTAATGAGGAAGAACACCCAAGCTGGGAGAGACTACAGCAGTTTGCTTTTGCCTTAGCCTACTGGGAAAGGCAAGATTTCACCCCCTTCTGTCCCCACTGCTGAATAGTGAGGCCAAACTATTTTTGCCCTTTGAACCTAGTTTACAACAACTGCAGTAAGAGGAGCACCGAGAGGGAAAGCAGGAGAAGGAGAGAGAAACTGGAATATTTTGAAAGCAATGGAAAAAATAGGATGATAGAGAATTAATCAGGACTACACCTACCAATTCAGAACAGTTGGAGAGTATGGAGTAGTTATTGAATTTGTTGGATTTCTCTACATGTTCACAACAATTGATTCAATGAGTCAACAATAGGTGGGACTAGCCAAGAGGATTCCAGCCATGATCGTGTTCTGACACATGGTGTGTCCACAGTGCATAGTTATAGCAGCTTGGTACCACTTTAACCACCCTCCTATGGAAGCATGAGATGTGGAGCGAGCAACTTAGAGGATTTTCTAGTGCAGTTCCCTCAATGACAGTACTAGAGCTCTCCTGCAGAGAAGTACCTCGTGGAACTACAGATCCTAGGATTCCATAGGAGGAAGCCATGGCACTTAAAATGGTGCCAAAAAACTGTAACTGGACTGTGTGAGTAGACTTTCAGCATGAAACAGTTCCATGAATTCAGTGAAGAAACGGAAAAAGGTACATACAGCAATGAATTATGGGATGGCCCATAGATGAGTTGGCCTGCTTCCGCAAGTTCAATGGCATGCTTCCTCTCCAGTTTCTCGTAGAGCAGGACAATGCTTGACTTGGGTTGCGCGTATTCCCGGAGCAAAAACTTCTGGAGGTATTTGCTGTTGAAGTATTCCAACCTGTCCAGGAAAGAAATAAAGAGAATGAGACTTCAGAGTTCTTCAGGCAAAAAGAACAAGGGTTTCTCCTATTAACCTTCTTGCTTAATCTCCATAGAGAGAACATTCAAGAACAGGATGATCTGGGATTTAAGAAAGCAGAGAGGATCTTTCAGGATGCAGCCATGATAATGCAATCAAATACAGGCATCCTCTGCTATTCAACAGTCTGCTTTTCTACTCTTTTGACCCTTTTCAGTTACAACCAGAACCCAGCTATTTGATGCATGGTCCACTCTTTCAACCACACATACCAATTGAAAGTGGTCAAAAGGATGCATTGTCAAAAAGCGAGTTCGCACTGCTTTTTCTTTAATCAACACAGTGCCATCTTTTTTGTTCAGTCTGTAGAAAATATTAGAAGACAGTATTACCTATGTTTCTGTTTCAAGCATGGTGAGATCTTTAATCTGTTTGAAAGTGTGGTAAAAGCTAAAAAAAGACTGATTTCTGCTTTTCAATGATTTCTGTAACCAGAGCACTAACCTGTTGAATAATCAGGGGACACAGTGATTTGAGAATCCAAATCAGCAAAAGCTGGGGACTTCCATGCCACTGGGGCAATGAACCTGCTCCAGATTTTAGTCTGAACTTTAAAAAAGCTACCCAAGGCACAGAAACTATTTGGCACGGAGAGTGCAACACCTTGGATAACTCCTTTGAAGTCTGGACTAAAAGCCAGCATGGCAACCACCAGCTACCACTGGTACTGAGCCATCCTAAGGTTTGGTTAGCTTTCAAGGAACTATCCAAGGTTCTGAAATAGGCTTCAGCACCTCAGAGCACTGTTTGAAAGTCTAGTTTAAACCCTGGAGTGGATTCACTGCTCCAGTGATAGGAGAGTCATCACCACTCAACCCAAACCACAACCTACAACCTCCCTCCAAACTAGTAAAAAGTGGAAGAAATTGGAACTGACTTCTAGTCACGTCTGGTTTTCTGAAACAGCATTAGTGCAACTTACCAGTGGGGCAAGGGGTAAAAAAAAATTGGGACCTCATCCCCAGTGCAGTTGCCCACTCATCAGACTGTTCCTCACTACACAGTTATTGCACTGTGACTCCACTTTAACTGCCATGGTTCCATTCTATGGAATTCTGGGATTTGCAGTTTGGCAAGGGGCATTGGAATTCTCAGTCAGAGAACTCTACTCTGTCATGAAACTACAAACCTCAGGATTCCCCAAGGTGCCACGGCAGTTCATGTGGAAGGGTCCTGATTAACAGTAAAATCCCATCATTGTAGAATCCATCAGTTACCTTCTTCCCTAGTTCTTTCTTTGATGGGATAACCATAAACCACATTCTCAAGGTCAAGAGATCCTCTGCTCCTATGAATTGTGAAAACCTTTCCCTTTTTAAAAAAATGTAGTTTCTAAATATTCCAGTCCTACCTTTGTGCTTAAAGGAAGTGAAGAAAGGGGAAGCTGTCTCTTTTAGTTAGGCAACAATTATCTGCTTTGTGACATGAGGATGAACAGTGCCGAGAGCCATCCCTAGTGGGAACTTTATGCAAACAGAAATCAGACATGCAAGTTGTTGTTCTTTCTCCCCTTTGCACATGTAGAGACTTGTATTTTTAGCAAATCCTTACTTGTCTTTCCAATAATACTGTCCCCAGTGTCCCGATATATCTTCTATGCCAGCCAACAAATGATCCAAGAACTAAACAGAGGAAATGAGAGAGAGAAGGATTTTGCTCTACACGGTTGTATTGTTGTTGTTACAGAAAGGATGAACTCTGGGAGATAGCATCAGAAGCCCACACACAAAACAACAACAATATTTTTTTTTTGGCAAGGAGAATGCTGCTCCAGTCAAAAAAGATGGAAACTGCCTGCATAATGTCTTGCCTAATCATCCAAAAGCTGCCATGTCTACTGTTACATTTGTTATTGTGGTTGATCAAAGCCACTATGAGTCCAGGGGCCCATTCACACTGCACATTTATAGTGCTATTATTCCACTTTGATTCCTATGAAATCTTGGGGCTTGTACTTTGGTGAGGCACTAGAACTCTCTAGCTGGGAAGGTTAAATACCCTTCGTTAAACTGCCAATCCCAGGATTCCATAGGAAGGAACCATGGCAGGGGGTCCCTGGTAAATGGGCCCCTGGTTTTCTAGGAGAATGGCTGGATGTCTAGAGCAGTGGTTCTCAACCTGTGGGTCGTGAACCCTTTGGAGGGTCGAATGACCCTTTCACAGGGGTCGCCTAAGACCATCGGAAAATACGTATTTCCGATGATTAGGCTCCATTCCCTCCTCGGTGGTGGTGTGCAAGCGTGAGCCACGCACTTGCGTCCTCCTGCCCCCTTTGGCGGGAGCATGTGCGGCCACAGCGTCACCACAGCAGGACTGGTGGTGTGCAAGCGCGAGCCACACGCTCGCGTTCTCCTGTCCCCTGTTCAGAAGGGACTGAAATCGCTCCTCTTCTCCACTACCAGGAGAACCTCCCATCTGACGGGCCAGCTTGGGGGGGTGGCGGCAGCATGGGGGCAGGCCCCCTCCTTGTCACGGCCCCGGCCCCACTCATCACAGAGGGGGCACTGCAGAAGGGCCAGGGGGCCACAAGGTGGCACTTTTCTGGGGGGCGAGCTGCACCCAGTGCAAAAGACAAAGGCGCTGGGATTCCTCCCCCCTCCCAACCAGGGTCAACACTCTGGAAACTTTTCCCACACTGCCCCCCCAGTGAAAACGAGAGCGAAGCAGAAGCAGAGCCCGGGGGGGTTCTCGGAATTTTTTCCCAGGGGAGATGCGCGGCTCCTCTTTCCCTCCCTGCCCACCCCCCTTTGTTCCTGGCCGGCAAGGCGGCCTTTGACGGGGGGGGAGAGGCGTTGTAAATAATAAATAAATAATTTTATGGTTGGGGATCACCACAACATGAGGAACTGTATTAAAGGGTCGCGGCATTTGGAAGATTGAGAACCACTGGTCTAGAGGAAGAGGAGGAGGAAGAGGAAGAGGAGGAGGAGGAGGAGGAGGAGGGGGAAGAATAAGAATAAGAATATCTTTTTTCAACTGCCTTTTCTAAAATGCTTGTGGTGTTGCATTTAGTTCTGGAAATGCAGTTCCATTTAGTTATGGAACTTGGAACTGTAACTTTTAAAAAGTAATTTTTAAAAATTACTTTTTAAAAGTTACAGTTCCAAGTTCCATAACTAACAACAAACAGTGGTTAGTTGCTGTTTCTGTTACAATTTTTTTTAAACAATAACCCTGTCCATTTTTGTTACTAAAAAGTAACAAAATTGTTACTTCCAGTTCCTTTTTTAAAAAAGAGCAGCAGTGAGATCAGACATACCCTGTAATGCTGAAAGTAACTTTAAAAAAATAGCAGTTGCAATGCAAGGGGAGTTCATTATGACTGTAATATAGCTTAATTATGTGTTGCTAAAATGACTTGACTACATATTACTAACGATCAGAGAGCCAGTGTGGTATAGTGGTTTGGGTGTTAAATTAGGTTCAATACCTACCCAGCCACGGAAACACACTGGGTGACCTTCGTCAAGTCACACTATCTCAGCTGCAAAGGAAGCCAATGGTACACTTCTTGTGAACAAATCTTGCCAATAAAACACCATCATAGGGTTGCCTTAGAGTCACCGTAAATCAGAAATGACTTGAAGGCTCACACAATGACTATAACAAAAATATTGAGAGCTGGTGTGCTATAGTGGCTTGAGCATTGGACTACGACTCTGGAGGCCAGGGTTTGAATCCCCACTTGGCCATGGAAATCCACTGGCTGACTCTGGGCAAGTCACACTCTCTCAGCCTCTGAGGAAGGCAAAAGCAAACCCCATGAATATATCTTGCCCTTGCCTACTGCCTCCTACCTGTTTTTCAGGCTCATTTCAAGGTGGTAATTTAAAATGATTTTAAAATGATCTCCCATACATGTGTACTGACAACATCAAGAGCGAAACAAGTTGCAACAGGGAGCAATAATGGGTTCTTTATTTGATTGTTAGTCACCCACAGGCAGATGATCTCAGATTCTACAACTTGAATAATTATGAGCCTTCTCACAATGCCCTTGATTTCTGTGTATGGCAAGGGTGGGCAAAGTATAGTCTGTGCACCACATGTGGCCTCCAGGACTGTGTTTGTGGCCCACCAATATTTTTTCCTATTTATTTATTTATTTGCTCTAGGCCATTTCCGCACTAGACTGTTATAGTGCTATTATTCCACTTTCTACATCCTAGCCTTTGAGGCACCTCCCTAAACTGCAGACCCCAGGATTCCATAGGATATTGAAAGTGGAATAATAGCACTATAACAGTCTAGTGTGGAAATGGCCCTAAAATGCCACCAAGTGCACTCGAGGGATGTAGTGGACATTTCTGCTATTTTTGGAAGCTCCAGGACCTTAGGGATCAAAAACAATTTTTGCAAAAATGTTCAAAACATGTTTTTCCCTGAAATACTCCCAAATGTGCACGGGGGGGTTGCATTTCCACCACATTTTGTGGGCCCTCTTGGCTGGTATAGGCCCACAAGAATCCTTTTGTGAAACCAAAAACATAGTGGAAAATGCACACATACCCCTAGAGGCATTTGGGGACAAAAACAGTTTATTTATTCATTCATTTATTTGTTCATTCATTCATTCATTTATTTTTGCAGGAGCAGATGAATCTCTCCAAGGGCTCCTAGGGAGCTGGCCTTCCACAGTTGCCCACTCCTGGAATATAGGGACTTACCCGGATATGAATTTGTTCTCCCACAGTGGGAGCACTTTCTTGTTTTCTGGTGACATCCAGCAAGTCAACAAGGGGACGAATGGTCATACCCTGTAGTAGAAAGCAAGAGTTTGATGCACATCAGGAAGAGAACAGCTCCGGAGTTTCATTTGCTTTGAAAACTTTGCGGGAATGGACTTGAATGTTTCTCCTCATCTCCTTAACCCAAGAGATGTCTTAATGTCTCACTAGGAATTTCAACAGCTGAAGCTTGAACATCACCTGAACCTTCACTTTCTTAAAAGATGCTCCTGATCATTCAGCAAATTTTATTATGTTTCCCAGTACTGACCCTTTAGAATTAAAAATGGAAGGGCCAGTTGGAATCAAAGATTTAGTTTAACCACAAGATGGCACTAGAAGGACAAAAAGACCCTGTTTCATGCATGTCTCCATTCTTTTTTCCCTCAAAGGAAATTATGCCATAAACATGCATCACTTGAATAAAGTTCTGAGCCAAGAATCCCACACATATGGCTGCCAGAGGTACCCAGAAATGTATTGCCGGTGATCAGTGGGGAAAGCCTGCAGCAGGATTTGCAGCCACCAGCAGCATGTCAAATGTATGTATTTTTGGAAAATTGCACAGAGAATTATGTGCCTTTTCAGTTGGTTTAATAGAAGTGCAGGTTTTCTCCTACTTATCTGACAGGTTAGGGGATGAAGCACTGTTAGAAAATGGAATTGGTTGAAAAGTGGAACCTCTGTACTGTATGTAGGGAGTATGAAGGATTTACAGAGGCTCACTTGGGACCAACCACGCACACACTACTTGCAAAGTTTCTCAGCTGGCTTGGCACCATTTTCCCCCTCTCAGCTTGCTTAGAGAATGCTCCAAGTGAGCCTCCAAGGGCAAGAACTGATGAGACAGTGGCACCCCATCAAATTATTGGAATTGGCCTTAATTTGGAAGTATCAAAGCAGCAAGTCCAGGTACCCTGGGGTGCATCACACACTTTCAGCTCCCAGAAAACCGCCTTAGGGTTACCATAAGTCAGAAATGACACGAAGGCACACAACAACAACAACAACAATGGGCAACTGTGAGAGGCCAGGAGGCCACATTGCCCCCCATGAAAGGTGGGGAGTACACACCCCACCACACCCCCTCACCACAAAATAGCCATAGGGGAACAAAACAGCAAAATGCCCCCAAGCCCACTTGTAGTCATTTGGAGGCACACACAAAAAACTTGGAAAAAATAGTTTGACTCCTACGGGCCACCAAAATGGTCCATAGGGCGCATATTGCCCCTCTTTTCAGTGGCCCCATTCTGAACAGGAAGACAGAACAGAGCTTTGAAAGGTTCCTTATGGGCGGTAGCGTTTCCAGAATCTCCCAGGCACTGTAGGCCAAAAAAAAAAAGGAACTTTTCCAAGGTTTGAAAAAGAGCTGCCCATTTGCTTGCCACCTCTGTAACTAAATGAGTGTTGGAGGCAGTAATAGGGATGTAAAACTGTGCCGCCACTTGAAAGTGATTTTCCCCACATGTCAAGTTGGAGGGCGGTGTGTATGTGTATCTGGATGTCTTGTGACTTGGAGTGGGGGCCAGAGAGGCAGTTCACTTATGGGAAGTGGTTGCACCACCGATCATTCTGTTCCAGTAACCTCTTTTCTGGCTGTTTTTGCTTTTTTTCCATCCATACCTTAGAGCTATTAAGCTTCTTTCTTTCATTTTTGTGTATTTTTAGTCCTTATGCTGAGCTGGCTGATTTCCACGCTTGTGGGCAACTCATGGTTAGAGGAAGTGGCCATATCCTGTCATTCTAGGGATAAGGCAGCATTCCCACATACACATGCATGCTCAAACCATGGATGATCTTTGGAATGAAGGTCCCTAGATCTCAGGACCTGACCCTGAGGCCATTTCTGTGCTAGATTGTTATTGTGCTATGATTCCACTTTCAACATCCTATGGAATCCTGGGGTTTGCAGTTTAGGGAGGGGCCCTTCCCAAACTGCAAACCCCAAGATTCCATAGGATGTTGAAAGTGGAATCATAGCACTATAATAGTCTAGTGCGGAAATGGCCTGAGTCTCAGAAACTGAACCCACTTCTCTAGTCCTCAAGGGAAGGGGGAGGAATGTCAAATTTGCGAGCAATTACAAATTCAGCAGAAATATGATACTTCTAGACCAATGGTTTCAGTTTTGGAATAGGACACTTAAAGGGACTGTTTTAATTCCTTCTCTCCCCTGACCCCTTTTTTTCCCTTTTTATGTTATGACCAACTAACTAGTACAGGG
Source organism: Ctenosaura bakeri (assembly GCA_948474755.1). Classification (NCBI taxonomy): domain Eukaryota; kingdom Metazoa; phylum Chordata; class Lepidosauria; order Squamata; family Iguanidae; genus Ctenosaura; species Ctenosaura bakeri. The sequence continues at coordinate 30,290 of CAOLHI010001502.1, forward strand.
TATACTGGTCAAAAGGGAGAAAAGATGGCCAGCACTTACCTGTACAAAAACGGTGAAAAGGATAACAACGGTTGTTGCGGCGATAAAGAGCTTCTTTCTGGGAAAGTCAGGGAGCAAGAAAACCAGAGAGAAGCAGATAGCCCCTCGAAGGCCACCATAAGCAATGATGAACTGGTCCTTGGGTGTCACGGTATTCACATGTAATCTGTTTATGATGAAAGTCAGGACGAGAACTCCTGAAAGAAATGAAACAGGATGGCAGTTTCTCAGGAGCAAAGGAAAAGTCAATGCCCGGTTGTCAAGACCAAGCCATCTCCTTCTCCATGGTTGTCGGAAGGACCTTCAACTTCCAGCAGAGACCCTGAGGGTGGCGGTGATAACTGAGGAACACTGTGGTAGTGGGAAATTTTGACAACCCTCATTATTATTATCCCTGCAGCAACATCCATGAGTAGAGCTCAAAGTGTGGCTATCTGATGAGCCAATTTTTTTTTTTTTTAAATCTAGCAGCTTTCATCTCCACCAAGAGCCAGCCTGTTGTAAAGGTCATAGTTCTTTAGCACGGTACTTCTCAGGCTATCTGATGTGGGGACTAGCAAATTCTTTTTCTCAACATGCTAGGGACCAAAATCATATGCAAGCCAACATGCCATTCTCCTGGAGGACAATGTTCTTTGACCACAAGTGCCTCTTCCCAAAGAGACATTGCTAACTCCTTCCTACCTAAGGCTCTCCAAAGCAGACAGAAAATGACCGTGAAGCAAATGTAGGGCCAACTCCATTCGTGATTGTCACCGATGGTGGAGACCCCGAGGAAGATAAAAATGAGGGTGTCACTGACACTGCTCCACATCTTCATGAAGTATTTAATGGTCGTGTGGGACTTCAGAGAGATGTTGGCCTCCACATAACGTTTCATGCCCATCGCGCAAGCAATGATTCTGAAATGGGAAAAGAAAATGACATAATAACGCGGAAGCCCAATAATGTCCGCTTCATGGTTTGCTTGTTCTTAATGTAGGAAGGCATGGAGTGAAAAATGCAGAACAAAAAAACATATGATCTATAACTCATGAAAGTGTGAACATCTAAAGATGTAAAGGCCTGGAGAAAAAAGAAAAGAAAAATTCAGAATAAAAAATGCACTCCCGCACCCCTTTTTCCTAAAGTTCTTCTCTCTGGGGGGAAAAAATATTTTAAAATGGATTACCAAATATTTTCTTTTAGAATGATGGATTAATATTGATGGAAAGTTGCTTACTTATTTACTGCCCCAAAAACATTTCTATAAAACCTATGCAAGAGGAAGATTCTAGGTACAATATGAGACTAATTTATAATTTGTGGTTTTCATTTTTTTTTTCATGTTTTTAATGGGTACGTTATGTCTGCTTGACATTATGGAGAACTGGTGGAGACAAAATAATATTCTTTGTTTTGCTAATGTCAGGGTGTTATTTCTGTTTTTATTGGGGATTTTTTTCCTCGCTCAACATAAAATGGCAAAACCAAAGAGAGTCCTTATAGCTCAGGTGTTCCATACAGTTCAGGACTTTGTAATTCTGTTTCTAACAAATAAAAAGGGGGAAAAGTAAATTCAATTTGTGATTATCTTCCGAATAAGCTGTACTTTTATTGTAACAAGCATCATAATTTTATACTAAACCAAGATAAACATAATGCATCTTACATTCCTATAGTAACAAACTGGCTTTCAACCTTTAAAGGATACTACTATTACACTTTTCAATTTTTCTGAAAATTTCAAGCTTCCCCCTGCCACAAAATTGTTTTTTCCCCCCTTGGCTTCAAAATCTGTGAAAGCCATCAGTACCAAAATTAATAGATATTAAATCTTCTTTAAAAATCTGGAAATCTTACATCTTGATGAACATCACAAAAGGAGCAAACAAGATCTATGATTCCGTTTCTTGTTTTATATATATATTATATATTCTGTTGATAATAAAATATATTGGGGGGGGGAATTCCAGAACCATTTATGTCCTCCCCGTCTCACAGTTATGGAAAATGTTCAGATACCTTTTGCAGCACAGGCCCGGTTTGGATCAATATCTAGCCTCCCACAAGCTTTCAGTTTCCGAGTGCCCCATCTACTTACGCCACAATACCAGAGAGATGGAACATTTCTGCAGTAAGATAAGACAGGTAACTGTAGAGGAAGACGAAAAGGGGTTCAATCACACGGATGTTGTTGGTAAAGCGGGTGGTGAAGGCAGCTATCATGCCAAAAAGGAGGCCAACCAAGACCCCTCCGATTCCAACCACAAAAAATTTCCCGATTCCTGCAAACACATCTGCCGTTTTGATGGAGGGCATTTCGCAGAAGGATCTGAACAGCTTATACAAGACCTAGGAAGAAAGGGAAAAATGAAGGAGGGCAAAGTTCTGCTTCCAACATTTCCTATGTGACAACTGGGGTATGTGGGCAAGCCACATCAGGGAGTGGTCGAGATGACAAAAGTTATTAACCAGGAAGAACAGGAGGAGCTGTATCCATTTGCCTGAGTTTACAGGGAAGGGCAAGATTCTGTCCTTTCCACTTCCCCCACTGAGTTAATTCAGTGCAAACTACTGTTGTACTTTGAATTCAGTTTGCAGCAATCGAAGTAGGCTGAGGACAATGGGGGGAAGTGGGAAGAGAAGAGAGAAACTGGGGCATTTTAAAAGGAGTTGAAAAAGTGGGATTGCATGGGATTTATCAGAACTGTCCCTGCCCAATTGGGACAGTTAGAGGGTATGTTGCTGGGGCTTCCCAAATAGAGTCTAGATGGTCACCTTCAGGGATGGTTTAGCAATAAATTTCTACTGTGGGTTGGGGCTGGACTGGATGAGCTCTGAGATTCCTTCCACCTCCATGATTGTATACCAGCGTATTCAATATGAGCTTTCTCTTAATCCTACTACCATCCTGTGATGGACATTTCCACTCTACACTGTTATAGTGTTATCATTCCACTTTCAACATCTTGTGGAATTCTGGAAATTGTAGTTCACTGAGGCCAAGGAGCTCTCTGACTGGGAATTCTGAATGCCTCTCCCTAAACTGCAAATTCCAGGATTACATAGGATATTGAAAGTGGAATAATAGCACTATCATAGTGCAGTGCAGAAATGGCCTAAGTTTGCAGCAATCAAAGTAAGCTGAGGACAAAGGGGGAAAGTGGGAGGAGGAGAGTGTGATTTAGTGATTTGACTGTTTAACTAGGACACTGAAAGAAGAGAGTGCGAATTCCGCTTGGCTATGGAAACCCAGTTGGTGACCTTGGGCAAGTTATGCTTTCTCAGCCTCAGAGGAGGGCAAGAGCAAACTCCCTCTGAACCAATGTTGTCATTCTTGACAGCCAGCATAACGTAATGGTTTAATTTGATTGCATCTCTAGAGACCAGGGTCTGCATCCTTGCTCAGCCAGGGTGTGCAATTGAGCTTTCAACAGTATTTGCATAGTTGTTTGGCTGGTCCTAATATAGATATGGCCCAGTGGTCTATTTTGGATTGTTTTTTCAAGGCCAAAAGGGCTACATTTGCTTCTTTATATACTTACAACGGTTACAGCATCATTGAGCAGAGATTCTCCAAACACCAAAATGTGAAGCTTTTCGTTAACATGTATCTCTTCAAACACTGATAATACAGCAACGGGATCCACAGCTGCAATCAAGCTGCTGAACAAGAGGTTGTGGAGCAATGAGATATCACTCAACTGGAAAGTATCCACTTGGCAAATCCCATAGAGTGAGAATCCAATCCCAAAGACGTTCCATATCGTCCCCACAACAGCGTATAAGAGGATGGTCCCAATGTTCTCGAAGAAGGGACGGCTTGGCATGAAATAGCCAGCATCTAGGACAATGGGTGGAAGGAGGTAGAGGAAGAAGATGTCACTGTCCATCACTGGAGGGGACTTATCGTTGAGACCATAAATGATTCCACCCATGATGAGTCCCACAAAGATCAGTAAGCAGCTTTCAGGGACAACGGAGGGTAGTTTTTCAAATAGATGGAAACCTGTTAAGAGAAGAAGCAATTTTACTGGGAAATCCAAGACACTTAAAACTGAATGTCTTTTGCTCCATTTACTTTTCCTATGTACTAACCTTACCACCATCTCAATGTGATTTGTGGGCCTGGAAGTCCAGAATTTAGGTCTTTTCTCATCTGCAGGTGAATCAACTCTGTTCATGTATACCTCAGCCTCCACTGCTGCATTTTGTAACCTAACAATTGTGGTTTACATTCTAGGTCAGTGGTTCCCAAACTTTAGTCCTCTAGATGTTTTGGACTTCAGTTCCCAGAATTCCCAACTTTTGGCCAAACTGGCTGGGGCTTCCGAGAGCCAAAGTCCAAAACACCTGGAGGACCAAAGTTGGGAAACCAATGTTCCAGGTGGCTATAAGATTTACTTTCAAAAGTTCAGAAAGCAAAAATATTATCTTCATAATAATTATACCCACTTTCCTTGCAATTACCACCCATTGGTAGCCTACTGGAGCAATGAAGAATAATTTGGCTCTGTTTTCTGCAAGGTAGAACTTCAGGTATCTAAAGATGGTTATATTCTCTTCTCCGGGCTGACATATCCAGCTGTTTCATCCACTCCTCACAGGACTTGGTTTCTTTCACTATTCTGGCCACCTTCTGAAAGTGTGGCAGTCTCCTTCTGAAAGTGTGGCATGCACAACTGAGCACAGTTCACTAGAAGGTGGCAGTAATTTCCTTGCCCTCTTTCTACCACACAATTGTGTGTCATTGACTGCCTTGCAAAGCATGTTCCATCCCTCAAGAAAGCTTCCATTTCAGATTTTGTGGAGGTAAGCTTTGCAGAACCTTAGCTGCACCTTGACTCTGGAATCTCTCCTTGCCCCCATCCTGCAAAAGGGGTTCACTCAGACCCCTCATTGGACATTTCAAAAAAATATCTTTCAGCCCTTGATCCCTTTTATCCCCTGTTTTTATTACATTTTACTTGATTTAAAAGTTGATTTATTGCATTGTGTTTGATTTATATGTTTTGAAGCTTTCATTTTTTATTTGGATTATTTTGATATTTTAAACTACATGGGAATGCTTTTGTGGGATAACAGATGGAATGTAAGTAATTGTATAAATATATGAAACATACATACTTGAGTAACAGAATAGATCTATATAGGTATCTCAGGAGACAGTCCCACTGAACATCATGGGAGTAACATCCAAGCAGACACAATAGGACAGAAATTTTCTTGCCTCACCCTATCCCATGGCCTAAGTTCAGGTTGAGATTGATACCCAAGATCCAAAACTCTGCACAACCTAGTTCCAAAAGGAGGATTATGGCTTGAATTTTCCGGACGATATTGGCTGGTTAGCTCTTTTCAAAGCAAAGGGAACTTTCTAAAGTACAGAAATCTACTCTCCCAAAGGAACACAAATTTCACTGGTAGTTCTTTGGACTTCAGATTGTATATTGTAATAGCTATGATTATGGAATTTTTAATAGCTGCTCATTAAATACCTAAGAGCTGCCCACTATGGTCAACTCAGCCTAAAATTTAGGAGAATAATTATAATTTTTAAAAAAGATACTTTTGCTGATGGTCCGTACTTCTAACAGGCTTTTGAGTGCCCATAATCAGAGATGGATTTATTAATTATGAAGGATTCTATTTTTAACGTACAATGACTGGTTGTACCTCAAAAGAAGCAGATAATGTCAGTATAGCCTTCTGAAGACCACTCTCAATACGTCTTACCCAATGTGGTCAGTTAATTTGTGCATCTGAATAATACATAAGAAGGAGGGTTAAAAACTACTGTTCTCCTATTGGTACAATTTGGCTATTTCACTGTTGTTGAGGAACATCAATAAACTGGATGGGAATGAAAAATGTCGAAGACAGATAACGGACGAGGCCCTGTTGCATACTTCCAAACCAAATAACAGCCTCAAAGGGTTACAGTATAATCCTGCCCGATGGGCCATTTTAGTACCGCCAAATCACCTTTTGTTGCAGAATTCATAGAATTGCAAGACAGATGTTTTACTGCATTGTCATTCCAAGAGTTTTAAACCATGTCCCAGAGTTTCAGCCATTTGTCGTTGTACTGCTGCTTTTTTCATGGTCAAAAAATAGCTGGGACAAAACTTGTCCTGGCAAATCTATTGCATTTTGATGTCCCATCCAATGTCATGCAAGACAGTGTGATGTTGTAGTTTGAGTGTTGGGCCGTTTCCACACTACACTGTTATGGTGCTATTATTCCACTTTCAACATCCTGTGGAATTATTTTGGGGTTTGTAGTTTACTGAGGCCAAAGAGCTCTCTGGCTGAAAATTCTAAAGGACCTTCCCTAAACTGCAAACTCTAGGATTCCATAGGATGTTGAAAGTGGAATAATAGCACTATAACAGTATCATCTGGAAATGGCCTCGGACTAGGAGTCTGGGATGTGGGAGCTCAAATGTCTAGTAAGACAGGCAGTGGAAAACCACTGGGAGACCCTGGGCAAGTCACAAGACCCTGCTGTTGACCCAGACTCAAGGGTCTCAGAATCAGGGGTCCCCCATCTCAGGCTTATGGAGGGAGGTGTCCTCTGGTCCCACAGCCATTCTCAGATCCAGTCTTTCCTCTGCTGGTACCACTGCTTTCTCAGCTTCTGAGTTCCGGTCACTGCTGGATTCTGGCTTCCCTTTCACTCTTTGTTGTTCTCACCATGTGCTTCAAGTCATTTCCAACTTAGGGTAACCCTAAGGCAAACCTTTCACAGGATTGTCTTGGAAAGATTTGTTCAGAGGGGGTTTGCCTTTGCCTTCCTCTGAGACTGAGAGAATGTGTTGTGCCCAAGGTCACACAATGGGTTCCCAGGGCCAAGCAGGGATTTGAAGCCTGATCTCCCAGTGTCCTAGTTTAGTGCTGAAAGTCCTACATCTCACTGGCTCACACCTTTCACGCTATAGAGCCATAACATTGTGATTGAACTTGCCGTGGCTCCTCCTATGGAATCCTGGAGTTTGTAGAGCTGTCTAAAAGACTATTCAAAATAACTCATGAAACTACTAATCTTGAGATTCTATAAATGTGAAAACAATTGCACAGTGGAAAACAGCCAAAATCTTTTCGAGAGTCTTGTCAGAACCGGAAAGAGATTCCGACCCGTCAGTTTCCCCTTCGCCTGGATTGGATTCCAGGGGCTCTTTCACACTACACAATTTTAGTACTACAATTCCACTTTGCCATGGAAACATCCTGAAGAATTTTGGGGTTTGTAGTTTGGTAACGTACTACAGCTCTTTGGCAGAGGAGTCTAAACTGCAAATCCCACAATTCCATAGGATGTTGCCATGGCAGTTAAAGCAGAATCATAGCACTATAATTGTCTAGTGTGAAAGGGACCCCAGTTAGTAAACACTGTCTATTTTCTCCATGCTCCCTAAGAGGTTGTTAGTGACTAAAATGAAGGGCAGGAAGGTCTATGAGAAACAAGGGCAACTGTGGATATGACTAGACTCCTATAAAATCAATGCAATGCAAGCAAAAAGCATGCTACGAATAAAGCAAGGAATGGATCGTCAAAGGAAATGGAGCAGGGCACAGGACAGGAAAGGATAAAATGTTAAAAGAGAAAGGACAATGTAAAATGATGGTGATGTTTAATGAAAATTGCTGGATTATCATCAACCAGATCATCATCCACAACAACAATGGTTGGCAGTTTTGCTGGATCATTTATATCACCAGTGAAATATACATACACCCCCCCCCAATGCCCATTTAGAAAGTTCTCTTCTAGCCTTAGGTAACTTTTCAATTGGGGGAGCGGGGAGAAAACCTTACCTATTTTGGCCAAAGAAGCCAGCATGATCCACAAGGTAATTTCAAAGGGTACTTGAACATGCTGGTAGTCCAGGGAGAAGAAAACTGGGTGAGCTTGGGACTCATTCGCCAGGCTGTTCTCCAGATCGAAATCCATGTCCTCCAGAGACGCCAGCATTGCAGAGTTCTGGAAATCTGCAGCTGCTGGGACAGAGAGGAGGATGCTGGCTGAGGATCCCAGGAGCCATGAGCCTGGCAGTGCCACTGCTCTAGGGATCAGTCTCTCCATTTTCCCGTTGGACCCGTCTCTGTTTGGGGAAGCTCCAGGCTGGCTGGATGACTGTTGCCCAGCTCTTTGAGCTGTGTCTGCCTGGCTGTTCTTCTGGAGGCTGCTCTAGTTAAATGCACCCTGCAGACTGCTCGAAATGGCACAGATGGGTATGCAAGGAGAAAGCAACAGCTGGCTGGGCTGGGCTGGGTGGAGAGGGCTCTGGACTTCCCACCTTGCTAGGCAAAATGTGTGTCTCACTCAGCTGACATTCATTTTAAACTGGAACAATCCTTTGCCTGAAGATTTCTGCAAGGGACCTCTTCAGCCCTTCTGCTTTGTAAAGAAGATTATGGGAAGCTGGGGGAAAAAGCTTCTTCCAAATTCCAAGCCCAGATTCCTCCAAGTAGCTCTGGTTCACTTCAAGCCCAGCCATTTGTTCACGAAGCATCACGCACTGAGAGTCGGCTAGTGCATCTCTGCTCAACACCAGGGCTCACAAGGTCAAAGCAGTGGGACATTTTGATCAGAATGGATGCTCACATCATCTGCAGCTCCCCTCAGGCTTTCCCGCTCACTCTGGGCCTGGCTGAAATCATCATAGTAGCTGGGGAGAAGATGGGGGCATTTTGTTGCTGTCAAATATCTGTGAGTTTACAAAATATTAGGGAGCAGCTTGGTTTTTAAATTAGTAATTAAGACTCGTTAGGTTTATGAAAGGCCTGCTCCTGGTTGCAATGAACATTGCTAGAAATTATTTGTTCGGCTGGATCAACACAGTGACCTGCATTTGGGGACTCTGTTAGGGGCAAGGTATGGGGATTGCCACAAGCACCCAAACTTCAAAATTTATTTCCATGACACTTAGAGTTGCCGAGTGAAATAAGCGGCAGGGCTCCTGTCCTTTTCATCTTTGTGTAGAATGGGGAATTTCAGCAGGTATCGCTGGTGTGACAAGCAACATCTGCTGAAATTCCATCTTCAGTTCTTGTTGCCATCAAGTTGACTTCCATTTACAGTGGCCCTATGAGTGATCCTGCTCAAATCTTGCAAACTCAGAGCCATAGCTTCCTTCATTGAATCAACCTACCTGAAATGCAGTCTCCCTCTTTTCCATCTGTCTTCCAGCAACCTAAGCATCATCACCTTTTCCAGTGAGTCACATTGTATCATGATCTGTCCAAAGTATGACAGCCTCAGTTTAGTCATCTTCACTTCCAATGAGAGTTCAGCCTTGATTTGCTCTCAGACCCATTCATTTGTTGCTGTTGTTTTAGCAGTCCATGGTAATCATTGAACTCTCCTCCAGTGCCACATTTCAAGGGAGTTCATTTTCTTCCTGTCAGTATTCTTCACTGTCCAGCTTTCACAACCATATATAGAAATCGGAAGCACTATGCCCTGGACAGTTCTGACTCTGGTATTTAATGGTATGTCTTTACGCTACTCTGGGTATTCCGTGCCTAAGAAAACCCTATGAAATTCATGGGGTCACCATAAGTCAATAGGCAACTTGAAGGCACATACACACACACGTTTATACTTGAGTTTCTTTGTGGTTGCTCTTCCAAGCCTTACTGTTTTCATGAGAACAGTCACTTCACTACTGGACAGTCTGAATTTATTACTGACCCAGACTGCTGAAATCACAAACAGTAACTGGCTGACAAACTGCTGTAAACTTTGTCAGGGGCTGCTATTAAAGTCTTTAATTGGAGAGTTGTGAACCTTGGTTGGCTGCTGGCATAGGACAAGCGGTTGGGAAGGAGGGAGAAGTTCATGGGGACTACAGGATGTAGGGAAGGGGTTTAAAAGACTCTCCCCCTGCCTATTGTGGTCCCAATACTTCAGACTCATCCCATCTGATTTAAAAAAATGAATTTATGCATCGAACATTAATTTTTTTATTTATTTTTTACATTTTTTGTTTTTATTGTGTGTATATATATATATATATATATATATAATAAATATATATTATATATATAATAAATATATATATATAAATATATATAAATATATATATATATATTTATATATATATATTTATTATATATATAATATATATTTATTATATATATAATATATATTTATTATATATAGGGGGAGAGAGAGAGAGAGAGAGAGAGAGAGTTTATTAAGGTAAATATCTTACAAAACAAAATATACACACCCTATCATAGTAGTATATCCAACATTTAACAAACCACTCATATACATATAATATTTCTTTCTTTTTTGCCCCTCCCCTCTCACACACCACCCACCCAGGGAATGGTGTAACTTATTCATTTCCTTTTTTTCTCATGTGGGAAATCATTTTAACTGCTTACTTTACTTTCTTATACCCCTCCTTTTCCTGAACAAACTCAATCATTACTCTTCAACTAAACCAGACCTCTTCTTTCCTTTGGCCAAAATATACTCTTCTTTTTTCCATTATATAATCAAACATCATCTATTCCAATATGTGCTGCACCCATCCACTAAAATTCCATCTTTCTTTTTCTTTCCATCAATATGCAATTACTGCTTATGCTGCTATAATTAATTGTTTAATTAAATATTTCTGTTCCTGGTGGAGTCTCCTTCTTTGGAGGTTTTTAAGCAGAGGCTGGATGGCCATCTGTCGGGAGTGCTTTGAGGGTGTTCCTGTGTGGCAGGGGGTTGGACTGGATGGCCCCCTGGGGTCTCTTCCAACTCTACATTTCTATGATTCTATGATTCTATGATTCTTTTATCCGATATTCCTAAAATTACAAGTTATACATATTTCTTTATTTAATTGACTTCCCCCAAATTATTTTATGTATTTTTTTTTGTTCTATTTCCTTCCAAAAACTTTGCACATTGGGACACTCCCGCCACATATGGATATATGTTCCTTTACTCCACACCCATGCCAACAGGCAGGTGATACATTTTTAATGACATGTGATAACTGGCATTGAACATTAAATAAGGTCATACATTTAATGTGATGTGCAGCTGTGTCGGGATGCTCTGATTTTACTGGAAGAGGCAACACAGTAGAGGGAGGGTTTAACCCACAGGTGGGATCAGGCAGTCTTCCAGGTTTCATTGGAACTGTAGCTCTCAACAGCCTTGGCCAACAGAGCCAGTGATGAGAATGCTGGGAGTCGCAGCCCAACAGGTGGAGGGCCATATGATTCCCACTGAAAAGGGATCCTAATGCTTTGAAAGACAAAAAAAAAAAAACCCTTCCTGGCATTCATAATTTTTAAACTTCTGAAATGTGTCTTTCATTGCCTTTTTAGTGATACTGTGGCTGCTCAATCCACCTGCTCAGATATACTTTTCATAGGCATAAATTGTAGTTCCATTGTTCCTTCAAAATAAAGGAGGTAACATCATTTGAGGAAACCAAGTACCTTTTATTCATAGACCCACTAAGCGCCTAAATTTGGTTCATGCAACACAGTTGGATGACATTCTGCCATAGCTCCACTCTGTGGAATCCTGAGATTTGTAGTTGCACAACTTAATTCAGATCTGCCAGAGAGCTTCTGTGGCTTGTTGTTGTTGTTTGCATGCAAATAATACTGACTTATGGTGACCCTAAGGCAAATCTATCATGGGGTTTTCTGGGGCTGAGAGTATGTGATGTGCCCAAGGTCATCCAGTGGGTTTCCATGGCCGAGTAGGGAATCAAACTCTGATTTCCACGGACGTAGCCCAATGTTCAAACCATTATACCATGCTGGCTCTCTACCAAAACTTAAACCCCAGGACTCCATAGGAAGCAGTGATGGCAGTTAAAGTGCAATCACAAGGCTACCATTGTGTAGTGTGAAAGAGACCCCAGTATCAACAGCTCTGCAACCATCTAGTCTCCATCACGTTGGGAGAGGCAGGGAATACAATTACAGACACTGTGAGATACATTCATGACCTGAGGATCGAAATGCATACAGCCAATATCTTCTGCAGAGTCAGGAATGCCATGCCAGAGATTCCACAGGGCACAGCTAATTAAAATCTGGGGGCTCCAGGCGATGACTGGGTGGACAGAAATCGATAGCCCACTTTTGCTCCAGCTGCCTAAATGAGCACCAGCCCTGAATTAAGGGCAAGCTAGTGGTGCATTTGTTTCCCTTCCAACTCAGAGTCAGAGGACAGACCAGCATTTTCTTTCATTTCTCACCAATAAAACAAGATCCTTTTTCTAACAAATGTTTTAGCACAGACCAAATGAACCATCAGAAACCATCCAATACATTGGGCAGGATTTTTGGCATTGAATTATTTGTCACTTTTTGTACAGCTTTTCCCTTAGGGTGTTTCTCTAATGGGCCTTGAGCACTAAAAGATTCTTTCTTGAGTGAACACTAAGATTCTTTCTTGAATGAGCACTAATAATAATAATAATAATAATAATAATAATAATAATAATAATAATAATAATAATAATACTATTATAGGGCTATTATTCCACTTTCAACATTCTATGGAATCCTGGGATTTGCAGTTTAGGGGAGGGCCTTTAAAATTCTCAGCCAGAGAGCTCTTTGGCCTCCATAAACTACAAACCTCAGATTTCCACAGGAGGTTGAAAGTGGAATAACAGCACTATAACAGCAGGAAAATGTGAGTGTTGCTGCATTTTCAAGCAGGACAGAGAATGATTTTTGGTCACACCGAGAGTGCTGGAGAAAAGTCAGCACCAGGCAGCAATCCCAGTGCAGACAGTTGGTGCTGGGATTGCTGTGGAAGTGTGTAAAAGTTTCCCATCTCTTCAGTTGTAGCTATATCTCTCCACTCGGCACATCTTTCTCCTCCTAATACCATCACAGATTTCACTGCAAGCTTGATTATGTACATCACTCCAAGCTCATATCTATGAGTGTTCCCCGGAGTCCCAGGAAATGTAAACATTCCATACCGCACCATGTAATTTTCATCAGATTGCTAATTTCCAGCATTGTTTATCAATGTGCATGCACTAGATCAGTCTGTTTAACATAAATATGATTATATATGGAAATGAGTTCCTGGCTGGCATCTTGCAGACTGTTTCATGGGCTGTTCACAGGACCGCGCAGGCTGAGACTCAGCATCAGCTGCACAGCACGGATGTATGGAATTCATTGCTAAAAAGGGACCATTGACTTAGACTGCTTTGGGAGGAAATTAGACGGAGGATAATTATATATAGTCTAACTTATGGGTTGAGTATTCCTTATACAAAATGCTTGGGACCAGAAGTGTTTCAGATTTCAGATTTTTTTTTATTTTGGAATATTTGCATATCTTGGAAATAGGAGCCACATACGGTTTGTCAATCGGACTTTGCCCACCCAAGTTTAATTGTCTTAAACATACAGACGAGTAGGGATGGGGGGGATGGGTGCGGTTCGCCTCTAGTGGCAATGTTTTTGTGACATCCTGGCTCATAGCCATGCTCCCACGCACCACAGCCACACCCCACACACCGTGGCCATGCCTCCACATACCATGGCCCCCACGCTGTAGTCCCACCCTTTCTTGCCACCCTCCAGGCACTCCAAGCTCTGCTGCTGTAAACATGGGCTAGAATTCATCATGGGACTTAACATCTTTGCAAGTGGACTTACATGTGTGGGAAATAGGACTGAATGGTTTCGTGATGTCCACATTCAGCTGGCTGCAGCCATGATGTTACGAGGGATGGGCGTCCATGGTGCAATGGTGAGAGTGACTGATGTGCCACAGCCTCAATGGACAATGGGCACCAATGCACAGGGGAATTTCTCCCTTACAAACCAGCCCAGGCTTTGAGATCTGCAGGGGAAGGCCCTCTCTCCGCCCCACCGTCTTCACAGGTCAGTCTGCTGGAAACACGGGAAAGGGCCTTCTCAGTGGCTGCCCCCAGTCTCTGGAGCTCCCTTCCCAGAGTTATCGGACCGGCACCCTCCCTACCTTCTTTCTGTAGACAAGCAAAGACATTTTTATTTCAGCAGGCACTGAACATATGATTATGGCTAAGCTGATGAAAGGTGCTGGGTATTCTTAACGATGTAGCATTTGTGAATGTTTGTGTTTTAACTATGTATTTTAATTTTATTATATGATTGTTTGCTTTGTGTTTTAACTTTTGCATTCCACGATTTTTAACTATGTTTTTTAAAGTTACCGGAAGCTGCTTTGAGTCCTTACTAGCAGGATATAAACAAAAAAGCAGGATATTAATAAAGATGATTAATAATAATAACAACAATAATAGATTACAGTCTGCCCTCCACATTTGCGGGTTTCACTTTTGCAGATTTGACTATTCACGGATTATTTGCTGTCAGCTCTGTTGCCTTCCTATGCCATTTTTAATAGGGACTGCAAGCTTCGTGAGACTGAGAAACTGCAAACGAGGCTTGTAAGTCCCTCTTAAAAATGGTGTGGGGCAGCAGGGGAGGGGGCAGACAGCCCCACCAGCCCCCCACTTCTGCCTTGTGAAGGAATTCTGATGTCTCAAAGGAATCAACGGTGGGTTGAATATGCTGATCATACTTTTGTGTGTGTTAAATATGGTTTGGGAGGGTCTAGAGTTATTCATGGCTTTTCTACTTTCATGGGGGTCCTGTGCCCCTAAGCCTAGTGAAATTGGAGGGAGGACTGTACTCCCAATCCAGACTGGCTAGGAGGTACCTGAGCAGAAGAGGGGTACCCAATAGCCACCAGAAGTGTCTGGTGTTCAGGGTGGAATCAGAGCCATTTGATGTTTCAACAGGTTCCTGTTTAGTGTTTTAGTTACTGCATCTACTCATGTATAACTCTAGAAATGTTAGTCAAAAAATTGACCCCCCCAAAACCTGGATTGACTTATTCACAGGTCGGTGTAAGTACTGTACCTTAACTCTTATCCAAAAGAAAGGAACCGTCCCACTTCTCTGAATAGAATGGGGAACGGCAAGAGCTTCGGCTGTCCCAGGAGAACCTAAAAGAGGCACCAATCCCTCTAATCTCTCCATGACAGCACTTCTTTTGTCCTGTTTGAATTCTTGGGCAGGGAAACAGCAGCGGTGGCAGCAGTTCTGTGGTGCTTCTCCTCAAAGGAGCAAAGAGAGAGCAGAGGGAATTAGTGCTTCTTTTAGGTTCTCCGAAATATAGGGCATTTCCGCACTAGACTGTTATAATGCTATTATTCCACTTTCAACATCCTGGGATTTACAGTTTAGGGAGGGTCCTTTGAGGCCCCTCCCTAAACTGCAAACCCCAGGATTCCATAGGATGTTGAAAGTGGAATTATAGCACTATAACAGTCTAGTGCGGAAATTACCATAGTCTAACTACACTCTAATCCAGACAAGTATATTTATATGCATACGTATATACAACATATAACAAGAAATAATTATATGTCTTCTATCTTCTATCCTTGAAACCAACTATGGACGCATCTCCCCAAATATTCCAAATATACTCAAATACATTCTCCCATTCAGTCACATAGGTATCCAGTCTACCTGCCTTAATTAGTCAATTTGTCCATCTGGGCCATTTGTATTCGGTTTAGCACCCATTCATTTATCGTGAATTTTTCCATTTTTGGGTTAGGATAATCCTCACTGCCGCAGACATATAAATATTAGCTTTCCACGCATTTTTTTTTCCCAATTTGTTGTCATTCTTGGAGGTTATTGTTAGCCACTTTGGCTTTCCTATTGGAAGTTAAAAGCAGGCTACCAATATTATAAGGAACATTTCTAAATGGTTCTCTTACATTCTTGCTGGACTGGTGTCTGCTGCCCTCTTGTGTTTCACATCCAAAGCCAGAGTGTTCACAACATAACTGGTGCTCTATTTTGTGAGAATATCCAGAGACATATAATACAGCCACCATGGCTGGTTTGGGTGGCAAAGCAAGAGAGCTTCTGAATCCTTCCAGAGTGCTGGGGGCAGATAGGAGGTTTAAAGTAAAATATGAGAAGGTAAGGTGTCCCATCAATAGGAGAAACATATTGTTTGAGGACACGGGAGAGGCTCTTTTCTGAGATGGCATCCTGGTTGTGGAATTCCTTCCCTCCAGAGGCCCAATCAGCACCAACATTAGAATCATCTTAGCACAAAGTTAAAACTCAGCTTTTTATTAAAGCCTTCGGGCCAAACTGCACAAGGGTTAACAGTTAGGGCATTTCCACCCTACATTGTTATAGTGTTATTATTCCACTTTCATCCTGCTATGGAATTCTGGGATTTGTAGTTTACTGAGGCCAAAGCGCTCCCTGGCTGATAATTCTAAATGCCCCCTGCCTAAACTGCAAACCACAGGATTCCATTGGTTAAATGCCAGTACTGCAGCCACAAGGTTGTGAGTTCGATCCTGCCGGGCTCCAGGTTGACTCAGCCTTCCATCCCTCCACAGGTCGGTAAAATGAGTACCCAGCTTGTCGGGGGCAATTAGCTAAAACACATTGTAAACCATACATGCTATTTGTAATGTATAATGTATTTCATGTTGTTCGCCGCCTCGATCCATGTGGAGAGGCGGGATACAAATAAATAAACTACTATTATTATTATTATTATTATTATTATTATTATTATTATTATTATTATTATTATTATTACATTATAACAGTGTAATGCAGAAAGGCCTCTATATTATTCAAGAGTATTTTAGCCCATTTTAAATTGTCTGTCTGTAAATTGAAAAACTATTTAACATATATACGTTTTATTCTTTTAAACTTTTGCCATTACTTATTGTTTTAAGTTGCTGTTACTGCAAGCTGCCGTAGGATCTTTGGAGAAAGGATGGGATAAAAAATATTTTAAGAAATCACTACCCACCACCCACCACTGTGTTCCCCTTGCTTGGAATCCGGCACTGATGTGGAACCTGAACAGTTTCCTTGCGTTCTGATGAAAAGGAAAAACAAAGCTGGAAGCTATCAACGTGCCGGGAGAATCAAACCCTCAAAGTCGTCTATTATCAGGGACAACATGCCTCTGAACACTAGTTACTTGGGAACATGAACAGAAGGATGCTGTGTTGGGGGTGTCACGATGATAAGAAATCTACCCCTTGATCTTCACATTTCTAGCTTTGCAGAATGAGATGCTGGTAATTTTTCACACCCAGAACTCTGATGTTTGATGAGTTTGCACTCCCCCCCTTTTTTTTTTAATGCTCAGCTACCAAACCCAAAGGAGCTAGAACATCACCAGCTCCCATTTCTTTAGAACAGTCTGAAAGATCTCTTTGCTAGTTGCTGGTGAGCATAAATCAGAAGGTTCTATTACACTCACATCCTACTTGTGATTTTCTCCTTGGTCACTAGTTGATCTGTAGTCCAAATGTAGCTTCTGAGCTTTTCTTGTGTTCTCAAATACACTCTCCACAGTAACTTCACAAGTCCTTAGGGAACTTCTGTTCCTTTTATTATCTCACAGCATCCGTCACTGCGATTATTTAGCATTGCAATGCTATACATCCGTTAAAATTTCTCTGAACTTATGCTATAACTCAATACTGAATGCATCTTTTCTCCCCATTAAAATATAAAGACAGAGACATCCCCTACCCCAACCCCTGGACTATGGATCCATTGTTGGATACCCAATCCAAGCAGCAGTTCTCTAAGGCCATTTTTGCCCTACACTGTTATAGTGCTATTATTCTGCTTTCAACATCCTGTGGAATTCTGGGGTTTGTAGTTTCCTGAGCCCAAAGATCTCTCTGGCTGGGAATTCTAAAGGCCCCTCCCTAAACTGCAAACACCAGGGCCATTTCCGCACTACACTGTTATAGTGCTATTATTCCACTTTCAACATCCTATGGAATTCTGGAGTTTGTAGTTTAGGGAGAGGCCCTTAGAATTGTCAGCCAGAGAGCTCTTGGGCCTTAGTAAACTACAAACCCCAGAATTCCATAGGATGTTGAAAGTGGAATAATAGCACTATAATAGTGTAGTTTGGGAATGGGTTTAGTGTGCAGAAAAAAGTTTAGATAGGGTTCGGAGAGGGAAATGTCTGCCTTTTAAAAGAAAGAAGAGACCCATTTGACATATCAAAATCAGCAGTGGAAAGGAGAAGTCCTGCAAGTTTGTTTCTGTTCCTCTGTTATTACCATGAAAAACGAATGTCACAAGGTCTTAAGTCACCCCATTGTTTCACAACTACCTCTTTGAAAATGTTGCAAAGAGGAATCCCAAGCCTTTTGTTACATTAGGGAAATAGAGCCAGCAAGGATCTCTAAGGCCATTGACTCCAACCCCACGCCAGTGCAGAAATCCACAACCAAGGTTGTTGAATATCTGTTTAAAAATACAGGAGATGAGCAGAGGCAATGGCCATTTCCGCACTAGACCGTTATACTGCTATCATTCCACTTACAACAACCTATGGAAGGCTGGGGTCTGCAGTTTAGGGAGGGGCATTTAGAATTCTCAGCCAGAGAGCCCTTTGGCCTCAGGAAACTACAAAGCCCAGAGTTCCACAGGAGGTTGAAAGTGGAATAGAACCATAACAGTGTAGTGTGGAAATACAGATCATTTAAAGAAAATAAGGCCCATTGAATTCAATGGGACTTACCCCCATTGCAGATGAAACAGAAAAATGAAGCAGACAAAGGGAATATGTACTCCAGCCTAATATACAAACTGCTTCCATTAACCAGGTGATGCATTCACATCATACAGAGATATCTAAATCCAAAAAGAAAATTGAAATGAGGATTTTGCTATTATATTCTCAGTTCCTAATTAAACAACTATAGTGTCTATGATTGTTCAGTTGTTCTCATTAACACCATAGCTGATCAGTCTAAAAGCAGGTATTTAGGCTTGAAAAGACCACATTCTACGGCAGATAAGGTATGCTTACTTTAAAAAAAAGGATGTAAGAACCACCAGTTTAGAAATGGATTAAAACATGGGTAAGATTTTTCCACTGCATATATTCAAACAGAGAGAATAAAAGAGATCATGTACTGATTATGTACATGAAAAATTAGCCTGTGTAGAGTTCCAAAGAAGCCATGAAAAATACATTCTGCATCATGAATGTGTTGCCAATATTATATTTTCTAGTACATATCCTAAGGTGGCCCTGCTTTGTCAGAGATGGTCCATTTTAATCCTCTGTTGTCCCATCTTTTCAATTGCTTTTGAAATATCCCTGTTTCTTTCTTCTCCTGCCACTTTCCTCCTATGTCCTCATCTTATTTCAGTTGATGAAAACTGCATTCAAAATGCAGCAATAGCTAATACTCATTTCAGATAGGAGGGAACAGCGGTTGTACCCTTCCCAGTTGACTCAGGCAAAAGCAAACTGCTGCAGCCTCCAGTTCACCTGTTCTTCCTTATGAGTAACTTTTGCCATCATAAGCACAGCCTGATCTTGCTTGGCCACATATATGCCAGTTTTCATCTGTGAAATGTTGGATCATATGCTGGTGTGATGGAGAAGTGTCACAAAAGGATTTTAAACTGTGAACAGTTTAAACAAAGTTGCAAACGCTAAATTCTAAAATAGAAGATCAAAATCAGTGTGAACCTTTTCATCAAGAAGAAAAACTTGTGGAATTTATTTCTGCATACATTGGCATTCAGAAGTAGCATAAACTGTATGGGTTTCCCTATTACTCCCTATTGGCAGCTGTAACTGCATGTAAGTAGCTGTTACTGACATGAATACATTTGCTTCCTATTTATCTTTGCCTTCATATCCTTCCCGTTCCTTTGTTGCTTTCCCACTGTTGAACATTAGCCGGTATGTACAGAGCTCCGTCTTTGCAGGATCTGTAAAATGCCATGTGTATTCCTATAGAAATAATAATATTAAACAGAAGCCCTTGTCACGAAGCACAGAAAGTTAGTACCTGGACTCTCATGTTTTCTGCAATTTTACCCCAGGCTTCTTGTACATTGCACAGTTATGATTCCACTTTAATGGTCACAGCAAATCCTCTGGAATCTTGGGATCTGTAGTTTTGGTGAGGCACTAGAGCTTTCTCACTGAGAATACTAAATGCCCCTCCCAAAAGTGCAAATCCCAGAATTTCATAGGATATAGCCATAGCAAAACAAAATAGTAGTGTTACAATTTTGTACTATGAATGCCGCCATCCTCTCCATTTGTTTTAATGAGCTGAAAAAAAAGCAAACAATGGAAATCAGATGTTTAATTAAATCTTCTGCAGCAAACTTTAATCAGACATTAACAAGCTAAGCAGAAGTTTAATGCTTTTGGCTTGAAATCACCAGTGATGTCTAATGTTTGCATTTATTACAAAATAGTCTGTAACAATCAAGGCACAACAGCTAAAGATTCACAGCCAAGGATCAGAACGGCAATGCCATTGTTAACCTGTTGTTGGCTCAGTAGCAAATGTTTTCTTGGCAACTTAAAGAAGGCACGCACAAATACATCAACCAAAGGTATTTTATTTGAATTCTTCTTTTAGTAGGAAGAGTTCTTTTCCATCACGAAGCAGGCTGTACTGGAGTAGATTTCATTTGCAAAGTGGAACTGAGATCTGTAAATTTGGAGTGCTGAATTCATTGCTGCTTCCACCGCTGGGGCTTTGCAAACCAAACAGAGCTAGGGATTGCAAGAGTGCTTTCGACGCTTCAGTGTGCTGTTCAGGAGGCAGCTCACCGATGTTATTCGTCAGCAAATTTAATGTCATAAAGTGGTTGAGGGAATTGCACCTGGTCAGCTTCTCTTCCAAAAACTGCTTATAGAATTCCTGGACCTTTGTTTCCATGTAGTTGTTGAGCACAGAATTGGACAGGGGTTCTTTGTGGAGAAGCATGCTTTTCTCCCCAGTCTCATCTCCATGCCAGAATTTTATCACCCTAGATTTTTGCAGAGATTCATTTACAGAGGAATGGCTGGATGGGATATCTTTAGACAACAGAACAGGGCCAGAGGACAGCTCATTGTAGCTCTGGTCCATGATGCAACCCGAATCGCAAGTATGGTCAGCTATGTGGTCACCATTAATATGGAGATCAGGATAGTTTTGATAAATGCTTTGGCAGGACCAAGATCTGTACAAGTCCAGCTCCTTTTCACAGTGTGGCTCTCTCTTCACGATAGGCTGAGGAGCTGAAAGAGGGAGATGGTTAGATCCTTTCATAGGTGGAGAATTTGTAACTGAATGCTGCAGGCCAACGTCTTGGTCCGCTTCCATCTCACAACATGTTGCCACCAGCTTTTCAGTGGCCACCTGCTTAGGTTCTGTACAAAAGTCTCGACAGTCATCTTTGTCTACCAACCGATCTCTCCAGGATTCTCCTGCGGATTTCAGTCCCCCACACTGGTGAGGTTTTGGCAGCTCGGCGCTGTAGGCGATGGCCGTGAGAAAGCTTTCTCCCAGCATCTCAACATGGAATGGAGGCAGTTTAAGCTGCGGGAGAAGGGGTTCTTTCTTTAAAAGAAAAAGACAAAAAAGAGAGAAGTCATATTGAAAAGAGGGAAGGTCCATAATTTCTTGTGATATACCCTGCAGTCTTGCGCTCACATTAACTCAGTAGCAAAACACTTTAAACCCTTGCTCTTTGCTAATTTGGGAAAGCCAATGCAATTCTTGGATGTATCAATAGGAGTATGGTGTCTAGATCGAGGGAGGTACTGGTACCACTCTACTCTGCTTTGGTTAGACCTCATCTTGAATACTGTGTCCAGTTCTGGGCACCCCAATTCAAGAAGGATATTGACAAGCTGGAGCAGGTCCAGAGGAGGGCGACCAAAATGGTGAGGAGCCTGGAAGCCATGCCCTATGAGGATAGACTTAGAGAGCTGGGTATGTTTAGTCTGCAGAAGAGAAGGTTAAGAGGGGACATGAGAGCCATGTTTAAATATTTGAAGGGATGCCACGTAGAGGAAGGAGAGGGCTTGTTTTCTGCTGCTCCAGAGACCAGGACAAGGAGCAATGGATTCAAGCTGCAGGAAAGGAGATTCCACCTGAACCTCAGGAAGAACTTCCTGACAGTCAGGGCTGTCCGGCAGTGGAATGTGCTGCCTCGGAGTGTAGTGGAGTCTCCTTCCTTGGAGGTTCTTAAGCCAGGCTTGATGGCCATCTGTCGGGAGTGCTTTGAGGGTGTTCCTGCATGGCCGGGGGTTGGACTGGATGACCCCTGGGGTCTCTTCCAACTCTACATTTCTATGATTCTATTATTCTATGACTTGGATCTCCATCTCCCAAGCCCTAGTCCAATGCTCTGCTACTCCACATTGGCTTTCACCATGCCTCAATTGCCTTCTTAGGCAGCATAAAATGTTGAAACTTCCTCAGTTAAAATGATGACTCTAGAACTTTAATGTGTATCTCCTTTCAGCAAATTATATATAGGGAGAAAGAAAACTACTTGAAACTTCTCCTTTCGTTTTAAGAACTTATTTAGTACAGTTACATGTGATATCCCAAACGAAAGTGCTCTATTTTTAATCCTTCTGACAACCTTGCAAAGTAGATCACTATTTTTTTAAAAAAATCATTTAATCAGCTGGGAAAATAAAGGATGAAGGTATATATGCTTCCCTAAACCAGCCCATAGATCCCTGGCAGGTGATTATGACCCAGATTTCTCAGTTACATATTCTACCGACCAAATCACCTAGTTTCTCATTAGTGCCCTTTCACATTAATTACACAGTCATAACACCATGATTATACCGTCACAGCTTCATCTTAGGGAATCCTAGAGGTTGTAGTTTGGTGATGTACTAGACCTCTCTAGAATTCACTAGAATTTGCCTTGCCCTTCCCTCTAAAATGCAGATCTCATGGGATGGAACCATGTTGCTTAAAGTCAGATATAGCTTTTTATTTATCCATTTTCAAGGTCATTTATTGCAGAGTAAGCCTTATTTAGGGGCTGAAATACTCTAAAGGCACCAAATCCTGATTGATTTTGGAAGCTAAGCTGGTTAGGAGACCACCAATGAATATCAAGCGCTGTAAGGTATATATGAGCCAGCATAGTGTAGTGGTTTGAGCACAGACTACAAGTCTAGAGACCAGGGTTTGATTCCCTGCTTGGCTGTGGAAACCCATTGGGTGACCTTGGATGCATCACACATTCTCAGCCCCCAGAATACCCTGTGATAGGTTTGCCTTGGGGTCGCCATACGTTGGAAAAGCCTTGAAGGCTCACAAAAACAACAAGGCTATACATTCATAGGGTTTTCTTTGGCAAGGAAGTGGTTTTTGACAGTTCCTTCCTCTGCCTTAATTCTGAGTAAACATACAAAGGGTGAGTTCTAGTAGGACACAGTAGAGAGTAATAGCTCCGCACTTATGGAACTATGCTCCACTCCGCATCTCCTTCTCCATAACCCCCAGACTCACTGAGTGGCTGCTGAAGCCCCTTCTCCCACATCCATACCATGAATGGCAGAGAGATCTTCTCTCACAGCTAAATGTAGAATAATTATATCATCTGCTGAATTCTGTCAGGGTCTGGAGCTCTCAGTGGGTAAAAGCTCTGTGGGTCTGACTACAGGGACCAGAGACTCCTTCAACTCCCTCCCCAATCCCCAAGGCATGAAATGGCTGTGCTGGGAGGGGGAGACTGCAGTGGCTAAAAGAGTTGCCAGATTAGAAACTGGAGACGGCTCCTATACCTTTAATGCTTGTGCAGAAGAGCAAATTTCAGCAAGTGTGATTGCTATGCAACCAGGTAACAAGCAGCATCTGCTGAAATTCCTTCTTTACAACCATTATTGGTACAAGAGTCCTCTCTGGTTTTTAGTTTGGTGACCCTACTAAATCGTGAGTCTGGGCGGAGGGGTCACTGAGAAGGATGGAAGAGATTAGCAACCTTCACAACGGTTCCAAAAAAGACATATACAGGTGAAAGGTGGGCATATGCCTGCATATGTCACTAACAGGATGCCAATCACAAGTACAGTGAAAGGGTTCCCCTCCCGTTCTATTTTAAACAAAATAGTGAGAAAAGTAGATGACATACCTTTGCAAGCAGCCCAGTGTTACAGGCTCTCTAAAATCTGCGATGAAAACATCAGCAAAAGAGGATCAAGGGCGTATTTATTTGCCGGATTGCAGAGGCCTTCGGAGCATCCTCCCAGCCTGACAAGCCATGTTGCCCTCCTAGCATTAATATATTCCCAGCAGAAGTCACCACTCATGGAAATAATTGCATTTCCTCCTCCAGCAATAGCAAATTTAAAAGAGGACATCTGACGTAAAAAAAAAAAAAAAATTGTTGTGCAATAAAGTCAACGGAATTTGCATCTACTAAGTGTCGGCTTATTTGGGGAACTGTGCTGGAAAGAGGAAGATCTACTCAGTAATGAAAGCGAACTGAGTACATTTTAAAGCATAAGGGTTCAATCATGTTCATCCCATCAGTTGAACCTACAATCCCTGGTGGCTGGAATAGAAAGTTAGAGATGGAGGTGGACAGCCACCAAGGATGAAACTGTACGTTGCCTTCAGAACCACAGTTTAGCACATCCACTTTCCATTTCAACTGTTTTCAGTACAGAGAATTACTATTTACATCTGAGTTATTCACAGTATAGGGAACGATCATTTCCATGAGAATTATTTTCTGTATAGATGTAGAGCTAGCTGCAGGTCCTTGTGTAGAAGGCCCTGCAATTAGCTCTACATGTATATGGAGAATAATTCCCAAAAGACATCCACTCATACTTGCCAGTTACGCTTGTGAGAGCTGGTTTGTCTTGTTTGTAATGAAAACACTGGCATTCCTTGCATTTCTGAAATAAAGGAAGCACATCGCAAACACAGGTACATTTTTAAGGCCTGCTAGCCAATCTGGTGTCAACATCAACCTATGGCAACCTCATAAATGAGAGACTCCAAGTCATCCTATCATCAACAGCCTCAGGTCTTCCAAACTCACGGCTGTGGTTTCTTTGATTGAATCTATCCACCTGTAGTGCCCTCTTCCTTTTTTCCTGCTTCCTTCTCCCTTACGAAGCATCATTGTTTTTTCTAGTGAGTCATGTCTTCTCATGATGCGTTCAATGTATGACAGCCTCAGTTTAGTTACCTTGGTTTCTAGGGAGCATTCAGACTTGAACTGCTCTTGAGTCCATTTATTTGGCCTTTTGGCAGCCTACAGCATCCAAAGAACTCTTCCTCAGCACCACATTTCAGGTAAGTTGATTTTCTTCCTATTAGCTTTCTTCACTGTCCAGCTTCCGCAACCATACCTAGAAGTTTGAAATAAATGGTATCGACAATTTTGACTACAATATTCAATGATGTATCTTTACGCTTTAGGATCTTGTCTTCTTCTGATTTCTTGACTGTAGTCTCCATTCTGATTCTCCGTTCTGAACCAATGTATGGAAAATCTTGAACTGTTTCAATGTCTTGATCACCTGCTTTAAAGTTATGTAAATCATCTGTGGTTGATCAATTTTGTTTTCTTAATGTTCACCTGTAACCCTCCCTGCCTTTGCACTTTCTTCTTTGACTTTCATCAATAGTCTTCCAAGTCTTGGCTATTTTCTGCTAGTAGTATGGTATCGAGACCCATCGTGACGTTGTGGTCTAAATGTTGGTCTATGACCTTCGAGACAAGGGTTCAGTTCCCCAATCATCCATGGAAATGCACTGGGTGGAAACCTCGGGTGCATCACATACTTCCAGACCCAGAGAACCCCATGATAGGTTTGTCTTAGGGTTATCAGAAATCAGAAACAACTTGAAAGCACACAACAACTGTTTGGTATCGTCTGCATATTTTAAATTGTTGGTGTTCCTTCCTCCAATTTTTACACCGCCTTCCTCCAAGTCTAATCCAGCTTTAGATATGGTCCATTTAGCATACAAATTAAATAGATAAGAGTGGCAAAATGCAGCCCTGCCTGACACACTTGCTTATTGGAAACCCTTCTGTTTCTCCATATTCTGCCCTGAAGGTGGTTTCCTGAGTACATCAATACAATCACATTTCTCTGGGAGTAATCCATTGTTTTCATGATCTATACAATCAAAGGCTCTGCAATAATCTAGAAAGCACAAGCTGATTTTCTTCTCATTGCTAACCAATTCATAGACTAAAATGGTGGCTCCAGGTAATAACGTTGAAGATTTTAAACAAAAACACTCACTTAGGCATGTGTACTTTGGCTGGCTGAAGTGGCTTTCCCTGCCATATCTCAGGTTTGGAGAAATTGCATTTTTAGATTACAATGCCTAGGGTTCTGTGCCAGCTGAGAAATTTCCAAGAATCAGACAGAGGCACTTTCCAGGTATTGGTGTCCTTCTGTTCATGAACAATTGATCAAGATTCAGCCTATTATTGTGAAAACTGAATAAAAAAAAAACCTCTGAAAAGAGGCTTTCACCCTTTTCTCTCCCATATAGCAGGAAATGCCACTTGTAAAAAAAAATGCCTGTTCTGTGATACAAACCATATACAAAAGCAGTTCTTTTAACACTCTTGAATGTAGATCCTCTAGCCCTGGAGACCTGAATTCATTTACAGTAAGCAGGTATTCCTCTACAAACTCTTTACCTATTCTGTACTGTGTTTCCCTGACTGCATCATCTACTCTATTTTCCCAAAGCTGAGGATTATTTTCGTTTTGGGAGAAGACTGAGGTAGGAAAGTGTTGAGTAGCTTTGCTTTTTCTCAGTCCCCTGATAGCAGTTTGTCATCTTCTCCAAATAGTGGCCCTACCATTATGTTTGCTACAGACATAACCAAAAAAGCTCTTTTTATTTTATTTTATTTTATTTTATTTTTACCTCTCTAGCAAGCCCGTTTTGCAACTGAGCTTTTCCAACTTTCTTCCTACACACACTGGCTACTCATCTGAATTCCTATCTGGTGCTTTCACTCTCTTCCCACTTCTTGTATATGTTCCTTTTAAATCCCAGCTCAGATGAAAGTTCTTTAGACATCCATCCCAGTTTATTTTTTTATTCCCATTTTTCCTCTTCATTGGAACTGTTAGAAATTGTGCCTTCGATGTCTAATTTTAAAAAATTATGTCATGAACTCCCTACTCTTTCAGTATTCCTGATGATGGGATCACACCCAGTATTTCCCTAAGTTTACTGGAATCGGCTTTCTTAAAGACTAGAATGGGTATCATGCTTGGCTTCACTTTTTTGCCATATAAGAAACTCCAAGAGAGCATGGTCACTCCCACCCAAGGATTCTGCCACTTCCACAAAATTAACAAGGCCATCATTGTTGGTTAGGATAAAATCTGAAATAAGCTGGTCCCCTTGTTGCCTCTTCTGCCTTCTAGCGAATAAAATGATCTGCAAGGCAAGTGAGGAATTTGTTGGACTCTATATTCCTGGCAAGAGTTTGACATCCAACAAATATCAGGATAGCTGAAATCTCCCATTACTACTAAATCTCTCCTTTCTCAATGTTTGGTCATCAGTTCAGAAAAGCATCATCCTGGTCCTCAGTCTGGCTTGGAGGTCTTTGGTAGACCCCCATAATGACATCACTGTTGTTTCTCTCTCCCCAAATGCTCTCAACCTGGCATCTGGGATTTAAGTCATGGATCCCTTCACAGGTGTAAGCATCCTTGACATACAATGCAACTCCTCCTCCCTTCCTGTTTGGTCTATTTCTCTGAAATAGGTTTTAACTCTCTATTACTACATTCCAACCATGAGACCCATCCCACCAGGTTTCAGTGATGCCTATCACGTCCTATTTGTTTTTCTGTTAAGAGTTCCAGTTCATCTTGTTTTTTTCCCCCATGCTCTCTGCATTAATGTAGAGAAATCTAAGACCATGGGTCAGTCCCCCTTACTGCTTATTTAAGATTGCCTTCCTCCCACTGTTGGGTTCTAGTTCTCTCTATAACATTAAGGCTATTATCTCCAACTCTTGATGAATTCCTGCCCTCAAGAATACTGGCCCTTTTCGCAGCGCCGGCGCTCGCGCAACGGAGGAGGGTGGCTCGCGCAAGAAGCCTTCTCGGGAGGCTGCCGCTTCCCCCCTCCTTCCTTCCGCAGGCAAAGGAACGAGTGGGGAAGCGGCAGCCTCCCGGAGGCGGAGGCGGCTCGCGCGTCCGTCCATCCCCCCTGCGTGCGCGAGAAAGGCGCTTGTCCCGTCCATCCCCCCCGTGCGTGCGAGAAAGGCGCTTGTTGCGTCTGCGCGCACGCGCGCGCGAAGCAGGAGATGTCGCATCCGTCACGCTAGCGCCCCGCCCTGCCCCTTCCTTCCGCAGGGGCGGAGGGAAGGAAGTGCAACCCGGCCGGCTCCCCGACGCTCCGCACGAGAGGTAAGTGCGCGCGGGCGCCGGGAGCGTTGCGCGAGCGCGGGTGATTTTCGCTTCGAAGCGAAAATCAAAAAACCCGCACTCGCGCCGCTTCAGCCCCGTGAGCCCGGTGGAAGTGGGAGTGCGTCGTGTGGTGCGACGCTCCCACTCCCGCGAGGCTCACGGGGCTGTCGCGCGAGAAAAGGCCCGTGTGAAAAGGCCAACTGTTTCCTTCCCCGCATAACTCAGTTTTGAACCCCTCCTGATCAGTAAGTTAGCTAGCTCTCTACTCCAACAAATTCTAGCATTCGTCAGCGCAATTTCCAGCCTGAATCCATGATCTTGGTTCATTGATTGCATTGTATGTGTCCCTTTGCCTCCACGACATGTGCAAATGCTAGGAATGTGTGTCCACAACTGTTCCTTTAAAAATGCGTTGCCATGCACTCCCTTGCCATGGTCAGAGACAGTGGGAATTTGCCTTGGAAATGAAGATCTGGATTTATAGGCATAGCATAAAAGGATGTTGTTGTTGTTTCTTCCTACCGGGCCTGTGAGTCACGCACAACGAACTCAGAGGCTGAGAACCTTTGGAGGTTGACTCAGCAGTTACTTCTTCCTTCCAAATTCAGTGGGTTCAGATGCATCATCTCTTATTCCTCAGTAACTGCACTTTCTATTTCTCAGAGAAGAAAGAAAGAAAGAAAGAAAGAAAGAAAGAAAGAAAGAAAGAAAGAAAGAAAGAAAGAAAGAAAAGAAGGAGTCTTGCACCACTTTAAAGACCTCAGAAATGATTATGGCATAAGCTTTGTGATTGAGAGTCTACATTTGAATGGATTTGTTTTCTTTATTCAGTTTACAATATTTCTCTGTCCCACATAAGTGACTCAAGTCGGTAAACAGAACAAATACACTTAAAAATATAGAATGAATTGAAAACATTCAAACTGGTTATTTCAAAATCCAAAAAAAATCCAAAATCCAAAATGCTTCTGGTCCCAAGCATTTGGATAGAGGAAACTCCACCTGTATTGATTTTCAGTAAACTTAGCCATGTGCATTTTCTTGAGGTTGATGTCTACGGCTGGCCCCTCCCAAAACTGCAAACTGTTGAAAGTGGAATCATAGCACTATAACAGTCTAGTGTGGAAACAGCCTATAAGTGGTGATTTTTTCTTAGCATTGATTAATACATGGTGAATGTTTCTCTTTCCAACCTGGGAATTTTGCAACAGTAAAAGCACGTTGCCACCACACAACTATAGCAGTCTGATCCCACTGTAACTGCCATGGCTGCATCCTATGGAATCCTGGGATTTATAGTTTTGTGAGGTGCTTAGTGCCTCAACTACAGATTCCAAGATTCCATAGATTGTTAAAGTGGGATCAAAGTGCTAGAACTGTATAGTATGAAAGAGATTCATGTTGATACTCAGTTAGATTCAATATCACATGAGTATAATTAAAAAAACACATAAATTTACTATTTATTGGCCTGTCTTATCTGTCTGTCTGTCTGTCTATCTATCTATCTATCTATCTATCTATCTATCTATCTATCTATCTATCTATCAAAGGTTTTTCTAATATAAAATTAATATGTTGCAATGCATGCAACCAAAAAAGGATAACTCTTGTAGTTTTAAAGTGGCTTTCAGTGTTGCTATTTTTAATAGGTTTTAACTAGCTCGAATTATTCATGTTTAAATCTGGAAGTGTTTATATTCTTTGCTGTCCAAAATTAGGATATAAATCAAATCAAATAAACTGTCCCTGCCAAATTGGGAAAGTTGGAGGATACATTCATGGGGAGGGGACACATTGGTGAAACATGGATCCACATCTCCTATCTACTTGGCCAGACTCCCATATTCCCATTCAAGTTGGGGGGGAAATGTCCATACCTACAGTAGTCATCCGCAGCAGTGGCTAATTTCCTCTTTCATCATTTGCTGCCTCAAGCTTTTCCTTGTGTGGCAATCTCTTTCGCAAAAGGTCTCCGGAACTTGCAAGAAATTAACACTCATCTACAGATCCAAACTGATCCCTTTCCAGTATATCCCACACCCGCCATGGTAATTCCCAAAAGACCCATTACATCCTCAGTCAACTGGGGAAGATGACTTCTGTCTTCCACATACAACCAGCTCTCCTAGCCAAAGAACAGAATATACATCTATTTCAAGAATAACCACTTTGTGAGCCTCCTTTTCTTGGACTCCAAAACCCGTCAGCCGTAGCCAAAATAGGCTGTAGTGAACAGTGATGGATCTTTCAGTCCTACAGCATCTGAGGTCACTTATAGGATAAGAATAAATATTATTGTGCTTATCCCCACTGTCTCTGAATGATAAGGAGGTCCAAAGGTACAACATTTTAATTGGGGTTTAATTTTCTTTGAAAGGAGGTCTCTAGGGGCTTCCAGGTTTTTTAACTATTAGCATATATTTACAAACACATGCACACATGAGCACGTGTGGTTCATTCTTCCCACATACGAACTCTAGAGAAAGGAAGCCTTACCCTAAATACTTCCAGAGTAAAAGCCCTTTTACAGGACACAGTTATTGCACTGTGATTCTGCTTAAGTTGCCATGGTTCCATCCTAAGGAACGTTGGGATTTGCAGTTTGGAGAGGGGTATTTAGTGCCTCACCAAACTACAAACCCCACAACTCCATCTCATGCAGCTATGGCAGTTAAAATGCAACCATAACACTATAGTTGCATGAAATGGTCCAATTCCTGTATCTCCTTTGAAAAATGCTTTGCTTTCTATTTTTGGCTCATTTGCCCTCACCTTCCAGCTGGGCCACCTTTTCCAATCACCTGCCCACTTTCTTGAGTTATTTACCAGTAGCCAGAGTGGTCTCGTGGTTTAAGCTTTGGATCGCAACCCTAGAGACCAACCAGGGTTTGATTCCCTGCTTGGCCATGGAAACCTACTGGATGACTTTGGGAGAGTCCCATGCTCTCAGCCCCCAGAAAACCCTGTGATAGCTTTGGCCATTTCCGCACTAGCCTGTTATAGCGCAATGATTCCACTTTCAACATCCTCTGGAATCCTGGGGTTTGCAGTTTCGGGAGGGGCCATCTGGCCCCTCCCGAAACTGCAAACCCCAGGATTCCAGAAGATGTTGAAAGTGGAATCATCACGCTATAACAGGCTAGTGCGGAAATGGACTTTGCCTTAGGGTTGCCGTAAGTTGGAAATGACTTGCAAGCACACCACAAGAAGTTTCCCCTAGCAAAAGACATGTCCTTGTCAGGCTTCTGGGTTGTGGACACGCTGCAAGTCAGTACTCCAAAAAGTTATTAACCAATTGAGATAATTCTCTTTTGCTAATCCTACCACTGTGCAGAGTGAGGCAGCTGCTTCAGGCATTGGATTTTGAGTTGCCTTGAAAAGATAACCAATGTTGGTTATTCATAATTATTGTATTTCTACTGATAAGATAGCCACGGGGGTTAATGGGGTTTTATGGCTCAAGGGGCTGCATACCTTGGTTGGATTTGGGGTCTATGCACCACAGCTTTGGAGAAAGGAGTATCATTTGCTACTCCTCCTCGGGCAGCGTAATATAATGGGATGTGCCCATTGGGGCTATATTCTGAAGCACTCTCTGGAGGACTACAGCCTTTATTTCTCAGAAACTGATTTTGGATAGCAATAGCACCAAATAAAAACTGGGTTGCACTCTATTCATGAAAGGTCCTTTTCAGCAATGCCTCCAATGATACGAAGGTGTGTTTTTTTTTAAATTTTACAGTCTGCAAAGGTGCTCTTACCTGCAGGTTAGCTACCCTGAACACACAGGTACTTAATTCTGAGCAGCTGGCAATAAGGCTCTCCTCTAAGTTTTTTTTCCTTTCACCACCAAGTAGCTGGCCCTGCCCAAAATTACTCAGTGTCTCTTGATGTCATGCACGCTTGCTTCATCTCTTGCAAGTTCTTTCTATTGCACGCATATTTTGTGTAACTCAAATCCTTAGGTTTGCAGTTTGCGAGCTGAAGGTCACCCATAGCATTTGGATTTTTAGCTACTGGTTAGAGGCCAAGGTGTCACTTTGCATCCTCTGCTACCTCGACTGGTTTCGATCCCATGTACCAACAGCACGCTCAGTATGTATCTCATCTCCTGATCTCGCCTTAAAGAGTTTTCAAACCCTACAACAGTTCCAATTTGGCAGGGACAGTACCAGTTAATCCTGTCTGGTCCCATATTGTCAGCTGCCTTTAAAGTGTCCCGGTTTCTCTCTTATCCTCCCACTTTCCCCCTTTTGCCCTTAGCTTACTTCATTGGCTGCAAACTGAGTTCCATGTGCAAAAGTAGTTTGCACTCAATTAACTCAGCAGGAAGGAGAGGGAATCTTGTCTTTCCCAAAGGTACAGTCAACCCTCCCTATTTGTGGGTTTCACTTTTGTGGATTTGATTATTCACGGATTACTTGCTGTCATCTCTTCTGCCTCCCTAGGCCATTTTTAATAGGGACTGCAAGCCTCATGAGACAGAGAAACTGCAAAGGAGGCTTGAAAGTCCCTATTGAAAAGGGTGTGTGCCATCTCCAGAAGTTTATTCCACCACCCTCATGAGGAGGAACGGTGGAATAAACTTCTGGAGATAGCAGAATTGGATAAACTTACCTTTATGCTTCAATACAAAACTACTAAGCAATTCTACGAAGTCTGGCACCCCCTATTTAAGTATGTTAAAGATAATCTATAAAGGAAGCTGTTATTGGCCCTTTTTGCACGGGCTTTCTCTTGCGAAATAGCTCCGTGAGCCTCGTGGGAGTGGGAGCATCGCTCTGCACGACGCACTCCCACTTCCGCGGCGCTCACGGGGCTGAAGCGGCGCGAGCACGGATTTTTTTATTTTCAGCTTGAAGCGAAAATAAACGGCACTCGCGCAAGGCTCCCGGCAGCGTCCCACACTTACCGGAGTGCGGAGCGCCATCGCAGGCAGGCCTGTTGCGCTTCCTCCCTGCTTCCGCCCCCCGCGGCGCCTACAGCTCCCAGGGGACGCTGCAGAAGCTGGGGGCGTGGCTGAAGAGCGCCCGTCGCGCAAGAAGACTCCATGTGCGGTAAGAAGGCAGGGGGAAGCGGCGGTGTTGCGGGAGAGGGTTCTCGCGTCAGCCGCCCTCCTCCGTCGCGCAAGCGCCGGCGCTGCAAAAAGGGCCATTGTGTATTGCGTATTTGCAATCTTGTACTTGCATTAGAACGAAAGGGCTCTCGGTATATTTATGTGGAGAGATATATTTATGGACTATATGGACAAGGTTTTTCTTTTTTACAAAAGAAATGAGGAATACAACCAAGGTTTATGTTAAGGATACGATTGGAGGTGGGAATCAATTAGGTTGGGGAGAAAATTTTTCTTTTTCTTTTTTCCCCCAATTAATGTAACAAACTGTTTCTGGCCGGGGAGGGAAAGGTTTTTTTTTCCTTTCTTTTCTTTTTTTTGGTTGGGGGGGTGGGTACTTCATTCCAGTCAAGTAAATTATGAAGTAATTTTGATTGAGTGTTAATTATGTATTATGTATCATGTATTACGCACTAGAGCATTGCAGGGGAAAATAGGTAGATATTAGTTGTATATAATAGGAAGATATTGTATCGAGCGGGAAAACACGGAAAATATGGAATATGTAACTCTGGAATGTAATTTTTTTTCCTTTTTTTAAAATAAAACCTAATAAAAATATTTATAAAAAGGAAAAGAGGAAAAAGAAAATGGTGTGGGGCAGCTGCGGAGGGGGCCGTAAGCCCCTAGCCCCCCACTTCTGCCTTGGGAAGGAACCCTGATGCCTCCAAGGAATCCACAGTGGACTGCATATGGTGATCATACTATTTTGGGCTTTAAATATGGTTTGGGAGGATCTAGATTCATTCACGGTCTTTCCACTTTCCTGGGGGTCCTCTGCCCCTAACCCTAGCCCATGGGGAGGGATGACTGTACATTGCTGCAACCTCTCTTCCCTTGTCCTTATTAATTATTATTAATAACTTATTAATAACTCTTGCCATCTTGGCCGCACTCTCATTTTGCAATGCTCCAGCTTGCATCTGTGCAATGTTGGCGGGTGTGCCCTTGCCATAGGGAGGGCCACAGGGTTCTGCATTCAAGTCCACCCACATCCCTGCCTGATCAGAAATAAGTCCCGTAGAAATCAATACAGGATACCTGCAGGTAAACAGGTACAGGATTGCAGCCTGGCTAGTCAGTCGTGCTCTCTGGACCTATAAGGCCGTTTCCGCACCAGACTGTTATAGTGCTATTATTCCACTTTCCACCTCCTGTGGAATTCTGGGGTTTGCAGCTTCCTAATAGCTGCCAGGCTTAGAATCCTAAATGCTCCCCCCTAAACTGCAAACCCCAGGATTGCACAGGAGGTGGAAAGTGGAATAGCAGCACTAGGACAGGGCAGTGCAGAAATGGACTCTCAGTCTAGCCTACCTCGCAGGGCTGTTGTGAGGACAACGTTGAGAAAGAGGCCAGGCAGGTTCCCTTTATCCCCTCTAAGGAATAAAGGACGCATGCTATTAGGCCAGATGCAAGGAAACACTGCAAACATCTCGCACATCTTCCTCCTGTGGCCTTTGGAGGCTTTTTTTCAAGCCGCCACTACAGCCTTTCAAAGTTCCTGGAAGAGACGAGAACAGCAAACTTTTTCCTCTGCCGTCCTGCGCCCGCCCGCAACGTTTTTACCAGACGCCTGGTTTTCCCCTTCCTCGCACACCTGCAGGGGGCGCTGCGGAGCAAAAGCGCGGGAAGGGAACGAACCAAAAAAAAAAAGGGGCTCGCGCGGCGAACGCGTCCGTTTGAGTGACAGTTCTCCCGGGCCACTCCGAGCGCACGGCGAGGACGCACGCTGCAAAGAACGGCGCGCGGGGGCGGGGCGGAAGTGCCGCCGGCCCGGCGGTGGGGTTGCTATAGCAACGGCGGAGCGAGCGGGGCGGGCGGGCCTGTTTATTGGGGAGGAGAAGGCGAGGCCGGTGTAAGATGGACTCCATCCGAGTCTATTACACCAGCGTTACGGGGTCCAGAGAGGTGAGGGGAGGGAGGGATTTAGGGCCCAGGCAGGGGCTGCAGCCCCCCCTATTTGTATATGTATAACATAATACATATAATATATATGTATTCGTATATGTATAATATAATACATATAATATAATATAATATAATACCACAAAAACAGTGGTGGGGGTGCAGTGGGAGGATTTAAGCCTCAATTGGTGCTGTAGTTAATCCCAAAATCAACATACAAGTGGAATTCGACTGTTGACAATACTAAAAAAAAAACAGTTTGTGGTTAAAAATGATTTAATAGCAGCTTAAAACCAATACAGTTAGAACAGTACAGACTTTTTGTGTCATAAATCTAAACCAACCAAGGATGGGACCTTCTAGATGCTCTTCGGCCATTTCCGCACTAGACTGTTATAGCGCGATGATTCCACTCGCAACATCCTGTGGAATCCTGGGGTTTGCAGTTTCGGGAGGGGCCGGATCATTTCCGCACTAGACCGTTATAGCGCGATGATTCCACTCGCAACGTCCTGTGGAATCCTGGGGTTTGCAGTTTCGGGAGGGGCCGGATCATTTCCGCACTAGACTGTTATAGCGCGATGATTCCACTCGCAACGTCCTGTGGAATCCTGGGGTTTGCAGTTTCGGGAGGGGCCGGATCATTTCCGCACTAGACCGTTATAGCGCGATGATTCCACTCGCAACGTCCTGTGGAATCCTGGGGTTTGCAGTTTCGGGAGGGGCCGGATCATTTCCGCACTAGACTGTTATAGCGCGATGATTCCACTCGCAACGTCCTGTGGAATCCTGGGGTTTGCAGTTTCGGGAGGGGCCGGATCATTTCCGCACTAGACTGTTATAGCGCGATGATTCCACTTGCAACGTCCTGTGGAATCCTGGGGTTTGCAGTTTCGGGAGGGGCCGGATCATTTCCGCACTAGACTGTTATAGCGCGATGATTCCACTCGCAACGTCCTGTGGAATCCTGGGGTTTGCAGTTTCGGGAGGGGCCGGATCATTTCCGCACTAGACTGTTATAGCGCGATGATTCCACTTGCAACGTCCTGTGGAATCCTGGGGTTTGCAGTTTCGGGAGGGGCCGGATCATTTCCGCACTAGACCGTTATAGCGCGATGATTCCACTTGCAACGTCCTGTGGAATCCTGGGGTTTGCAGTTTCGGGAGGGGCCGGATCATTTCCGCACTAGACTGTTATAGCGCGATGATTCCACTTGCAACGTCCTGTGGAATCCTGGGGTTTGCAGTTTCGGGAGGGGCCGGATCATTTCCGCACTAGACTGTTATAGCGCGATGATTCCACTT
The DNA here is from genome assembly GCA_948474755.1 of Ctenosaura bakeri. Classification (NCBI taxonomy): domain Eukaryota; kingdom Metazoa; phylum Chordata; class Lepidosauria; order Squamata; family Iguanidae; genus Ctenosaura; species Ctenosaura bakeri. Next base: position 66,904 of record CAOLHI010001502.1, read on the forward strand.
GCAACATCCTGTGGAATCCTGGGGTTTGCAGTTTCGGGAGGGGCCGGATCATTTCCGCACTAGACCGTTATAGCGCGATGATTCCACTTGCAACGTCCTGTGGAATCCTGGGGTTTGCAGTTTCGGGAGGGGCCGGATCATTTCCGCACTAGACTGTTATAGCGCGATGATTCCACTTGCAACGTCCTGTGGAATCCTGGGGTTTGCAGTTTCGGGAGGGGCCGGATCATTTCCGCACTAGACTGTTATAGCGCGATGATTCCACTCGCAACATCCTGTGGAATCCTGGGGTTTGCAGTTTCGGGAGGGGCCGGATCATTTCCGCACTAGACTGTTACAGCGCGATGATTCCACTTGCAACGTCCTGTGGAATCCTGGGGTTTGCAGTTTCGGGAGGGGCCGGATCATTTCCGCACTAGACTGTTATAGCGCGATGATTCCACTCGCAACATCCTGTGGAATCCTGGGGTTTCGGCCCCTCCCGAAATTGCAAACCCCAGGATTCCATAGGATGTTGCAAGTGGAATCATCGCGCTATAACAGTCTAGTGTGCAAATGATCTTGAATTCTCACCTGCCCTACACAGTATTGTCCTCTTAAGGGGAATCTATACATGCATTCAGTTCAAGACACAGTTTTGCAAATTTTGAACGTAAAAGTTGGGCTTGTTTCAGAAAATGGAGCTCCTTCAAAGTGTTGTGCAATCAGACCAGTATATTCTTATGTGCCTTTTAAGTCAACTCCCACTCATGACAGCCCCCTGATAGGGTTTTCTTGGTAAGGTTTATTCAGAGCAGGTTTGCCACGGTCTTCTCCCTAAGACAAAGAGAGTGTGACTTGCACAAGGTCACCCAGTGGTTTCCGTGACTTGTTCGAGATCTAAACCTAGTATACCTGATTCCTAGTCCAATACTCAAAGCACTATACTATGGCGATTGTTTACAAATATACACTGCAATATATTAACAGAATAAAACAGACTAACATTCAAAAACCTGCAGTGCGTATCCAGTGACACAAAAAGAGTTGAGTTCAGATTAAGTCTTTGCTTTATCTAGATTCTCATTGTAATATTTTTTTTCTTGCTGTTAGAAAAAGCAAGAAGGCTGGCCCCTCTCTAAACTGCAAACCCATAGGATGTTGAAAGTGGAATGATCACACTAGAAGAGTGTAGTGTGGACATGGCCTATGAAAGAAAAGGGAAAACCCTCTAGGGAAAAAAAGAAATCATTATTATTATTATTATTATTATTATTATTATTATTATTATTATTATTATTCATATCCTGCCTCTCCCCATGAATCAAGGCGGTACTACAACAATACATTAAATACATTAAAAGAGAAAGGGAGAGAGAGAGGGAAGGAGTTTTCTTTAGATTCAGGTTCCAGGAAGGAAAGGTTTAAATAGCTAAAGCATCAGGATGATAAAATAATCTCTCCAGACTTTCACATCTCTTTTCATTAGGTCACAAGATGTCCGAGGGCGGCGCTACTCAAAAGTCATCTGTGGACCGGTGCCACTCCATGACCTATTGGATGCCAGTCTATGGCAAGTTTCCAGGAAAGAAGGAAACAGTTGTAGTTCATAGGCAGAAATTTGACATTTTTCTCTGGCACAACTGTGAAAAAAACTTTCCACTTCCCCACATCAGATAGCTTAGGAAGCACTAACACAAAGCAGTGGGTGCAAGACACGCAGACATCATATAAAGTCACCTCCACAAAACCTTTTCCTAGAATCGTCTTGCCTAATGAGAAAACACGGGGATCTTAAAATCTTGCACACACATTCCTGTGCCCTTTGTGTTAATAAAGGTGTCACCCTAACATGGGTTCTGGATTTTTCTTTCCGTTTTTTAATGGCCAACACAGTTACATCTCTGTTTTGTCTACCTTTCCAGCATTCTTTCCAGGGGGCTGCCACAGACCTCCAGGGTTTTTTCCAATTTGAAAGAGGTTCTGAGAGTCAAGACTGCTGGAAAGAAAGATCCTCTGAAACTTTTGGTTCAAAGTGAATCTTTGCATCTGTCTAGGTGAAGCAGCAGCAGTCTGAAGTCCTTCGCATTCTGGATGGAAATCGCATGAAGTACCAGTTAGTGGATGTGTCCCTCAGTGAAAGTTTGCTCCAGGAGATGAGAAACAAAGCGGGCAAGCCTGATGCAATACCACCTCAGATATTCAATGGAGAGGAGTATTGTGGGGTAAGAGAAGTCAGATTTGAACAGGAAAATCTTTCACCATATTAGATTATTTTCAGTGGCACTGTTACCGCACCCCATCAACCTGTCTGGGTTTGCACAGAGCCTTTTTAGTGGTGACACCACGTTTTGGAAAACCCCTTTCTAAGCAGGTATATGTAGCCCCTGTCTTTAAGATTTCCAAATGGAACTAAAAGCCTGTTTAGCTGCAAACAGTGATTTGACATTTTGTATTTAATTGCTGATGCTTCTAATCTTTCTCTTTCTTTCTTTTTTTCTGCTTGTTTTTACATTTAGACTGTTTCCTTCAGCTGAAACTGTTTTGGTTCCTGTTGTTCCACACCCTTAAATGCATTTGTGTTTTACCTTTTCATGGTATGATTTTATGGCTTGCAATAGGGTTAGGCGTTTTGTTTTTAGATATTCATTGCTGCCATGGTGTCCTTGAAAAGTGGTTTATAGAGATATAAAGAAATAAAGAAAGCCATACTAGGGCCAGACAGAACCTCACTTGGCAGAAAGGCAAAATATATTATTTAACAAATTAATTATTTATGGTAGTAACTTTTTTTATGACATGCTTAAGACCTATCGATCCCTCTGTAATTAAGAAAACAGGCTATGGTGGGAATGAAAAGATATAAAGGAATCCTGTGGTACTTTTGAAACTGAGAAAAATAAATTTCTAGCGTAAGCATTTGAGCACTCCAGTCCACTTCCATTAGCTGCATGCAGAATCCACACACTCCCAAAAGGTGCTACAGGATTCTTTTATATCCTATTATGCCGATTCAGACTAAAATGGCTGTGTTTTTTAATATTACTGCTGTGGTAGGAATGATTTTGATTCACATTAGCTCCAAATTATTATTTTCAAAATGTTTGACTAGGGACCTAAAGTTGCTGAAAGGTCACTCTGCCATTTTTGTTTCTCCTTCAAATATCAGACCTACATCTGTAACAATATTATAGATCCCATCCAATTCTTCCCAGATACAAAAGAGAAAGGAGGACATGAAGAATGGGGATGGGGGGCAGGTTGTATGACAAAGGTGCGTCACCATGTGAAAGAGCTATATATTCAACCAGAAAGCCTAAACAATCCAAGCAATTGCCCATGAAGGAACTGGTCTGTAGTTACCTAGAAATCCTCTAAGGACAAGCAGGGATTTGAATCCAGGTCTTCCCTGCTCTACTCCAGCATTCCATCTGTAATTCATCTGTTTTACTTATGAACTTCATTACTAAAATAGATTCTGTGGGTTGCTTTATAATTATTCTTTTTTAACCAAAATTTTTTTTAAAATAAATCAAAATCAAATACACATGTATTTAGGAATAAACACTGTTTCTTACAATAAGAAGTAACAACTTTATTAGCCGTTGTCACTTTAAAAATAATGTATTATGAGTAATATTATTACCTGAAATGTATTACTTTTGAGATCTGTATTATAGTGACTGAGTGTTTGTTTGGGTTGTTGACTCTCTCTTTAATGTGATGTTTTCATTTGTTGCAGGACTTTGAGATGCTATATGAAGCAACTGAGAATGAAGAAGTCCCAAAGTTCCTGAAAATTGCAACAGGAGACCATGTGGCAAGAAGAGAGAATACCATCTGACCACACAGATTTCAAATGCTAAAATGCTTCCATGTTTTCTTGATTCAGATAAAATATATTGGTTGTGTATGTGGGAGAAGAGTCAGGTCACTCTGAAATACTAAAACAATACAAAGGCAAGGGTTCCCATTTTGTTGTTGTGTAAGGCAACCTTATCATGGGGTTTTCTTGGCAGAATTTGTTCAGAAGGAGTTTACCTTTGCCTTCCTGAGGCTGAGAAAGTGACTTGCTAAAGGTAAGTGGGATTTCATGGCCAAGCAGGGATTCAGATCCTGGTCTCCCAGGCCTTTTCTGCACTACACTCTTATAGTGCCATGATTCCACTTTCAACATCCTATGGAATCCTGGGGTTTGCAGTTTCAGGAGGATGTTGAAAGTGGAATCATCGTGCTACAAGAGTGTAGTGCAGAAAAGGCCCCAGTGTCCTAGTCCAACATTCAAACCGACTTAAGCTTAAAACATACTTAAACCCACTGAAATCAGAAGAAAACACACAGAGGACCTGAATTAAACCAAATATCATGAAAACAAGTCAGACCGAATTATCTAGACCAGAAGAGGGGAGGATTTTTTTTAAAAAAAGAACACTTTCTTCCCCTGCTACAAACTTGATGAAATCACTCCTCTGAATGTGTTCTTTGGGAAGAAAGCTCCAAGTGGTACCAAAGGATGCTTTGCCTCGCAGTGCAAACAACAGCTTTGAAGGAACATTTTTCATCAGGACTGCTGGGGTAGGGGGGAAGAGTGAACCCTCCCTTGCCAGGAATTGTGATCTAGAGAATTATTACCCTGACACACTTAACTCAAGCTCCTATTTGAATTTTTAAAAGCCTGTGTGTTAAATGCAAGCACACAGACATAATTCATATCTTATTTTCTCCTGGATGTTGCATCACATCTGTTGAGCCTACTCATTCCACACTGTTTTTGTCTGAATGTGCCTTCTTAGGTTTCCTTTTTAAAGTATATTGCCTACTTGCTTAAACCATGTGGCTCACAGAACATGCAGTTAACTCCCCTCTCTGGCTCCATTTTGGCTCTATTTCTGTTGGCACTCCTAAGTTGTATTAGCTATAAGAAGGTGATAAGAAGAAATTAGAACAGGGTCTTGCATTGCGGTTGGAGTAAAAAGGGAATACCTGGGTATTCAGAGACTGAAAGGTGCACCAGAGATTACAAATAATACACAAAGACCGAGTCTGTGTGTCAAGTAGAAATTTTTATTAGGAAATGCATACCACTATAACATGAAGCAGCAGAGTAGACACAAAGAAGCCTATGTGCAGCTTTTAACTACAGATTTTTGGAAACTGGAAATTGTTGTAGTGTATAGATTACCAATGACAAGAATAATTTAACAGAAAGAAATTTAAACAGAAATTTAACCCCTCCCCCTAGAAAAACCTTAAAGCAGAATCTCTAATCCTTGGGACTTATTTATTTGAAGGATGGGATCAGCTAGAACGTCACTGTGCTCATCAATTCAGAACCCAAAATGATCACTGATGGGGAAATGGAAGAATTTCAGAAATTAAAACCAAATGATCAATAACAGGAAAAGCACCAAAGACTGGCATGAATTCAGATATCTTTACACAACCAAGACTAATGAACAAAGAACTAGAAAGAGTTCTTAACTATGCAACAACTCTATACAGAGTTTTAAATTCAGAACTCTATTGATTTCTTTGATTTAAATCCGATCTTTCTCATACAAAGGGAGTTCATCATAGTCCGCACCTGAACACAAACTCTGTCAAATCCCCAAAATTAATTTTCTGAATGATTTTGTACATTTTCAGTTCTCACAGAGATGGTTAGGTATACACCTGAAGGTGTTACTCCTTCAAGCTGCAGACAGGGTTGACCTGTCTGAATGCTGCTCCAAAAATACATAGTTCTTCACTTGGGAATCTAGAAGGGGATCGAGATTTCACTCTGACATGCTAGAGACCTGTGATAACTTTCTTGTATTGGGGGGTTGTGATTCATAATCATACAAAGAGTTACATGCTGCTGCTATTTTTGCACAGATGGGGATGACCTGCCTCTTCAGAACTATACGGTGCATCTCCTATATAGATTTACCATTTCACTGACAGCAAGACAGCTCTTGGTGGACTGTGCCCTGAGGCTGCAACAAATGCCCTTTGATTTTAATCTAAAATTCTCCCCAGCCCCAAGCAGTGAACAAGAATCCTATTTAAATATACATTATCAGACTTCTAAGAACAATTACTCGCTATTTTAATCCACAAGCCAATCTAGAGGTAATAATGGATGCTGAAAATTGGACTACAAAAAGGCCTTGTGGTGGGAACCTAGATTACAAAAATGGTAATCATACAGCTCTTTCTGTAACCACGCAAAGACTCTCTGCTAGATCACCCCAAATGGTCCATCTAATCCAGTAACATTTTAGAAGCCCATTAATCCAACATGTAGGAACTGCTTTTGGAAAGAAGCATAGAGAGAGGGGAAGATTTCAAATTCCTGAACCTCCTTAAAAGAAAAAATAAAGCACAAGGTGCGATGTTTAGAAACTATTTGAAATTGCTACAACCAAGGCAATCCATGATTGCATTATTGGTCACAGAAAAAGGGAAGAACTCAGCCTGTTTGTAGGGTGCTTTTCAAGGAACTTAAATCTAGGAACTTCCAAAATTACTCGCCCTCTAGTGTGAGATGCAGACCCAGCTAACAACTGCCAAATTATAATAGCTCATAATAGAATTGTGACCTCCCTATCTATATATTTTATCTATGAGAAAATCACATCCTCGGGAAGAAAGGCAAGACGATAATGGGATTTTCAGAATTCCAAACCTTGTTCCTTCACACAATACATATATTAGGTCATATGCAGTGACTCATGTGAACTCAATAACTAGAACTGGTCTTCAGATTTTGAACAGCTGTTTCCCAAAGTTGAGCTAGATGCACAAATCTTAGAATGTTTGTAAGAGAAGCATCTTCTGGATGCCATTTATAAAAGCACCCTGAAGCATGGTTAATGGAAATCCTGAAGTATGTAAATTAACACCGTATATCATTCCTAAGTGCACATGAAACTTAAAAAGGCACATCTGTGCTAGTTGTACAAAAGGCATATAGTGGGAGCAACATCAGAGACAACCTTGTTTCCTATTTTTGAATAACAAGTTTGCAAAATAAGAGAGTCAAACAAAAATTACATCCTTTTGGAGGGGGAAGGAGTAATGTAAAAATATTGCAGCAACTAGTTCTTGGAAAACTAGGGAGGTCACCAGGAGGCTATCAGACATATTTCTCTTTCCTGTTCCATTTTCTTCATCTTTGGAGCTTCTTTTGTTGTTACATGCCTCCTGTGATTTACGGCAACCCTACCAGTCATAAGTTGTTCAATATATAGGAAAAAGGATATCAGCTAGTGGGCAAAAAGTATGTGTGGTAGGTTATTACTGGATCAGGACCCTGGATTTCAGACAAACTCCGATGCCCATCTCCAAATGGACAGGGTCAAGAGATTCCTCGTTTCTGATAATATTGATATTACCTTATAGCCAGAGCCTTTGACGTATGCATTCTGAGATTCTGTGTGGGGGCCCTTTGGGTGTGGTTTTTGTTCGTGGTGTGAAAACAGGTCAGTATTGCACCAAATGAAACGGACAGCATAGCTTCCTGCGAGAAAATCTATGGATTACTGAACAAAGCTTCGTGGCACTGCAAAGCCATACCAACAAGCTTACAAAACACTCCTTGTTCTCAAGATACCTCTTTCTATACAGCAGCACAGATTTCCAAGTTCCAATTCTTCGGAATGACCACACTTCCAATTAGCAATTACTCTGGCATGCTTTCCAAGGTCGAAAACACACAAACACAACTTCTGCACAAGAACACACACAAAATTCTTCAAATTTTACAGAAATACGAACCACGTCTGGCTTTGTTTTTGGCTTATTTGTAAAACAATGTCCCACCTCTGGGGTGCATTGATGTCCTCAAGAGACAGTTGGTTTATGGCATGATTAAATCATTGGGTTACATTATGCCATGATTAAATGATTGTGCTATTCATGGCATGATTATGCCATCAATAACCCATCGTGGTTATTCCAATGAGAAACTCATAACATTTAAAAAAAAAAAAAGATTATATGCCATTGCTACCAAAAAAAAAATACAGACAATGTCAGTACCTATGCTTTGCAAGGGTAAACATACCCTAGCCACAGCAAGTAATCATAACTATTACCACATTACATCATTGTTTTTTAAAACAACTACAAAATCAAATTTAAAAAAAGAGATCAACTTTATAACATTTTCAGCAATGTTTTTGAAGCAGCTGAGGCACTGGGGTTCATTCAAAAAATGTTTATATTTTCTTGAGCTGCTGTTTCCACTTTGCTTAAATAGCTGGACCTATGGGGTATAACTCTGAATCGGCATTACTGATAGTAAAATATAATTATTATTTTTTTTAAGTTTACAATAGGAAATCCATGCAACTGCCAAAAAAGCAGATTACACCACGTGAGTGGGTGGGCAGATGAGGAAATATCAACACTTTCTGAATGCTTCATTTAATGACATTTGCTGTCTTCATGATATGTTTTGCTTGGCGCCCTATCTTATATTCATGTATTGCGCATTGCAATCAGCGTTTCAGGAAAAAGCAACAAAACCTTTTTTTTTTTTTCTCAAAGCATAGACAATTTTGCTACTGTATAAAAAGCTGCAGAAATTTCCCTTTGGAGAATAGTTAAGGCTTTAGGAAGGGAGAAAAATTCAGGCCTCTTGCTTGGCCAAGGCTTCTGCCTCCTGGAAAAACAAAAAAACATGAACAAAGATGAATAAAAATCTGTGGGCATTTTTGTACAAAACAAAACATCAGCAATACAGACACGTGCTTTTATTTTGATGGCTGCTGGAGCTGGACAAGAAAGGAAAAAACTGTGCAGGAACTCAAGCAAATAACAAAGACATGTTTTGTATATGGTGTAATTCCCACTGAGCTCACTTGATCGCCAATAAACCCTGGAAGACACGGCATGCTAGCACCATGCTACTCAAGGGAGACAACAACAAACAAGGGTGTTTTGCTGAAAACAGTTGCAAGATGAAAGCACATGTTTAGAATGCATTCTCCATTGTGGTGCTTGAAACCTGCCTTCAAACCTGGAACATCTGGGCAGAGTTTTAAAAAATCACCGTTTTGGACTATAGAATCATAGAATCATAGAAAGGTAGAGTTGGAAGAGACCCCAGGGACCATCCAGTCCAACCCCCTGCCATGCAGGAACACCCTTAGAGCACTCCCGACAGATGGCCATCCAGCCTCCGCTTAAAAACCTCCAAGGAAGGAGACTCCACCACACTCCGAGGCAGCAGATTCCACTGCCGGACAGCCCTGACTGTCAGGAAGTTCTTCCTGAGGTTCAGGTGGAATCTCCTTTCCTGCAGCTTGAATCCATTGCTCCTTGTCCTGGTCTCTGGAGCAGCAGAAAACAAGCCCCCTCCCTCCTCTACGTGGCATCCCTTCTATAGCATGCAGAATCCTCCAGTTACCATGGCTAGGAGATTCTGAGGTTGGTTGTTTAAAGAAATAGCTTTCCTAAGCACTGACAGACTGAGGCCATTTCCACACTAGCCTGTTATAGCGCAATGATTCCACTTGCAACATCCTATGGAATCCTGCAATTCCACTTGCAACATCCTATGGAATCCTGGGGTTTGCAGTTTGCGGCCGGCCCCTCCTGGGGTTTGCGGCCGGCCCCTCCCGAAACTGCAAACCCCAGGATTCCATAGGATGTTGCAAGTGGAATCATCGCGCTATAACAGGCTGGTGCAGAAATGGCCTGAAACTCTGCAGCCTTGATCCTATCCACGAGCAAAATTGCTTCTTGCTGCTGCTGCCTCATCTTCTCACAATGGAAAACTTGGCCGCCGTGGTGCAAGTGTTTCACTAGCCTTCCCCAGGCATTGTGGCAGGCAAGAGATGCCGGTAGGGCCAACAACAGCAAGGAAAAGCAAGATGAGCGGGATCCATCCAGCAGGGAAGTCACTTAGAGATCTGGGGTTTCAGATTTCAAGGTGAGCTCAGAGCACAACTGACTAACCCGCTTTAGCATCTCTTAGGCCATTTCCGCACTAGACTGTTATATTGCTATTATTCCACTTTCAACATCCTATGGAATTCTGGGGTTTGTAGTTTACTGAGGTCCAAGAGCTCTCTGGCTGAGAATGCTAAAGGCCCCTCCTTAAACTGCAAACCCCAGGATTCCATAGGATATTGAAAGTGGAATAATAGCACTATAACAGTCTAGTGCGGAAATGGTCTTAGATCTAAGATGAAAAAGACATCTGTCAAATACCAGAAGTCCCATTCTAACTAACAGCAAACTCAGGGTGCTCTTCTCACAAAGCAGCCTTCTCCATCCTAGTAGTCTCCCCATCATTTGGACTGCAACCCCCATCATCTTGGAAGAGGATGATGGAAGTTGCACATATTTGCTGGGCGTTGGGTTATCAAAGGCTATTATACAGGTGTGCCAGATAATTTTCGTGGCTGTTAAAGGTGCCCCCTTTAAGTTTTGATCACCAGTTTTGCAGGTAATCAGTTTTCCCATCCAAGTACTAACCAGGTCCGACCCTGCTTAGCTTCCAAGATCAGATGAGATCCGGCATGTTCAGGGTGGTATGGCCGTAGGCTCAGGTGATCAGTTTTCAAACAGTTTTCAATTCACAACTCTTGAAATTTTCAGCTGGTTTTATATCATAAGTAGCTTGGAATATATTTTCCTTTTTTATAATTCTTTTCCTTAAGAGTTCCTCATAGTATAGTTAAAATTTCTGCACTACACTGTTATAGTGCTATTATTTGACTTTCAACATCCTATAGAATTCTGGGATTTGTAGTTTCCTGAAGCCCAAGAGCTCTCTGGCTGAGATTTCTAAATACCCCTCCCTAAACTGCAAACCCCAAGATTGCACAAGGTGTTGAAAGTGGAATAATAGCACTATAGCAGTGTAATGCAGCAATGGCCATAATCTAATAAAAGAAAAAAGAAGCCAGAAAAAGGAGAGAAAAAAGAGAAATAAATAAATAAAGTAAGAAATAGAAAGAAAGATAAACCAAAAGAAAGTGCACCTTCTGATTTTCTTTTTGGCAGTTATACAAACATATAATCAAACCTCTCTCTCTAAAACTGTATCTTTCACTTCTTCCACTAATGACATTTTACTAATTGTCAAAGCCAAAAGTTGCCAAATCATTTCCTTTTTTCCAGAAAAAAGTCTATAAGGAGTATCCAATTTTTCAGCAATATCTCCAACCATTTTTCTCTAATCATTGCAGATAATTTGTCCATTTCTGTTAGCTCAATTTCAACAACCATTTCTCCCTTGTAGGTAATATCAAATTCTTCTGTCTTTGTGCATCCAAGAATCTCACTGGAGTAATCTCCCATGGCTCTTTGCTAACTGATCATCTATTATGAATCAATGTTTAAAAATCTTTAAAACCCTCTGCATCAACGTATGTCTTTGAGCCCAGAACTTTTTCGTCTTTTCCCTTCTTGCTGTTCACATTTCCCACATACATTCAAATCAGCCTTATACCTTCTTGAAATGTATTTTCCAACAGGGCGTGCTCATCAAATTTGCAGATGACACCAAATTGGGAGGGGTTGCTAATACGCCGGAGGACAGGATCAAAATTCAAAATGACCTGGATAGATTGGAGAGCTGGGCCAGGGCGAACAAAATGAAATTCAACAGAGAGAAGTGTAAGGTCCTACACTTAGGTAGAAAAAATGGAATACAGAAATATAGGATGGGGGACACGTGGCTGGATGGCAGTACGTGTGAAAGGGATCTAGGAGTCTTCATAGACCACAAGTTGAACGTGAGTCAGCAGTGTGATGCGGCAGCCAAGAAAGCCAATGCAATTCTCGGCTGCATCAATAGGAGTATGGTGTCTAGATCGAGGGAGGTACTGGTACCACTCTACTCTGCTTTGGTTAGACCCCATCTTGAATACTGTGTCCAGTTCTGGGCACCCCAATTCAAGAAGGATATTGACAAGCTGGAGCAAGTCCAGAGGAGGGTGACCAAAATGGTGAGAGGCCTGGAAGCCATGCCCTACGAGGATAGACTTAGAGAGCTGGGTATGTTTAGTCTGCAGAAGAGAAGGTTAAGAGGGGACATGATAGCCATGTTTAAATATTTGAAGGGATGCCACGTAGAGGAAGGAGAGGGCTTGTTTTCTGCTGCTCCAGAGACCAGGACAAGGAGCAATGGATTCAAGTTGCACGAAAGGAGATTCCACCTGAACCTCAGGAAGAACTTCCTGACAGTCAGGGCTGTCCGGCAGTGGAATCTGCTGCCTCGGAGAGTAGTGGAGGCTCCTTCCTTGGAGGTTTTTAAGCAGAGGCTTGATGGCCATCTGTCGGGAGTGCTTTGAGGGTGTTCCTGCATGGCAGGGGGTTGGACTGGATGGCCCCTGTGGTCTTTTCCAACTCTACATTACTATGATTCTAACAGAAAAGCAATGCTGTGATTTATTTTCAGCTAAAGATAGATTTTAAAAAACCTCAGATTTGTCATCCAGTGTGTCCTTGACAGAGAACAACAGAATTCAAATACTGAAAAAAAATTTAAAATGTGCCTTTTGAAAAAAGAAGAAACCAACCAACATTAATGCCATTGTCTTAACCTGTGAAATCCCAAGGCGGGATTGGAATAAAATGTGCACTGTGTGTAGATTCAGCAGCCGCTTGGGGATCCTTACATGTTGACATAAAACCATGCATGGCTGGGCAAGTTCTTGTCTCATGCTATCAGGATCAGAGAAAACTTTTCCTGCTCCGAGGCTCCCTGCGGCAACCCAACGCTTAACTAACCTAGACAGCTGCACAAAACAGGTCTGCAAGCTACCTAGAGCAAAATCCCATTACAAACAGGCAGCATGGGGCTTGCACGTTTGGAGAATGTTCGTCTCTTTCTCTGCAAAGTTCACCTTCGGAACAAACACTTTAGGTGAGTCCTGATTCTTAAAATATCCCCTCACACGCCTCTCATGTCTTGCTGCGAGTCATGTTATGAATTGGTTAAAAAAAAAAAAAATTTCTAAACAAAAATAGCAGAGGTTGACATGAAATTCTAGCAGCACATACCTTTGAACCCGGTGGGGCAGTCAAGCCCAAGAAAGCATAGACGGCATTATTCTCTCTCGCTTCGAAGAAAGCTTCATAATCCTTTTGGGGGGCGGAGAGAAGGGAGAGAAAGAGAGAAATCAACTTGATGGCCACAAAGATCCAATTCAAGCTACTAGCCCTTAGGATACATGGGTTCATATGGGGCAAAGTGGTATCTAAGGTATTTAGTTCCTAGACTGTTGGGGGTACTTTTTTGCAGGCCATTTCTGCACTAGACTGTTATAGTGCTATTATTCCACTTTCAACATCCGATGGAATCCTGGAGTTTGCAGTTTAGGGAGCGGCCTTTGAGGAAGATGGAAACTGGATTTTTTCTGTTTTGCAAAAACTGTGCAAGTGTGATGCTTGGGGACGGGATGGCAACAACGTCATGCAGAAGCATGACCAGCCGACTGCTGCCACCCTGCCCCAGAAGTGGCACAGCCCCGTCGTGCGGAAATGGCCTTAGATTTAAAGTGCCTAGCATATAGCCAAGATTGTAGGTTTTCGTATTCAGAGTAACAGCAACATAAGAATCCTTATGCCTTTACTTCTACTTCTTTCCCCTAAAGACTAGATGCTGTTTTTAACTAGCAGTCAAGCCAAAGATGTAGAACTTTGAGCAGGACACAAGGTTATTTTCTCATCACTTCCCCATAGCCCCTTCAGTGTATTGCCCTTAAGGAATTTACTGCAATGCAATGCAATGCAATGCAATGCAATGCTACTGTAGCAGCCTGATGAGACGTGACCGGCTGTTTTTAAAACGCTAGTTTTAACTAATTGTCCCTATCATTTATCCTTAGGGGAAAGAGCTGTTCCATATTATTATTTTTCTTCTTTCTTTGTTTCCATTTTCCACTTTGGTGTATGTTCATCGTGAAGCATCTTGAGTCCTTCTTCAAAAAAGGTGGCTACAAAATTGCAACAGTATTTACTACTAGTAGCAGGGATAGTAGAAATTAGGGTTGCCAGATGGAAAACGGTTGAGGACTGCTATACCTTTAACACATGGTCTCAAAAGGCAGACAAGCCATTTCCGCACTAGAGTGTTATAGCGCTATGATTCCACTTTCAACATGCTATGGAATTCTGGGGTTTGCAGTTTCGGGAGGGGCCAGCTGGCCCCTCCCAAAACTGCAAACCCCAGGATTCCATAGGATGTTGAAAGTGGAATCATAGCGCTATAACACTCTAGTGCGGAAATGGCCAGAGAAAGTGGCCAGGGTCACAATTTCCATCATTCGGCATCCTATTACATTTCACTCCCACAACTGTGTAACTATGCTTAAAAACTTCCAGCTTTTGCTATCATTCTATCAGTGCATCTAAGAAAGTGGAGAACTGTCCACAAAAGCTCATGCTGAAATATAAATCACTTAGTCTCAAACGTGCTGCTAGATTTCTTTATTTTCTCCTTCCTTTCTTTGCCTTTTTAGGCTACGACAGAGTAACACAGCTATTTCTTTGAAATCAGTCTTTTTTGCAACTGCAACTGAAATGCTCTTTAACCAAGCCAGACATCTGGAGTTTTTTCAGCTTCCCTCCCTTTCCCAACCCATTTCCACCTAGCTCTCCCTCCCCTTGCCTCGTTCCTTGTGATGCAATCAGATTGGAAACGAAGCAAGCAGGAGCAGAATGCTAGCTACCTAAGTTCCCAGCAAGAACCTAGGTGAAGTTAGCCAGGGAGAAGCCATTAAGGGCAAAACAATCCTCATGTCTACATTCAGAGAACAAGCTCTTAAAGCAGGCTCACTCCTCTTGCAGTGACAGCAAGAGAATAATCCAGAAAAGTGCAGATCATCTGAGAGGGAGCAAAACAGCAGGCAAGGAAGAAACTAGAACAGTGGTGCATTTGTTAAGATAGTCTGAAGAGGTGACATTTGTTGCAATGTTGAACCCTTAAATACATAGATAACAAAACCTGCACGGAGTGACTTTTGGCATGTGTGTGTGTGTGTGTGTTTGACTCCATGGAATACCACTGTTTTTCAGGGGATGAAAAGGTGTCTGCATGTCTAGAATGAAGACACAAACACTTGATCAGATGCAGCAGTTCAGATGCAGCAGAATATCACAAAGGTGTAGTGGTTTGAGCATTGAACAATGGCCATTTCCGCACTAGGTGGTGATAGCGCTATCATTCCACTTTCAACATCCTATAGAATCCTGGAGTTTGCGGTTCAAGGAGGGGCCGGTCAGCATTGGACAATGGCCATTTCCGCACTAGACTGTGATAGCGCTATCATTCCACTTTCAACATCCTATGGAATCCTCAGGTTGGCAGTTCAGGGAGGGGCCGGCTGGCCCCTCCTTGAACCGCAAACCCAGGATTCTATAGGATGCTGAAAGTGGAATGATAGTGCTATCACCATCTAGTGCGGAAACGGCCAATGACTCTGGAGATTGGGGTTCAAATCCCTGCTCAGACATGGAAACCCGCTGGGTGACCTTAGGCAACTCATACTTTCTCAGCCTCAGAGGAACGCAAAAGCAAAGACTCTCTGAACAAATCTTAACCCTGATAGGATCACCGTAAGTCAGATGCAACTTGAAGGAACACAGCAGCAAAGCTGACAGATGTCCTTTTCTGGAGGAAGAGGAGGAGGAGGAGGAGGAAGAAGAAGAAGAGGAAAAAGGAGGAAGAGGAGAAGGAGAGGAAGAGGAAGGAGGAGGAGGAAGAGGACGATGATGGAGGATCACCACCACCCCAAACTACCATTTTAGAACCTTCTCACCTCAAGAGGAGACTTTTTTTTTGGCCAAGGTACAGAGGAAAATGCTCTCAACAAACAAAGAATGTCTAAATTTTGCCCAAAGGCTGATAATGGATGCCTAGCTCTTACCCCCAGATACCGGCAGTCATTGAAGAGTCGAGGCGGCAATGGATTCCCAGTGGCTGGACGGCTCTCTTCGGGGACATTCTCTCGCATCCACTTGCGGTTCTCCTCGTTGGCTGCTATGTCCTTCTCCTCATATTCAATCTTGTTGGCTTCCAAGAAGCCAAGCACATCTTGCTGTTGCTTTTTAATCTGGAACCAAATTATTGTTAATCGGTTAAGAGATGGGAAGACTTGTGTTGTTGCAGTAATGAAAGCCCACTGTTCCAAGAGAATTCTTGTTAAAAACGAAACAAAACACTAATCCGGTTTAACAGAAGAGCCCATGGGAACAGCAGGAGGAGCAACAGCAGAAGCTTAGCATCACTAATTGTCCATACCCTCCAACTGTCCTGATTTGGTAGGGACGGTCCAGATTAATCCTCATCCAGCCCCCTTTTTCTATTTTTTTTTAAATGTCCCAGCTTCTTTCTCCTCCTCTCACTTTCCCTCTTTATTCTTAACTTACATCAATCACTGCAAACTGTGTTCAAAGTGTAGAAAGAAGTGTGCATTTGGCTAACAACGGAGAGGAGGGGACTGAATCTTACCTTTCCTAGCAGGCTCAAATCATGGATTCAGGCTGGAAATTACACTGACTAATGCTAGAATTTGTTGAGTAGAAAGCAAGCTAAGGCCATTTCCGCACTAGACTGTTATAGTGCTATTATTCCACTTTCCACATCCTCAAAGGCCCCTCCCTAAACTGCAAACCCAAGGATTCCAGAGGATGTTGAGAGTGGAATAATAGCACTATAACAGTCTAGTGCAGAAATGGCCAAAGTGTTCCTATGTACAAACAGATTTCTGCATGCATTGGCAAACCCCTAGTCACTCCTCCTAACTTGCCCCCCTTGTCAGACCATTTTCCATCTCTCGATGGACAAAGTTCACACCGTCTAAACTTAATTATTCTTGGCAATATCAAAGAAAAGTTCACTGGTCAGTCTACTGCACACAGAATGGAGAGAACCACCTTTGCCCTGGTGCACACGTACCTACCCATATAAAATACCCGTTTGCTGGAGGACAAAGGCAAGACTCATCCCCCTTCTTCCAGGAGGAATTTCTCCCACTCCACAAAACATTGCAGGGAAGGGTGGGGAGAAGAGGAAGGAGGCTGTCAGCCTCGCATCCTGTTGCCAACATCTTAAGAGTTCAGCCAAGACAGAAGTTTACAAGAATGCAAGTCAACACACTCACTGGAATTTCAGAAGCCCTTTCTAAACCTTGGTGGGTTGAGATATGCTGAAGAGCCACTGAATATTCTTTGCTCACAGTGGACAGCTGTTCTTCTACAAACAAGGATGACTGTCCTATGCATTATGCAAAATGCCAAGAGTACTGCAGAGGGGGACTGATGGGAGGCAGGAATAGTCTGAATTCAGCACATCTAAAGGTGAAAAGAATGTATAGAAATAGCTCTACGATGAGAGAGTCTACTCTGAAGGCCTTTCCGCACTACACTCTTATAGTGCGATTATTCCACTTTCAACCTCCTTTGGAATTCTAGGGTTTGTATTTTTCTGAGGCCAAAGAGCTCGCTGGCTGAGAATTCTAAATACCTCTCCCCAAACTGCAAACTTCAGAATCCCACAGGATGTTGAAAGTGGAATAATCGCACTATAACAGTGTCGTGTGGAAATGGCCTTAGTTTCAATTTCCCACTCTAGCCTACCATGAAACACAATGTGACAGCCACCTATGGATTACAATGAAGCAGCAATTAACAGTAATTAAGCCTGGATACAAAGTAGCTCCATTTGTGCAACAGTTAAATACAAAGTAGCAGTTAGCAAAGTAGCAAAGAATACACATTCAACAGGTTAGTCTTTTTTTAAAAAAAATTCTTTTTATTTGAGAGTCCCCTGTTGCATCTAGGTTAGGGTCTTTTTATTGTATGCATACAAATAATAAAGTCCGTATTAGAAAGTTATACACTTCTGATTCAATTGTTCATATATACAATACTATGCAAATATACATCTTTTCTTGGCAATATAAAAAAAATATCCAACTATTATTTTTACATTATTGTGACTTCCTATCCTCTACCAAGAGTCGCTAGTCATGTTATTTTAAGCATAAAGAAACTCCCCAATTCAAAATTTTTATGTGTTTTTTGTAAGCATGTCTTCTACGATGCATGCATAAAGACTCACAAATAAAAAACAAATAAAAAATTCTGACCGAAAACATATGATACTATGAAAGAAATATTCAATGTGACATTTCCCAAGATGCCTGAACTGTTTTGATTAAATATGATATTTATGTTTGATAAAACTTTTCAATTGAAGAATAAGAGAGTTTTATTGTACTTGATAACAGCTGCAAGAATGGTGTTTGCAAGATTATGGAAAACAACAGCATTTCCGGATATAGAACAGGTTAGTCTTTACATGGCAGGGAACCTAGAAAACTTAGCAACCTGACAGATACCTTATGGCTGACAACCTCAGATAGGTCAATATGAGCAGGATGATGATGATGATGATGATGATGATGATGATGATGATGATGATTTTAATAATAATATTTATTTATATCCCGCCTCTCCCAACGGATCGAGGCGGTACTACAGCAATACATCAAATACATTAAAAGCATTAAAATGATAACCCATCCTCGCCATCCACCAACCCATCTAAAATTCCCTAAAACACATTAACTATTGAAAACAAAGGACGGTTGGTGGGAGGTGGTGGAGTACTAGTCTGGGAAGGCCTGTCGGAAGAGAACAGTCTTGATAAAGCGTGCATGACCATTCCTCCATAATATATCTTTTATAAAATAGCTGCTGTGTAGATTCTACACAGCAGCTTCTCTAGGAACCACCTCCTTCACCCATGAGAAAGAAGGGAAAAAGGACGCATGTATCATCATGGGACTTGGCACTTTTATTCTTTCACTCCAAACTATATACAGGGCCATTTCCGCACTAGCCTGTTATAGCGCGATGATTCCACTTTCAACATCCTCTGGAATCCTGGGGTTTGCAATTTCGGGAGGGGCCATAATAGGCTAATGCAGAAATGGCCCAGGCGCACTTACCTCCTGTGCGGAGCGTCGGGGAGGCGGCCGGGGCGCTAGTGCGATGGACGCGACACCTCCTGCTTCGCGCGCGCGTGGGGGGGATGGACGCAACACCTCCTGCTTTGCGTGCGTGCGCGGGGGGGACGGACGCGAGAGCCTCCTGCTTCGGCCGGGGGCGAGGGTGGCTCGCGCGAGAAGCCTCCTCCGGTGCCGCTTCCCCCTCGTTCCTTCGCCTGCGGAAGGAAGGAGGGGGAAACGGCAGCCTCCCGGAGGAGACTTCTCGCGCAAGCCGCCCTCCCCACTCGCGCGAGAAGCCTCAATGCGAAAAGGGCCTATGATGTGATGCCAAGGGGTCAAATTCAAGCAACGGAATCGAACAATGGCAGTTTCTGCATCTTATTGGATGTTCAGGCTGTGTGTCATTCTTGCTCCCTCTGTTTCTGGAAGTAAATAACAGAGAAGCTTCCATCCGAGGGGCTACATTGATTTCTCCCGTACCTTTTGTAATCTCATTCTGCTCTTATCACTAAACAGCGATGGGAGATAAGATAGCAGTTAATATTGCAACTTCAATGGACACTGTAAGCGGAGAAGTGTGCTGCTTCTGTGCACACAGATTGTGAATTACACACATTGTGTTGTACGAACAGAAAAGCAAACGATAGATTATATGAACAATAGGGAACTAAACAATAGAGAAGGAAAGGACTTCTGAAGGAACTGTATAATCAAAGCTGTACAAAATGTGCAGGGAAGTTTACTCTCACATGTGACAAAACATTTCTTTCAAAGTGGTGCACAGTGCAGGGAGTGCGTGCAACATTATTTTAAAAATGCATGCTCTCTTTTTTAGAAGTGCAGCTGGCCCTCCACATCCATTAGGATTAGGGGCACAGGACCAAAGCAAAAGTGGGGAAACTTCTTTCCGTCTGTCGGGGGCATCAGAAGAGGGTTTATGGTGCTGAGAAATCAGGCTGTGAGCCGTCCTTAGCTGGCCAGAAAGAGGGTGGTGGAGAAGTAGGAGGATCAGAGGCAGGTTTTTAAGGGGCTACGTGGCCTGATTGGAGCCACCAAGAAGGAAGGTTCCCCCAGAAACGAAGCACTTAAGATGAGGGGGCGCAGGGGTTGAGAAACTTGGAAATAATCAAATCTGTAGAAATGAAACCCACAAATGCGGAGGGCCAACTGTACTATTTTACCTATGTGTGAATTTATATTAGTTTAACTGATCACAGACTTGGAAAGAACTCAAGAATCATGCACTCCAATGACCTGCCAGTGCAAATACAACTTCCCTGACAGATAGCCCTCCAATCTCTGCTTAAAACCTCTGGCGAAGGATAATTTACTGCCTTCCAAGGCGATCCGTTCTATTGTGAACAGCAATTGCCATAAAAAAATTATTCCCAATGTTTGGTCACAATTTTTTTTTTTTAAGAAAAATGGAATGCACTGGTTTGAGTCCTGAAGTCTGAAGAGGCAGAAAACAAGCCAGCTCCATCTTCCACGTGAAGATGTTTAAAGATGGCTTTGAGTCTTTCCTTCTCCAGTCCAGATGTACCTAGCTCTCTCAACTGCAATTAAAATTCATCTGAGGCACTACCCAGCCTCCTTTAAATCCAACAGAAGCCTTAAAAATAAGGGATGGAGGGAGTGTGTACATTTGCTTGATGCGTGGTTCCTTTGGTTGGTACCACTTCTATTTCTGCAGAATTTTAGTTTTAAGTCTCAGGTGCAGAACCAGTTATTTTGGGCTTCGAGAGGCCCCTCTCAATGTGGCCAGTGGTCCAGGATTATGGTCCCAAGCTCTAAGTGCGGAAAATTTCAACTTCTCTCTATCCTCCTGGCTCATCTAAATGTAACTGAAACATCCATTCACCCAGGACAAGGGGCCCTTTCACACCACACAGCTATAGCTTTATGATTTCTTTTTTTTATATAATCTTTATTCAAATTTATATTATACATTAAAATCCCATTGCATCACATTAAAATCACATACCCCACATTGCATCCCAACTTCCACTTCAATTACGCATTATCAACCCGTAATATTTTACATTTATATTCTTGTGCTCTTCCATTCTACGAATACATAGTAAAAGAGGGATATAAGAATGATGAATAAGGGATAGGGACTCTCAAAATTTAGGATTAATGACGGAAAGTGTACAAGACCAATAAAGGGCCGACAGCAGGTTAAGAAAGAATAAGGCAACATAGAATGGAGGAAATAAAATACAATTATATGTACAGGAATTTACATTTAAGACTAAATATAAATATAAATAAAGGGTATACCCCGGACTGGGGAAAATAAGAAGAGAAACCTAGAAAGATATGATAAGAATGGGACTAGGTGAAGTCCAGGAAGCTTTATGATTTCACTTTAACCACCAATGGCTGCATCCTGTGAATCCTGGGATTTGCAGTTTGGTGAAGCACTAGAGCTTTCTAGTGGACAATTCTAAACACCTCCTTCCCATAGGATGGAACCATGGCAGTTAAACTAGAATGTAGTGCTGGAACTGTGTAGCATGAAAAGGCTCTTAGCAATATGCTTGCTAACATATATTCTTCTGTAAACTCCCCCCCCCCACCGCCAAAGCCACCGACTCTGAATGAATTATTAGCTTGCTGACATAAAAGCTCCCTTGCTTATGTTCTCCCACCCAAATTGCCTTGGTAATAGGAAGGAATATAAGGCTACAGGTTGTGACGATGCAACTGGAGAAGTCAAAATAGCACATTTGTCCTCTCCAGATTGTTCCTAGGAAACCAGAGAAGAAAGCAAGGCTGGGTATCAGCTCATCGTGAGAAAAGCAGCAACGCTCCGGAGTTGCCTGACTTCTGATTCAGGCCAGTTAGGGGACTCCTCCAGCAGCTTTCCCATATATGGGCAAGTAAAAAAAAAAGCCCACCCAAATCCTCCACGGAACAGATGTGAGGCCAGCAGGCAAAGCGAAGGAGCTCCAAATATGGAAGCAGAGCTCCCTGGCACGCAGGAGGAGAGGCCGAAGAAGAGGAAGCAAGCCCTTTGGACCCTGCCCACTGCAACATACTGGGGCTGATGGTGGAAGACTGGCCAATACATACAGCAGGACAAAAGCCATCCATCCATCCATCCATCCATCCATCCATCCATCCATCTGAAGTGGATCCTTTACTTTGCAACATTTGTAAGATTACATAGGAGAATGGTGGGAACCATTTGTTCGTGTCAGCTTTCTTTTCTTGACCATGTGATGTATTTGTACTGGAGATGTATAAATTCCTATGAACATGAGGAGGCTGGGGCCAGACTTTTGAGAAGTATCTCACTGGGACATTGTGCACAATAAACCTTTTTTCCTAAAAACAGTGGGTATCTATCTTAGTTCCACTACACATCCATCCATCCATCCATCCATCCATTCATCCAACCATCTGTCCATTTTTTTCTCTCCCTTTATTTATATCATGCCTTTTCCCCCAACTGGGACATGAGATCACTTACCAAAAGAGAGAGAGAGAAAATCACAAATAAAATCATACAGAAAGTTGTGATTAAATCAGTATTAACTAAACTCAAGCCACTTAAAATATTACTTTAAAACAAAGCGTAAAAAGCAGCACAGCACACTAAGAAAGCCCTTTTCTTGTGAAAACAATCAGGTCTCTAAAGTCTGCTGGGATAAAAGGGTGGTCTTCCGACACAAAAAAACACAGGAAGGTCTCCATGCAAGCAAAATGTTAATGAGGAAACAGCAAGAGAGGAACAATCAAACAAACACACAAACAAAAAGTGACTATGATGACAAATAAGATTATGAACTATGGCTACTTCTGGAAATGTGAGACCGACTCAATGGCTCTTTCCAAACTACACTGTTATAGTGCTATTATTTCACTTTCAACCTCCTGTGGAATTCTGGGGTTTGTAGTTTACCGAGGCCAAAGATTTCTCTGGCTGAGCATTCTAAATGCCTCTCCCTAAATTGCAAACCCCAGGATTCCATAGGATGTTGAAAGTGAAATAATAGCACCAGAAGAGTGTAGGGCGGAAATGGCCAATGAGTCTTCAGCAGCAAACGGCATTATCCATAATTATCCCTGTACCTTAAAACATGTTCCACACATCTGGGAAATCCTCTGGAGCAAGTTTTTGGCATCATAGAGGGCTGCAGCAGGAAGAAAAGATGCTCCCAGTTCTGCTGGCATTGGATGTTTATTTTTATTTATTTATTCAAGGCATCTGTTTTACTGCCTCCTCAACCTACCAGGGCCTCCAAAGCAAGGCTCAATCAATAAACACTAAATAAATGATAACATTAAATAAATAATTAAAAACCAATTAAAAACAGGAAAGGACGTCCTTAGAGCTTGCTTCAAGCTTGTACATGCAATTGATGCAGCTCAAGGCACTTTGAAAATCACTTCTATCACAGTTTGTAATGTTAGTGTCTTCTGACCTTTTCTTATTTAAGTCAGCGTTTCTTTTTAACAACTGCTTTTAACATTTGTCTTTTTTTTTTTTACTTTTTTTAACTCTAGTTCTGGTAAATTATCTTGACATCATCAGGAGGAGTAGAAATCTATATATAGCTAAGATTGTTATGACATTCTCCAATCTCATATAATGTCAGGGAAGGTGAATTTTAAGAGCAATTCCAGTACTAGGGAGGGAGCGGGAATTCACCAATTTGTCTGGAGTTGCATTCAGAGTTCCTGATCCCACAAGAAACTGACATGAGAAGAAAAACTGCACATCAAAAGTTCCCACAACTTTGCAGGAACATTTTTTATTTTTGTTTTTTTTTCCAGAACAAGATAAACTGTGCACTTTTTGAGAACTTTAGAAGATTTTCAGAAACTGTGCAGCTTTGCAATAAAACCTCAAGCTTGTGGTCTTTTTGCTAGGCAGAGAAAACTACACAACTTTCAGAGGAAAAAAAAAATCCACTCATTTATATGGTTTTCACTATGTGTGTGGAAAAAGTGTGGAAAAATAAAATTGCATGCTATGGCCCTGTACGAGCAGTGCAGTGAAGGGTTTAACACTGTGGCAATTTGGGGTGGTGGGAAAAGTGACAGAAACCCAAAATGAAACCTAGCAAGAGAGAGAGTTTGAATGACTTTTGAGAGTTTACATTTACATACACTTTGATGTATTTACACTTACATATACTCGGGGGAAAGAAAGACAAGCAATGCTGTACAGCAGAAAATGAAGCCTGGGAAAGTTGCAGTTGCAGCCTTTGCTGCTTTGAATGGTGCACAACTCAACCATTATGAGCAAGGAAAAGAAACTTGGGCCAACTTGGTTAGTCTGGATGTTGTGCCATTTCCTTTCCATGCCAAAAGCTGCACCATTTTCAGGAAAGGCTGCACAGTTAGTTTTCAGGAGAAACTGTGTGGTTTCTGGAAAATTATGCACAGTAGGAAAGCCGTGCAGTTTCATGTCATCCTGAAGCTGCAGGATGAAAAGGTGATTAATGGTTCTCAGATCTTTTGGGATCTGGAAAATCAAGATTTACTCTCACTCTCTGGGGTGGGAGCCTAATTGTAGGAAAAGAATTTGTGAGTAGAAAGCAGAGAGGCAAGACAGTGATAGACGAGGACTGAGGAATCCAGGTTCAAATCTCCACTCAGGCTATTTCTGCACTAGACTGTTATAGTGCTATTGTTCAACTTTCAATATCCTATGGAATCCTGGGGTTTGCAGTTTGGGGAGTGGCATTTAGAGCTCTTGGGCCTCAATAAACTACAAACCCCAGAATTTCACAGGATGTTGAAAGTGGAATAATAGTGCTATAACAATGTACTGGAGAAATGGCCATAGAGTTGAAAGGGAGCACAAGGGCCATCCAGTTCAACCTCCTACCATGCAGGAATGCACAGCTAAAACTCTCCTGAGTGATGCTCATTCAACCTCTTTGGAGAGTCCAGCCCCATCTGAGGCAATCTGTTCCACTGTCAAACAGCTCTTGCAGTTAAAAAATAAAGTTCTTCCCAGTGTTTACACAGAATTTCTCTTTTTGTATTCTGAGAAGCAAGAGAGTCTGTGAAATATAAACAAGGGGAGCAGAACATCCATTTGTTAATCTATTCTTCTGAACACTCGGGTCTGTCAGTACCTGTCTCCTCCAAAAAATAACTGGCAGTTCATATTCTATATTTAGGCCAACCAAACATGACTGCACAGAAAAGCAGAGCTTTGGAAAATGTTCTACCCCACATCTCCGCTTTTGTGCATGAGATGGGAGTGGAACATCTTGGCTATTTCCACACTATACTCTTATAGCGTGATTATTCCACTTTCAACATCCTATGGAATCCTCGGGTTTGCAGTTTCGGGAGGGGCCTGTAACCCCAGGATTCCATAGGATGTAGAAAGTGGAATAATAGCACTATAACAGTCAAGTGCGGAAATGGCCACAGATAATGTCATGCTGTCCTTGCACAACATGCACCCAGTGTCAGAAGAAAAGCTAACTCTCCCAATGTATCTAAGGACGTGTATGCAAATATGGCTTAAACACGTAACTAGACAGCTCAGCACTTTCACCGACTTGCAAATCCCAGGGTCTCTTCATAAAGTCAATGAAGCATATCCAAAACTTGATTAGGTTGCTAACGCAGGCTGTATCCAAGTTACTCCCTCTTTTTAAAAGGAAATTGCTTCATTTTTGACATGCCCTTCTTTTCACAGAGCATTCCAGGTGCCAGCCTGCAGCATCCGTCCGTTGACGCTGCCTGACCTACCGCTGATAACACTCAGAAGAGACCTCCATTTCAATGGGAAAGGGGCGATAACAAGGAATGGTGGGTGGCTGCCAAGGCAAATTAATTTATCCGCAGGGAAGGGAGCCAGACTGAGGTCCTAACTGCCTGTTTCGCCTTCATTTGACATTCCCGAGGATGCAAGGAATGTGCTTACCCTTCCAAGTCCAAAGAGAGCCCTGAAAAGAGCCCAGCTGAGAACAACTGTTGTGTTTCGGAGGCTAAGACAAGAGAAGCACTGACTCAGCCATCCAAGAAGTTAACCAGCGGGCTGCAAACAAAGAAAGCCAAGGCGTTTTATTTGGAAAGGGCACCGATTTCACTTACTTTGCTGGCAACCACATGCCCTGTCTGGCTGCATTTTAAAGCACAAGGAATTTTGTGGTGTCTGGAAAGAATGATGGCTGTTTGACTCTGGATGTTTCAGAAAGTATGGCTCTCCACTTTCTCACATCTGGCTGTATTTTAAGCACATGGGTTTCTGTGGATGAGAAATGGCCATTTGAATCTGAATCTTTTTAAAAGTAAGTTTCTCTTCTCCCTCTCTCTCTCTCTCTCATTTCATATCACTGCTGAACATCAGCTTTCACTCCATCTTTTTAGGAATGTACAGTCAGCCCTCCACATTTGCAAGTTTCACTTTTGCGGATTTGATTATTCATGGATTATTTGCTGTCACCTCAGCTGCCTCCCTAGGTCACTTTTAATAGGGACTGCAAGCCTCGTGAGACTGAGGCCATTTCCACACTAGCCTGTTATAGCGTAATGATTCCACTTTCAACATCCTCTGGAATCCTGGGGTTTGCAGTTTCAGGGAGCCGGCCAGCCCCTCCCAAAACTGCAAACACCGATTCCATAGGATGTTGAAAGTGGAATCATTACGCTATAACAGGCTAGTGTGGAAATGGTCTGAGAAACTGCAAACAAGGCTTGTAAGTCCCTATTAAAAATGGTGTGAGGTGGCAGTCAGCCCCACCAGCTCCCCACTTCTGCCCTGCAAAAGAACCCTGATGCCTCAAAGGAATCCATGGTGGGTTGAATATGGTGATCATACTTTTTTTCTGTGTTAAATATGGTTTCAGAGGGCCTAAAGTTATTCACGGTTTTTTCACTTTCACGAGGGTCCTGTACCCCTAATCCTAGCGAATGTGGAGGGATGACTGTATTTATAATATGAAAAGTACACATTTTTATTAGGTAAAATCTGTTAGGTTTTTTGCCCTTAGGATTAAGAGTGGCTATTCCGATGAGGCCTTTATCACACACGAGAAAGATGGAAAACCACGCTCACTCAACCCAGCGCAGTGGATTAGTCTGGACATCACACCAAGCTGTGATGAAGAAAGCTTAGCTGTGGTTTGTTGTGACTGCCACAGCCATCAATCTGCCTCCAGCAACTGAAGCTTCACAGACATGGGAGCGCACTAATGGAAATGGGTGCTAGGAAGCCAGAAAGCAAAAGATGATAGTTCTAAATGGTGGCTTGTCATACATATATTTAGAAGGTTAGCCCATAGTTTGGGATCTCAGTTAGTGCAAACTGTGGTTTGGTATAACATCTAAATTAAGCCAAAGCCACGGTTGTAGAAAAATGGCCACATAAATCACACCTCTCAGATTCGTGAGGACTTCCAAGCAGTTCTGTTAATTGGGTGTTGAGTATCCTCAACCAGATTCTGACATCTCTAAAGAATGTAAGACACTGAAGAAACACTGGATTATTTGCAAAGAAGAGCTCCAGGCATTTCCCTCACTGCTCCAAATTGCATGAGGGCTGATAATACACTGCTATTTTTAGAAATGGGTAATTATTGTTGAGTTCTTCCTGCTTCTTTCCTCTCAGGCTCTGGTTTTTTGAGCCAAGAATCACACATTAAGCAATGCCACCCACAGTCGCTTGTGTGCCTGATTCCAATTCTGTGAGACAACGTTCTGGGCAACCACCAGATAGCCAAGAAGCACAGCAATGTGTGTGTACATGTTATGTATTTAGAAAGCGGCTATACAGTGTGTCACAATGCCGATGTACAAGCCCTATGGCACCATGAAAAGTCAAAAGAAGTGTGCAAACACAGGCCATTTCCACATCACATTGTTATAGTGCCATTATTCCACTTTCAACATCATGTCGAACTCTGGAGCTTGTAGTTTACTGAGGCCCTCTAATTGCCCCTTCCTAAGCTGCAAACCCCAGGATTCCATAAGATGTTGAAAGTGGAGTAATAGCACTATAACAGTGTAGTGTGGAAATGGCCACAGTCTCAGGAAAAAAAAAGCACAAGTCCTAAGTGCTGTACAGCAAATGGTCTCAATCTTTAGTTCTCCAGGTGTTTTAACCGTTGGCTCCCAAAAAGCCCATTTGGCCAATGGTCAGGCATTCTGGGCAGTGAAGCTCAAGACATCTGGAGGACCAAAGTTGGAGAACCACTAGTGTAGGACACATTCAGACATGACTGAGCTGGAATCTGGCTTACATTAAGCAAGAAAGCACTTCAATGTGTACTACTTGACTTGGCTTTGCCTGCAAGCAGGAGCAGCTAGAGAAGCCAGGGATATTCAAGGCTCAGCACAATGTCCAAACCGGAAATCCTGATTTTTTTAGGAGAGGAACAAGAGGAAGGCTGTGGTGTCACCTTAAATAAACCATGGATGGACAGGTCCTGAGTTACGTAGCCACTTCCCACCAGTAGGAGACCAGCAGTGATTCATCAGCGTCCACCAACACAATTGGTTACTTGCAGTAAGCTTAATTTAAAATAATTCTGGCTTATTGCAATGCCTGAAGAAAACCAGTGTCTGAACCAAGTTTATCTCCAGCCTAAGTATAGTTCACAGAGTCAATTCTAATTGAGACTGAGTAGCCAGAACTATGCAAAGTTTTGTAGTGTTGGTACGGTCACATGAAACTCTGGTCGGAGCTTGGAAAAGTTACTTTTTTGGACTACAGTCCCCTTAATCCTCAGGCACCAAGTCCAGTGGCTATATTCATAGACTATGATACCTATGGTCCCCCCAAAAAAATGTTTCCAGGCTCTAGGACAGGGATGTGCTAATCTGCAACATCCAGCATTCTTCAAAACTGGGTACAGTATCTGGGTATAGCATCCCTTCTTTTAGATACTTTGGTCCCATGTCACTATATATCAGCCAAAAACAGCAAGACAGAGGTTTCGAAAAAAGTTTCAGAAAGTCAACCCACCCATGAGCTATGGGTTGTGAAGGCTGGTCTGTAAACCAACATCCACTAACCCTTTATCAGGAAATTGTGAAGTGCTGGAACACGCACATGTTAAAGAACTTAACCACTATCCTAACATCAGATTAGAAATGCCTTAGGTGAATTCAGCTGTGTTAGACTGCACTTTGAATTTTTTAAAAATAATTGCCATTCTTTACATGCAGAACTGCAATTCTATATAACAAATTGGACTTTTTTTTTTTAATGCACTTCAATTATATTCCTAACACTCTGCACAAGTTTTGCATTTGACAACTCACCTGGCTCCCAAGGTAACCAGGAATTCTATGCTGGTGCACGAACAAACTGATGGAGGTTTTTCGTACTATAGCATTATAAGACTTGGATTCCACTTTCACTGTCATGACTTGATCATATAGAGTCCTGGGATTTCTAGTTTCTTGAACTATTATAACTTTCTGGCAGAGAATTCTGAATACCTCCCAAAAGTACAGATACAAGGTTTCCACAGGATTATGAAAAAGACTCTTCCTCCACAACTAATTCTGAAACATAGCAGCTTAGTTTGGAGAGGCATGAATTGGAATATAGTATTTTAATTTTTTTTTTTAATAGGCTAAGTGGCTACCAGATTGAAGTTTCATGCTGGTTAAGAGGAACAATTCCAGCTAGCATGAAAACACAGGCCACTAGTCCTTCAGCCAGCATTTTTTTTTTCTGGACAGTCATTTTTGTCAGGATGTTCACAAGTCTGTACTACCTGCAATGCAAAATATTTCCTTGTAATCCATGAGTAGTTTAAATACCTTTCTAAAAAAGAGTCTCGCTCAAAGTATTTATTTCAGAAAGCAATGCAAACACTGGTCCAGAATTGTCAAACGGAACACCCATTGGATTAATAGCTGTAACTGAATCTCAAGCATGTTTTTTAAAACGTGCAGCAGAACAATAGTCAATGTGGATCTATTGTCCCGCCCAGCTAATGAAATGTTTTCAATAGCTGTGGGAACGTATCAGTGAAAAAGCCAATTTGGGAGGTGTAAACAATGGTATTCCTGGGGGACACTCCATTATTCATAATCTATTTGCTCAACAATCTAACGCCACAATTGTTGCTAAGCCTCAACACACACCAAAAGTGTCAACCATCATGCCAAGCCTGGATTAAATGAAGACTCGAACTCCTACCATGCTGTCAAACACAGGCCATTTCCGCACTACACTCTTATACCGTGATTATTCCACTTTCAACATCCTATGGAATCCTGGGGTTTGCAGTTTCGGGAGGGGCCGGCCGGCCCCTCCCGGAACTGCAAACCCCAGGATTCCATAGGATGTTGAATGTGGAATCAAAGTGCTATAACAGTCCAGTGTGGAAATGGCCACAAGTAAGACCACTTCTGCACTAGCCTGTTATACCGCTATGATTTCACTTTCAACATCCTACGGAATCCTGGGTTTGCAGTTTCGGGAGTGGCCGGGTGGCCGCTCCCGAAACTGCAAACCCCAGGATTCCGTAGGATGTTGAAAGTGGAATCATCGCACTATAACAGGCTAGTGCAGAAGTGGCCTAAGTGGTTAAAAGTACTATCAACAATTTAAGTGTTAAAAGCCCACTGAAACGGTCTGGGGAATGGCAAGCAGACATCACATTTTGGACAGTTTGCAGCTTCTGATAGAAACCTAAATAAATAAATATATTTCAGACAGAGGGCTCCTAGCCCTACTCACCTAGAAGGTCTGTGTGCTTATTTTGCTGATAAGAGAAAAAAAAGTGGAGGAAAACACGGGAGGGTTACACATGGAAGACCTCACTGTCTTGAACCCTTCATAAATTTAATGAAGAAGGCAAGGCAATTGCTCAATAGAGGCCATTTCCGCACTGCACTGTTATAGTGCAATTATTCCACTTTCAACCTCCTATGGAATCCTGGGGTTTGCAGTTTAGGGAGGGGCATTTAGAAATCCCCGCCAGAGAACTCTTTGGCCTCAGGAAACTACAAACCCCAGGATTCCACAGGAGGTTGAAAGTGGAATAATAGTAGTATAACAGCGTAGTGTGGAAATGGCCACTGTTTCACCTGGAAGCCTCCTTTGCACTACACAATGAGCCTTGTATAGTGACAAAAAAAAAAGGAGAAAATTCAGCAAACTCAGTAAATACTTCCCATGGATACCAAAATTTGTGGATGCTCAAGTCCCATTATGTACGATAGCATAGCAAAATGGTGCCCCTTATATAAAAAGGCAAAATCAAATTAGCTTTTTGGACTTATTGCAGGGGAAGGGGAATATTTTCAAGCTGTGGTTGGTTGAATGTGTGGTTACAGAATAAGGAGGGCTGACTCTATATTCATACAAATATGTGTTTTCAATCATTTCATTAAATCTCCTTTTAATAAAAGGCTCCAGAACTTTATTGTGTTCTATCATATTGCAATATTGTGTTGTTTGCTTGGTGTTAAAGCAATAAAGCTGAAAATGAAGTGGATTAAACGTACTAAATTTCATGGTATCCATCTGGGATCCAGGTTGTACTTCAAACAGTGCTGTTCCATTGCTTTATTTAACCGTTACACAAAAACACGATATTGCAGTATTTGGACAAAGACGAGGAGGTAGAACTGCACCCGATTCCAAGCCCATGAGTGTGTTTGTGCCAGATATATTGCCTCGTAATTGATCTCATTCTCCTAGAAATGAAAAAAAAAACCTGCCCAAATGGCAAGTGGAGACAATATTCAGCATTCCTGTAATCAGAGCCTTCAAGCATCTCAGTAGGTAAAATTATTTTTGTTGTTTGCTGTCAAGTTGACTTTGAATTATGTTGACCTTTTAAGAGCTGTCTCACAGAGGGGAAGACATGGGCCATTTCCGCACGAGACTGTTATAGCGCTATGATTCCACTTTCAACATCCTGTGGAATCCTGAGGTTTGCAGTTTCGGGAGGGGCGCCGGCCCCTCCCCAAACTGCAAACCTCAGGATTCCACAGGATGTTGAAAGTGGAATCATCGAGCTATAACAGCCTTGTGCGGAAATGGCCATAAGTTTAGTCCCTGTTGCTCTGGAGCAGTGGTTCTCAACCTTCTTAATGCCGTGACCCTTTCATACAGTTCCTCATGTTGTGGTGACCCCCAACCATAAAATTATTTATTATTTACAATGCCTCCCCCTCCCCGGCAAAGGCCGCCTCGCCGGCCAGGAACGGGGGATCAGGCAGGGAGCGAAGAGGAGCCGCGTGTCTCCCCCAGGAAAAAACTCCGAGAACGCCCCCTCCGGCTCTGCTTCTGCTTCGCTCTCATTTCCGCTGGGGGGGCCAGTGTGAGAAAAGTTTCCAGAGTGTCAACCCTGACCGGGGGTGGGGGAGGAATCCCAGCGCCTTTGTCTTTTGTGCCGGGCACAGCTCACTCCCCCCGGAAAAGCGTTGCCTTGCGGCCCCCTGGCCCTTCCACAGTACCCCCCCTCCGTGGCGAGTGGGACAGGGGCCGTGGCGAGGAGGGGGCCTGTCCCCCATGCTGCCGCCGCCACCCCGAGCTGGCCCGTCAGACGGGAGGTTCTCCCGGTAGCAGAGAAGGGGAGCAATTTCAGTCCCTTCTGAACAGGGGACAGGAGGACGCGAGCGCGTGGCTCACACTTGCGCACCACCACTCCTGCTGTGGCGATGCTGTGGCCGCACGTGCTCCTGCCAAAGGGGGCAGGAGGACGCGAGCATGTGGCTCGCGCTTGTGCACCACCACCGAGGAGGGAATGGAGCGTAAGACCATCGGAAATACGTATTTTCCAATGGTCTTAGGCGACCCCTGTGAAAGGGTCGTTCGACTCCCAAAGGGGTCGCGACCCACAGGTTGAGAACCGCTGCTCTAGAGGGCAGGACCAGGTCTAATGGTAGGGTAGATTTTGACTGAACATTAGAAGGAACTTCTTGATGGCAACAGAGAATTGGCAATTGAACCAACCACCTAGAAAGGCAGAGGGGTCTCTGGATGTTGTGAAAAAGAACGTGGACAGCTACCTGCTTGGCATGCTCTACCTGGAGTTACGAGGCTATGGCCATTTCTGCACTGGACCGTTACAGTGCTGCTATTCCACTTTCAGCATCCTATGGAATCCTGGGGTTTGCAGTTTAGGGAAGGGCCTCAAAGGCCCAGGATTCCATAAGATGTTGAAAGTGGAATAATAGCACTATGACAGTCCTGTGCGGAGATGGCCTATAAATGACAAACCTCCCAGAGCACTGATCAGCTGCCCTCCTCAACTCCTACAACTCAGGGCCAGGGCTTCCTTGACTGAATCCATCTACCTGTAGTGTGCTTTCCCTCTTTTCCTTCTGCCTTCCACTTTACTGAGCATTACCATCTTTTCCAATGAGTCACATTGTCTTCTGATTCATCCAAAGTACAACAGCCTCTGTTTAGTCATCTTCCCTTCCAGTGAACACTCTGCCTTCACTTGCTCCATTTATTTACCTTTTTAGCAGTCCACATTATCCACAGAACTCTCCTCCAGTACCATGTTCTAAACGAGTTGCTTTTCTTTCCATCAGCTTTCTTCACCGTCCAGCTTCATAAACAGCATCTGGAACTACTATGGTCTGGATATTTTTTGACTATTCAAAGATATGTCTTTATACTTGAGGA
The DNA here is from genome assembly GCA_948474755.1 of Ctenosaura bakeri. Taxonomy (NCBI): domain Eukaryota; kingdom Metazoa; phylum Chordata; class Lepidosauria; order Squamata; family Iguanidae; genus Ctenosaura; species Ctenosaura bakeri. The sequence continues at coordinate 100,423 of CAOLHI010001502.1, forward strand.
TCTTATCTAGTTCCTTCATTGCTGCGCTTCCGAATCTTAGAACATTTCCCCATGACACTCTTATAGCGCAATGATTACACTTTCAACCTCCTATGGAATCCTGGGGTTTGCAGTTCCGGGAGGGGCTGGCTGGTCCCTCCGGAAACTGCAAACCCCAGGATTCCATAGGAGGTTGAAAGTGGAATCATCGCGCTATAAAAGTGTCGTGCGGAAATGGCCTTAATCTTCTTCTGATGCCTTTGAAGGGATGTCACATGAAAGATGGTGCAAGCTTGTTTTCTGCTGCTCCAGAGACAAGGACATGTAGCAACGGTTTCAAACTTCAGGAAAAGAGATTCCACCTAAACACTAGGAAAAACTTCCTGATGGTAAGAAGAATTCAGCGGTGGAATACACTGCCTAGGAGGGTGGTGGAGTCTCCTTCTTTGGAGGTTTTTAAACAGAGGCTGGCTGGGAGTGCTTTGACGGTGTTTTCCTGCATGGCAGGGAGTTGGACTCAATAGCCCTTGTGGTCTTTTCCAGATCTATCATTCTATGATTTCTTGTCTCCATGTCGGTTAATGACTAAGCCAAGGTACAGGAAATCTTTAACTATTCCAATGTTTTTGTTACTCACTTTAAAGTTGTGTAAATCACATGCAGTCATCCTTTTTGTCTCAATGTGCTGGAACAGCTACAAGGCAAAATATTGGTCACTAGCACTGAAGGAGGAAAATGAAAGCAGTTCGTATGTTAGGGAGGGGGCAGAGAGGTTCACTGAAGCAAAGAAGCCCATCAGAAAACAATGTACAATAGAGTACACAGAAGGCTCTGTTTCTCCTTTCTGTGATTTTGTGAGGAAAAGACTGGCCTGGGTCCAAAAACCAAGATGAAAAGCTTGCAGGGGAACAAGATGGAGATCAAGAGCATGGACTGCACATGTTCCCCTTCCCAATTACCTTCCGCCCGGTGCTAATGAACAGCAGGTCACATATTTACACACACAAACCTCCCAAACCCTATTGCAAAGTATAGATTGACTCCCTGAAAGAAATGGAAGTTAATCATCACAAGTTTGGACATTTCTGCCCTACACTGGCGATTTCTGCACTAGGCTGTCATAGCACTATTATTCCACTTGCAACATCCTATGGAATCCTGGGGTTTGCAGTTTCGGGATGGCCCCTCCCGAAACTGCAAACCCCAGGATTCCATAGGATGGCCCTTTTCGCACCTTACCTTTCCCCAGTGCCGGAGTGGGAGCTCCCAGGTTGCACCGAGGAGAGGACGCGCGACCAGCCCGGTTCCCGAGGCTCTGCACACCAGGTAAGTGCGCGCAGGGCCCCGGAGCGATGTGCAACCGCGCAGCATTTTCGGCTTTGAGCCAAAAAGAAAAAAAATGCATGCACGGTCCACGTAGGCCCTTGAGCGTTGTGCAAACGTGACTGCGTCGTATGGACTGCTCCTCACATTTACACGACGCTCAAGGGGCCCTTTCGCTTCAGAAATTCCGTGCAAAAAGGGCCAATGTTGTGAGTGGAATAATAGTGCTATAACAGTCTAGTGCGGAAATGACCACTGTTACAGTGCTATTATTCCACATTCAACCTCCTATGGAATCCTGAGGTTTGCCGTCTAGGGAGAGACCTTGAGAATTCTCAGCCAGGGAGCTCTTTGGCCTCAGTGAACTACTGTGAACTGTGAAGATGAAGGGAACAGGAAAGGCATACATGCTGCCTTGAGCTTAATAAAGGAAAGCTGGAACAGAAATGTCACTAAAAATGAACAAAGTTTGAACTAGAAATGTCCTGATTTGCAATTCAGCTTTTAAGCTGTTACATCTACATCCTTCCCAATTTACTCTCAAGTCTTTCTTCTTTCACAGTAACATATTTCTTCCCATTTCAGGACAGTGCAAATGAAACTAATCTTTGCAGCCATCCTGAAAGGTAAGTATGACTCAGGGACTGAGAGACTGCAATTGGCCCCAAGGTCAATTAGTTAATCAGTTTTATGGCTGAGTGGGGATTTAAACCTCTCTTTCCCTGAACCAAGTAGACAACCCATTACTCTCCAGATGCTTTGAACTGCAACTCCCATCCAGCATGACGAATGGTATGAATGAATGAATGAATGAATGAATGAATGGAGTTTTAATCTGCTCTAGCCATCCTTTCACATTGGCCTCAGAAAGCAGTGGGGAAAAAGTGTGTATCTCTAGATGTTGTTGCTGGATTGCAATTCCCACTAGATCTAATCAGCACAGTTAGCAATAAGGGATCATGAGAGCTGCAGTCCCAAGATAGGTTAGAAAAAAATGCATGACATTCAAAGCTGGAATGCAGTCTGGAGATGCATAATGCTGCACAGATATTGATGGAATGGGCAGAACTACGGCTTTATTAGAGGCACTCAAAAAGAAAAGGCCTGTTTTTTAGCTGGAGAGACAAGCTCATTCTAGCTACAGCTGGGGAACAGAAGATGAAATGCATGTCCATCATCTTTGCACACAGAAAGGTAGCAGTGCCAGGAAAAGGCGAGGCTCCCTCATAGAGTAGTTTTCTATCTGAAGGGATTTTTTTTTTTTTCTTTTATATTTTAAGTAGGGAAGAGCAGCACATCACACGAGTTGCCACTTGCTCTTTGAAGCAGTACAGCCCAACAACAGCTTTAGAACTGTGCAAAAACGGTGTCCAGGTGAGAACCGCAAGTATGAATTCTGTCCTCTCCATCCAGTATCATTCTGCACTTCCAAGATAGGACTTAAAGCTGCAAATTTTAAAAAGGTAATTTCTTAGGGTGGGTTATTAAAGAGTTAACCTGAAATGTGCTGCGAGCAAGAACCCCTTGCTGTCTCTTGAATAGGAAACAGAGCAGTTGTGTTCAGCAGCTGGTTTTAGTCTCACAAGGGAGGCAAAAATTGTCAGATTCGCCACCAGACTGACATAGCTTCAAGCTGCTTGTGTGTCTGAAATGGGGGGAACCAGGAGAGGGAAACCAAAACTGGCTGGACGGGCTTAAGCTCAGCCTTTTCTGCTATTCAGGTTTCATCCCAGGGGACTGATTTGGCACACGGAATACAATGGACAGAAAGAGCAAAAAAAGCAAAACGGAGGAGTAAAATGGCAGAAATGGAAAAGTGCTCAAGGACAGCAGAAATGGGGGCCATCTAAAGATCTCTGAAGGTTTGCAAAGGGATATTGTCCATTTTTAATCAGAACCTGAGAAAGGAACTTTTTTTTTCCTTTGTATAGTATTCCCCACAAAGCAACAGCCAGAATGACCAGTAATTTTGCCAAGTTCTCATTTTTACAGACATTACGCTGAAGCCAAAGTAACATGTGTTTCAGAGGTACCAACACAGTCACGATGGCACCATACTTAATGGTTTGTTTAATCCAGAATGAGTCTTCTGCTGTTAAAGAAACATGACAGTTTATTTAAATAATAATAATAATAATTATTATTATTATTATTATTATTATTATTATTATTATTATTATATTCTCCACCTCTCCCCATGGATCAAGGCGGTGAACAACAATAATACATTAATTACATTTAAAAAAATTAAAAAACATACCCAATCCTCCCCACCCACCAACCCATCTAAAACCAACCCCCTAAAACACACAACAATTAACAATTAACAACAATCAACTGACTATTTAAAGCAGGGCTGGGCCAAATATGGCCTATGAATCACAGTTCTGCAGGTCATGAAGCCCCTTCCAGTCCATAAAATCTCCCCCCCAATTTTTTAAAAATTTAAGCATGTTTTTGGTGCTTTTCACCTCAAAATCGTGCAGCATCCCCAAGGCAAAAATACCCTCACCAGTGCAAAGAACGCCCCCCACCCCCCAGGAACCTTTCCAATACCTCTATTTTTATTGGAGTCCATCTCAAAATGGTGACTAGAAATGATGTGATGCCACTTTTCATTGCCATTTCAGGAAGGACTCAAAGATAGAGGTATTTGGGAATAGCATCTGGGGTGTGGCCTCCAGGGGGCTGAAGGAGGAAAACTGGTCCCTTGTCTCCATGTGGTTGCCCATGTTAAGTGAAGAGAAAATTGAGGAGCTGCTGCAGAAGGTAGAACTAAGGCCATTTCCGCACCAAATTGTTATAGCGCTATTATTCCACTTGCAACATCCTATGGAATCCTGGGGTTTGCAGTTTCCCCCAGCCCCTCCCGAAACTGCAAACCTCAGGATTCCATAGGATGTTGCAAGTGGAATAATCAGCGCTATAACAGTCTAGTGCAGAAATGGTCTGAGTCTAATGGTTCTAAGTTCTAAGTTGATTGAACATATGCTTGATGGTAAGAGCAGTTTAGCAAGGAACCAGTTGCCTAGAGAGTGGTGGGGTCTCTTTCTCCAGATATCGTCAAAAAGAGGTTGGACAGCTACCTACTGGGGATGCTTTAGTTAGAGATCCTGCACTGACCAGTGGGTTGGATCTGATGGTCCACAGGGCTCCTTCCAATTCTACGATTTAAAAAGCTTCTTGTGTTGTTTAGTCTATAACGGATATAGGGGAAGAAGGACCACAGCTCAGAGACTGAGTGTGTACTCTGCATGAAGGAAGTGCCAGGTCGTGTCTGTGAACATCTCCAGCTAAGGCTGGGAAAGACTGTCTAAAGCCCTGGAGAACAGCTTCCTGTAAGTGTAGACAAGAGTGCACTAAATGAGACAGTGGCTTCCACCCCTATGTCCTGTATTCCTATTTGTATCCAACTTTTTCTACTCAGAGGCCCTTCTCGCACAGAATTTGCCATGTGAAAGGGCACCTGGAGCCTCGCGTGATTGTGAGGGGCAGTCTGCACGATGCACTCACAATTGTGCGACGCTCCAGGTTAGGGCAGGCGCCGCTTGCACACTTTTTCATTTGCAGCTTTCAGCTGAAAATGGTGTGCAATTGCGCATTGCTCCAGGGCCCCACATGCACTTGCCGTGCATGCGGAGCCTCTGGAGCTGCGGCAGTTGCACTTCCTGCCCCAGCGCAGCCTGGGAAACTCCCAGGCTGCGCTGCAGAAGGAAGAGGCGGGGCTCTCGTGGGAGCAGGCAGCTCGTGCGGAGCTGAAGCAGCAGGGAAACTATCCATGGTCTTCTTGTGTAATAAAAATTCAAACGATGCAATAATTTGTGGCTAGGGCTATTTGCAGCTTTGCTAAACTAGCTCTGTAGAATAATAATATTTTGTCTTTTCACTGTTTTCATTACAGGTTTTTATTTTGGGGGGCGTCAGAGCTCCTTTGTGCATTAGTGTATTGGTATGCAATTGTTCTATTGCTTAGATTAGTCAGTAAACGAATGTTGGAGGGGGTTAGTTTATTGTTTAGTATTTTATTTTAATTTAGTTTGTTTATATTAGTTTTTGTCTACGTTAGGAAAGTTTGTTGCAGTTTATGTTTACATAGTTATATAATTCTGTATAAAAACTCATACTTTGAAAATGCAGAATCAAATAGGATTTAATAGGCCCTTTGATTAGTTATGTTAAAGCCTTATTTTTTCTTCCAATGAGGTCAAGGCAGAACACATGATTCTCCTTCCCCTTTTAATCCTCATAGCAACCCTGTGAGGTAGGCTAGGCTGAAAAAACTGGCTGAAGGGGACCTGTGAGCTTCATCGCTGCATGCAGATTTGAACCTATCTCTCTATTTGAATTCTACAAACCATTACATTACCCTGGCTCTTTCTAACTTAATTTCGGGAAGTGGAGGAAAACATCTCCCATTTATTTTGTTCAGCTCAGCTCCCCAATTTCTTATCAACCTTATTTCTCCCCGGATGGTTCAAATGTTCCTTGAAAAAGAGATTTCCTCCTCCCATTTTGCTTAGTTAACCTAGGCAGCATAATGTGTGTTTTTACAGTATTTTGGAAATAAATAACCTTGATTGGGGAAATGCCTAGATCCTGCTAAAACAGCTGATAAAAGTAGTCTCTAAACTGGCGTTCACGAAATTAATAAGCAGACACTAGTTTCTCCTTTCTGTAATGGAAAGAAAAATACATTATGATTTAGAGTGCAGTGTTCAATTTTCATTCCCTCCAGGATTAATCAAATCTTTCTGTTCAAAAGCTCTTTTTTTGCCTTAAATCTAAGAGAATGAATAAGTTCATTCCGAGCAAGGAGGAAAGCCACTCAAATTAATCTGAAGGGTCTTTAAAAAGCAACAACTAGCAACTATGAAGCTGATTACACAATCCCAGTATAATCAGCTCCATACAATATTCTAATGCCGTCTGGTTGGTGACAAATGCATGTATAAGTGAACATACTTTAAATAACTGGGTTGAAACTAAAATGATTAGCTTTATTGTAACACCACTTTGCAATGAAAAACAATAAATCTCCACCTGGAACATAGTTAGCTAACCCCAAGCAATGCCAGTGGTACAGGTATTGGAAGAAGGTTGGTCTGAAAACTGCATTTTGTCAGGCCTGTGCTCCAAGACCCAAGGTGCAAAAACAGATCTATATCCATTCTAAGGATAACATGAGTATAATGGTGGGAAGGGGGATTTTGCCCTTCCCTGTTAACTCATGCAAAAGCAAACTGCTGCAGCCTCTTCTAGCTTGTGTGTTCTTCCTCATTAATAAATTTTTGCCATCTTGACCACACTGATGTTGCTTGGCCACACACGTCCTGCTTTTCAGCTGTGAAATGTGAGAGGGTATGGGAATCTAGCACAAACTCAAAAACTGAGGAACCAATGGTGCAGAGACACAAACCCCAAGCCCAAGCAGCACCGGTGAATTTGAGACGCATACACACAGACACACCAATCCTGAAAGCTCTGCAGCCTCCACACTGAAGGCTCATGAGCCCAGACAAATACCAATAATGTAGACTCAAGCTGAGTGACTCAGACTCAAGTCGGACTTAAGTTGCGGCAGTGACTCGATTCGGGCCATTTCTGCACGAGACTGTTATAGCACTTTGATTCCACTTTCAACATCCTATGGAATCCTGGGATTTGCAGTTTCGGGAGGGGCCAGGCGTCCCCTCCCGAAACTGCAAACCCCAGGATTCCATAGGATGTTGAAAGTGGAATCAAAGCGCTATAACAGTCTCGTAAAGAAATGGCCTCGGACTCAACTTGGCAGTAAGTGATGTACTGACTCGACTTGTGACTTGTATATTTTTAGTGACTGACTTGCTGCCCTTGGTTCAGTAACAGAACACATTCATCCAGAAATCCTACAACTTTGAACAATGCTTCCATCTCTTTTCGCCTACTGGTCATGTGATGATCTGTCTCAGCCCCAAAGTGTGGAACAGCAAACAGGTTAGGCAATGGGCTTGAGGTCTCCTCAGCAACCTGTCCCTGCTGCATATTGGGGGAACCTTCTAAAACCTTTCCTAAGAACAGAAGACAAGTCGTGCCCCTAAAGTGCATGGTGCATTTCTCAGAGGGGAACAGCAAATGTGTTAGGCAATGGGCTTCAGGAGGAAGGAGTCTTCCTTCTAAAGATTTTGAAGCTTCAGTAGTGGGGATGAAGAAGGATCCTATTCCCCACTTCCCAAAAAACCTTCCAGCTTCAGAAATGGAAAGTAAGAAGGTTCCCATTCCCCATTGGCACAAAAGCCTCCAGTTTCAGGATGGAGGAGTAAGAAGGATCCTATTCCCCACTTCCAAAACTGCAGATGGCAAAATCGCAAATGTTGAGGGCCAACTCTGCTTACATTATTAAAACTGACTTTATTCGACTCTGTTCAGAAATTCTGGAATACGGATTGGGGTATGAAGTTGGCTCCCAGACTTGAAACTTGACTTGAAAGTATCTTCAAGGACTTGAGAGTTGACTTGAGACTTGAAGGTAGAGACTTGAGACTTGGAGTAAAAGACTTAAATACATCACCGGGGTTGCTAATACGCCAGAGGATCAAAATTCAAAATGACCTGGATAGATTGGATAGCTGGGCCAAGGCGAACAAAATGAAATTCAACAGAGAGAAGTGTAAGGTCCTACACTTAGGTAGAAAAAATGGAATACAGAAATATAGGATGGGGGACACGTGGCTGGATAGCAGTACGTGTGAAAGGGATCTAGGAGTCTTCATAGACCACAAGCTGAACATGAGTCAGCAGTGTGATGCAGCAGCCAAGAAAGCCAATGCAATTCTCGGCTGCATCAATAGGAGTATGGTGTCTAGATCGAGGGAGGTACTGGTACCACTCTACTCTGCTTTGGTTAGACCCCATCTTGAATACTGTGTCCAGTTCTGGGCACCCCAATTCAAGAAGGATATTGACAAGCTGGAGCAAGTCCAGAGGAGGGCAACCAAAATGGTGAGAGGCCTGGAAGCCATGTAGCCCTATGAGGATAGACTTAGAGAGCTGGGTATGTTTAGTCTGCAGAAGAGGAGGTTAAGAGGGGACATGAGAGCCATGTTTAAATATTTGAAGGGATGCCATGTAGGGGAAGGAGAGGGCTTGTTTTCTGCTGCTCCAGAGACCAGGACAAGGAGCAATGGATTCAAGCTGCAGGAAAGGAGATTCCACCTGAACCTCAGGAAGAACTTCCTGACAGTCAGGGCTGTCCGGCAGTGGAATCTGCTGCCTCGGAGTGTAGTGGAGTCTCCTTCCTTGGAGGTTTTTAAGCAGAGGCTTGATGGCCATCTGTCGGGAGTGCTTTGAGGGTGTTCCTGCATGGCCGGGGGTTGGACTGGATGGCCCCTGGGGTCTCTTCCAACTCTACATTTCTATGATTCTATGACAAATACTGATGATCCCTGAGCATAGCTAGAGTACCCAGAGAGCAGTACACTCTCACACTCTCAGCATGCCTTGTTTTCAAGCCGAAGGCCTATCTCGTGACCAAAAGGAGAGCACTCATGACCAAAAGGTATAAAAGGCTTCAGTTGAGCTCCAAGCTTTGTTGGAGCAAGGTGTTCATTTGGACTTCTCCCATTTGGTAGTGCCCTGTGGTCCTGTTACTTTGCCCATTGCCAAAACACAATGTGATTTCCTACGATTTGGATTTGACCTTCAACATACTCAATGCAGAAGAAGAAAACTGCTGCTCTAAGAAGAGATGACACAGAAAGACCTTCTCTGGGAACTGAGTGGAACCCTCGGAAATTCCCAAAAGCTTTAGAGATTTCAAGTAGCACTGCTGATTTCAGGCCTATCGTTGAATTGTTAAAATACTGAAATATACCTTTTTTGAACAAGTGAGACATATGCATATGCAAAATCAGCTTTTGAAATTTGTATCTACCAGATGCATACTCGAGCTCCAAACATGGCAAAGTTCCAGAGATACTGAAAAGTGAAGACACGTGCCCATAAAAAAATGTCTAGTCAGAAATAATTCCCATTGAATACAAGAGAACCATCTATAGGATTTATTTATGGAAAACCTTAGTAACCTGTCCTAGTGGTGCTTACATACCATGCAGAACAATTAAATCCAATCAGAAAATGCCGTAAAATTTCATGCCAACAATATAATAAAAAGAGCAATACATGCTTCAGTCAAAACATTAGGTAATTTTAACTTGAGTTATTTTAAGACTTGCACCATCAGAATCAATATTGTTTTCCTGCTTTACAAAACATAAGGGAAAATTTTTAAAAAGCTAACTTTACAAACCAAGCATACGCTTGGGCCAAAACCACTAAACATCCGTAAGCAAGACAACACAAAAACAAAGCAAACCCAAATGATCCAGTTCCAGAAGTCTGCCTTCCGGCAGCTCCCTGCGCAGCTTTTTAAAGCATCCAAACGCCACCCAAATCATCACAGCCATAACCCCAATTACTGCCTTTCAGCAGGAAAGAGTCTGCCCCTTGGCAGTCTCCAAAACCAGCCAAACAATGTTTGACTTTTGTACGCCTGAAAACGGCTTTTGTCTAGTCCAAAATAAACACTGAGGAAACCTCCCCAATTGCTGGAGGGTAGGCGCTTCACGTGGGTTATCCATTAAACGGCTATGAAAATTCAGCAGTGGGATTATCAACAGAGACATAGTTTTGCCTTTGCTTTGTTTATAACCATACTGAGCTCTGGGGATGCTGACTTGACCCTTGGAAAACTAAAGAGGGATATTTGGAATTCTCAGCTGGAGAGTTCCAAGGCCTCATCAAACTACAAATCCCAGGACTCCACAGGATGTAACTGTAGCAGTTAAAGTGGAATCATAGAGCTACAACTGAGCATCCTGACAGAGCCCCTGGCGATATATATATGATGCTTTTATCCTGTTTAAATTATTCTGTTGTTTTTAAATTTAAATTTAATTTAAATTTAAATTTAAAATTATTCTGTTGTTTTAAAACAGAAACTGTTTTAAACTATCTGTATTGTTTTTATTGCATGATACTTTGCATGGTAGAAGGCAGAATAGAAAAACCTGCATTTTTATTAACAAATAAGTATCACACTGTCACAGTGAGTCTCAACACAAGGGGAACACAGCCTGGTCTTTCTCCTATCTTGTCAAGGATATTGGAAAACTTTTGCCACAATTATTTTAATTTCCAAAAAATGCATGCCCCGGGCACAGTCATTTGTGGATCCCAATGTTTTATGTAAGACCCCTTCTCAGGTTCAAAGGCCTGCTGAGCCCCGAAACTCACTGGGTGACTGGGTGTCAGCCTGACCTACAGTACCTCACTGGGTTGTTGGGGATAAAGTATGGGAGGAACGTGTATTATTTGTACATAGTCTTGAGGTCTCTGCAAGAAAGGCAAGATAGAAACATAACACACAGGCCATTTCCGCACGACACTCTTATAGCGCGATGATTCCACTTTCAACCTCCTATGGAATCCTGGGGTTTGCAGTTCCGGGAGGGGCCCCTCCCGGAACTGCAAACCCCAGGATTCCATAGGAGGTTGAAAGTGGAATCATCGCACTATAAGAGTGTCGTGCGGAAATGGCCCCAGAGACATAGACAGTGAGATGATTGGTCACAATTTTTTACTTCTCCAGTGAACACAGGGAATCCTGCTAATTAAGCAGATGTGTTAATGTGTACAAATAAAGGTGGGAAGAGAAAGAAGGCATGGAATGTAAGCAAACCGTGGTGCAAAATTCAGCTTGGGTTTTTAACTGTAGCGTGCACATCCAGCTCTTTTTCGCTCCTAATAAGACTGTATTAAGTCATACTGCTGGCAGAAGAGAGCTCACAAATTCTGCTGGGAGTGGGTGGGAAAGGAACTTTTCCTGGAGGAGAAGGATGGGTTAGTAGTTTCTAGACATTGGCAGGCTGTCAGGAAAGAAGAATGGTAGGGAAACTGTACATTCAGGCAGCAGCTTTTGTGCAGCTTACAGAATGTTCTTCCCTCTGCTGCAGAGGTCTGTTCTCCTAACCAACCATGGGGGACATTCAATAAGAAGACAAGGGCATCCATGAAGGCTGCCCACAAAGAGGATTCAGAGAAATGTAGGTTCTCAAAGCTATAGTCAGCAAGTTTCTTTCTTTTTTCCTGTAATTTTATTAAAGTTTCAGCAAATAAAACAAACAATTATTTCTGCAATGTCTACATGCAATATTATTTCTTCTTCCTTTCCTTTCTGGATTACAATTATTAATATTTCCTCTATTTATTATACCACGTATTGCAATAAAATGTTAGTAATCCATAATTTGTTAGTTCCTGCTATATTTCTCTACTTTACTTGTTACATGATATTTCAACGATGATTACCCTGTATAGTAATTGATATCGTGATAGTCAGCAAGTTTCATGAATGGAATCAAAAAAACATCTCAGGAACACAGGCCATTTCCACACTAGACTGTTATAGCACTATTATTCCACTGGTGAAACAGATCCCTCTTTTCCAGACTGGTCTACCTCACAGGGTTGCTGATCAGCATAAAGTAGGAAGGAGGAGATCCATTTATGTCGCTGTAAGCTCCTGGGAGAACAAATGGATTTTTTAAAATGAAGGTAATAAATGATCAAACCAGTCCCTCTTCCAAACAATGTGGCAGGGAGGAGCACATTTCCACTATTATTTTACGCTGGCTTTTGGATCTAGAATTGGAGAGCGGAGGGGAGCTGATTATAATCTTGTTCTTTCCTTCAGGCAACAAAATGTTTTGGGCTGGCCCTGTCAAATCCAGAGTTTTGAATTCAGATTTCAGTAGATCCTTTCAATTAGACTGTAGTTCATTATGTCTTGCACATATGGCGTTCATATGCTATAAGTATTGTTGTCGTTTTGTGCCTTCCAGTCAATTCCAGCTTAAAGTGGCCCTCTCCCAGAGCTTATGTTGCATGATGAATTCAGCCGCTGATATCCATGTCACTTCACACCAGATGTCCGTGCAGATCAGAAGCACGGAGGCCTTCACACTCCTTCTCCAAAGTTCAGTGGGAACCAACCAATAAGACTTACTCCTCTTGCAGTGGAATCTGCAAGATCACCAGAGGATCCTTGAGTAGGTGAGTTTTCTCCACACTTCAGTCTGGACTCTTGCAAAAAGCAGAGGCAGATCCCTCTGCGATTGGCCGTGAAGTCCAGGGAGGTCAGCTTTGTAACCCAGAGGCAGTCAACATTAGAATCTCACAGCTTTAGAGCTGGAAGAGACACCAAGGGTCATCCAGTCCAGCCCTCTGCCAAAGAAGAAGAGCCACAGCTAGAGAATCCTTCAGAGGTGGCTACTCAGCCTCTGTCTAAAAAGCTCCAATAAAGAGCTCACCACCTTCTAACGAAGTCTGTTCCACTGTCAACAGTTCTGACAATCAGAAAGTTCCTTTCAGGTTATGGGAACCCAACTGTTATGTGAACCCTCTGAAGCAGGAGAAAATAAATTGCTTCATCTTCTGTGCAAAGCTCTTCAGATATTTGAAGATGACTAGCATATTGCTTTTCAGTCTTCTTTTTTCCTGATTAAATATACACAGTTCCCTCAACTGTTCCTCATAGGGCTTGATTTCTAGATCCTTCACTATCTTTGTGACTCTCCATATCCTGCAAGATGCAGCCCTTCAAGCCCAAAAGCTGAGCAAGGATTCAAACTAAGTTCTTCTACGTTTTAAGTCCAGCACCACTTCCCTGGCCAACATACTGGTCATCTCAGTATACACTAGAGTGTGGGAAGCTGTCCTAAAATTTCATTAAGCAACCCAAATCTCTTCCACATACAAATCCATACAGGTTTCATTTCATTTACCAATGGAATTACAGGCAACATCCCATAATGAACTGGTGCAGTTCCACATCTGAAGTTATGCAGGGCTTGTGTCTGGACAGTACCAGGAAGAGAGATTGCCTGGGAACTCCGCTAGCATGCTAATGAGCCATTTAGAGGTAAGAAATACAAAAAGATATAAGAAATACCAGGATATTCAAGGTCGTGAGCCATAGGAAAGTTAAAACCAAACCAAACCTCCAAAACAGAAGGAGAAAGCAACTGTGGAGAGATTAATGCTTGATTTCTATGCATGAGGAAAGATAAGAGCTTTTTGTATTTCAAACAGCAGGATGCTTGCTACAGCACAGAAGCCTAAGGAATGGGGTTAAGTGGATTAAATAAATGCTTTCCTCGCAGATAATCTCCATAAAACAAAAAGCAAATTGCAAGTAAAGAAATTTAGCAAGGTTGAAGCCTGTTTATACGCTAGATAGAGGTATGGTTGTGTGCCTTATGGGGAACCTAAGGTGAACCTATCACAGAGTTTTCTGGGGGCTGAGGGTGTGTGATGCATCCAAAATCACTCACTGGGTTTCCAGAGCTGAGCAGGAAATTGAACCCTGGTCTCTAGACCATCATCCGATGCTCAAACCACGACAAAACACTGGCCCTCGGATACAGGCACATCCCTGTTAAAGACATTGATGCGTTCCTGGCAACTGTTCCTTTAACAGAAAAATTGGTAGCAGAGGCAGAAATAATGTGTAAAAAATAGGGATAGGTTCCTGTACCATTAAAAAAAGAGGAGCAGTTCAACATGTTTCACCAAAGTTTTATTCAAAACTAACCATGTGCACACGTGAAATGAAACAACCAGGGCAAGTAAGCCTGACATAGATAAACAAAAACATTCCGAGCCTTCTACAGACCAGCTGGAAGCTTTCTCCCAAAAGCTTCCAGAGGTTATTTTTATTTTCACCAGCCTCTGCTTTTGTGATGATTTCCAGTTTTGGGTGGCCAAATATATAGCTCCATGCTTTTTTTTAACATGCTGGGGGAGCTGGTGAGGCAAGGTTTCCCCCTTTCTCTCTGTTTTTGCTGTTTAAGGAAAACAGCTTAGCAAGAGATTAGAGGGGCAGCTGCTGTTTCTTTGCCTGCTCTAGGCTGGCACACGCAACTGGAATGGGATTATCTGAGTCTCCCAATCTTTTCCAGCTCAAGCTTCATTGTATAGAATCATAGAATCATAGAAATGTAGAGTTGGAAGAGACCCCCGGGGCCATCCAGTCCAACCCCCTGCCATGCAGGAACACCCTCAAAGCACTCCCTTGGACAGATGGCCATCAAGCCTCTGCTTAAAAACCTCCAAGGAAGGAGACTCCACTATGGTTTGCTCCAGATATGCTGCAGCAACTGGGAACTGAAAGTCTTGTTTCTCCAGCCTTTTGCCATCTTGCCAACGCTGCCCTTCCAGTCGGGAAGACAATAAAGAGGAAAAGAAGTGCTAGGTGCCTAGAAAAAAAGCTTTGTAAAAAGGAGCTTCCCTGTGAGAGGCGTTGTTAACTGAGGTATGCCCGCACTCTTCCACAAGTCCAGGAAGCCAGAAGCTGAGGGTTGCAAAAGAGGAACGTGCTCCACACGTGCTCAGAGGCACAGCAAGTGTTCCAGCTGTTAGAAACAGGTAAAGATTGATTAGAGGAAGCCCTGCCTGTGCAGTGAAAGCACAAGCACGTGTTTTGCCATCTCCAAAATGCATCTTTCCTGTTCACACACTTTCCAAGGCTCAGGAAAACTAAATCTGTACCACCATATAAGGCTTTTACTGTTCCTTAACTAAGTAGGTCCTGGAGCACATCAAACCTGAACCTGTCATATTGTGGACATATCAAAAGATATCAAGGGATGGAACAGTGCATCTGAAAAGATGATAATGCTAGGTAAAGTGAAAAGCAGTAGGGAAAGAGACAGACCACACTACAAGTGGATCGATTCAGTCAAGAAAGCCACGGCCCTGAGTTTACAAGACCTGAGCAGGGCTGTTGATACCTGGGATTCATGCAGATCCCTCATTCAAAGCATCACCATATTTCAAAGCCAACTTGAGACCAGAGAACAACAATTACAATGGCCTGCCTCTTTCACAAATATCACTGGCAGGGCAGGGTCCACCTTAGTTTGTCTTCTGCTTGTAGTCTTCCTGTGTTTTTCCCCATCTCTTTTCCCACCTTTTTATTTCTTACTAGAAAAGAAATCTGCTACGACAGAAAAGGCAGAATAGCTGCGTTCCATCTTCTGACTGGTGGTGCTAAAAAGCTTCCGCCTGGTAACACCTGTTATGAGAAACTTAGCCAGAATTGTACTTAGTTGTTTAATATAAAGCGATATATGGAGGGGGGACTGGCTGTGCTTCAGCAATAAGCAACCAAAAACAGTCTCAAATATTAAAACCTGGTCCTTAGAGTCATAAATACAATGACTGCTGTAAGGAAGCTTATGAAGAACTTCCAATACAAAACAGTCTTCGCTTTTGCATACTTGCTTTAAAGTAAATGTTGCTATTAGGAGGTTAAAACAAGGGAGATGTTTCTAAGGGAGGCAAAGATCTTAGACGGTTTGCTTACATGCAACTTAACAGCAGATTTAACCATGATAAGAGGGATCCTACTATATAGTTTGGAGAAAGTGAATTTTACCTAGAGCCCTATAAAGATGATGCCCATGTAATTTAAAAATATATATCTGAATGTCTTTTGAAACTAGTGACAGAGAAAAGAGTACATGATATGGTGGGCCCAAAATTTTGGGTGCCATGTACAGTTAGAGGAATGAGGTAAAGTAAACATTGCTAAAGTCATGAGAACTTCTTCCCTCCCTCATTTCCAGGGGGATATCCCTTCATTGCTGTTGCACCAACAGAATTAAGGCTGAGATCCTAGACCCACTGACCTGGGTGGGGGGCATACTTCTGAATCAACTGGGATCAATTTGCTCTGTATGAACCTTCAGGCGCCTTGGAAAAGGAAAAAAGAGCCCAGTCCTATGTATGTTGACTCAGAAGGCAGTTCCACCATGGCCAGGAGAAAATATGCAACCTTATCATGAGAAGCCTGAACTAGCAGCCACACCTTCCAATGCCCAAGAAAGGGAGGCCACAGGTAAACCGGCAAAGCCTCCATGAACTCACAAAAGAGTCTGACCCCCAGGAAGACAGTGGAATTTTTGAGCAAAGATCAGTACTTTCTGCTCTGAACCGGCCTCTCATTTCCCTGCCATCTCACCCCCATCAACTATCTGCGCTGCTGCGTAAATACAATCTATAGTAAAAGTGTTGGAGGGGGGGATTAGGGGACTGATGGGAGCCACAAAAACGGGGTGCAGGGGTTGCAACGTGGCCCATAGGCCCCTCTTTCCCCACCCCTGATCTACACCCACTGACACACCCACAGCACACGCAGACACCCCACTGAATTTTTTTTTGGCGAACCCTCCGGGCATCTCAGCGCACGAAATCTCTCCGCGGAAGAAAGGCGTTCAGGCGCCTAGGCACCGCAAGCCTCTTCCTGGGGGTTTCTGCGACCCCCTTTGGGGGCAGAAAAGGCACGACACAGCCGCCGGAGGGAGGCAACGTCGCAACCACCGGGGCTGCAATCCGCGCGCTCCAGAACCGGAGCCTAAGGTCCTTTCCACCCTCCGCTGTTATAGCGCTACGGTTCCCCTTTCAGCATCCTGTGGAATGTCGGGGTTTGTCCTTTACGGAGGTCTGAGACTTCTCAACGCCTCTCCCCAAACTCCAAACCCCAAGATTCCCATCGGAGGTTGAAAGTGGACTCACAGCACTGGAGCAGCGTCGTGCGCAAAGGCCCCAGGTCCCAAAGCTTGGCTTCCAGTTGCGCCCTGCTGCCCGCGCCCCGACCCCATCCTCCCGGCCCCCTTGTCCGATGGTTGTTTTAAAGAGGCCCGGAGAGCCCGGGGTCCCCCCTTCTCCCCCTCCACGTCCTGGGAAAGCGAGACTGCGGAGCGAGGAGAGAAAGGGACCGAGGGGAGGCGGCGGCCAGGGCGCAGGCGGGGAGGCGCGCAGGGTGGCCGGGGCCACTTCCCTCCGGCACGAAGCCACGGGGAGGGACGGAGGGAAAGTTGGACGAGGCGGGGACCCCCCCCGGCTCTCGGGGGCGCCGACGGGCTCCTTACCGCCGTGGATCCGGAGGAGGAGGCGATGTAGACCTTGATCACCATCCTGGAAGGCGCTGCCGGGCGGAGGAGGGGAACTGCCGCGGGCGCCTCGTCCGGCCAGCCAGCCAGCCAGCCAGCCAGCGGGGCCGGGGGATGGAGAGGCGCGGCGGCGGCGAGGGCGGACGCTCCGCCTCCCGCTCGGGGCGGCCGGGGGCTCGCCTGCTCCGCTCCCCAGCCCCGGAAGAAAGAGCGGCGCGCGGCGCCGGGGCATCGCGGGATCGACCCGCGGGAGGGATCCCGTGTGGACGGGAGGGACCTCTCCGGGAGGGGGCGAGACCTCTCTCTCGTGCCGGGCGGGGCACTAGAAGCGCTTTTGTTCCGCTTCGGGCGCGGGTCGTTGCCTTCCGAGCCGGACATCCAAGCAGCAGCCAGGCGCGCCGTGCGCCCTGATGGAGGGAGGGATCCGAGCAGGGAAAGCGAGCCATCGGGGAGAAGGAGCCCGGGAGGGAGAAAGGGACACCCCAGGCTTTCAGGGGCTCTGCTCAGAGAAAGTAACTTTTCCAGCAGGCAGGCGAAGGAAGGATTGCCTCGCCAAGCAACAGGCGCTGCAAAGAAGGAGGAAGAAGGAGAAATTGGCAATCAGAAAGCTGCATCTCGGGGTTCCTTCCACTAAGTCAATCGTTGAATGGCGAATGAACACGCAGGAAAATACCAGTGATTTTAAAAAAATCTACCCTGGTTGGGACTAACAAGATTCAGGCCATAGGTTTTTCTTAAAAGACACATTTGTACAGTGCTTTAGTCACTTGAAGCATTCCAGGTACATGACCTCCGGTGCATATCCAAAAACCCCTTTGCAACTGAAGATGATGATCATGACAAAGGTCTTCAATATCCAGGTGTTATCTGAATACAGGGTTTTTTAAAAGAATGGTCAAACTTTACATAATCATAACAACAGTCATAATTCACAATCATTCACCAGTATTGGTTGTTGTTCTGCTGTCAAGTCGTTTCCCACTTAGGATGACCCTAAGGCCATCATGGGGATGTCGGGCCGAGAGAGTGTGATGCACCCAAGTATGATGGGACCTTAACATTTTACAAAAGAAAAGGACCCAGATGTTGATATATAATAATAATAATAATGTTTATTTATTTGTATCCCGCCTCTCCACATGGATCGAGGCGGCGAACAACATGAAATACATTATGCATTACAAATAGCATATATTTCTATACCACTTATCAGCTAAGTGCTCTCTAAGCGGTTTACAATGTGTTTTTAGCTAATTGCCCCCAACAAGCTGGGTACTCATTTTACCGACCTGCGGAAGGATGGAAGGCTGAGTCAACCTGGAGCCCAGCAGGATCAAACTCACAACCTTGTGGCTGCAGTACTGGCATTTAACCACTGCGCCACCAGGGCTCTGAGTTGTCTGGGATGTGGGGGTTTCTTGTTTTTAGTAGACTTAAGCCCCACTATTTGCCTAAATGTCCTAAAGGTACCAGATCCTGTCTAATCCTGGACTCTAAAGAGGGTCAGCCCTGGATAGTAGTTGGATGGGAGACTGCCAATCAGTAGCAGGTGCTGTAGGCTATATTTCAGAGGAAGGGACTAGCAAAACCACCTCTGCGTATTCCTCACCTCAGGAAACCCTACGACATTTATGGGGTTGCATAAGTCGGCAGGTGACTTGAAGAAAGACACATATACCATGGCATGGACAGGCAAAAGATGTTTTACAAATATCATACAGGAGGAGAAAAGTGATGATGTTAAGAGTCACGGGCCTGCATTTTGTATCAGGGGTTGTTCCTTTTGAGGTTCAGGTCTGGAGAGATCTCAGTGGAGACAGAAATCACTCCCTTTCTTGGCCATCCAGGGCCCAAAGCAAAGGGCAGTAAAACATAAACTTCATGAGCAGCAATAAAGTACCATCCATGGATTCTGTATCCATGGTTTCCATGGATCACAGCTTGGGAAAAAAATAGGCAAACTTTGATTTTGCCATTTTATATAATAGCCACCATTTTACTATACCTTTGTCCATAGTGGGAGTTGAGCATCCACAAATGTTGCTATCCACAGGAGGTCCTGGAACTAAACCCTGGCAGATACCAGGGGCTCACTGTAACTTCTTTTGGGATCCAGGACAAAGAAAATCTGGATCCCAAGAGAAGTTACTTTATTGCTGCTGATAGAGTTTAAATTTTAATGTCCTTTGTCTCATTTCTCCCATGGCCAAGAAGGGGAGTGGTTTAAGACACCCATCTCTTTTACAAATTGGTGCAAGTTCATTACAGTGCAGAGTCTTTATATTTTGATTGCTTTACAAAAGCACAGATAATGCTTTAATTTCTTGGCAGAATTTCATGACATTGGCAGACATGGGGTAAAACTTATGTTTTCATATGTGGGAATTACCTGATAGTGTCATCTCCCTGCAACCCAACTTACCTCCCCAAAATTTTCTCCAAAGAGTTGGGGCCAGAGAATGCAAGGTTGGATAGCTGAAGAACAGGCGGGGTGCAGAGGACAAGTATGCATAAACATATTTTATTTTACTGATGTGTGTACTTCTTGTACTCTTTACAAGAATGTATACTTAATGCAAATATTTACATACTGTTCCCCTGTATAACTCTCCGCCATATCCTGTTTGTAATATCGCTGTCCAATGTTTTAATGGAAAACATCTTTAAGGATAGACTTTTCCGCTAGAGTGTGGATTTTTCATTGGCCTTATAGATTAGGGACAGGAAACATTTGTCAGCCTCGGTTTCTACCATATAAATTGCTTCAAACGTCAGGTTCCCTCCACCCTGAATAAGAAGACATTTGCTGATTTTGGTAAATTAAAAACACACATACACACAAACAATGAAGTTAAATTCTCTCCATCGTCAATGGCCGAACCCAATAGGTACAGCTATCTTTACCCCAGGAAGAGTTTATCATTGTTGTTACACAGATATTAAAGATGAGGAGCCTCTCATTAAAAAAGAAATGGTAATTGTAATTCAGCACTGCATAGTTTAACGTACAGGAATGAAACAAAGACTTCCAGGAATTAAGCACTCACAGTCTTAAGGCTTGAATGAACAAATCCAGATTGGGTTTCTTCAACATTCAATTTTTTAAAAAATCCATTTCAAATGTAAAGGCAGTTATACTGCAGGATAGTAAAGGCAGTATAATGGCAGTTATAGTTCAATGGCAGTTATAGTTCAACACATCTGGAGGGCAGTGGTTTGTGAAAGACAATATAATGCAGTATAGCAAGAGTGAGGAAGCTTTGGTCAACCTTCGACTCCCAGGTGCCCCAGACAGTATAACCAATAGTAAAGGATTATGAGTTTGTAGTTCAAAATACCTGCAAAGCTAATGGATCCCCAGGCCTTATGGCCATTTCTGCACTACACTGCTATAGTGCTATTATTCCACTTTCAACATCCTGTGGAATCCTGGGGTTTGTAGTTGAGGGAGGACCATTTAGAATTCCCAGCCAGAGAGCTCTTTGACCTCAGTAAACTACAAACCTCAGAATTCCACAGGAGGTTGAAAGTGGAATAATAGCACTATAAGAGTCTAGTGCAGAAATGGCTATAGAACAAATCTTGCACTTGCACTTTTTCAGTGCCAATAGAATGACATTATGTGACTAAGCAATCTGCTGCAAAACTGGAACAGACTGAGTGTGTGGCCATTACTGCACTACACTATTAGTGCTATTGTTCCAATTCTATTCCAGATTAGGGAGGGACCTTTAGAATTCTCAGCCAGAGAGTTCTTTAGCCTCAGTGAACTACAAACCCCAGAATTCCAGAAGATGTTGAAAGTGAAATAATAGCACTATAACAGTGTAGGGTGGAAATGGCCCATGGGTGGGACACACAGATGAATGCATGTAGAATGTGCATCATTCTATATAAGCAGGAAGCATATGGCAAGCCCGCAGTTCTGATATTCACCAGTCTATACCCCTCCATTCTCTCTCTCTCTCTCTCGCTCTCTCTCTCTCTATATATATATATGTGTGTGTGTATATATATATATACACAATCAAACTCAAATTCTACTAACATGTGATGTGAAGTGTTTGTATGTGTGTTTATATTGTTCAGAAATTCATTTGTATCAAAAAAAGAAAAAGAAAGGCAGTATCTGATATTCTTGCTGAACCAGGAAAACAGCATGTTAGTTGTTTATATGGCAGTACAGAAGGGCTGAATAATCCATTGCGTGTGATAATATACTGTGAAAAAAATTATCTGAAAGGACAAGGGCATGGGAATCGCATTTTTGTGAATATGAGTGCACATGGAACATTACATTGTAACTAAACAGAGACACCTACTGGAACAGTTACAGACCTTCACAGATGTGTGCCAGGGAGAGCATTAGAATTACAATTTGATTTATATGAATTTCTTTTATAAAAAGCAATACAATTTTAGTTTTTTAAAAAATAGACATCCCTCCCGTCACTTTTTGGCACCCTGTAATTGGAAACACAAATAGGATGGTCACATATACATCGCTAGAAAGGGATGGTGTTGCTGGTGTTTGTTGCATGCCTACACAGACATTGTGTTTGAGAGTAATGAAGAAATAATAATGTTTCTTTTTCAAATCAATGTCAATATTTACCTATTGCTATTCTCATTGCTGAGATGGAGGTGGTGAAAAGCTAGTGGACATTTTGAAAGGAAGCAGAAAACAACCCAAATTAATGAGAAACAAGGTGAGTAACAGGGAAATCTGAGTCTGTTTCTGCACTAGGCTGTTATAGTGCTATTATTCCACTTTCAACATCCTATGGAATCCTGGGGTTTGCAGTTTAGGGGGGGGCTCAAAGGCCATACTCAAAAGTTCCTCCCTGCAAACCCCAGGATTCCATAGGATGTTGAAAGTGGAATAATAGCACTGTAACAGCCTTGTGCAGAAATGGCCTGAGTAACTAGTTATTACACGTAACAGAGAATATAAACTGATCAGCAATGGCAACTATTTATTCCAACAGGCAGCTTTCCAAAGTGTGAGACAGATTTTGGTAGTACATGACTCTGGAGTTTATGAGATGGTGGAGAGTAAGAAGGGAGATATTCTTAGGTATCAATGCAAAAATGTCAACTAACAGTAAAGCAACTGCCTCATTTTTCTCATGGATACAGGCTTTATCTAACATCAGAAGACATTGCACATTTCCTTAACAAGGATAGCAAATATGGAAAATGGCAGAAATCCCCAAGAGTTTCAGAGTTGTCCTTACTTTGGGGATCCCAGAACATGCATGCCATGAAATCTCCAGGGCTGTTTCTGCACATGACTGTCTACAAATGAGTCTAAACAAACTAGAACAGGAGAGGTCCTTTGCCCCCGAGAGCCAGCAATCAATGCTGATACAACAAAGCAGAGAAACAAAGCGAAACTCAAAAAGAGGTGAGTGTAAGCCAGCGTGTTTCTGCATATTTAGGTTTCTTTTAAGCAGGAATCAAGTGCCCAAAGGAACCAATTATCTTCTGGGGGGGGGGGAGTTCAGGAAGGTGGTGACTGCAATTCTCGGCTGCATCAATAGGAGTATGGTGTCTAGATCGAGGGAGGTACTGGTACCACTCTACTCTGCTTTGGTTAGACCCCATCTTGAATACTGTGTCCAGTTCTGGGCACCCCAATTCAAGAAGGATATTGACAAGCTGGAGCAAGTCCAGAGGAGGGTGACCAAAATGGTGAGAGGCCTGGAAGCCATGAAGCCCTATGAGGATAGACTGAGAGAGCTGGGTATGTTTAGTCTGCAGAAGAGAAGGTGAAGAGGGGACATGATAGCCATGTTTAAATATTTGAAGGGATGCCACGTAGAGGAAGGAGGGGGCTTGTTTTCTGCTGCTCCAGAGACCAGGACAAGGAGCAATGGATTCAAGCTGCACGAAAGGAGATTCCACCTGAACCTCAGGAAGAACTTCCTGACAGTCAGGGCTGTCCGGCAGTGGAATCTGCTGCCTCGGAGAGTAGTGGAGTATCCTTCCTTGGAGGTTTTTAAGCAGAGGCTTGATGGCCATCTGTCGGGAGTGCTTTGAGGGTGTTCCTGCATGGCAGGGGGTTGGACTGGATGGCCTGTGTGGTCTCTTCCAACTCTGAATTTCTATGATTCTATGATTCTATGACTGCTTTATGTCATCAGGATTAAACAACGATGGCTTGCATGGTTTGGCTGAGGTTTTGCACTGATCATTTTTCACAACAGCTTTTTGCCCTCTGCAAGGTATTCCAGGTCTCTCTCCTGGATTTTCAGGATTCAGAAGTAATAACAAGTACTGGTGAACAAGTATGCCTCAGTTCCAGTAAATATGTTTCTGAGGATAACTTCTTTAACAGAAAATTTGGTACCGGAGGCATAAACGACACGGAAGAATAGGGATTGTTTCGTACACCACACACACACAAAACAAGAACAGTTCAAGTTTCAACAAACATTTTATTCAAAACTAACAATATGCACATGTGAAATGAAACAATGAGATAGGCCAGGTAAGCCAGGCATAAGCAAACAAAAACATTTTGAACATTCTAGATCTCAATTGGAAGTTTCTTCCAAATGTATTCCAAGATGGTCTTTTTCTTTCTTTCACCAGCCTCCGCTTTTCTTACAATTTCTATTTTAGTGGCCAAATTTATAGGCATGCTGAGGGTAGCTGGTCTGCTTTCCCCTTTTTCTCACTGTTCATGCATGCCTAGCCAATAATTCTGGAGGAAGCTGCTATTTACCTTGCCATTTGTAGGTGGACACACAAAGCTACAGTCGGATCAACTAGAAGAGAATCCCATTTTTTTCAATTTTTATTTTTATTCTCGATCCACTGGGAGAGGCGGGATAAAAATTATTATTATTATTATTATTATTATTATTATTATTATTATTATTATTGCATTGTTTACTGCAGACGTTCTGATGCAACTCAGCACTGAAAATCTGTGTCTCTCTAGCCTTCCTTCACCATCCTCTCTATAATAATGCTACTGAAAAATTTCCAATTAATCAAAAGAGCAAGGAGGAAAAGAGGGGGCTGGGGGGCATAAAAAGATTCTTGGTGAGAGTTTTTTTTTAACTGAGATGTAACTGTATTCTGGTGCCTTTCACATTTCCTGTTCTGGTTTTTGACCATAAGCAGCTATGAAAAGGCACCAGTTCTGCAGAGGTTTTCTGCCCTTTATGGAAAGCAAGAAGTCATGCTGCCTCAGCTACCTTGCTACACCAAATACCCTGGGTTGTAGCACAGTCTCTTGTGAAAAAACACAACCTCTGATGGCTTTTCCATTGGACATCCAGAGAACGATGTTCTAGGAAAGAAAAAAAATAAAACCTCCAAGAGAAGGTGCTGGAGAAGTATCTTCTCTTCTCCTCCTTTGGGGTCATAGCAAATTTCCAAGTGATGAAAAAGATGCACCATGCTGCAAAAGAGATAAAGGGGGAAATTGTGGATGTGAAGTTCAGTGTGTCATGGTGCCCTGTCTCTTCGCCTGCTGCATGTGGGCTATGCTGTTCACATTCTCCATTTATACACATATTCTGTCCTGCCTGTTGCTTTGGGTGGTGCTCTCCTGCACTCCCCTGTCATACCTGCGGTTGTGCATTGTGTTACTTCGAGGGAGAAACCCTATCCCAGGGTCTACAATTTTAATATTAAAATATAGGTCCGTGTGCCAGAGAGGTACCCTGCAAAGGCACGTAGGCAGGCGCGGTCGGAAGACCGACAACCAGGTCAGACCAGTAAAATCTCCATCATGTAGCCCCAGAAAACCTCAAGATGTGTAAAGTCACAATAAACAAAGGGTCCTCAGCCCCGAGACGCTGACTTGAGAGGATTAGTGTGTGTGCCTCAGGTTGAGCAAATATCCCATCAGGCGGGGACCAGAAGTCACGCCACAACACCTCCAAAAATCCAGAGACTTTGGCAACACCTAATAATCCCATCACGCCAAGGAAATTGCCAATGTGGAGCTTCGCGCCCACTGTAACACCCATTGCTCTCTCTGAGAAAGGATTAGTCCTCCAGGTACTTTTTCCCCTATAAATGGTCCCGGCTTTTGAGCATTTCTTCAGCTCACTCCCGGTCACCCCAACCTGACCGTCGCTCTGTTTATTGAGCAAACCCCTCAGCCCTCTCTGTGCTGAGCCCCACTTCTTAGCTGCCTCCTCGGACCCAGGACTTCAGGACAAGGTGCAGTATTACCCCAACAACACCTCTTCAATACTCTCTCTGTCCAATGTCCTTTCTTTTACTTCTTAATAGCTCTTGGGTGCATATGTGTGAGAGTGCATTGGTGCGTGAGGCTTACCTTTAATAAAACCATTTATTGAACATTTGGTTTGTTTTTTGGCTTGGCTTGATCCCGTAAAAACTGGGTAAAAGACCCCGCTAGGTTACCCTGCCTCTTGCAGTGCTATTGCTTGTGCTCTGGCTAGTTTCCATTTCCCATCAAGTGGAGCACAGTGAGGTGTCCCCCGAGGGACCCCCGAAATTAAGGTAACAACTGTGTGCTGTCCGTTTATTTGAATGTGCCATCTTCCTATGTGTTGAGCATCCTTGGGTACGATATGTACCCTGTGCTTTCAAGTGACTCCCAGCTGCAGGCAAGGGCTTACATCATTGAACACTACTGAAAAATCTTGTATCAGACTTCTGCTTTTCCTTGTACCAGAAGCATGTGCTTTTCTCTTCACAGATTGCTTTATTGTGTTCCCTGGAGTCATCATCCAATTCCTTGTCTTTCTTCAGCCTTTCTTTCCTTTGCAGAGTCACCTCAACAGAAAAGATGATGGCAATGCCAGCCATCCAGACACAACAAACGGCCCACTCGTTATGTCACACTCCATTCAACCTTCATTTTCGCTCTCCACTTCAGACTGCAGGTGAAAGCTCACATTACTGAATATCCTCAAAAGCAAAAACCTCCTGGTGGGAAAGCCTAAGCCACAATGCTCATGGTAAGTGGTACAATCCAGAAACAGATGGACTGATTCATTTACCACTTTGCAGACGGACCTGACAAGATAAACTCTTTCTTTCTGTTGGATCCCTCTCAAGCCTAGTTGAAGGAATACCCTGGCCATTTCCACACTGCAGTGTTCTAGTGCTATTATTCCACTTTCAACATCCTGTAGCATTTTGGGGTTTGTAGTTTACTGAAGCCAAATTGCTCTCTAGCTGAGAATTCTAAATGCCTCTCCTTAACTGCAAACCCCAGAATTCCATAGGATGCTGAAAGTGGAATAAACGCACTATAATTGTGCAGTGCAGAAATGGCCCCTGCCAGCCCTTTGATCTGACAGTGTGGGCCTAGCTGGTTGCTTGAATTAAAAGTGAAGAAGGAAAGAGTTTTTCCCTGTTGCATCCACACTCTCTGGGATGGGGAGACGGAAAGGCAGTGCAGTTATCTTCTCCATACTGCCTTTCCTTTGAGCTAGCGCTGCACCTTAATTTGCAAGGTGAGTTCAAAACTGGGTGTTTGAGGGGCTGCACTTGAGAAAGTTACAGCCCAAAGGCAAGCACAAACTTGTGGTACAGACCTGGCATCCCAGTTAAACGTCAAATAAAGTTGTGACAATATACCTTTGGAGGGTTGGAGGCAATTGTCTTCTGAAGCATTCTGTGCTCAGAATTCTAATTAGCTGTGTTTCTAGAATATGGTCCCAAGCACACTGATTTGGAGTTCGGAAGTTCAGTTGTCTGGAGTGGGACTTAATTTTTAAGTTAACATGTATGGGATGGGTCTACAAATCCCATTAAAATCAATGGAACTTACAGTATGAGTCTTTGTGCAGTTAGGAGTAAATCCCACTCAATTTGGTGTATTAACTTAATAGATTTATATATATAGAATTCAGTGGGATTTACTTGTAAGTAAATATATTTAAGATTGTAGCTTTAGCTGTAATTGAGATCAAAATACTCAGTCTTCTAAAAATGGTGTTTGCAAGGAAAAAGTTGGTTATATGTAAATGCGGTGATAATACCATCTTATGTTCATTACACTTGAGCGCAAAAGTTGGATTTGGGTAAATTTACACTGGATTGGAATGTTTTACTCACAAATAAGAATAATTTAAAAAAATAAAGAAGGAAATCGTAGCACTCTATTTACACTGTAAATGACACAATAATAACAGCAAAAGTGTATTGTTGCTAAGAAACAAACACGGTTCACCTTCAAGGTGAATGGAGAAGGTTTTGGCAAGCACAGTAACCACTGTAGACTCCAAGGCCATTTCTACAAGACGTTGCTGTCCCGCGATGGGGAAGCGTTGCTGCCCATGAGTTGCGCTTTCACACAATGTTGTTTCATTCCCGCTGCCAATATTTTCCCACCCATTGCAATTGTGGGATATTTCATTAACGGAAAAAATCCATTAATGGCCCCCAGTTGTGCAACATTCCCATCACTGGTGGTCAGTGATATATTTAAGTCTTTTATTCCAAGTCTCAAGTCTCTACCTTCAAGTCTCAAGTCCTTAAAGATACTTTCAAGTCAAGTCTCAAGTTTGGAAGCCAACTTTATACCCCAACCAAAGTTCCAGAATTGTTGGATAGAGTGAAATAAATTCAATTTTAACCATTTAAGCAGAGTCGACTCTCCACATTTGCAGTTTTGCCATCTGCAGCTTCAGAAGTGGAAAATAGGATCCTATCTTACTCCCCATTACTGAAGATTCAAAAGCTTTAGAAGGAAGGATCCTTCTTCCTCAAGCCTGTTGCCAAACACATTTGCTGTTCCCTTCTGAGAAATGCATCTGTGGACTAGTCTTGTCTTCTGCTCTTAGGAAATGTTTCTGAAGACTCCTCCGATATGCAGCAGGAACAGGCTGCTGAGCAGACCTCAGGCCCGCCTCAGGCCCATTGCCTAACCCGTTTGCAATTCCCCTCTGAGAAATGCACCCACACTTTGGGCTTGAGAGAGATTGTCATGTGACTAGTAGGCAAAAAGAGATGGAGGCGTTGTTCGAAGTCATAAGGTTTCTGGATGAAGGTGTTACATTACTGAATGAAGGGCATCAAGTCAGTCATTAAAAATATACAAGTCTTGAGTCGAGTCGAGTCAGTGCATCATTTATGGCCAAGTCGAGCCCGAGTCGAGTCCCTGAAGCGACTTAAGTCTGACTTGAGTCCGAGTCTATTGACTCGAGCCATGCGGAATTTGCGTAGGTGCTTCCTTCCCCAGTGCAACATGGAAAAGAAGCCAGCTGCACTGCAAAAGGAAGGCTCACATTCCCATCCACAGGTAGCTGGCCAAGTGTGGAGGAGAGCATTTGTGTCACACTCCCATCCTGGCAGTGGCACTGTCGGGATTGCAATGGGACGATGACGGAGATGGGTAAATTGCAGAAATGGCCTAAGAGTCCCACGGATAAGTAGTACTCAACTTATGTGAGGACTCTTATTATACTGTTGCTTAGTAAGCCATTACATTTTATAAATAAAATAGACAAATGCTATATAAATAGAATGACTAACCGGGAGGAGAGTTTTTGAAATTTCTCCCTTGGCAGTGAAGCACCGTCGCCTCATCTCTGTTCTGGCCAAAGAAGGGCATTCCTTGCCTCTGACTGCTCAGTGAAGTGAGGACGGTGCCTTTTGATCTCATTAGTAAACATCCCGACTCCTCTCCGGTGTTAATTGCAGCATGCAAATGTTTGAACAAGGCCATTAAAAATATCATCCTCTTTGGTGATTATTAATAAGGAATGAGGATGCTCAGTCATGCTGATAATTTGATAGGCTGAAAGATTTAATTCTGCTCTGATTCGATTCTTAATGTCCAAGTTAAGCCATCAGGGGCAAAGTATTGCAATAACAATGGCCTAAGTTGGTTTTAATGTTTAAGCAACAGGGCTGCTTTAAGGTCCCCTTCTGAAAGCAGAGACGGTGACAACTTTCTTCTCCTCCCACTCCTTTCCCATTTAATATGTTACAGAGAGCTTATGTAGTTGTAATGTAACCCTGGCTTACTTTTATATGACCACAAAACATGACACGTGGAGAGTTAATCATGTGGCACATTTTGTTTCAGGATTAGTAGCACGTCATGCTGCTTCTCCATTTTAAAAAAAAACTCACGTTTTATAGGGAGAAGCAGGCTAATTCTGAAACAAAGTGTACCACTTCATCAACTCTTTGTGAGAAGTATGCCTCGGTGCATCATGTCCTGTGCATCATATCTCGCATAGGAAAAATAGGTTGTGTGGGATGTGAGTTCTGGTGCAGCTTTCCCCCACAAATATACAAGTGTTCTATGTGGATGGGCAGACTATGGACACAGCATTCTCCTGTCTGTGAGAAACTGGCCATGATTAGGAAAAACAGGCTGAATCCCTCTGGCACCGTTTGCACATGGTGTCTCAGTCCTGCTAGGGGGACAAGATGGCAGCGGTCCACAGGTCATGTTTTCACACATCATCATCATGGTCCTGCAGCCATCTCCATGTGTCATGATTGTGGGATATTCACTTAAACAGATTATATCTGTTAAGTGCCCGTGATCATGCAATGCTCGTTTATTTACCTGCCATGCGGAAGGGCAGGAAGCGTGATGGAGGTGCATCCTTCGCCAGCACAGCATGGGAAAGAGCCTGCTTTCATTGTAGAAGGCAGACGCATGTCGCTTGCGCTCCCTTCCCCGGAGAACCAGTCAGGTATGGAGGGGAGCATTCCTGTCACGCTCCCCTCCCAGCAAAGGTGCTGCCGAGATTGCAACAGGAGAGCACCATTGTGCAGAAATGGCCTGAGTTAAAGTGTGAATTGTTAATGGAATATATTCTTGAACCTGGGAGAACTCTGTCACTCTCCTTTCCTATCTCCTTCCCTCTGTCCATATGCTTATTATGCTCACAGTATCACTCAACTATACAGCCCCACATTCTGTGCAACCACAATTTCTACCACCCTTGCCACAGTTTCTGGATGATGGGAAGCACAGGCCAACAGCATACAGGAAGAGCTCAGGGTTGGGAACACCCTTGAGGTTTTTGTTTAAATTAATTTCCGCCGCAACATAACACTTTATTTTTTTAAGCACCGTGAGAAAGATGATTATAACTAAAAATCTTATCTAGTTCTTCATAGCCACATTTCCAAGTTTTAGGCAATTTCCACATGATGTCGCTGTCCTGGGATGGGGACGTGTTGCTGCCAGTCCGTGGATTGTGCTTTCACACAAGATCATCGTGGTCCTACCACCCATGTATCCCCAGATGTCTCAATCGTGGGATATTCCGTTACCAGGAAAAGTACAGTAATAGCCCCCAATCATGGGACGCTCCAATCGCCGGGGGACATGAGGAAAGGGAGGAAGCCTGATCTAAGTGCTTCCTTCTCCAGTGCAGTCTGGGAGGTGGCCAGCTGCATTGACGAAGGAAGGCGCGTGTCGCTAGCAGTACCCTTCCATGGTCAGCCGGCCCAGTGTGGAGGGCAGCACTTGGGTTATGCTCCCATCCCAGCAGTGACACTGCTGGAATCATGACAGGATGACGATGGAAAATGGTAAGGTGTGGAAAAGGCCTCAGTCTTCTGATTTCTAGGCTACGGTCCTTTTTGGTTAATGACTGAGCTTTCAGGAAATCTTTAACTATTTCAATGTCTTCCGTATTCCTGTTCAAGTTACGCGAACTTCACGATGATGACTTTGGTATTTAATGCTGTATCTTTGCACTTGGGAATCTTATCCAGTTCTTTCACAACCAGCCTGCTCAGGTGTTGCAGAGAGCTGTGGCTTTCCTGATTGCATCTTTAGTGCAGTCTTCTTTTTCTATTCCTTTCCACATTACCAAGCATTATCATCTGTTCCGGTGAGCCATTAGTCTTATGATGTGTCCAAAGTATGATAGCCTCAATGTAATACGCCAGAGGACAGGATCAAAATTCAAAATGACCTGGATAGATTGGAGAGCTGGGCCAAAGCTAACAAAATGAAATTCAACAGAGAGAAGTGTAAGATCCTACACTTAGGTAGAAAAAATGGAATACAGAAATATAGGATGGGGGTCACGTGGCTGGATAGCAGTACGTGTGAAAGGGATCTAGGAGTCTTCATAGACCACAAGCTGAACATGAGTCAGCAGTGTGATGCGGCAGCCAAGAAAGCCAATGCAATTCTCGGCTGCATCAATAGGAGTATGGTGTCTAGATCGAGGGAGGTACTGGTACCACTCTATTCTGCTTTGGTTAGACCCCATCTTGAATACTGTGTCCAGTTCTGGGCACCCCAATTCAAGAAGGATATTGACAAGCTGGAACAAGTCCAGAGGAGGGCGACCAAAATGGTGAGAGGCCTGGAAGCCATGAAGCCCTATGAGGATAGACTTAGAGAGCTGGGGATGTTTAGTCTGCAGAAGAGAAGGTTAAGAGGGGACATGAGAGCCATGTTTAAATATTTGAAGGGATGTCATGTTGAGGAAGGAGCGGGCTTCTTTTCTGCTGCTCCAGAGACCAGGACAAGGAGCAATAGATTCAAGCTGCAGGAGAGGAGATTCCACCTGAACCTCAGGAAGAACTTCCTGACGGTCAGGGCTGTCCGGCAGTGGAATCTGCTGCCTCGGAGTGTAGTGGAGTCTCCTTCTCTGGAGGTTTTTAAGCAGAGGCTGGATGTCCATCTGTCGGGAGTGCTTTGAGGGTGTTCCTGCACGGCAGGGGGTTGGACTGGATGGCCTGTGTGGTCTCTTCCAACTCTACATTTCTATGATTCTAGTCATTTAGTTTACTCATCAACAATATAGAAAGCAATTAAATTTTTAATATTTTTTTTTCTGGGCTCTAAGGATTATACCAGTTTTAACCCTGTAGCAAGGTTTTCATTTTTGAAGCCAAAAGCAGATGGTTGTATATGTGGATGTGTCAACTCTTTATATGTTTTTTAATGGGAACAGTCCCTGCAACAGCAGTGGAAACGAGACCTGGAAGGAGATGGCTAAGCCAGTTAATTTTTCAATTTACATTTAGTTATTCTTAAAAACAATTGAATTAATTACTAATTTGTAAACAAAGTCCTCTATAAACATTTGCGTTTATTAAAACAACGGAGGTTGAAATAGGCATGCATGATTTAAGCGGATCCATTTTAAACCCCATCTGGAAGGAGTGGAGTGGGCTTCAGTTATTGTGGTTGTTCTTGTGTGCCTTCAAGTTCTTTCTGACTTATGGAGAGCCTATCACAGGGTTTACTGGGGCTGTGAGTGTGTGATATACCCAAAGTCACTGAATGGATTTCCATGGCCCAATGGAAAATCAAACCCTGTACTCCAGAGTCATAGTTCAATGTTCAAACCACTTATTATTATTATTATTATTATTATTATTATTATTATTATTATTATTTGTATCCCGCCTCTCCATATGGATCGAGGCAGCGAACAACTTACAAATAGCATGTATTTTGAAACATTTCTATACTTTACCATGCCGTCTCTCATTTGGAATAATACTGCACTGGACTCCTCCTGAACCTCCCAAATCCTCAGTGTGAAACTCCCTGACTTGCAAAGGGGATATGGATCCTGCACACAGATTGCTTTTAAATAGTGCCTTTAAGATCTGCTGTTCACGTCAGCATTTTAATTGACCGGCTTATGCCGTTACATTGCTATTTTCTTTTTTTTAAAAAATCCTATTTCACTTGCAAAATTATTTTTAGTTTTGTAAACTACCTTGAGGAGGTTTTCTCTGCAGAAAAAATGGTATATAAATAGCATATATGAGTAAACAAATGCATGGCACCCACACTTAACAAGTAAACAAAGTACCGCTAGAGAAGCCGGGAAAGCAGAATACAGCCAAGCACAGCAATCCTCCTTCCAAAAGTATCACAACTCTTTACTTTTGTGCTGCTTCCAGCACTTATTCCAAGGATTGGCAAACCATCTTTTAAACAAACAATGAGACCCTTGGAGATAATATTGTCAGAAGCTGTCTCTTTATTTTAAGGTGCTTTCTTTCAAAGGGAAAAACACTGATTTCCCAAATCTGTTTAAGAACAGGGGGAAAAAAACAAATCCAGAAATGGTTGTTTTCTCACACAAAATGCTCCCTAATCTAGGCTTTTGGTCTATTTCCTTCTGGGTGAAAATATTACTCCTTAATGGGAAGAAAGACACCTATAAGTGCCTCAGAAATACCAAAGCCTCTTATTAGATATATTTTGCATGGTGTTTTTTATTACATAGATTTTGTAGGGTTTTTTTTTTTTTCATTTTCTTATTTTTCTGTTCTGTGGATGTTTGAATGTTTAGTAATATACTATTTTGTTTTTTCTCCCTTTTTCCCCCATACTGTTTTGTTCTTTATGGTATGTGCTCTTTTTTTTTGTAGTTTTCATAAAAAATATTTTTTAAAAATGGTAAGAGTGATTGATCTTTAGATATTTGGTTTTTATTTGCCGGATTTTATAGGGTGTTTTCTTTTTTTCATTTTCTTATGTTTCTGTTCTGTTGATCTTTGAATGCTTAATAGTAGACTCTTTTGTTTTTCTCCCTTTTCCATACTGTTTTGTTCTGTATAGTACGTGTTATTCCTTTTTGTAGTTTTAAGAAGAATTATTTTAAAAAAATACCAAAGTCTTAAAGTTGCCATAAATGCCAGAAATTCAGGCCTTAATGTATTTGCAGCTTAGGCCATTTCCACACCCTACCTGATCCCATCGTCCTCCTGTTGCAATCCCGGCAGCACCTTTGTCGGGAAGGGAGGGCAACAGGAATGCTCCCGTCTGCACCCCCTGGCTCATAGAATCATATAGTTGGAAGAGACCCCAGGGGCCATCCAGTCCAACCCCATTCTGCCATGTAGGAAGACACACTAATGCACTCCCAACAGATGACCATCCAGCCTCTGCTTAAAAACCTCCAAAGAAGGAAATTCCACTATACACCAAGACAGCCTATTCCACTGCCCTGACCGCCAAGAAGTTCTTCCTGTGGTCCAGGTGGAATCTCCTTTCCTGCAGCTTGAATCCATTGCTCCTTGTCCTAGTCTCTGGAGCAGCAAAAAACAAGCCTGCTCCCTTCTCGACATGACATCCCTTCAAATATTTAAACATGGCTATCATGTCCCCTCTTAACCTTCTCTTCTGCAGACTAAACATCCTCAGCTCCCCAAGCAGCTCCTCCTAGGGCTTCATGGCTTCCAGACCCTTCACCCTCCTCTGGACACACTCCAGCTTGTCGACATCTATCTTGAAATGAGGTGCCCAGAACTGGACACAGTATTCCAAATGAGGTCTGACCAAAGCAGAATAGAGTGGTACCATTACCTCCCTCAATCTAGACACCATATTCCTATTGATGCAACCAAGAATCGCGTTGGCTTTCTTGGCTGCTGCATCACATTGCTGACTCATGTTCAGCTTGTGATCTACCAAGACTCCTAGATCCCTTTCATACATACTGTTATCCAGCCACATGTCCCCCATCCTATATTTGTGCTCCCTGTGGAATGGAGCACAAGCGGCACGTGCTTGCCTTTTTCAGTGCAGCTGAGCTCCTTCCCATGCTGCTCTGGGGAAGAAAGCGCCTCCATTGTGCTTCCTTCCCTCCTGCATGGCAGGTAAGGACGGGAATGTTGTGCAATTGCAGACACCTAACGGATTTATTCTGTTAAGCAAATATCCCACGACTGTGACGGGTGGGGCTGGGACGGCAGCGGGACTGTGACAAAGTGGTGCAAAAGCACAACTTGCAGCCCACTGACCTCCTGTCCCCATAACGGGACTGGGAGATCATGAGGAAAGAGCCTTAGTCCTAAATCACGTCTCTATGGAACAGGGACCATGTCTGCCCTACACTGTTATGGCGCCATGATTCCACTTTCAGCCTCCTGTGGAATTCTGGGGTTTGTCCTTTCTCAAGGCCAAAGAGAAGTCGAAAGACCCCTCTCTAAACTGCAAACCCCAGGATTCCATAGGATGTTGAAAGTGGAATCATAGCACTATGGTCATTTCTGCACTAGCCTGTTATAGCGCTATCATTCCACTTTCAACATCCTATGGAATCCTGGGGTTTGCCTTAAAGGCCTCTCCCTCAAAGGCCCCTCCCTGAACTGCAAACCCCAGGATTCCATAGGATGTTGAAAGTGGAATGATAGTGGTATAGCAGGCTAGTGCGGAAAAGGCCTCCGCCATGTGCGTCACACGCAGATTACCCTCCTGAACTATAGTAAGAACAAAACACTTCCACTTTTTTTTTACACTCTCAAGAATGGGGGAATTGCAATTACAATCCTTCCCTCAAAATCCAATTAGGATGAGGCTACTGAGGTATTTTACTAAATTTTAGACTACACATAAAATGGTGTATGCTTTAACGTTCCTCCAGCAGCACATTAAGCTTTGTATAGAAAAGCCATCATGTGCAAGGCAGTCCTGAGTCACCTCTAGTGGTGTCACAACATGGCGCTTGAGGAATTGAGTGACCAGCCCGCAGTTTCTCTCCTGAAAAAAAATAAAAAATTCTTCATTGGAAATAAAGAGGATACAAAAATTCATTCTGGCCTAAGTTTGGTGTCTTTGCTGCTTTAATTATTCTTATTGTCAGGCTCTAAATTGGTAATTGGATTGGCTGAGAAGCGAAGAGAAGAAATTAAGGATGGCCCAGAATAACTTTGTTCTCCGAAAAGACCGAGAAAAAAGAAAGAAAGAAAAGAATAGAAACCCCGCACAATCACGTAGCAACATTAAAACTCGGTGGAGAGCGTGAGGCCACACGGTCAGGGACTCCACTCTTCTGTTTTTATGGCGGGCGAAGGTGGTCCGCCTGAGGGGACTCGACGCAGCCCAGAAGGCAAGGCCCGTCCTCTCGCCGGGCGCCATAACCGCCGCCACCGGGGCCCCACAGGTCCCGGCCCCACCCCCGCCGCGCGGCACCCTTTCGCCTCGTCGACGGAAGGAAGGTGCCCGGGCAGCCATGTTGCTCCAGGAAGGCGCCAGGCACGGCCAGGCGCCTCGGCGGCCCCGCCCGCCATTCCTCCCTCCCCACCCTCCGCGGGCAACTTTTGAGGGAACTTTTATTCCCCTCAGGCGCGCGAGGGGCCTTCTCTGCAACGGCTGCCTCCGGCTAGGCGGTTTTTCGCCCCCCTCAGGGCTCCCTCACGCTCCCCGCCCTCCCCCTCAGACAATAATCTCCACACCCCGAGGCGCTCTTTTATTCC
Organism: Ctenosaura bakeri; assembly: GCA_948474755.1. Classification (NCBI taxonomy): domain Eukaryota; kingdom Metazoa; phylum Chordata; class Lepidosauria; order Squamata; family Iguanidae; genus Ctenosaura; species Ctenosaura bakeri. The sequence continues at coordinate 136,863 of CAOLHI010001502.1, forward strand.
CAAACGGTGTTATAAAAGCCGAGAGGCGAAGGGGGGGCGGGGGCGGGGGCGAGGGTGACGGAGGCGCCGAAAGGCAGGGAGCCCGTATTCACGAAGGGCTCCTAGGGGCCTCCGGCCTGCGCAGACGGCGTAAAAGGCGCCGGGGGTGAGTGCGCGGCCGCCTCTCGCCGATGCGCGCCAGCCTCTTTCTCGCGCTGAGAGAGCCCGGCCCCGCCTCCCGCCCGGGCCCTCCAACCCGCGCCTCCCCCTGGCCTTGCCCGCGCCTCCCATTGGCCCCGGAGCGCGTCACTCACAGCCCGGACTCGTTTCGCGCTCCCCATTCATGCAGTTTGGTTGAGTGTTGGTGTATTTTACTGTTTGCAATAAAGAACGGGGGAAATTTTTTTTTTAAATTCTTTTTTTTTGGGGGGGAGGAAAAAAAAAAAAAGGTTTGCTCCGGACTCCGCGGCTGCAATTAACTCCTGGACCCTCGCACACTTTTGCAAGGAAGCGAACCGATTTATCTCTGGATCCTTTTTGAAAAACCTGCTTTTTTTTTTGTTTTGCGCGCGCTTCTGCTAATTCCCTTTTTTTTTTAAAACTTGGCCAAGGAGGGCGCTTGCAATATTTTTTTTTTTAAAAAAAGAGGAAACCTGCACGTTTCTCCCCCGTTTGCTTTTGCAAAAGCAACTAAATTTGCAAGGTCCAACTATGCCCAAAAGAAAGGTAAGCGAGCCCAGAATTGCGCTGGAAGGGGGTGGGAGGGCCGCGGGGGGAGGGAAGGGCACGGAGGGGGGCAAAATGTCTTGCATCGCGCGCGATCGCCTCCGTTCCGGGCTCCCCCCCGCTTTGCCTTTGCTTTTTATTCGCCTCCCTAATATGTCTGTGCGCCGGCGTTGGATCGCCTTCCCGCGGCTCGGCGGCGGCGATCGGGGCCGCCATGCAAAAGATTTGCAGGCTGGGCGGCCGTTGGCGTCGGGATCCGGGGGCCTGGCTCGGCGGCTTCCATGCTGGATTTGCAAACGGCCATCGTGCCGCGGGTGCCCCTGCGGGGGAAGGCATGGACGCCTCGGCGCCCTCCCGCTTCCCCGCCCTCCCTTCCCTGCCTGGAAGGGAAAAAGACAGACCCCGGGCCCCCCGGGTTTGCACCCCGTCCTCCCCCTGCCTTGCAAGGGGGGCGCCTTTGCACCCCCTCCCCGGACAGATCGGGGCCCCCTTTCCCCTCCTGCGTTTGCCTTTGTTCTTTTTTTCCCCCCTCCCCTCGCTGGGTCCTTCCTCGTCTACTTCTTGTCAGACCAGATGGTTGTGCAATGAGGAGCCGGAGCCATTAGGCGGCGCAGGAAGAGCGGGGGGGGGAGGCGATCTGGCCGGGGATTTTCCGGCCGTCCGGAGGAATAGAATTAGCTCCAGGAGGCGGAATTCTCGTCTCTCTGCCCCCCCCCCGGCTCCGATCTTGCTTTCGGAGGCTAAAAATGCACGGGGGGGGGACGTGCTCTTCGGTGCAAGGGGATATTAAAATGATATTAAAGTGCAACGATGTTGGGGTTTAGGCTTGCCTTGGGGGGCGGGGGAGGGGGGATAAATGGGGGGAGGGTATATGACGCGGAGGGTTGCATGGGCCGGATTGCAGAGGCTGATAGGAAGCATAAACCCAAATAGTGGTGCCTTGATAGCAACGGCGGGTATTTCCTGGCTCCCCCGTCGCAAAAGGAAGCATGCACTGGTGTGTGTATATATATGCAATCTAGACCGTGCACTCATAAATTTATATATATATATATATATATATATAATGCATTCAATCTAGAGCATGCACTCAAATATATATATATATTATATGCATTCAGTCTGGAGCATGCACTCATAAATTACTATATATATATATATGCATTCAATCTAGAGCATGCACTCATACATTTATATATATATATATTATATGCATTCAATCTGGAGCATGCACTCATAAATTACTATATATATATATATTATATGCATTCAATCTGGAGCATGCACTCATAAATTACTATATAATATATATGTGTGTGTGTGCGTGTGTGTGTATGTGCATTCAATCTGGAGCATGCACTCATATATATATATATTATATGCATTCAGTCGAGCATGCACTCATAAATTACTATATATATATATGCATTCAATCTGGAGCATGCACTCATAAATTACTATATATATATATATTATCTGCATTCAATCTGGAGCATGCACTCATAAATTACTATATAATATATATGTGTGTGTGTGCGTGTGTGTGTATGTGCATTCAATCTGGAGCATGCACTCATATATATATATATATTATATGCATTCAGTCGAGCATGCACTCATAAATTACTATATATATATATGCATTCAATCTGGAGCACGCACGCATACATTTATATATATATATATTAAATGCATTCAATCGAGCATTCACTCGTGGATTTATATATATGCAATAGAGAATGCCCTCGTGCATTTATATATGTATGTATGTATGTGTGTGTGTGTATATATATATATATATATATATATATATATATGGAGCCTCTGCACTCTGGATCGCACAACCGCCCGCGCCCCATATATTACGCCTGCCTGCCCTCCTGCCTGCTTTGGGGCGCGGGGCCCTGACGGGAGGCCGGGGACGCCCCGCGGTGCCCTTGCGGAAAGGCCCACAACGACCTTGTTGCAGGTGAATTGGCGGGAAGTTGCTTTATTTGAAGAAAGGGGGGGAGGCCAGGGCGCCGTTGGCGTTGTGACGTCACGGACCCAGGTCGGGCGGGCCCGTGGCATGCCGGGAGCTGTAGTCTGGGAGTCGGGAGGGAGAGGGGGAAAGGCCTGACTAGAACGTGTGGGCCTTTGTGAAAACAAGTGTTTCTTCGGGCCTTTTCGCCTGTGTGTTATTATTCCACTTTCAAGCTCCCGTGGAATCCCGGGCCCCTCCCTAAACGGCAAACCCCAGGATTCCACAGGAGGTTGAAAGGGGAATAATAGCACTAGAACAGCCTGGTGTGGAAATGGCCTTAACTTCCTCCAGCCTGTTTCTGTCAGAGAGAGAAAGATGGCTCCCCCTCCCCTTGTGGCTCATGATGGGGTTGCCAGAGCAAAAACTGGGGAGGGCTCCTGCTTGTGGCTGTGCAGGGAAGGGGATTTGAGCAGGCCCTGCTTGTTAAGCAACAGACAGGGCCCACTGAAAGGCCCCCCTCAGCCATGGACGATACAGGGTCCCCTTCCAGTTTTTGCTCTGCTAACCCAGGGGACCCTGCCTTTTGTACTGAGCCAGAGCCTTATTTGTTTATTGATGGCCTGTATCTGTCGCCTCTTGACCCACCGAGGCCCCCGGGGCGGTGGTAAAAATGTTTGTCAAACATTTAATAAATAGTAATTAAGATGCTTGAGGCATCTCTTTTTAAAAAGCTGAAAGAACATGGCTCTGAAGCCCCTTGGTAATGGCCACTGTTGCCAACTCTCCAGGGTTGCAGGCAGATTCGTAGAATCGTAGAGCTGGAGGAGACCCCAGGGGCCATCCAGTCCAACCCCCTGCTATGCAGGAACACCCTCAAAGCACTCCCAACAGATGGCCATCCAGCCTCTGCTTAAAAACCTCCAAGGAAGGAGACTCCACTACACTCCGAGGCAGAAGATTCCACTGCCGGACAGCCCTGACTGTCAGGAAGTTCTTCCTGAGGTTCAGGTGGAGTCTCTTTTCCTGCAGCTTGAATCCATTGCTCCTTGTCCTGGTCTCTGGAGCAGCAGAAAACGAGCCCCCTCCCTCCTCAACATTGACATCCCTTCAAATATTTAAACATGGCTATCATCTCCCCTCTTAACCAGAACTTTTTCCCAGTGTTCCCTAGAATATCACTCATGTTCCCTGGTGCTCTACCATCCAAATACTAACCAGGCCTGACCCTGCTTAGTGTTTCTGCAATCAGACAAGAGACAGCGTGGTTGGCACTGATTGTGGTGGTACATAGATGAGAAACTGGCAAGCTGTAAAGTTCACCATGCACAGCATAATTGCAGAGAAAGAGAACATCTGCCTGTTAAATCTGGAATTCCGTAGCTTGATTTGGAATCATCTCAGTCTTCACGTCGAATGCAGACCAAAGGTGGCATTTCCATGCTTTCTAGTTTTGAAGTTTATGCTCAAAATAGTGTAAAGCAATTTCACATTGGACAGACCCTTCTGTTTTGACAACTATGGGGAATCCCAAGCCAATTTCTTTTTGGGAAAACAAAGCAAAAGCAAATCTTTTATGTGTTCTTTCTTTCTTTTTTAATTAGGCTGCAGCTGAAGGTGAAGTAAAGGAGGAGGTAGGTTTGTTTACACCATTATCATTATGGAGGTTTGACCACTGATTTCTGGTAGTTTTTCTTCCGTGTCATGCCATGAGCTCTCTGCCTGGTGCTGGCACCGGATTTTTCCTTGGTTGGCCTTGCATGGATGAAACAAAGCTGGCACTGGATAGCTCCACAAACCCAATTCTTCCACCAATATTTCAGCAAGGATGGAGGATATGGAAGAGTTGGGAGATAGATCTTTGATAACTTGCTGCCTCTTCTCAGACCATAACAGCAGCTGAAGGAACAGTGACAATGCTGGGGCTATTTCCTGAGTGTTCTTGTGCAACATAACACAAATGTGCTTATCAGGCTACATTGCAATTGGGCTACATCAGCCCCACCCCAGTAGGAGAGCTCTTTCAAATTCAAAATTTTATTACGGCAAACAGCCAGCAAAGGAGAGCTCTTTGAAGCTCAAGTTCTGCCATATACTTAAAAACTGATTTGTGCTACGAGTATGCTTATGCAGAATCGTCTCTTGGACCAGAGCTGGTTTACATGTGTAGAGATTAAAATCAGGGATGTGGGAATGTTAAAAACACTAATAACCTTTTTTCTGTTCAACAAAAAGGGTTGTAAGAGAAAGCCTCCTGTATCTGCGGAGGCTCTCCTTCTGATTCTGAACACTGATTTTTCTAGGGTTCTGGCCTGTATGGAGAACCACCATACATTCAAGCTCCAGACTTGTTGCTTTTCACATAAGCAAAGTAAAGACAGACAGTGCAGGCCCACTGTGGCCCCCCACTTGCATATTTCCTTAACCCTAAAATAAATGCCTGAATAGGGCCCATAGCTTGATGTATCTCTGGCGTGCGTTGAGTGTTACAATCTTTTCTTTTTGCACCAGAATGTATCCCTATTTGTTGAATGTTTAGAAATGAATATAAAAGTTTAGTGGAACTTAGTCTGATGTTAAGTGGCAGTGGGTGGCAATTTGCATTTTCCTCTGTTTCATATATTTAGGAATGCTGAGTTTCAATTTTAGTGACTTGTCTTTTTTTGCTTTTGTTGATGCAGCCAAAGAGAAGATCAGCGAGACTATCTGCTGTGAGTAACTTTCCTGTTTCTTTTATCCCATGCTATGCTTCCAGTATATGAATGCTTGAGAAACTTCACATTATTAGATTCTAATAATATCTACAGAACAAAAGGTAATTTTACATTTGTAGGATGTTTCCTGGGAGCTGATGTCCTGCAATAGCGAAGAGTACAAGCTGTAATTTTCAAAGCTTTTGGTTTAGATTGCACCTTGGCGATGAAATCAGTACATAGTTTGTGAGACAAACCACACAACATAAAAAGTTCATTTGCCCAGAGTTCTGCTTATCCCATGAGCTGATGTTATCTCCTGAAACTGTCAGTGGCAGCCAGTGAGAGTGGGGAGAAGAGAATGTAAAACATTTTTCTTTTTATAAAAAATTCTTACTTGCCTTTTTATAGATTAAAAGATATGCCTCAGTTAGCAAAGTAGATGTAGTCTTGGGCACAACTTCTTTAACAGAAAATGTGGTACCGGAGATGGGAATAGCATGGATGGGTTCCTATGCTACAAAAAATGAGTGGCTCGATATATTTTAGAAGATTTTTCTTTAAAACTAACAATATGTGAAATGAAATAACCAAGTTAGGCAAACCTTTAATAAATAAAGCATTTTGAACGTTTCCAGAGACTTGAATGCTTCTTTTACAAAGCATCCGGGAATGACTTTTTCTTTCACCAATGCCCATTTTTTTTATTAGTTCCATTTTAATGTTTTTGTTGTTGTTGTTGTGTGTCATGAAGTTTCTGACTTATGGCAACCCTATCACTGGGTTTTCTGGGGCTGAGAGCATGTGATGCACCCAAGGTCACCCAGTGGAATTCCACAGCCAAATAGGGAATCGAACCCTGATCTCTGGGGTTGTAGTTCAGTGCTCCAGCTACTATACCATCTTAAGTAAATTTACAGACCTGTGCTTTTTTAACATGCTGGCAAGTGGGATGGTGAGGCAAACTTATCCACTGTCCCTTTTTCTCTATTTTGGTATTTGTGCATACTCAGTAAAAGATCCTGGAAGCAGGCACTGTTTGCCTTTCCTCTTCAAGGCAGGCACATACAGCTATGGAAGGATCAGCTAGATTAAAATACCATTCTTTCCCACCTCAATCTTTTATTGCATTGTTTATAGACATGCTGCAGCAACCTGATAATCAAAATCTGTGCTTCTCCTGCCCTCTTTCACCCTCCTTCCATTGGCAGTGCTGTTCAAAACATCCTGATAGACAGAGGTTGAAGAGGAAAAAGGGAGCTGGGCAGGCACAGAAAGGCTTTGTTTGTCAGAGGCTTGGGTAACTGAGGCATACTTACATGAACAAGGCAGATCAGTTTTATAACAAGTAAAACACTTTTTTTAAAATCCACTAGTTTAAAATTAACCAAAATATTGTAAATCCTGCCAAATAAAACTATCCAGAGTAGTATAAATCCTTACAGAGGGCAGTAAATTACAGCTAAAATTAATTTTAAAGGCTGCAAGTCCTAAAAATGCTTCCTGAAATACAAATATCTTCATGATATACCTAAAAGGGTGCCTCTGAAGTTGCTAGACAGGCCTGTCACTGGAAGAAAGTATAATAATGTGCTTAGAGTTATTCAGAATGAGGTACTCTTAGTCCATGTAGGACTTTCATTGTCATAACCAGTATATCAGATTGAGCCCAGAACCAAATTGGCAACCTGTAAAAACTAGCAAATGTTTGGTATAATCATGATTTGAGCTGCAGGCCTTAGGAAGACCTCTGGTAATTACTATCTGTATCAAATGAAAGTGTCAGGTTTATTTCTAACAAAGTCCCATGTAAAGTATGCTACAATAAGTTAGTATAGAAGTAACTACAACTGAACTAGATGTGCCCAGGTCAGAGTTAGAAAGCTTCCAGCTGGAACATCATAGACAATTGGTAAAAGACATTCCTAGTGTTAACATAATCTGTACTTTTAAGAAATACACTCTGTTCACCAACCTAAGTCAAACCTTGCACCAAAAAAATTAAATTCTTAACCTTATGTTAACGATGCACACCTTTGCTTATTTTGGATTTTGCCCCAATTTTACTGGAAAGTGGTACTGAACCCTGAAGGACATTTTTTCTCAGACCCACTACTGGCTTCTGATATTTAACTAGGTTTTCTCCTTGCATTTCAAGTCAATTTCATAACCATGCAGACATGATTTCGTTTCTGTAAAAAGAAGAGAGAGAAGGAGAGTGAGATGTAGGCTTCTGAGTCTATTAGAGCAACCCAAAAAGCTAAAACATCTGTGTTTATTTTATGACACTTGTTAAACATCTGAATGCTTCCTTTGCAGAAACCTGCTCCACCTAAACCAGAGCCAAAGCCCAAAAAGGCAGCACCTAAGGTAAACAGACTGCAGCCTAATTTAATTGATATATTTGAACCCATTCTTCCTGTGTTGTACTTGACCCTCTTTCACTTCTTTTCCACTGTTGAAGTTTGGGTGGTAAATGCCCCAAAACCAACATCTTTCCCTTTCCCTATCTTTTTTTTTTCCTTACAGTGTTACATAAAAATGGATGTACAGTGATAGTGCAATAGAAGTAATAATGAAGGAAGAAGAAATACTGTGTTCTTTGAAAGCAGCAGGCATCTGGGCACATGGAATTTTCACAGGGCTGACATAATCCCTTCTCTGAATTTACTGTAATATACATTGCACAATCTTGTATTTGGAAAATGGGCATGCCCTTCAGAACATGGGCAGAGCCTCTTCTCTTTTTTTCTTTAATGATAAAAAGTAGGGCTGTTGACTGAAAGTGTAATAGCTTCCTTGAATGGGTAGTGTGTAATTCACGAAGGGTGTCGTATTCCATGAGTCCCTTTTGACAGAACAGTAACAATGGCTCTTCTCTTCATTAAATGAGTATGAGAGATATATGTTGGCTTTCATTTCAAATTGGTGTGCGTTCCAGGGCCAGATTGCCAGTGTCTGGCAAGTTGGAGAAATGGATATGAGTCAGGGAAATTGGTTAAAAGTAAGGGAATTCTGATTAAGATATAATTGTGGGGTGAATTTTCTGAGATACCACTGCAAGGTGACAGTTTGCATTTGTAGTAGTAAAGAAGTTACAGAATACAAGTGCAATGAGCAGTGCACATGTATTATCTGATATATGAATTTGAATTTGAGTCATATTTTCATTGTTAATAATAAAACAATAAAATGAGCCAATATGTACAAGTACTATATTATGATGAAGCAGACTTGCTTCTTGTAATTGGATAATTTGTTAATCCAACCAACTAAAATTAGTTTCAGTTGATCTGGAGAAAGAGTTATTTTGACAGAGATCAGCATACTGTGGCTAGCCAGACTTAATAGCCATTTTTACTTGTGGCCAGCTGTGTAATCCATCCCTGCCACAATACTATGATACTCTCAATAAGAAAAATTATATTGGTTTAGAAATTAGACCTTATACAGAGAATTGTGATATTAGAAGGAATGCTATTTTAAAATGTTGTTTGTTTGTTTTCAGTAAAACAGGGGTTTTGACTTGCTATTAAACATATACATTAAATAGTATAGAGACTTCTCTCTTCTCTTCAAAAGGAAATTACAGCTTCAGAAGAAGAATAAAGATGTTCTGTCACTGATTAGAGATTACTTGAAGATTCCATCTTGGTGTAATGTTTAGTGCAGGTTCAAAATGGATAAGTTTCTTCAGATAATAATAAATGCTCAAATAGGTTCATATTGAAGTGAAAATCTGTATTTACATACTCGGGTAGAGCTTAACCATTAATAATTTTTTTCTTTAACACAGAAGGTAGCCCTTGCACTGTGTGTGGCCCCAAAGCCAGGACACTGCTGAAGTCCAAACAATTTTAATTTTTCATTAAAATAAGATTGTTTGGACTTTAGGGGTCTCAAATTGCCAAATTCAGTCCAAAATGCAATGACTTAGCTTATTTTGCCCTGTGAGAAATGAGCTGATTAAAAACTAGAAGTTACATTAGGTCACTTCTAGGTCACCCGAAAAAGTGTATATTTTGCTGTAGGGAGATGAAGGTGACAAAAATTTCCACCTACCATTGAAACAACAGTCCACTCCTGATGTAATGTAATGCAATCTATGTATTTTTAAATTTGCTTTTATTTTTGTAAAGTTGTCACAGAAATCAAAAACAAACAAAAGAATTAGAAAATAAAATCTTGAAGGCAGACCTGCAATAGCACACATGGCTGCTTTAAAGGGGAGTGACTACTATCCCAGCCATTTTTTTTCCGTCTTCATTTCATCTTAATTTTTTCATAATCTATAAAGTGGAATCGAATGCACTGTTGATGGCTTTAGATTTTTTTTGTTTTATTTGAAGCTGAGATCTTTGGTCAGAGGAAAGGATTGACAAGACAATGCAAACTGTTACTGCCTCTTCTTTTGATGTGAATCCTCTAACAGAAAGAAAAAGGAGCAAATGATAAGAAAGAGGACAAAAAGGTAGCAGCAAAAGGGAAGAAGGGAGCCAAAGGAAAAGATGAAACTAAGCAAGAAGACGCTAAGGAAGAAAACCACTCTGAGAACGGAGATACCAAAACTAACGAGGTAGTATATAGTTCTGATAGCTTACGGTGCAATTATCTTCAAATCTTGGAGAACTCTTTTGGTTTTACATTACTATTTGTGATCATTCCTATGAAAGGCATTGGCTATTGCCCTTTCATTTATGCAAGAATGGTTTTTCTCCTTGACGGGAAGTTACAGGGAAAAACGAAAGTTCTTTATAGTCAGAACTGCCTTTCTTTGTTTTGCATATGTGTAAATACAAGTGGGACCTGCAGTAAAATGTTGCAATATGTCCGCCCTAAGAGGAGAACCTTTCAGAGGGGAAAGGACACTCCCTCTTCCAACCCCATCCCTTAGTAACTGTGTGGAGCAGGAGCATATAATTATGGAGGTGGGAAAAGTGTTCCCCTGTCAAGGATACTTCATTTAGAAGTCTTCAAGCACTTCTTTTCCAAAGTGTTCCATACTGGCCCCTCTCTCACCAAATGTCACAAAAACATCCTGTATCTCAGGTCTTCTCATTGACTTGATTTACTTAGTCTGTCACAAATCCAGTTCATTTAGTTCCCTGCCTCCAGTTTCTTTTCTGTCGTCAACCTTGTATAAACACACAGGTTCCTGTCAAGTGATTTGCCTTGCAAATATAATTTAAATCTGCAAGCCTTTCCCCCCTGTATACATAAGAAGTCCCCTTGGGTGTAGCTTGCGGGGGCGGATGAGGCTGTTTCCACTCCCAAATAAGAACTCTGCTCTCCCTGTGAAATCTTCCTTTGGTCCTCAAATTTATACCATTAGAGAGAGTAAAATAAGAAAATCATTCACAGCTATTTGTTTCGTTCACATTCCCTTGATCACTCTTTTGCCCCTTTCTTTCAATGCCTAACCTCTATTTCTAAATGCTCAATCAAAGTGCTAAGTTACTGGAATGCTGGAAATTTGGGGACTGGATTAAGATTTCATTTGAGGTAGCAGATGTCTTATGGGGGTAGTGCTTTCTTCTTCTCCGTCCCCATACCTACGTCCCTGGCCCTTTCCCAAGTATGTAGAAGATACTATCTTATTTTTGGGTGATCTTCTTGTAGTTCCAAATCGATAGGCACTGAACTGTCTTGAGTTCATATTAGTGCCCATGAAGCTTGGTGTGGAATGTGTGGAACTTACATTTTTTACAGAATACACTAGGGAAGAAAAACAAAATGCTGTGGGGCAGGAGAAACTGAGGCTCAGGTACAATCAGAATGTTCTCTTAATTGATTTCTTATACTTTGGGTTTGGATATCTTTGCTCCTAAGAAAAAAAGGAGAAGCTATTTTCCCCCCTGTAAAATAGACTATTTTTCTGGTATAACAATATAATCACTGTTTTCTCAAATGCTGACAGGCACCAGCTGCTGAAGTAACTGATGACAAGGAAGCCAAGTCCGAGTAACCAACTTAACTCTCTACATTTCCATCGTTCGGTATTCGTACCTCCATACTGTATTGTTAAGAGAGGAATATTTTTATCAACTATTTTATAAATGCAGGTTTTTTTAGCATGAATTTAATTCTGGAACATCTTCATCTCGGCTACTTGGGACTTAAACCAACAAAAACAAACAAAAATCATTGTTTTAAAATTTTTGTGATTGTCATAGTTTGTATGGTACCTGGAAAGAATCAGTGGTGGTAGCTATTGACTTCTGTCAGTATATAATCCCTTTGTGTGTAAGTCATACAGACTTCAGATTGTAATTTCACCCTTGTTATGTGTTGTACGTTTTCTTAACGTGGGGAGGTCTCAAAATAACAAAAGGAAAAAAAAAAACAAAATAATTGCGTCAGACATTCCAGTGGTTCTGTGGGTTGCTTTTATAAAGAAGGTGAGATATTTTCTTGAAAAATCCTTAGAAGCTGGAAATCTTGTTGTATCCCAAATGTAGTTTTATTTTGTCACATTTTGGAGAATAATAATAATAAAAAAGTGTAATCATGTTTTTAAATGAAATACAAAAAAAAAACTTTAAAAAAAGAGAAAGGCAGGTTGACTGAATATACCCACTGTTAGGAATTTTGCTGGATTTATCTTAATAAAAAAAAACAAAAAGACTCCTCGAAAGATGCCTTGTCGTCTGCTTGCTTATGTTGTAGCTACCTGTTTCTGCAACTGCAATGGTTATTGTTTCTCCTCTAAAGGCAAAATAGAGGAAAAATACACCTAGCCGGTCAGGTTTGACCCTCGAAACTGCCTCCTGTTCTGTTGTCTTCAAGAGAAAAGGAAGTAAACCTGGGATTGCATGAGATTTCTTATGCTTCTGTTGTTTCCAAGGAGCCCTGGCTTAAAGAGTGCGCCTCTCTACCCACAAAGCATCTGTCAGCTTCTGCCATCTTGTTGTACAAGGTCTCTTAAAGGTTTTGTGGCACCATGGCACTTTTCTCAGGGAAATACAGTTAAGCTTTGAGGGAAAGGAAGTTGCCATAACCTCATGTTGTTCGTGTTCAGCTGTGCATCCTTTAGTGATAATTGCTTTTAGAGATTACTTGAGTTTTAAATCTTCGCTGTTTTGCACTGGCCTTTGTGGCAATTAACATGTTGGCTAGGATCCTGTTAGTGGCATACACAGGCATAAGTTGCACTGTACATGCAGAGTGATTTTTTTATTATTACATGCAACAATCATACCCAGCTTGCAACTGCAGAGGAAAACGTGTGCATGTGGGACTGTTGTGCGTGCAGTAATACAGTACACAGAGAAGTGTGTAAATGCACATTGTCTCTTCATTGCCTTTGTGCATTGCACATTGCAGTTTCACAATGGATTGTCAGCCATGTGCATTAACCATTGATCCACATACATCGTGGTATGTTGATATTCAGCATAGAGGGTTGCGTATCTCTGCCGGTGTATGTTTGTGCTATGGTAAAGCAAAACAGTATGATTACTGCAGTTTGTTTTTCTCCATTATGCAAATAAGATCTCTTTGGAGTTTTAGCATTATCTGAATAGCTGTGGTCCGTATCTCCTACAAACACAAATCAGCTGCTTCTGCTTGCCCAGAACCTGGAACTAGAGTTCTGTGAAATTGTGATAGAATTTTTCTGGCAGGATTTTTCCTTCTAAACTTCATTCCTTGCAGAAAACCAGGTTTCCTATTTCAGTAGGTTCTCTGAAGTATGAATGGGCTCTTGGAGGCTAGTACTGTTCTTAGCTCGACTTGATTTCAAGTTCCTGCTCACAGATAATGGTTCTGACTTCCCGAAATTTAGAACACCAAAGTCTAGTAATAATTTACAAGATCCCTATCTGTAATCTTCTGAAAAATAAATGCAGGAGCCATAGCTTTTATATAATCTGTGCCTCCGTTAAATAAAACTAACTGGAATAAAAAAAAGTTGTGATAAAGCAACAAAATCTGCCAGTTACATTGCTAGTATAACAATGTACAGTAACCTATACACCAGAATAGGATGTATATACAATGGTATGGCCTGTTAATACAATGCTCATTGTATTGTAAGCTTCATTAGGTTGTGAAAGACACTGGACTCAAGACCAGAGTTCAGGAGGTTTTTTTACTAACTGGCTTCTTGCTCTTGCAGGAATTTCTGGTTTACAGGTATACACATGCTTCCTTTCTCTTCTCTCCTCATCCATTATTCCTTGTATGTTATGTCTCAGATTTGGACATTGAGCCTGAGAGTAAGGTTTGCCATACAAAGTGTCTCTGCAAGTTGCTCTAGAAACCTTTTTGATTATAAAGGGTTAGGCTTAGCTATTTTTAATACATGACCTGCTAGATTAAAAAAAATTCCTTGCTGAAAAAGTCCACTAATATAGTACGATCTATCAGGTCTTTAAAAGTCTGCTCATGTTTTCAGCGCACTTCTTCAAAAGCATTCTGCATTAGCTTGAAGGATCAGGTTCAAGAACTGCAATCCTTTGCACACGTAGGTGTGGATAAGTTTCCCAGGATGTAGTAGGACTTTAAAGGCAAACAGCCAAAGGTTGGTGATGGAACATCCTAGGACTGATCCTCTAATACAGCTTTTCTCAAGATTTTCACCCTGGAGGAACCCTCAAAATAATTTTCAGGTCTCGGGGAACTCCTGCATTTGTACTACATGGTCAGTAAGTTGTAGATACAGTACTTCAATAATAATTGTCAATGTTCTTTCAAGCAAAGAGTCATGTTATTCTGTGGATCTGTTTATTGGGGCAAATTTACTGGCCTACTCTTTTTTTTGTGTGGGTTCCCGCTTCCCACAAAAGGTAACAACTTTAATTCAAGTCAGTAACATAGACAGAAGGAAAGACCTCTTCCTGGTTCCACTGTCAAGACAGAAAGTACGGTTAGGTGGCTGAAGAGTCCAGGCATTGTCCGATGTGCCTATGGCTTCTGAGTAAACAAGAAAATTGGCTATGAGTCTGGTTAACTTGTAAACCACACCAAATTAATTAGGACTCTTCAGTAATCATGCATATGATCTGTTCTCTTACATACTTTGCTGGAATTAAGCTACTCTTGAGTCTGAGGATATTTTATTAATAACCCACCTTCCTCTTGGAACCAGAGCCAATATGTACAAGCCTGTATACAATTACACATCTACTGCAGTCTTTAAATGTTTTTATTCCTTTAAGTTGTTATTCCATGCCCACCTGAGGCATCCTCCACGAACCCCTCATGTTATAAGCTCCTATAACAATGCAACCATTTTTCTATTTAGTGATGAGTGTTTTCTTACTGGGTGGGAGTAACATCTGCCAAATGAGTGGGGATGTGCAACAATCGGGAAGGAAAATGAATTCTGCTCAAAGCTCTTGTAACTGGAGTGCAAATCTATTTGCTGTTGTTGTATGCCTTCAAGTTGTTTACAACTTATAGCAGCCCTAAAGCAAACCTATCATGGACTTTTCTTGCAAGATTTGTTCAGAGGGGGTTTGCCCTTACCTTCCTCTGAGGCTGAGAGAGTGTGACTTTCCCGAGGTCAGCCAGTGGGTTTCCACTGATGGAGTCAGAATTTTATTATGAAATAATTATGAATTTTATTTTGAACTCCATAATCACGCTGCTTCAAGAAACAGCTTAACACTGTGTTCCAAGAAGACTGTGTATTGGACAGCCTACAGAAATTTTGAGTGATAATTCTGTTTCTCTTGAGAGTGAACAGTGTATGACACACTGGAAGTGAATATCTAGCCCATTTTTCTCTGGCCTGACAAGACCTCACCAGGCATTGCTTTCAAGCATGCCTTTACAGTTCTTAAATTGCTTAGTTTTACTTTCTTTTAAATGATAACTGATCTTCACAATGTTGGGTTACATCTTGACTTAGTGAACTTTTTGATAAACCCACTGAAGCTGATCAGACTTATTAGCCAGTGGCTGATATGCTCTATTAATTTGAGTGGTTCTGTAAGCACAATTTGAGTATATGTCTAGCTAACTGAATTCTGTGCCCAAATGCCACATCAAAATTATAACCTTCAGCAGTTGTAATAATCTGAAATTACCAGTTAAGTACTGGGTGAGATGAGGTTATTGTTAAGCACGCATAGCCATTCCTGTTATAGCAAGTACATACTAACTGAAGGCCTGCATGGCATCAATTTTCAAATTAATCTGTGACTATTTTTAAAAGAAATAGCTGATCTTTCTTTACTTAGATTACTAATAAGGCTACAGGAAAAATGGTTCATCATTTCTTGCAAAGCAATACAAGAATGCCCTGTTATGAAATACAAGTGGCAAATGTTTACAGATACATAAGTTTAGCAAATGAAAATAAAAATATGTAAAAAGTGATTGTATTCAGTGGGAAACAGACAACAGGTTTACTATAAAATCTGGGTAATTAATTTAAAAAGATAACGTGAAAAATGAAATGCTAAATCAAAGACAAATTAAAGACAAAAATTCTGGAAGGTAGGGCGGCATGGAATTGTATTATTCTAGGCAGAAAATTCTCGTTAATTCTTTGCTGAGTAAAGAATTACTGCATTGCATTACATTGCATGTAGGGGTGGGAATCGTTACCCCCCCTCCCAATTTTTATATGTTTTTAGTCTGTGTTAGGCTTAACACTTCATAAGCCACCTTGAATATGAGGGGAAGGATGGAATATAAATGAATAATGTAATAAATAATGATTTAGAATCCTTTTTAAAAAGACAATCCTGAGAACATGGAATTCAACACCCACTAATGCAGAACAGAAGAGACATAAACAGAAGTTTATGTGGAATGAAGGGCATTTAAAAAGTAAATGAGGGGAAACAGATGAGCAAACAATGAATTGGATTGCTTCTGGCATGACTGCTCTTATAACTGACAACTTCACATGATCTGTTGGAAAAAGTGTTCTTATGTTCTAGAAAAGGGGTTCTTAACCTGGGGTCTGTGGACCCCCAGGGGACCACGATGTCCTCATGTAGGTCCGCAAAGGCTTGAAGAAATGAGTTTTTACAGTAAAAAGAAGAAGGAAGGAAAGAAGACAAATTCATACAGAATCATTCCAATAAAAATATAATAGGAGTGTGTGTATATACTCATTTCTCTCCAAATTTGAGAACTTTGATGATCAACTTTAAATAAATATTTGATGCACCTTAGGGTTTTAAATCTTGAGCTAAATCTTGGTGGTCCACAGCAAGAAAAGATCTTTAAAGAAGGTCCATGGTAAAGAAAAGGTTAAGAATCAGTGAACAACCTGGAATATAAGATGGGGTCTACAGGGAATGTTTTGGGCAAGGGTTGGATAAGTGGATCCAGCATGGTACAGTGGTCTGACCGTTGAACTAAGACGCTGGGAAACCGGGGGCCAAATCCCCTCTCAGCCGTGGAAACCTACCGAGTGACTTTGGGCAAATCTCACAGTCTCAGCCTCAGAGGACAGCAATGGCAAACCCCTTCTGAACAAATCTTGCCTAGAAAACCTCACAACACCTTAGGGGCACCATAAATTGGAAATGTCTTAGAAGGCACACAGCAAAAATAAATGGCTATGCTTGATCGGCACTGGGAATTCTGGAGAAGCCTGGAAAGCTCGTTCCTGTCACTTTTAAAATGTTAATACAAAAGATGCACATGTGGATGACAAAAGATTCTAGAGGATCTGGTAGCTTGGACATGAGATCTTTCAAAACAGGTAGACTTTGGTCTGAAAATCTATAATTGGTTTACTCATCTGTTGTTTCCCAGTACCGGACCTTATGTCTGAAATACATTTTTCCATCTGCACACAAAACCTTCAGTTCTTCCCTCGGTTCCCTTCACCCCAGGTTAGTGTCCTTTTATGTGCTGATTGGGACATCACAGCCCTACTTCTGCATTTCTCTCTAAAAATTGTACAGACCAGCAACGTACTGCAGGATGGTCTTGCAGCATTGCAACTGCCCACAACACGATAGGTATGGCACAGATAAGGGAAGGCATCACCCGCAAATTCTTGGCCACAGCCCTGCCCTTTGTAATGCACATATAATAAGAATGGATTTTATCTGCTTCGGTTGGCAGAGTAATTTTTAAAATAGCAATATAATGAGAAGCCTTCCCCAATTTTTAATAAGAAATGAATTTAAATGGTTGTTTGTTGCTGCTATTATGTTAATGAAAGATAGAGCCATGGTAGTAGACACAGTATTGCACCATCACAGCTACACTAAAATCCTGAATTATTATTATTTTTTCAATGGGGCAGCAATCACTTCCTGTCTGGGAAGGCAAAACAACGGCTTTAAAATGGCCCAAGAAATTTCTTCACAGAGAGAAGGTGTGTCGCCATTGCAATGACTTATTTCATTGGCTTAAAACACAGTAACACTATGTGAGCCAGATAACTAATCACAAAATAAATATCAGAACAGTGTTTGCATATTTTGCCTCTTTTTCAGGGTCTGCAAGGACTCAAGATTTGACTTTAAACAAGAACTGTTTGGGTAATCATTTGGGAGAATCAGGAGGGGCAGATGTCCCATTGCTCCCGCCAACATGTAGGGCTGCTGTATTAAGATATGCGATAAATACAGTTAGAATACTACAAGCTGTCACAGCCTGCTTCCAGTCTGTAAAAGGAAAATATGGTATTTTTTAAAAGCATGGAAGCTATTGCAAGCAAGCTTATTGACATAAGCTATTATCAGAAATGGCTTAGATCATTTTTATGCAAACGTACATCCCAGCAGGCTTATATTATCATTTTAAGGTATCCAAATCTTCAACAGGTTGTTAAAGGAGCATCATTAGATCAGAACAATCAGCATGCACATGAGGTGCTGGCCGGCCAATGGATATTCTCTTCCAGATCAGACCAGAGAATCCACATCTGGCACCTGGTTACTTAACTGGAATGAACTCAGAGATCACGCTAAACCTCTTGCTGACAACATGAATATGCCTCTGTCGGTAACTGTGCATATTAGAAGAAATTTAGGATTTGTAAGACATTCCTACTTTCCCTTCTCAGATGCACCCATAGTAGCTGGCATAGAAATATTTCCAGCAAGCTCCAAAATTGAATAAGAAACCTGTTACACAGTATGTTTATTATATCTGTTGCTTTTAATAAGTCCAGAGTGGAAGAAAAATTTACTTGACAAGTGTAATAGAGATTAACAATAATTACCAAGTTTACCACAGCTTATTTACTATTTGTAAACCAAGTTTGTTTTTGTTTATTCGCCGCATCTAAAGCTGATAGAGGATTTTGGTCACACGTTAAAAGTAAAGCTGCAATGATTTGGAGAAAAAGTTTCTAAACAGACCATATGGGGCCCTTTCCGCACTAGCCTGTTATAGCGCGATGATTCCACTTTCAACATCCTCTGGAATCCTGGGGTTTGCAGTTTTGGGAGGGGCCGGCCGGCCCCTCCCGAAACTGCAAACCCCAGGATTCCAGAGGATGTTGAAAGTGGAATCATCGCGCTATAACAGGCTAGTGCGGAAATGAGTGGGTTTCCATGTCACAATAAGCCAAGGTTCCGGGGGAATCGAAGCTTACTTTTTACAAGCACTGTGCTCACATATGCTGCCAGATCACTCGTGTTGCAAGTGGGAATAGCTAAGTCAATCACTGACATGCTTAATGTGATGAGTAAACCAGAACTTCTGGCTCATGGAGCGGGGAGGCAAGCCAGAGGTCTCACTTCACTTCACAAAGTCAGACTGAACAAACGATGGACGATGGACAGAAGGTTAGTGGCTTATTTAACCACTCCAGTTTGCACAAAGAGCTAGCGAAAAGGGACTAACCAGTGTATATTAGCATGCCAGCTCATTCACAACTTACTGTGATATTCCCGTATCAGACCAAATGCAAGCACAACTACCAGAGATGATATAGTACTACAAAGTCTGGAGAATGAGAAGGTGACTATCTAAACAAAAATGATAAGTTAAAGTTCTATTGACTCCAAAAACAGGCTCAAAGCTCAAGCTCAAAAACCGTGCCCCTCTGTTATGTTTTGGTCTGTGCCCACCTGAAATCCTGGGTCCAGGGCTGGGCACTGCAGTTCAAAAAAGATACCAATAAGCTGAAGCGGGTCCAAAGAAGAGCTGAAAACCAAGTCTTATGAGAAATTACTTATGGGATTGGGTGTGTTTACCTTGGTGAAGAGAAGACTGAGAGGTGACATGATAGCTCTCTGAATATCTGGAAGGATGGAGAAGATGGAGCAAGTTTGTGTTCTGTATTCTGGGCATAAAGTGCTTTAATCGGGGATTTAATCTGGAGGTCTCCTAAAGTCTCCTAAAGGTCTCCTAAAGTCGCGATCCGGTCATTTCTGGCCTGCCTGGGTGGGAAATGGAATGTCCAGTGATTAGTGGCCGTGCCTAGTTTTGTGCTTGTCCGGGGGCCTCACAAACATGTGGAGAGGGATGGTAGAAGAAAGCCAAATTGTTGATGTCAAAGTGATATCTAATGTCACCCCAAGTGTGGCTTAGGAACTGCAGTAACAGCACATACCACCAACAACAGTGCCAAGCTTTAGTAAGTACATTTGTGAGATCCAGCTTTCAATTTTATTTTAAAATGAGGACCAAATCAATTTACAATTTTTCTCAGAATCATAGAAGATATTTTTAAATGTCTGATTTCTAACAAAATAATCTATTTTTATCCACCCTGTCTTGACTATTCAACATTAGTCTGCAAATACTACTAATAAAAAAGTAATGCTAATAATTCCCTCTGCAACACGAGCCATTTCTGCACTGTGTTGCTGTCCCAGGATCGGATGCATTGCTGCCAGTCCGCGAGTCATGCTTTTGCATGACGTCGTCGCGGTCTCGCTGCCCTTCCATCCCCAACTGTCGCAATCAGATATTCCGTTATGGGGAAAAATCTGGTAATGGCCCCCGATTGTGCAATTGTGCAAAAATCTGGTAATGGCCCCCGATTGTGCAATGCTCCCATTGCCAGCGGCTGTGTGGAAAGGGAGGAAGCACTATCCATGTGCCTCAATGCGGCCCAGGAAGTGGCCAGCTGCACTGCGGAAGGAAGGCGCGTGTTGCTCACACCACCTTCCACAGGCAGCTGGCCTGTCGCGGAGGGGAGCATTCAGTCGCACTCCCATCCCGGCAGTGGCACTGCCAGGATTGTGACAGAACGACGACGAAAAACAGTAAAGTCCAGAAAGGGCCACCATTACTTTTTGGAACCGAAATGTACAATAAATTGCCAGAAGTCAGGAGATTCCCCAGCACACTCTTTTCTTATAGCATGCCTTTGTGTGCATTTTAATTGTAGGCCAATTTGGGAGCAACTTCTGGTGAAAGCAGTAAATACATAAGGTCAAAATACACAACGCGGTTCAAGCACGTACTTTTTACATTTCAAAAATGTCTACCAATAGCCAATGTTTGCATTTACAGTGTGGAATGCACACACATTTGCATGAGCACGCCCGCAGATTAATGTAAGATGAGTAACCCTTAGTATCAACAGCGTGCACCGAAAACACAGAGCCTCCAATCTGCTTAACTTTTTAAAAGGCAAGATCAGGCTGTCTTCGGATCATTTCAGCCATCTGTTTCGGAGCAGGCAGCTGCTGCTTCTGAAAATGCAATGGAAGGGTCGTATCATTTATTCATCCCAAAGCCCTTGCTGCTCAAAAGCACTCGCATTTCTTGATGGCAATGTGACTAGCGATAACATCATTTTACGTGCCGTTGAATAAGTGACAAGCCAAATAGATTTTATTTTTAAAGGTTACTAGGAAAGCGTATTGCTTGAGTATCTGCTGAGTTGCAAAATCCAGCAAAATGTCAGTACTTGGCATATATATTTGTGGATTTAAAGTGGATTTAAAGTGGAGAAAAAAAATATATGCATCTCCACTATTTTGTTTCATTTTTAGGGCTTTTTAAGAAACTCTCAATGGAAAATATCATACCATGATTCACAATGGGACGTGCCGTGTGGAAATGAAACCCAATGCGGACTGCTCTAATCTGCTGGAATTGCACCAAGGGATTTATAAATTTCATTAGTTTGCTGTCCTTATGATAGGGTAAAATGCATTTTGAAATTAAAATAACCTTTCCAGAATTTCTTAATGGGGTTTCTAAACCCACACTGAGGCAGCTTATTCACTGCACCTCTATATTTTCATGTCAAGTAAAAAACTACATCTCTGTTCCTCTTCATTATCAACATTTATACTTGCCTATATATTCTTTCTCTCTCTCTTCCCCTCTGGTTTGAGGCAGAGCAGCAAATGATACCGACATTTCTAAAATCAAAGTGCAAAGTACCTAGGCTGGTCAAGCTGTTTTGGACCCTAAGACAGAACATCTCCAAAGTGGCTCTTCCCCTTCCTAGCAGTAAAAATATGTATAATTAATTAAACAACAAACAGCCCTTTTACAACATCTCAAATCTGATGCCAGAAATGGGTGCCCTATGTCCAATGGGAGGACCGGCTCTGATGCTCTCCCGATTTGGATCCTTCTGGCGTAGACTTGGGATGATCTGGACCTTCTCCCTTGAGCTTGCCGAACCAGAAAAGGACATTGGTCCTTTCTTCGCCTTGTTCTTCTTCACTATCAAGTGAAATTCAATTTATGACAACCCTGCTCAGGTCTTGCAAACTCAGGGCTGTAGCTTCCTTGATTGAATCAATTTGAATCAATTGAACCAACCTACCTATCAATCTATCCTTCCCAAAGACGTCAGACTGGCACCCTCCCTACCTTCTCTGCATAGACAGGCAAAGACATTTTTATTTCAGCAGGCATTCACTATGTGATTTTGGCCTGGGTAATGAAAGATGCTAGCTATTCTTAACTACGTAGCATTTGTGAACGTTTGTGTTTTAACCATGTATTTTAACTTTTTAAAATTATTATCTGTTTATGTTTTAATTTTCATATTTCATGATTTTTAACTATTTTTTTAAAATTACTGTAAGCTGCTTTGAATCCTTACCAGGAAAAAAGCAGATTATAAATAAAAATCATCATCATCATCATCATCATCATCAACATCATCATCATCATCGGCCATCATCATCTTCAAAGGCCCCTCCTTAAACTGCAAACCCCCGGATTCCATAGGATGTTGAAAGTGGAATAATCCTTTCCGCAATTATATGTGTAAATATTTTATAGTCAATGTTTAATAATGCAATTGGCCTATAATTGCTTGGTTCTCCTGGATCTTTTCCTTCCTTTAAGATCAATGTAATATTCAATTCACTCCACGACTTTACATCATACAAAAGAATATATTATATGTTATATTATTATATATTGTATATTATTATATTATATAATTATATTATTAATAGGTATTAATTATTATATTATATTATTATATTATATGTTGTATATTGTGGTATATTATAGTATATTATATATTGTAAATCATAACATGTCTTATGAACAGGTCTTATGAACATGTCAAAAGAGTATAATATATGTTGTATATTATGGTATGCTATAGTATATTTTATATTGTAAACATTAACAAGTCTTATAAGCTTATGCCTGTAAGGATTAAAAATTTTAATAAAAATAAATTTAAAAAAAGAAAATGGAATAATAGCACTATAAGAGTGTAGCATGGAAAGGGCCGTCGTCGTTGTCGTCATCATCATCATCATCATCATCATCATCATCATCATCTTATGCAGTCTTGCTTTTTTCCTGCTGCCTCCTGCTTGACCAAATATGTCCAAAGTACCACAACTTCAGCTCAGTCACCTTATCTTCTATTGCAAGTTCAGCCCAGATTTGCTGTGGGATCCATCCATTTGTCTCTTTAGTGGTCCACAGAATCTGTAGAACTATCCTCTAGTAGCCCATTCCAGATGTCTTGATTTTCTTCCTGTCGGCTCTCTTCACTGTCTACTTTTCACAACCATGCATCGAAATCAAAAGTAGTACGGCCTGGATTTTCAATGACAAACCTTTCCAATTGAGCATCTCATCTTGTTCCTTTCTAGCTGGCCTTCCAAGCCTTCCTTTTCTTCTCATTTCTTGATCAGAATCTGCATTTGGATTAAGGACTGAGTCGAGCTATAGAAAAATCTTTTCGCCACTTATGTGTCTTCGTTACTCACTTTAATGTCAAGCCAGTCATCTCTGGTCATTATCTTTGTTTTCTTAAGATTCAGGATATTTAGCTATAACCCTGCTTTCACACTTTCCCCATTAACTTTCACAAACAGCATGTTTGCCTCCAGGCTATTTTTAAATCAAGACAATGCCGATGTCTCAGACCCGAGGCCAAAAAAAAATGAAGATTTTCCCTTTTTTGGTAGGTGTGACAGACATTCTGCCTTTAAAAGGTAATAAAGTCATCTGCTGTCCTGCATTTCTTATTGGTCTACAGCCTCTCCGTGCGAAGAGATATTTAAGATGCGGTGATGCTAAGACTGGAATAAAATGATCCAAAGTAGTAAAGTCATGAAATGTTTTCCTTTTTATTTGTGACATTGAAGCAGACATTTACAAACGATACATAAAAATCTTTTTTTGATCTGGGGAGTTTCTTTATACCTAAAATAGCATGATTAGCGACTCTAGATAGTTGACAGGAAATCATAGTATTGTAAAAATAGTAGTTGTTATGTTTTTCTATTGTTAAGAAAAGATGTATTTTTGTACAGTACTGTATATACGAACAATTGAACCAGAAATGTACAACTTTCTAATATGCATATAATAAAAAGAAATTAAAAAAAAATTATCCAAAGTAGTGTTGAGACGAGCTTCTCATGCGCAATGCACCTCGTGAAAATCCCTCTTTCACACATCTAGGAAAGGCAGAGGAGCTCTTGCTTTTTAAAAGTCAAGTATTGGTAATTTCCTGTTTCATCTGCACTGTTTATCTTTATAATTCAATATACTGTATTGCCTGTAGGTGGGGTGCACGTCTATGAGTACTAGAAACGATTCTCCTATTTAACATAGTAATTGCTCAGATTATTTTCAGGTGGTCACTGAAGATTTATTGAATGCGTGGCTTTTCTTGGACACCAGCGGGAGGTAAGCTCCAAGCTGGGGACATGCAACAGCATTGCAAACACATTTCCCAGCTGCATATTGGATGAGTTCCTCCTAGTGCGTTAGACCAGCAGTTCTTAACCTTTTCTTTACTACGAACTCCCTTTAAATGTCTTTTTGTTGCCAGGGGCCACCACAGTTTAAAATCCTGAAGTGCATCAAATATTTTTAAAATAACTTTTGAGCAGTTTGAGATATTCTCATGAAACTTTGTAGAAATGATGTCTATCACTAGCAAAAAAACTCCTGCCCTTTGAGATCCGTGTATGATCAATCATATTTCTTTCCTTCGTAATCGTAAAAGCGCAAAATGTGTCTTCAAGCCTTCACGGACCACGTGTAAGGCCATCACGCCCCCCCCCCGGGATCCACCGACCAAAGGTTAAGAACAACTGCATTAGATTGTAGCTCACTAACCTACAGGCCATTTCCACACTAGATGGTTATAGTGCTACTGTTCCACTTCCAACATCCTATGGAATCCTGGGGTTCCTTTGAGGCCCCTCCCTAAACTGCAAACCCCAGGATTCCATAGGATGTTGAAAGTGGAACAATAGCACTATAACCGTCTAGTGCGGAAATGGCCACAGCTTCCCATAAGTTTGCCCTTGGGGTGAAGGTAGGGCTGAATTATCAGTAGTCCAGTTGGCGAAACTGCTCCAGCAACTGCACCGGACAGAGATTCAGTGCCAAACAGAAGCAGCGCGGCTTTCTCCCCCGTCATTTTCTGAATCTCTCAGTGTTTCCTTTAACATCAACGATTTTGTGTATTGCTTGCAGGAACACTGCTGAAATTAAAAATGCATACAATCAGGCTGCCAGTCTCATCAATATTGGAGGGCTACCTCATGAAGATTTTCCATTTGTTGCCTCTTCCCTTTCTACTCCCTCTTTCCTCACACATGTGCACAAAGAGGACCCTATTTTAGGAGGGGATCCAGGGTCCCTACCACTTTCATCTGGCCTTGAGTGAGGGACTTCAATATTATTATTGCTACTATGATTTCTATTACCACTATCAGTAGCCTCCACACGCTCCAAGCCCACCCCTGTCCCCATCTAGATACTAACCGGGCCTGACCTTGCTTAACTGCCTTGAGCTAGAAACCCCAAGTTCCAGTATAATGAAAAAAAAGGAGAAATGAAAAATATAAATAGACTTTTCCTCTTTTAAAAACTTCACTACAGCCCCAAATACCCTCCACTGCAGTGAATGCAAACACTGGCATGTTGAATTTGAATATGGAAACAAGTCCCTCCACCAAGGTAGATTTGTGGGTTTTCAAGAAGTCGGATCGACTTGGCTGACACTCCGGTTGCATCGCTATCTAAACGGAATAGAGTACGCCTTGGATGGAAAGCACCCACTCTGGGTTTTATCAACACAATGAGCTAATTTCTTTTATGGTCCTTTAGCTTGTACTTTGGGCATTTGGGGGGATTTTTGTACAGCAGGCAAGGCATCAAAACACAGCCCTTTGTCGAGATAATGACTCTGCAGCTTTTGTCGCGTCACTCACCACCACCACCCAGCTGCTGTTCTCCTCCGTCAATGTACGGGGAGGGTTGTGAGCATTGCTAATTATGCAACCATGGCAACATATTTTGCTGTTTCTTCCATTTATTAAATATTGCTCACTGAGAACCAGAAAATATTTGGCTTTAGTTTTTTTTTTAAAAAAAAAAAAAGCAAAAGAGAAGGAGACATGGTTCTTAAAGAGTTATGGCATCAGACGTGTATCTGGAAAAAGTGAAGTGGTCACACTTTGTGATGCCACGTGTGTACTAGTCCTCCCAGAGGAAGGCTGGGAAGCCTCTCAGTGTTATAGTGAGGTCTGCAAAGATTTGCATTGAAAAAGGAGCAAAGATTAGCCTAAGTAACTCAGTGACGATAAAGGGATATGCAATACAGTCACCTCTCCACATTTGTGGGTTTCACATTTCCAGATTTGATTATTCACAGATTATTTGCTGTCCACTCTGCTGCTGCCCTATGCCATTTTTAATAGGAACAGCAAGCCTTGTAAGACTGAGAAACTGTGAACGAGGCTTGTAAGTCCCCATTAAAAATGGTGTGGGGCAGCAGTGGAGGGGGCAATAAGCCCCCCAGCCCCCCACTTCTGTCTTGTGAAGAACCCTGATGCCTCAAAGGAATCCACAGTGGATTGCATATGGTGATCATACTTTTTTTTGTGTTAAATATGGTTTGGGAGGGCCTAGAGTTATTTACGGTTTTTCCACTTTCACAGGGATCCTGTGTGCCTAACCCTTGTGAATGTGGAGAGATGACTGTACATGAAACCTACATACAAGTGGGATCGAAATTAGAATTGTGTGCACATCTGTTCTCGTATTGCTATGATAAGGGAAGCTGGAGATTCCTTGAAGTATACAGTCGGCGTAGGCATAGTAAATACTAAATCAGTTATTCCAGGCTAAATAGAATGCAAGGATAGCTCAAAAACACAGCATTGACAGGTAGAGATTTGGGATTAGGGATTTTTTCTTTTTAATAGAAGAACACATCCAATTTTTCTACATCACTACTACGAAAAGGCCTAGCAGATTGCACAGCTCTGTTGTTAGAGCATTCCAATCTCCAGGTTATTTTATTCTATTTCTTGTTTTCATCTTAATCCAAAGATCCACACTGAAGAGCAACAAACTTGAACTCATTTGTTCAGTCTCTTGCACCAGAAGCAATATGAGTTTCATCAAAAGCCCTTGTTTGGACTTAGGATGCAAGGCTTTTGTTTTCCCCCCACCCTTCTTTTTATTCATTACCGCACTGGCTTGCAAAGGTCCTATTACATCACCCATTTGGAACAGAAAGCTGCCGCAGCTGCTTGTGTCATGAGATGAAGATTTGGGTTAGTATCATTATTATTTTTGAATGAAACATTTTTTGTTTTGTTCCATTCTTTCAGGGCAATTTTCTTTCAAATGGGGGAGAACTGTATGCTAAAGAGCTTTTAGGAGCGGGCAAACGACAGAATGGTGCAGTTTTCTCCTCCATGTCTTTATTTCTCATCTGGGGGAAAAAAGAAAGAAAGAAAAATAAAGACCTTTGGAGAAGAAATAGCCCCATTACCCTGAATATCTTCTAGTTACTGTAGTGAAGCATGAAAAGCAAAGAACACTGTCATAGTACTGGCAGATGGCATATTGAAAAAAAGAAAGAAAGAAAGACAGGCCGGGTCAGGCTCAGAAATGTTTATTCCATTTCTGACCTCAGCACAGGCCACTGTCCTAATTAGTCCAATAGCCGCGTGCAATTACACTGATGGCAAGGAAAATGAGTGCATTTCCTCAACCAGCTGACATGGAGTGCCAGCCAATTATTTATTTATTTGCAGACAAATGACCGAGCGCTGGTGGCTTGCATCCTGTTTCCTCCGGCTGAGTGTCTGGGGCTTTATACCCAGGACAGATTCCACATTTGGAGGCAATTTCGGTCTCCAGCATGTCAGACAGCCCCAGCATCTTGAAATTGTACTTTCATTCTGAGTGGTCCAATCAAGAGCTGGAGCATTCATCGGGGACCGACCGGCAGCTGCACAGTTTAGCGGCTTAGAGTTTATTTTCTTCGGAACAGAAAAGAGAAGAGGCACGTCACAAAATGAAATGAGGAGCATGTGGGAAAGAAAACGGGTACCTAAGGGCGTCTGAATTCTAAAGTCAGGATGGTTTTTTAAAAAAAGTTGCATGTCATTTGGCACCGTTACAGCATCTAACTATTGGACTTCTGCTAGGCATTATCGTTCAGCTCTTGCACCACATTTACTCCGTCTACCAGTGTGTTTGGCAAGGCGAGTTATTTTTTCAATCTTTCCCTCTGTCATATTCGATAAGGATAAGACTGACTTAAAAATAAATTGGATTTGGAAGTCATAGAGCTGAAGATAACTGTCAGAGATGGTGGTGGTGGTGGTAGTAATGATAATAAACAAACAACAACAACGACAACGACAACAACACTGCATTCCATAAGATTATATTGCATAAGGTACAACAGGGATATGTTTTGTGGCAGAATCCAGATCTCCAAATATGCTACAAATTATGTAGCTTGCAAACTGGAACCAGTCAGGGGGAAAAAAAAAAATTCAAAAGTGGACATCTTTCTGGACGGAGGGGAAAACTGAAGGCTCAGCTGCCATTGTTTCTGTCCCATTGTTTTGACAAAAGTCCAGAAGCAAAGAGTGCTACAGGCTTCCTCCAGCTGCTTCCTCCACCTTCTCTTCACATCTTTCTGAAGCCTTCAGAGGGAGTTGTCGCTGCAACAACTTCTAGCAAAATACAGGTATCAAAAGAATGTGGTATTCCAGAACATCCACATTTGGTCTTCATTCATCAAACCTTTCAACTATCTTGATGCAGCTGGGACGGTCCCTGTTCATCCTCTGATGTCTCACTGATTCAATGTCTCAAGGCATTTCTGCCCTAAACTATTATAATACTATTATTCCACTTTCATGTCAATCTTTTTATCCAAAGAAAAAGACTCTTGCAACACAAAATATTTCATAAGACCAAAATATCAATAACACTAACAGCAGAATTTATGGACCACTGGAAAACGAAATTCATTATTATGAAGAGCTACTTACTAAACTCGCAGAATAGGACTATCAAGAAATAATTGTAATGGGGACTGGAACAGGGTCATTATTCTATTTTCAACATCTTATGGAATCCTGGGGTTTGCAGTGTAGGGAGGGGCATTTAGAATTCTCAGCCAGAGAGTTCTTTGACCTCCGTCAACTGCAAAGCCCAGAAGTCCACAGGATGATGAAAAGTGGAATAATAGCACTATAACAGTATAGGGCGGAAATGCCCCCCGTTTCTCTTTCCTCCTGCCACTTACGCCTTTGTTCTCAGCTTTCTTTGGTTGCTACAAACTGAGTTCGAAGTGTAAACATATCTTGCACTCTATGAACTCAGCAAAGGGAAGAGGAGGGCAGCACAATCTTGCATTTCCCAATTGTCTCGGGCACAAGCAAACTGCTGAAGCCTCTCCTAGCTTGTGTGTTCTTCCTCACTAATAACTTTTGCCATTTTGGCCACACTGTGATGTTGCTTGGTCACACATGTCCCAGTTTTCCTCTGTGAAATGTTGGAGGGTTTGCCTGTCACAGTTATAAACATTGCATTGATTATTGACACAGAATTGATGCGAAGACAGGTCACATTATGCAGATGACATAGGCCGTTTCGGCACGACTCTGTTATGGTGCTATTTATTCCACTTTCAACATCCTGTGGGATTCTGGGGTTTGTAGTTTCCTGAGGCCAAAGAGTTCTCTGACTGAGAATTTTAAAGGCCTCCCCCTAAACTGCAAACCCCAGGATTCCACAGGATGTTGAAAATAGCAGAATGATACCACTATAACAGTGTAGTGCAGAAATGACCATAGTTTCAAGAACACCATACAAGATCTTTGCCTGGAGAGTCCAGTGTGGCCAGAAGGCAGCCGGAGGCATCTAATTTTATGACCTTTGGCCAAAAGTTGTACCCTTACTGCTTTCATCATGCAATATATATATTTCCCTGTTGTGCTCCTCTGGCTCCTCTTCTAGATGCGCCTTCTTCATAATACCTTTCAGTTAGCAGCTCCTCTCTTCTTTTTCCTATAACAGGCAATAATCGACAACAAAGAGGGTAGACATGCAGCCATAATCTAATAGTCTATAATAAATTCAATTAGGCAAATACCATCCTAATGCACACATGCCAGCATTTTAGTACCTCCTTTCAAACTGTATGAAAAATCCTGTGAAATGAAGAATGGAAATGTTTCGTTCATGATGGTACAGGGCTGGGGAAGCCACCACCTTCCATCCACAGTTTCCCCTCTGGAAAATGGAAGAAAGGGACATTGTGCAAATAAGTTGGTAAAAGTTATTCAATGCCCAGAATAGCTTGTCCCTAAGGTTATTGATCCAGCCACTGTTGGAACAAAAACACTTTTGTTGTTATTTGCCATCAAGTGAAGCTAAGAGACACCCCCAAGAGACCCAGATGTCAGCTGCCTTGCTCAGATCTTGCAGACTCCGGGCTGTAGTTTCCTAGTTTTTCTTCCTTTTGGTTTTCATCGCTTTCCAGGTTTCACAACCATGCATAGAAACTGGAAATACAGTGGCATGGATGATTTCTGGCTTTGGTTTTTCATATTATAACTAGACACTCAAAGACATATCATTACACTTGCGGATCAAATCAGGTTTCTTCATAGCTGCCCTTCCAAATCTTAGTTTTCTTCTGATTTCTTGACTGCAACCTCCATTTTGGTTAATGACTTTGCCAGCATAGCTTCTTACCTTGTTGGAACACCCACTCCCACCACCATGGAAAGGTAGTGCCAAGGTGAGAAGAATATATCCCTATGAGAATAGACTTAGAGAGCTGGGTATGTTTAGTCTGCAGAAGAGAAGGTTAAGGGGGGACATGAGAGCCATGTTTAAATATTTGTAGGAATGCCATGTAGAGGAAGGAAAGGGCTTGTTTTCTGCTGCTGCAGAGACTAGGACAAGGAGCAGTGGATTCAAGCTGCAGGAAAGGAGATTCCACCTGAACCTCAGGAAGAACTTCCTGACAGTCAGGGCTGTCCGGCAGTGGAATCTGCTGCCTCGGAGTGTAGTGGAGGTTCCTTCCTTGGAGGTTTTTAAGCAGAGGCTTGATGGCCATCTGTCGGGATTGCTTTGAGGGTGTTCCTGCATGGCAGGGGGTTGGACTGGATTGCCCATGTGGTCTCTTCCAACTCTACATTTCTATGATTCTGTGATTCTATGATTGTCTGGTCTGGAAAAATCCCCAGCAATATCTTAAAGCAAGTAAAATCAGACAGTCTTTTCTAAACAACCTCTAGATGTTTTTGAGCTACAAGACAGCCTTCTCGGAGAAAGCTGCCCTGGAAATACTACAGGCATACTAAATGAACATAAATATTAAATCTGCTGACAGTTTAGATCAAACTCAGTTTGAATTTACATTTCATTGTTTTTTTTAACTGAGAAATTTCACCCCAAGGGAAGAAATCCTTGCAGTGCTGCTGTGGTTTTACCAATGAAATATTGATACAGCCACAGCAAAGGGACTGTGGTTGCAAGAACGGTGTGGTTGTATTTCCCATACCTGCATTCCTCGGGTTTCTTTTAAGATTTTAATTAACACGCATAGGAAGAGTGCTCCCCCATTGTGAAAACATTCTTCTCTCTTCTTGAAGATCTTCCCTCAAGCAATTATTTTCAGCTAGATTCCCCTACGGTTGCTGGTTTAGGCTACTGTCATTCGACATCGTCCCTTGGAGTAAAGAAATTTCCGACTTCCTATTACAGACACCGAATGGAAGATGGACTATTGTCAAGTCTCTTCCTACTGTGAGCTAAGGCTGAAGTTATTGAAACTGGACTGTTGTCAGTCGCCTAACAATTTAGAAACCTTATAGGTGTTTAAAACAAGCCAACAAGTTATACACTGCCAGCAAGGGAGAGGAAACACACACTAAGGCCATTTCCGCACTGCACTGTTATAGTGCTCCTGTTCCACTTTCAACATCCTGTGGAATTCTGGGGTTTGTAGTTTACTGAGGCCAAAGAGCTCTCTAAATGCCCCTTCCTAAACTGCAAACTCCAGGATTCCATAGGATGTTGAAAGTGGAATAATAGCACTACAACTGTATAGTGCGGAAATGGCCTAAGTAAGACGTGATGGGAGCAGATCTATGTTGAAACCAGCTCCACCACTGGCAAATAGGGCTGGGGTTGAAGTCAAGCTATGGCAATGAACTGCAATGCTTCCCGACAATGTAGGGTCGGTCTCACAATGTAAAGAAGTGCTTCTGTGATGTATCATCATCCACTTGGGAATTTCACAACCGGAAGATGAAGGAAAAAATAACCTCAGCCCAGCACAGCCTCCAAAGAATGGTGCATGAGCTGGAGAACCCAGTGACAATTTCACATAAAAATTCAGACGACACAAATTCATCCCTCCATCCCTACTTAACAGCTCGGTGAGACAGTGTTTTAATAAGTGCTGAGCCAATACCGCCTTCAGTTCTGTTTTGCCCCGTGATCTAAAAATTATTTTAAAGAAGGAATAAAGACAAAAAAAAACCCTGAAAAGTAAATAAAATGAAAGATCTCCACAAACACTGGGAAGATTAACTGAGCATAAGATGGCAGATGGAAGGGTGGTGTGTGGGCAAGCCTCTGGTTTTGGCAACACAACCTACTTCTGCTGCTAATAGAGGTTAATAGACTGATTATTTCACTTGCTAAAGAAGGGGAACCAAGTAAATTGAGCAGCCTCCGTCTTTTCCAGCTTTTTGCTCAAAGAGGCAGCAGCCACTAACTGACTGGTGATCCCGTAGTGATAACCCTGTTTAGCATAGAAATAAAATTTAAGCTAAGATTGCTAATGTATTTTAAGGTCTTTCTCAAACCAAGCGCCAAACTGATTTTTGTAGACAAGAGGTGATTAAAAAAAAAAAAAAGTCAAAATTCTCCTACTAGGATGGAAAAAGGATGCAAAACACACACACACTCTCCTAAAAGCATTTGCTGCTGTAACTGTGATTCTTAGTGGTCTGGGGCCACAAACTGGATAGAAGCAAATAGAGGTGGGTATTTGTAACATCAAATGGAGAAGACAAACTATATTGCCTCTGTTTTACTGCCTTTGTTCCAAATTAGCTCGCAGCCATGGAACAGCCTTACTTTTCATCTACACACAGTTCTTACACCTTAAAGTAAAAACACGGCCACCATAACCAAAAGCTTTCAGCCATTTCCATCCTACTCTATTATAGTGCTATTATTCCACTTTCAACATCCTGTGGAATTCTGGGGTTTGTTGTTCACCGAGGCCAAAGAGCTCTCTGGCTGAGAATCCAAAATGCCCCTCCTGGAACTGCAAACCCCAGGATCCCAGAGGATGTTGGAAGTGGAATCATCGCGCTATGACAGGCTAGTGCGGAAATGGCCTCCAACAACACCTGGAAGAATGCATGATTCTCACCCTTGTGCTAGAGCCAAATGTGGTGCTCAAATCCCACATGGATCTCACTATATATTTTCCCCTGTGATAACTTGGACAACAAATGGCTGCCTTAACCAAATAAAATAAAAAATAAAATAAAAATACTAAGCAAACAAATCAAACTTTTATAAAATGTTTCAATTGGGGATGAAGCCAAAGTAATTTTTTCATGCGCAAATGGTTTACTTCACTGTGGTAAATGGAGCCTATGAAACTTCAGGAAGCACTTAACAGGTACAATGATTTTCTCATGTAAATGCTTCATATAATTTTCTGTTCATCCGAGCAATCAAGCATCGAGTGGGTTTCTAAAATAAAGAATTTTCTGACTCTGTAACCCCTATTTCCTGAACAATCAAGTGGTATCTGAAAAACACAGGCACCTATTCCAAGTTTTCACATTCTTAAAACAAGGACATCTTTTCTCATAGCTTTGCAAAGGTGTCCCAGATAGTTTTTCCACTGGTTTGATGGCTGGTTTAAGGATGTTTTTATGCAATGGCTTAAATCCAACTGTGAGTCCCAACCAGATCCACAGAATGAACGGTAAC
Source organism: Ctenosaura bakeri (assembly GCA_948474755.1). NCBI lineage: Eukaryota > Metazoa > Chordata > Lepidosauria > Squamata > Iguanidae > Ctenosaura > Ctenosaura bakeri. The sequence continues at coordinate 170,838 of CAOLHI010001502.1, forward strand.
TTGCTAAACCAACACTTTTGTAAGTTCTGCTGATTCAGTGAGTCTACTCTAGTTAGGTAAAAAAATGGCTAATAGGTAATCTGTTTATTTAAAAAAAAGATGAAAAAAAATAGTACAGACAATATATTTAAAAGAAAGAACATGCTAGTAGCTATGTTCCTGTTGTGATTCATTTTATTAATGGATACTTTACATTGAAAGCCATTAATGCAGACAGAAGAATCATGGCAATAGATTCGTGAAAACCCCTCTCACCCTTTGAAAACTGTCCACAGAAAAAAAATCAATTCCATAAGCTAAATTTACTGCACTAAAATGAAACAATGACGGATGAAAACTTAACTTTGTCCACATTCCTAAGTGAAGAAACGTGCAAAAAGTTTGTTTTGTTTCCTTGGCAATTTCTTTTGTTAAGGCAGACATTTGCTGCTCAAGTTATCACTGGGGAAAATCGACAGAGAGCCATTTTTTAAATATAATTTTATTTACATTTCAACAGAAAAAACAAACAATAATTTCTGCAATGTTCACATGTAATGTTATTCCTTCTTCCTTTCCTTTCTGGATTACAATTATTAATATTCCCTCTATTTATTATACCACACATCGCAATAAGATGTTAATAGTCTATGATTTGTTAGTTCCTGCTATATATCTCTACTTTACTTGTACCATGATATTTCATTAAGTGTTAACTGTATAATAATTGTTATCATGAAAAATGTATTGCCCTCTGTCAACCCTCAACCCAAATCTGTGACAATCTTCCACTCTTTGTTAATATCCTCATCTGATTTTCCTTTCAATCTCTGTGTAAGTATGTCCGCATTTCTGTTTTCCATAAAAGCTGTCCACCACCGTTCCATTATAGGTGTAGTTTCATTTTTCCAAAGTCGTGCATATTCAATACGGGCCGTTGTCACCACGTACAATATAATTCTCCAATGTCTTTTAGCTGGTGTTCCATCTAATGCATGTATCATATTTAACACAGAGAGCCATGATGTGGGAATAGGGTACGGATCTTGGTTCTGGCAAGGGCTTAGAGTTGGAATTGCATATTACTATTAATTGAAAAATACTCATTTGGGAAAGGGGAAACATTAAGGCCATTTCTGCACTAGCCTGTTATAGCGCAATGATTCCACTTTCAACATCCTCTGGAATCCTGGGGTTTGCAGTTTCGGGAGGGGCCGTCTGGCCCCTCCCGAAACTGCAAACCCCAGGATTCCAGAGGATGTTGAAAGTGGAATCATCGCGCTATAACAGGCTAGTGCGGAAATGCAGTAAGAAGAGAGGATTAGTGGTTGGAACTATGCATGATTATTCTCTTCCTGACGGCTGACTCTCCCCATAACTCCTTATCACCCTTCTTTCTCTGGCTTGTAAACAGAAGTGGAACCCAGGTGGAAGAGGGCAGGGAATAACCAAGGGAAACTGAGGGCGAGGGAAGGGTTAAATCAGCCTATCACATTCTGATTTTCTCCTGGAAATTCACAGCTAGTGCTGTGCTTTAGTGTTACGTAAATGAGCTTGGGAAACCCCACATTTTCTACGTAACAGGTAGTTCTGCCCCAAGAGACGGTACTTGGTAGGTACACCCTATAGTGAAATAGCTGCCAATAAATCAACCAACCCTAGCTATGTGTTCCCTTATTGTATTACAAATCTAGAGTCTCAGTGGAAAGATTACACATCTAGAGTCTCAGTGGAAAGACTCCAAAAATATTCAGATTATAGGAGTAGGGCTGCCAAACATTTCTAAACAGAACAAGTACCAAGTAGGTATGTTGACTTTTACAAGTATGTAGATGTCAGGAAGCCCCTGCCTTTTGATATCCCATTATCTGATGACTTGTTCTTTTGACACTTCCAAATGAAGGATAAGTTCCATTAACTCAGCATGGGACCCTCTCTTCCATTAGTTTTTCTTACCTACTAGGGCTTGCTTGGGACCTTCACGCGGGCACACAGTCCCAAGTCTTGCCTATGAAAAGAGCAGATCCTCTGGTAGAATTCATAGAGCTTGTCTGTATTAAAAGCATCAAAATAGCAGTCTTCCATCAGTTTTTCTTGCCTACAGAGTCTTGTTTGGGATTATTCACGTGCTGCTTGCAAAGCGAGCTCAGAGGAGCAAAAATGGCATCAAGTCAGCTGAGAGAGACTTTACAAGCGGCACATGTGCATGGTCTGGTCCCAAGAGAACCTCCACAAGTCCTTCATGTTCCCTACAGTAGATGGATTCAATTTTCTGACCATTTCTACTTTCTGACAGTGCTCCAGTCCCTAACCTGTCAGATAAATGGGGGAAGCCTGCATTCATTTAAGAAATTAAGATAAGAGATGTTATTCCATTCAGGGGTTATTCTTGGATAACAACTCCTGTTTACCCAAACAAAAAAATTCAGGATGTTGGCACCATGTATTCTTGAACATGGAGCCACTCTTACATAACTGTGGAAGAATACAATTTGCCAAATAGAAAATATGGGGAAGTTTGTCCACATCTTAGAACACTCAATAAAGACAACATGGCTGCCCTAAACATATTCTATGGCAGCTTTTGCTTCCTCCGTTGTCACTGGTTATTTAAGAAGCAGAAGACCTGTTCTTCTATGCATTGCAAAACTGTGTTGTCAATTCTTCCTGGTCTTTTTTCTTTTCTTTTCAGGGGAGATGGATAAATAAGTCATTCTCAAAGTATCAAAGGAGTTTATTCATATTACTTATGTATGAATTGCTTTTCTGCCCAGCCTTGAAGCTAACAAATCAAAACAGAAGGAAAATATTCTTTGAAATAGGCCCAAACATCAAACAACATGAAAATCCTGCAAAAGCCTCACCTCAAATAATGGGATTATTTTGAAGATATAAGTAAATTATTGCTCCTTATTTTTAGAATTCTTCCCTTTTTCTTTTTTGGTAGGCATTTCCAGCTTTTAAGCCTGCTAAATCCTTTGCTGCATTGTGTTTTAAGGCTTTGAAACCATCTACTCTGTTTAATTTCAATCAACCCGAGATATACGTTCCCTCGTCGTATTACATTCCACAGCATTCTAACTTCAGAAATATGGCCGATTTCTCACTTTAAAACCCCTCCCTAGAACAAACAGTGGCAATGAGTAGAGATGTATAAGCATTCTATTTGTTTTGCTCCAAAACAGATAAGGCATTTTATGTATTCCATGTAGGGTTAGCACATTGGATTTGGAACAGGGCTTCTGTAACTTTAATCCTTAGCATATCTTGGAGCAGGACAGAGTACCGTAAAGATACTAGATCTGTTCTTGTCTGTAGATGCACAGTACTGAAGGTCTCATTATTATTCTGCATCATGCACCAAGACTAGAGCAAGGTGTTCCTCCATGTCCTCTCCCCTCTCTCCAACGGCAAGGCAATATCTGTCTTGGGTGGGGATGGCTGCAGCTGAAAGTTGATGTCTGAGAGTTGAGGGAGAGCAGATACCTTCAGCCTGCTTAACAGAGCTTTACATTACCCCATCCTGCTTCAAGATTAAAGTTACAGAAGCCTTGTCCAGGATCCAGTTTGGCAATCCCAGTTCCAAGCAAACATATATATATATCCCTGAATTTGTAAATATTCAAGCTAAATGTGGGGAGATCTCTTCCTGACCCTCAACAGTACCTGTAGATAGTGAGAAGGGGACAGCAAAGGCCATGGGTGTGTTGAACATCTTTCTCCCACTCAGGAGGCTCCCACTGGGACTTTTAAGTCAGTCTCCCCACTGGAAACAGGCCACGAATCTTCAGTTCCCAGTGGGGAAAGATGGGTTTGGGACTCTAAGTCCCATCCTGTCTAGGGGGGAATCACCAACATTTGGCAGATGAAAACATGTGTGGCTGAACAATGTCAGAATGTGGTCTAAAAGTGTGGCTGGACAACAAGAGAGGAAAAGTTATTTAGAAAGAAAACCACACAAAACTATTATCTTAAGCAGAGAAACTCTGAAATTTCTGTACTTACGAAAGCCAGGAAAATGGGTGGGAGGGGGGACAAATGAGCCTACTGGGAAAGACAACTTTGCTCTCTCCTTCCTCCTGTTGAGTTAACTGAGTGTAAACTACTTTTGCACTTTGGATTCAGTTTGCAAAAATTGAAGAGAGCCAAGGATAAAGGATGAAAGTGGGAGGAGAAGACAAAAGCTGGGACATTTTTAAGCAGCAGGAAAGATGGAACAGCAGAGGAATAACAAGGGCTGGCTCTGACAAACCAGGACATTTGGACAACACGGGGAAGAAACAAAAATGCATTAACAGTTGTTGTTGCTTTTTCATTTTACTTCTGTTTCTCAGTCACCTCCAAAAGTGTAAGCAAAGGAGGCACTGAAGCAAGTCTAGATCCCCAGAATAAATGATCAGGTAAACAAGAATAAAACAGTCCCCATATCCACTCTCTAAACACATCTATTAGCATGCACCATTAATTTTTTTGACACGCACAGCAGACAATTAGAAATATAATTAATGCATTGTCAAATACCAATAGTTGCTTCCCATTAATATAATGTGTATATTGTACTTCCCATACCCTGGTTGCCTATAGTATTCTGAATCTGGCACTTAAATTACACATTGAACAATGTTAAATGTTACCCCATGAACGGTACAGTATAAACACAGACAAAATGTTTCCCTTTAATAGCTAAGATATTTTTATTCTAATATTTTTAATTACAGTACTTTTAGAAATTACGCCTCAAAAGGAACACATGGTGCAGGCAGCTACTTTGTACTGAAAACTCGTAAGAGGGTGAAATGTTTGCTTTGATCATTTCCAGGCTAACATTTAGAATTCTAGGCAATGTTTTTTCAAAACACAAAAAAACATTCTCGATGGATAATTTTACAGTAAGGCAGACCCAAATAATGTTTGTGCGTATTATTCCAAAAGCAGTGGGGAGTAGATTTATAAAGCAATGGCTCTACAGACTCTTATTCCCACCAAAAATAAATTTTCTTATTCTTGTTGTGGATTTTTTTTTTCCTTTTTAGATCCCCATTGTAAACCGTAGAGCTAACATGCAACAAACCGATAAAGAAAAATGCTGCTGTTCTATTTATAGCTTATTGAGGAGTTACTGTTTTAATATTTTTGTATGGTTTCCATTGTTTTTGTAAGCCTGTTTAGAAATATAAACGTTTCTGCACTAATAGGGGGAACACAGCCATTTCAGCAGCTCTGCTGAAAGGCTACTTTCTTTTTTCCTTGTCCCTTCCCATCCCTTCTCCTTTTGTGTTGTGTCTTTTTCCAATCGTAAGCCTACAGGTAGGAACTGTCTTAATTCTGATTGAGTGCCAATCACTTTTAAGGGATGGTTTGGTTCTCTCAAACCTGGAAATGGACTGAAGTGCCAATGACAAAAGAATGGATTGCTAAGGTTTCTCAGTTAGCTCAAACTATCAAATTAATGTGGGTTTTAAAGGCTAAGGTGGTTGAAGACTTTTTGAAAAAATGGAAATTGTTTGTGGACTTTTGGGGCAAGAAGAAACCGAGTCATGCAATAATTTGTGGCTATGTTTTAGCTCAGTGTGTTAGTATTATATTTTAGTTTAAGTTCTGAACATATATTTCTCTGACTGTGATTTTAACTATGAACTTGACTGTAATAAATACATAATTCAAAAGAGATTGTTTGGCTTTAGGAGAGGAATACAATGCTACACATAAATCAAGAAACTATACAATTTGTAAGAATCAAAGAGTTTAAAATGACCTGTGCAAGGCCCTGTAGACCATAAGGACACAGAACATAAGGAATGACTAGCAAGTAAAGGATTATAAATCAAGCTGCAGCAGAAGAAGTTATGCTATGCCCTATTAGAGACATTTCACCCCGCAACTGCATGAATTGGTTTTCACATTTTCAACAACGAATCTGTTTTTATGGACTTCACAGCCTCTGTGTTTCACCACAACCTGACAAATTTGGGACAAAGAACAGCTTCCCGGAAGGAAAAAAAAAATCAATTTCCCTAAAAGCAATTCTAGAGCTCCACCTAGGGGAAATGTTTGGATGATGGACAGTAGTGAAATTGTACCGAATTTAGGCGAAACAGAATGAGCCAGTGATATACAGTTGGCCCTCGGCATCCTCTCGGGTTGGTCTCAGAACCCCCTGTGGATACCGACATTTGCAGATGCTCAAGTCCCAGTATGTACAATGGCGTAGTAAAATGTTGTCCCTTATATAAAATGTAAAAAATCAAAGTTTGCTTTTCGAATTTTTTTGGGTGGGTAATAGTTTCAAGTCAAGGTTGGTTGAATCCGTGGATACAGAATCTGCAGATATGGAAGGTCAACAGTAGTCCCATCCTTATTTTTTAAGCCACTTGCTAGATTGGCTGCTGGTGGGGCTATTTAATGGCAGAGGGAGATTCAGAAAACTAGAAGTTATGAATTGTAGGTTGAGGGGCAGAGACTGTCAGAAGGGAACACTGCGAGGGCCAAGACTCCCACCCCAAACCTATCCATAGTCTCAGACAAGGCACAATGTACAGGCTCACAAACAACAGGGGATGGAAGGGATTTTGATCTTTTAGACCCTGAAAGTTCTAACAGTGACATCACCTGCTGAAGCAGTCTCTTCTGTCACTGAACAGGTTGCACGTTTTTCCTAAGCGTTAGTCAAAGTCCACTTCCTTAATCTCATAAGTTGAACCCACTGGTTTGGACTGGAGGGAGAAAATTTGTTCCAGAATCAAAGTCAGCTATTTGTCATATCATAATATTCTCTTCTCCAGCCTAAGGTAGACAGATGGATGGATGGATGGATGGATGGATGGATGGATGGATGGATGCTTACATGGATGGATGGATGGATGGATGGACAGATAGATAGACAGATAGACAGACAGACATTGGCTGAAGAAGGCAGATGCACACATACTCTGCTTCTAGGCTTTCATCACCATTTTTGTGAACATCCTTTGGACATAGTCCATTTTGTTGCTGTAGCAGCTAGAAGTGGACATAGTACGGCAGGTAAAACACAACCAAAACTGTACAGAGTACCATTATGTGTTTTGATCTGGACATCATACTCTCAGTGGCCTCTTATCTAAGTACTGGCCAGGACTGACCCTGCTTAGCTTCCAAGAGTGGAACAATCCATTATGCTAGCTGTGCCACTTTCCTCACACCTGTGCAAAAAGAAGGCAGCGACAGCAGGAAAATGGGCTGGCTTGGACAACAACCTGTTTGATAGCACATACAATTGTTCAAATCAGCCCCACCATACTTCATTGGCTCCATGAGTTCAAAGTCAGCCATTTCAGAAATTGTTGGTATGGAGTTGGACGTCTTCTCACCATCATTAAAGATGCTTTCCCCCTCCTTTCTAAGCCTTCACAATTGGCTGAGCGAATAAGGGTGTCAGCCTTAATTCTTACACAACATTGCTGACTCATTAGTAACTTGTGGTCTGCTAAAACCACTAACTCTTTTCTTTTAAGACATTTGTTACTCATCTAGTATCTGTGCTTCTGACTCTTCCAACCAAAATGTAGAACTTGAAATTGATCTCTGTTGAAATTTAGGATTGTCTGTGTCATCTTGTTTTCCAGTTTCTATGTATGGTTGCGAAAGCTGAACAGTGAACAAAACTGATAGAAGAAAATCAGCTCATTTGAAAGGCAGTGCTGGAAAATAATTCTACAGATACCATGGATGTGGAAAGTAGGCCAAGGGCAGCCTTGATGGTCATAAAAAGACTTCGTAAAAAAGAGCATCTTTGTCAGAGGCTTTGTTGGCTAAGGGATGTGCATACTAGCTTTTTTGCAATATCTTATAGCTAACTTAAAATATGCTGTGCAATGTAACTTAAAAGATTTAAATGATATTTGTAATAAATTTCAGTAGTTCCCTAATATGCCAAAAACCTTAAGGATTCTGTTTTCTACAAGATATCAAATTCAGTTGTAACAAGCATCACCATGAGTCTCATTTGAGACTTTCAAGAAAACATGCAAACAGGGTTTTGGGAAAAAGCAACCATGCTGGATAGTACCTTCACCTGTAGTGCAGCCACTGTGGGGATAAATCCTACCTCCTGTAACAGCACAGCTGGTACACTGAGCTCTAGAAGCATCACTTAGCTTCCTTCTGCATTGGGTGTGAGAGTGGAGTGTGGGTGTATATATACTGAATCCACACCTCCTTCGAAAGGCACTCAGTATTACGGAAGATTATGGCATCAACCATATATTCAATGGATGGAAAGCGATATGGTTTTGTGGGACTTTGGGATCAGTCTGCACTCAAATTTAGATGTCAAATGTTACCTAATTTTCTGAAACTTATAGCAAGACTTCAAAGTCTCCTTTGACACTTCAGGAAAATGTCAGTCATGGAAGGCAGATTTAAATAATGATTAGAAAGGGAAGACTCAGAGGAATCCTTATCTGCTTTAATAACAAGGGTATGCATGAATTGAGTCGTTTTGTCAAGCTACAAGGTAAGTGAGGAGAAATCAGATTATACCCCTAGGCAGTGCAATATCAAAGCCATTCTGTGATAAAACAAAATTTTAAATCAAAACCTATGAAAGTTCAATAACTAGAAATCATGATCCAAACAGAAATTGAAAATCAAGTTAAATTTAATTTCGCAAGATCCTCTTAATTAGTTAGTTTAGAACGATCATGTGTTGCAAATGAGACTTTAGAGCAAAATAATTTCAGTGGTTTTATAATCAGTTTGTCTTCCGATCTTATGCAGAGAAAGGCTGTTATAGTAACAAGTTTATTAGAGGCCAAGGAAGGTGGTTTCTTACAACCAAGGCAGGGAATGGGCAAAGTAGACAGTTTCAATGTAGTCCATATGCCTTTATTTTTTTAAAAATGTTTCATTAGAAATTCTCTAAGTCTTTAAAAAAAATTTGACAAGTAAAAACTTATTTATGGTAAAACAGGTTCTCAGCACTTAAAATCCATCAACAACTCGGGTACCATTCTTGACCATCTTTTCAGTCTCTGAAAAGTAACAGCAGCAGACGATCTGTATAGGCGAATCACTATATTGGACTCACATGCTATCTTTAGCTTGGCAATTTATTGTCTGAGAATATCTACTTTAGACTCACAGATAGAAAGAGGTAATCTTATTCCTTTAAACAAACTGAGGCTCCATAACAAAAATATGATCCTGCTACAGAAGCATTACATTTATCTATGTACATTCATGTACATTTATAATGTGGGACATATCCTGATTTTTGCTGTGGTTTTGCAGAAAACAGCCTCCACACTTTCTACATTCATATATTATACACAGCTTATAGAAAGATGTAAAATCACAATGGAGAAAAATTTTTGTTACCCAGAGCCAATTTTTCATTTTAAATTTCAGCTTATATTCTGCAATGAGTACAGAAAGACTACTAGGATGTATTGTTTGTTCGTGGTATCGAGATGTTCAAATCGTGTGTGGTGAAAGGTATCCATTTAAGAAAACATACATTTTCCTAGACTTATTCTGAATCTTTTGTGTTGTGAAAAATTATGTCTCCTTGTAGGCTGTGAATTTTTAATTCATCAGCTTTGGTCAATCACTGGCTACTGAGGAAGATTAAATTGTAACATTATGGTTTAATAGTGTTCTCACTGTGTTTTTATCTTTTTTTTTAAACTTGATCTTGCAGACAGCCTTGAGTCCTAATTTGGGGAGACAGGCATGATATCAAATCAAATCAACAACATAAATATAGATAAAGATAAAAGATAATGAAGGAAGCCAAAAGTCCCTGAGACCATGCGCTATTCTTAATTCCCAAGGTATTGTTTGTCTATACTCCATTCTACAGTATTGTCAGATTTGTTCTAACGGTGCTGCATATAGTATACAGAATACCAATGTTTCTATAAAGCTATCAGAACTATGTCAAATCCAGAAGAACCTATTTAAACATGGACTAGTAAATACTGGACCTAAGGCTACATTTAATTGAATGAAAATCATTATTTGCTTTTGAGGTTTGAAACATAACAGTAATGTTGTCAAAGGAAATTTAACACCAAGTATATGGATTTGCTCCGTAATTTTGAAATCTAGAAAGTTGTACAAAAATCAATTAGTAACTTCTAAACCAGTTTTTTTTAGCTATCCGAGATGTGAGGGAACCAAAAATATTTTTTTTCCTAATGTGTCCAGGACCACTACCATCTTGTTTCTTTCCTGGAAACTCTGTGTGGATCAGTAGCTGATGCTTCATGGGCCAGCAGTGGTCCAGGGACCATGACTTTGAGTAGCAATGTTCTAAATAAATGGAACCACAGCATTTCTATGAATTAGGAATGATCATATAGACATTTGTAAGTGAGATACTATTAAGTCTTATGAAACACAAACAGAGCATGGATGCTTTCACATGGACCATAGTTGTTGCACCATGTATGAAAGAGGAGGAATAACAGACATGTGTCTAATAATACAATCAGTTACTGTATATTGAAGTAATATCCCACTTTTTTAACAGAATACTTACAATGTTTTTCAAATCGGTACTGCCTTCTTTTCAGCTATTCTCTTTTGTTATTCTTGGATACCTCCTTGTTTGGTATTTTACCCCTAACCGTTAGGATTCTATTGCATTTTAAATGAAAATACTGAGCAAAGGAATCCTATCTTACCTTGCTGGTGGCTATTTTCATGTGTATGTGAGAGCTGACAGATCAACTGCTGTATACAGTGCTATGCTCTTTCCCTGTGGACCAAGCATGACATGTATGTGGGGCAATTTTTTATTCTCTTCCCATCAACAGCAATTGGAGGGAATTACCACCAGGCCATGAGTTGATCATCTCACCACTTCCTGCAATGCGCTGGACAAAGGAAGGAGCCATAGTTGTTAGGTACTTACATGCTCAATCCACTGGTGGAACACTGCTGCCAGAACACATACGCCCAAATAGTTGCAGAGAGGATTATCATGACATTCCATTATCATCCTCCCAATGTTGCTCTATTTCTCTCTGCTGGCCAGGCTTGTCGTGGTGCACTTTGCAAAGTAGGATTTATCATGTCAGCCTGAACAGACACACTCAAATACGATCCCAAAAATTCAAGTAGCTGTGGAGATTCATAGGCAAGTATAGGGGTGGGTGGATGTGCAGGCCCTGGCTAAGATCTCAGATCAGCCATAACACTTCTGGCCTTGAAGCAGTCATTGTTCCAAGCCTGCCCTATTTAAGGAAAGTTTCATCTGCCAGGCTGCACCTGTCTTCCACTCCCCACCACTAACAGCAGCAGCAAATATTGTTCAAGGAAATTACACCATCACTCCATGCTCCTACATCAGTACTCCTACTAAAGCAGAATTTGCACAGTTTTTGAGGCCTGGTGAGGGTAGGACTGCTCCCTAATAGTTATTTAAAGCAAAGGAAGAGCAGCAGCTTCTGATATGGCACAGTGGTAAAGAAATATTCCAGCTGGATCTGGTTCTTGTGTGTCTCTCCAGACTACATTGTTTTTAATTACCTTTAATAAAAACATAAGGAGAACTTATTTTCTTTTTGCCACTGCCAAGGCATGCTATTTTGATCAATGGTGGATCTTTAAGATAGCTGCCCTCATCATCTTTGCTCTTTTCTATAGACACATTTGCTCTTGTCAAACCTAGTGTTCTAAGTAGGTAAGACTTTATTTTACACGCAAGACAACTAAATTTAGAAAGTGATGTAGAATGCATTTTTTAAAATCTAGGTTCTTATGTATTTTTTTCTGCACATAATGCTACTCTGTTGTGTTGCTTTAAAAATCTCCTGAACAGTTTTACTACATTAGGACTCCAATTCACAAAACATCATCCAGCTTGTAAAACCTAAAAATGCAATATGTCATCTAATCATACTGAATGGTCCATGACGGATACCACCTTTGAAGTGTGATACAGAGAGTCAATAATTTCAAATTTCTTGAACAAAATCAGTTCAATTTACCACCCATTTAGATGAACACTGCTACTTCCTCTGTCCTTGAACTGAAAAGAAGGTGAGTTAACAGGACATTCTCTTGTCTGAGATTCATACTAAATCTCTCTCAACAGTCAAGAAAAAGAAGAAAGATGTATTTTAGAGAAGAAAATGGATGCCACCGTATTTGACATGCATCTGGACAACTATCATGTTTTCAGGACTTAAAATGTTTTCTACCAATTTCAGTTAAGCCAACCAGACTAATGTGGACAGTTTGTCATAACTAAGAGTTTTATTCCCCTTCAAATGATGATCACTTTGCACAGTATGGAGTAAATGATGTAGTAACAACATTTCCATTAAAGATTCTTCATTAAAGCTATTATGAAAACTCACTGGCTCGCCTTAGGCCAGTCATCTTCTTTCTCTTTGCCTGATCTATCCCATAGGGTAATTGTGGCGGATAAAGTGAGGAGCAGGAGAGCCAAGAATGGTATACTGAACTCTGTGGAAGAAAGGCAGGATATATATGCAACCAATTAAATATGTAATAGCTAGTTCAAAAAGAATCATTAAATTATCTGAGAAGACATGCTTATCTCCAAGAGGTCAGAGTTTCTTGATATATTGTGTATTTAAATTATACATAGAAGCATATCCTATGCAAAAAGACCCTACGGACAGGTGTTTGAAAAATGTGTGTATTGTAAGAGATACACTTTCCAGAGAGCTAAGATTAACTGTTAAATGGCAAATCTAAATTTATTGCTTTGTATTGTGTGAAATGGGCAAAGGTGAAATGGGATCCTTACCCCTTCCTGAGGTTTACAAGCTAGGAGGAGGAAGGAAAAAAAATTCCTAATAATTTAAAGTGGGAAAAATTTCAAGGATAGCAAATAAAATTACAGAGTATGTCAGGAATTGTGACAGTCTTTCCTAGCTACTTCCACATATGAGGAAGAAGTGACAGCATGTATGTCAACACAGGAAACTGTACTATTTCTCAAATGCATGAAAAAGTATCTCCAAGACAACTGGCAATATTTTGTGTATTTAGCACAAATGACTCTTCTGTCTGAAAATGTATGTGACCCAAGTCTACAATAAATCCTAAATCTAGACACAAGAACTTAAAGCACAACCCAATAAATATACCTCTTTGTATTTTAAGCAACTGTCTTTATTATAATAAACACAGCCTTGGATTGAGTTAAAGTGATTAACTAGAATTGAGGTAACATGGTGAACATCAGTTTTTCACAGACTCACTTAGATTACAGACAAAAGTCCATAAAGCTGTGGCTAATTTTTCAAACACCAGCAAACTGACTACAATTTTGATCTGAAAAGTATGAATGTATCTATTCATTACATATTTAGATTCTTCATGCACCAAAAGCAGCTATAAGCCTTCCTTTGTAATTCTGACACAAAAGATTGGCATCTCTCATATACCTATTCTGGGATGAAATGTGCTGTAATCCACAATAGCCCATGCCACAAAAAATTAAATTTGTGTTCCAGAAAGTTACATTCATGCTACCTGGCTTCCTTTTGTTGTGTGCTTTTAAGTCAATTCTGAATGATGGTGACCCTATCACACAGTTTTTTTGGCAAGATTGAGGGAGTTTGCCTACGGCTGAGACAATGTGACATGCCCAAAGTCACACAGTGGGTTTCCATGGCTGAGTGGAGTTGCAGTCCAAAGCACAAACACTATACCATGCTGGCTCTCCTCTCCAAAACCTGTTATCTGAAACATACACACACACACACACACATATACATATATGTATGTAACAGGCATGTCACACACTCTCAGCTGCAGAAAACCCTTGGATATGGTCACCCAAGGGTGGCCATAAATCCTGAATGATTTGAAAGTACACAACAACAACGTAACACAATGATTTGAATCCAATTGCTAATCTCAGAATAATTCCATCCAATCAAGACTTGAACACTATATTAACACTTAAGTAAGCCTCAGTGGGTCTATCAGCATATGGATTCAGGTTGACCATAGCAATCTATCCATCCCCACATTTCAATGCTCACAACGCTCACAGTCTGCTTCTCTATTGTAACATGACAGCAATCAATTCAGCAACTCAGATTTTAAAGGCAAGGAGCGCCCTTCCCTACACACACGTACATACATTAATCCTCTGATCTGCACCTAGTCCTCTCTCTAAGAAGCTCAAAGCTCCTTAACATGCACCCACAAAACTTGTACCCAAACAGTTCTGGGACAAAACCTGACAACAGTACTTGTCATTAAAAAAAAAAAAGGCATGTTGCCTGCATACTGCCTCTGTCTGAAATGAGAATACTACTTATTACAAAGGAATCACAACCTACTCAATCTTGGGTCACAGAAAGCTATTAAACTTCCCTCCAAACAGGAGTCTAGCCAGCTCTGCCAACATCATAAGCGAGACAAATAAAAATAAAATAAAAATACAAGAGACACCCTCCCTTCCTTTCCTGTTTTTCCTCTACAAAAGGAGAACCAGAAATTCACAATACTGTTCTCAGGGAAGCCTAGCACCACTCAGAAATTAGTTTCCACTCTGAAACCTCCCCCCTCCATTTCAAATAGGCAAGCTACCCTAAAGTCAATTAAACACTGCATATCAATCTTCCCTCAAAAGAGACTTAAAAAGCCTTATTGTTGTGCCTCTCCTTCTAATGTTTGCCCACACACTGCCTTCACGCCTAGGCCAGGGTTCAAATATATATAAAAAATCATGGAAAAGACCCCAGGGGCCATCCAGTCCAACCCCCTTCTGCCATGCAGGAACCCCCATCAACGCACTCCCAACAGATGGCCATCCAGCCTCTGCTTAAAAACCTCCAAAAAGGGAGACTCCACCACACTCTGAGGAGCATATTTCACTGCTTTGACCCTCTGAAAATTCTTCCTGAGGTTTGGGTGGAAACTCCTTTCCTGTAGTTCGAATCCATGGCTCCTTGTCCTAGTCTCCGGAGCAGCTGCAAACACACTTGCTCCATCTTCAACAGGACACCCCTTCAAATATTTAAAAAGGGCTGTCCTGTCCCCCCTCAACCTCCTCTTCTGCAGATTAAACACCTTCAGCCTCTCCTCCTAGGGCAGGGCCTCCAGACCCTCCGCCATTTTGGCCGCCCTCCTCTGGCCAGGCTCCCGCTCTCTCGCTCTGTCTCCCCTAAACTATAAACCTGGGCCCACTGCCCTCTTTCTCTGGGCCTCCTGCCCCTCGCAGGGCGGTTGCGTGAGGGGAAAGGGCCGCTCCGCCGGCCCCTCAAGGGCAGAACTGTTCGCGCGGCTGGTGTTTTCCCCCTTAAAAACCAACGGGCCTATTTACTGACGACCGACCGGGCTCCTCGGACCCCCCGAGGCCGCATTCGGCCAGGAATGGGGCCCCGCAACGAGGGGGAGAGGGGACGAGGAGGCCCCGGGGCCCTCAGGCTCGGTGGCGGCCAGGCCCTCGACGCAGGCCTCGCGTCGGCCGGGCTAGGCCGGGGCCTTCCTTCTCCGCCTCTTCCGACCGCCGCCGCCGCCGCCTCGCCCTCTCCGCCCAGCCGCCCTGTTCCATCGCCCCCGCGCGGCCGGAGGCTCCGTCGGCTGCTTCGCTCGGCTGGCTCGCCTCTCCCCCCCGCCACAACCGAGTCTGGCTCCCTCTCCCCCCAACCCGGAGCCGCTGTCTATTCCTCGGCCCGTTCTCCGCTCCCCTCAGGCGAAGCGGCGCGCCCGCCTCCGTCCCTCTTTCTCCGCGCGGGGCTCTCCATGGAGGCGGCGAGAGGGCGATGAGGAGGCGGCGTCGGCGGGCAGGCGGAGGAGGAGGAGGAGGAGAGGCGGCGGCGGCGGCGGCGGCGGCACCTCAGAACCCCCGCCGCCGGGGCTGCTCGGGGCGGTTGTGAGCGGAGCTGCCGCGGCTCTGCGTGGAGTCCGTCGGGCGGGCCAGGCGGAGCTTCCTCGGGGCAGCAGCCCGGCCGGGGCCGGCGGGGCGCCTTTTCTCCCCTCCGCCGGCGCTTCCTCCCTGACGGGCCTTCCCCTCAGGACGGAGGAGGAGGAGGATGGCGGCGGCGGCGGCGACAACGGCGGCGGCCCCGACCCAGCTGGAAGCCGGTGAGTCCCCTCTCTCGGGGTCGCCCTGAGGGGCTGAGGCGGCGGCGGGCGGGCGGGCGGGCGGGCTTTGGGGGCGCCCTCGGCCCGCTTTAACCCCGCCACCGTCTCCTCTTCCCCTCAGAGCTGTACTACCTGATCGCCCGCTTCCTCCAGTCCGGACCGTGTAAGAAATCAGCCCAGGTGAGCGAGAGAGCGAGCGAGGACGGGGAAGGCGAGGGGGGCCAGGCGGCGCGTGGTTGGGGGTCCCCGGGGTCCCCCTCCTCCCGGCTGACCTCGAAGCCCTCCCGCCCGGCTCGAGGTGGGGAAGGGACCTCGGTGGCCTCGCCTCACGCCCTTTGTGTCTCTTTCCCCCCTTTCCCCAGGTGCTGGTGGAGGAGCTGGAGGAACACCAGGTAAGGTCCGGAGGGGGCCCGAAGGCAGGAAGTGGGATCCAGTCCGAAGACAAATAGGATCGCTTTTTTGGGAGGGGAGGGGAGGGGGGATCCACGATCCCTTCCCTCTTGGTGTATCAGTGGCCTCCTCGGGCTTGTGGGACAGCAAACGTCTCCCTTCAGACCTTCCTGCGGGGTGAAATCCCGCCCGAGGAAAGAAAGGACTCTTTGCTCCCTCCCCGCCTCGACCCGGCTTTTTATCCACCCTGAGGAGGAGTTCGCGTGAACTCGGGGAGCCTCCTGGCCGGCCGGCTGGCTGGCTGGCCTGGCTGTCAACCCCGCGCCGCCTCAGCTGCTCCTAACCGGGGCCAGGCGCGCCCAGCCCTTCCCGCACTGGACTGCTATAGCGCGATGATCCCACTTTCAACCTCCTACGGAATCCTTTCGGCCGGCCCCTCCCGAAACTGCCAACCCCAGGATCCCATAGGAGGCTGAAAGTGGGATCATCGCGCTATAACGGCCCAGTGCGGAAAGGACCCCGTCTGTATCCAGCCAGGGAAAAGTAGGGGCACTTTTCAGGAGTGGTCTAGTTTACACTGCTGTATTTTTTTTTTAAAAAAAGCGATGCTACGAGATATGGATGAGGCTGTGGGGCTCGGTGGCCTTCGCTGGGGTTGGGGGGAAATCCCAATCCTTGCCTTGAAAGGGCCCCCCCTTCCTGCCAGTTGGGGGCTGCCCGTAGGTGCCCCCTTGGACAGAGCCAGCCAAGCCCGGTGCTTGTCCAGACTGAGGCTCCTTCTGGGCCCATCTGGGGGGGGGCGGTTGTGGGGCCCGTGGGGGGCCTTGCGGGTGGCGGCCCCCCCCCCTTCCTTAACCCCTCGCCCTCTTCTTTCCCCCCTTCCTCCGCGGGGCCCCAGCTGATCCCACGGCGCCTGGACTGGCAGGGCAAGGAGCACCGGCGGAGCTTCGAGGACCTGGTGAGTGACGGCTGGCTTTGAAACTCCTGGCGGGGGCGGCGGTCGGGGCGGGGGGCGAGGGGGCTTCTTCCGCCCGGGACGCCCGGATGGGGCCGGGGAACTTCCCTGCTTTCTTGGCAGGCTGGAAAATTAAAGATGGTCGGAATCCTTGCCCGGGTTGATCCTCGGTTTGTATTTTCTGCACGGTTTTTCCCCTTTCCCTCCGAGAGGCGTCTATGGTAGAGGAACAGATACATATCTATATCTTTCAGAGGGAGGGTTATTTGAGGGCACGTACGAGGGGGTTTAGCCCAGGCCAATGGTGCTGCGCCTACCGGGCCCGAGTTCCGCGTTTGCAAATGAGACTAGCTCGCCGATTGGCCCTGGCTTCACAGACAGGAATTGGGGAGGGGAGGGTGGTTTTTTGCTGCATTAAGGAAGAAAAACGCTGCTCCTTTTAGAGCAAGAGGGTGGGCAGGATTTGTTTGTACAGGCAGTGATTCCCGGAGTTTGGAAACCCTTAAGGTGTGAAGTGAAGAATGTCAGTAAATACAGCCTTAAATGGACCATTTTATTTTGCTTGTGCATAAGAACAGCAGTGTGATCGGTTTAGGTATGAAGGGATACAGGAGCAGCCCCAATTTACAAATAAATAAATAAATAAATAAAAATAGGGCGGGAGAAAGGTGAGCAGAGCTGTTTTCCCGATCATTTTGTCACTCTGTGCTGGGGGAAGAATCCTGTGCCTTTAGATCCAGAGCACAGGCTTGCAGTGGGAATGCCAAGCGCCAAGTAGGTTGGTGCAGACTCAGAATGTGAAGAATACATGGTGTAGCTTTGCACTTCTGATCTGAAGTGGGCTATACTGGCACATACTAGACCATACACTTTTCCATGCCTTAGTCTCATTTTGAAATATCAGGATGTGCTGGTATAAATTTTGTGTTTGCTGGTACTCTAAGAAGCTACGGTTAGTGCATCTTCAGCATTCAATGTCTGCGTTTTAATTGACTATAATTTTTAATATGGTAGTGTTTATCTCGTAGCTGTGTTTTGTATATATAAATGGCCATGATTAAATGACATTTCTGTCCATCTTCCTAAAAATCCTACTAGTGAGTTTCCTGTCTGCTCTGTTTTCATAGGCTTGGCTTTTTCAGAATGCTTTTAGCATTTTTGCCTTATAGCCGAAATTTGTGCAGTACTGGGACTGAGCAAAGTGTGGCCTTCAGTTGTTGTTGGACTGCAACTCCTATTAGCCTTAGTCAGCATGGCCAGTGGTGAATCATTCTGGGAGCTGTGGTTTGGCACTGCTTGGAGAGCCATGCTTGGCCTACCTATCCTTGGCGTAATAATTGCTATTCATGTAGGTGCTGTAAGAGAACATTTACAAGATAAAGCACTTTAAAGACAGTTAGGTTGTGTTTGTGTGTGTATGCAAAGGGGTCTGCCTATTGGTGCAGTTAAATATCTGAATTATTGAATAGCTCTGCAAAGGAATATCATTCTGTGATACATCTGAGGAAGTGGGTTTATATCCATGAAAATTCATGCTAAAATGAAAACCTGTTACAAAGTGATGCCACATTCCTTTTTATCTCTCCCTTCCTCCTTTTTCTGCAAAGGAATTTATTTGTGAAATGGATTAGGGGTTTTGTAGATTTTACTGTAGATTTTTCTTTGACAAATATTTAGGCTTGTAGTCTGTTACCTCCAGCTTAACTGAGAATAGGCCAGTGGGCATGCAGTAGGCTTCCCTCCACCTCAAATTCCGTTCACCTCAAAGATTAGAGGAAACACCTTGATCACTGTAGCTAAACCCCCCTCCACAATTCTTATTCTTCCACAAATACTGTTTTTCAGGAAGTTAGCAATAGTGTGCCACTGGAGCTTATTCACATATTTCACTGGGTGATGAGAACATGGAGTGTTTCCAGGATCCTGATTTTCTTTCTTTTTAAATTTAGTGGCACAGAATATAGGGGACAAGTCATTATTTTCAGTGTTGTCTTTTTAATGTGTGCACATGCGCTGTCACGTCACCTGTCGACCTATGGCAACTCAATGAATTTCATAGGGTTTTCTTAGGCAAGAAGTATTCAGAGGTGGTGGTTTGCTATTGCCATTCTCAGAAATATAACCTACAGCATCTGGTGTACTTGGTGGGTCCCGATTCGCACATTAATTTCCAACTTATGGCAACCCTAAGACAACCCTAGAGTGTGTGACGTGCCCAAGGCCACCCAGTGAGTTTCCATGGCTGAGTGGGAAGTTGAAACCTAGTCTCCAGGGTCATAATCCAATGCTCAAACCACTACACAGTGCTGACTGTCAGTGCTGTTAATACTCAGGCCTAAATATCTTAAGTGAACTAGACTCTGTTCTTGCAAAGTAAGTAGTGACAACTCTGATTAGTATTTGGATGGAAGAACACCAGTGAATACCAGATGGTGTAGCCAATATTTCAGAGGCAGGAACTATTAAAACTACCTCTGAATATTCCTTGCCTAGGAAAACTGTATGAAATTCATGGGTTTCCCATAAGTTGACAGGTGGTTTGAAAGCACATACTAGCATAAAATTAAACTTTAGCAGAAATGAAACAGAAGCAAGCCAACACAATTAAAACTGCTTTAGAATTATATAAAATCATTTAAAGAAATACATTGCATTTTTTTCTCATATCTGAAAAAGTTGCTTTTCTTTTTTAAACTTATATCGGTCTTGTAACTGGTGCTACTTGTGAATTTGAGGAGATTCCCACAGTTTATAAGACTTCGTTTTTATGCCCATACAATGAATTAAACAAAACAGCATTTATTTGTAAGAAAACCTGCATAGGATTTTTCTAGTAGCCTTCACTGTGACTTTTTCTGTGATACTAAAATGCTGTTTCTGACATTCATGTCTGGGAGTCTCCTTTATTGGTTATATTTATATATCATCTTTCCTGAAAGGAGTTCAGTGCAGAGTACACAGCACTCTCCCCATTTTTTGCATCACAACAATCCCAGGAGGTGGGTCAGACTGAAACAGAATAACTGGCCCAAGATCACCAAAAGTTTTATGAATCTGGATCGTCAAAGTCCCAGGCTAACACTCTTAACTGCTACAAGACAATTTGTGAATGAATTATGTTTATCAAGCTGTATACTAAATATTATTAATATTCTACCAGTGGTGTTAATCATTGGCTGGACCATCTTCACAAACAGCTGCCACGCTAATTGTTAGCTGTACTTTCAACGGCTTTTTTCGTATGTTGAAATGGTTCCATAACAAATGTTGCTGCTATACTATTGCTGTAAAGGAACAAAACAACAGAATGCTCAGCTACTCTGATTGTTTACAGTTAGAAGTGATCATATTTGTTGTTAACAGCTGTCAAGTCAATGCTGTGAATTAGAGACTTCCAAGTCACCCTCTCATCAATAGCTCCACTCTGGTCTTGCAGACTCAAAACTGTAGCTTTCTTGACTGAATATCTATCTGCAGTGTGGTTTTCCCTTTTTTCCCTACTGTCTTTCATCTTACCAAGCGTTATTGTCTTTTCTAGTGAGTCATGTCTTCTCAAGATATGTCCAGAATAGGACAGTGTCAGTTTAGTCATCTTGGCTTTCAGGGAGAGTTCAGGCCTGATTTGCTCTAGGACCTTGTCTTTTTAGCTGTCCATGGTATCTACAGAACTCTTTTCCAGCACAACATTTGAAATGAGTTGATTATTTTCCTATCAGCCTTCTTCACTGTCCTACTTTCACAACCGTAGATAGAAAGTTGAAATACAATAGCATGGACTATCTTGACTTTGGTATTCAGTGATATGTCATGTATTCTTCAGGTATTTGGACACCTAATATTAGGGGGGGAAATGAAATGGAGAAAATAGAAGTTGGCATACTCAGCAGGTCAGTCCTTGAATGTACGTCACTATCTTTCAACTGTCAATACTACAATACAGCCTTTCCTTTAAAATGTTAAAGCAGTAGTTATAAATATTCCCAAATATTTATTGTGTTTAACCATTGGCCACTGCAGGAGAAGTGGCCCTCAAATTTAACCCTCATATATTTAAAATTTGAATGGTGGGATTCATTGGACATCTAATGATCTTTTTCTGTTGTATGAATCCTATACACTTCCGGTTTATTTTTTAAAAAATAGTAAACATGTTGCTAAAGTTTCTTAAATGGGCAACTTATATCTTCTAAAGTGTTTTTTTTTTCCTGGAAAGCTTTCATGTGGTTGCCTCTAAAGTTAAGTTGATGCTACCAAATTATTTCAGTTTAATTTTTACAATTTTCCACCAGATGTCCTGAAAATTGTAAATGGAGAATGTGAATAATTTGTTATAATACAACTAAGCTTTTCTTGCTCTACAACTGAAGGCTTGTATAGCAAGTCAGTGCTGGTCTGTGAGGTCAGTCCAGGTAGTTTTCAGAAAGATTGTCTAACAACAATTGTCTAGTAGCAACTAGTATCACAGAGAGTGAGAGATAGGATTGTTTTTTGGATCTATGTCATGGTGGTGTGCCTTCAAGTAATTTCCTACTGATGGCGCTCCTAAGGGGAACCTATCATGGGCTTTTCTTGGGCAGATTTGTTCAGAGAGCATTTGTCCATGCTGTCCTCTGAGGCTGAGAAAGTGTGACTTGCCCAAAGTCACCCAGTGGGTTTCCATAGCTGAACGGGGATTCAGCCCCTGATCTCCTGAAGTCCTAGCCCTACACAGAAATGATAATATTGTTTTGGCGTTTTTCCCAGTGTTCTGCTCTTGCTTACTCTCTGGTTCAGAGGCAAATCATGGGGTGAGGTTGAGATGAGGATGGTGTGCACTAGAATGGCACAATTTCATACTCTGGACTTGCAGAGCTCTTGCCAAAAGAATAATAGATCCTGGGTTTCAGAGGTGTGAATGTTGGCTCCATTCTCTTTGCTTGCAGCTTTTTTTTAAATACAAAACAAAGAGGTTCATTATTTGGTTACTGCCTTGTCTTTAGCAGGGGTGTTTGACAAACCCAAACCTCTTAATCTTTGTCCATTATCACCTGTTTTCCAGGGTCAAGTGGCTTTTAATTTGCAAATGAATTGATGCTACCTCCCTCTTTAAGCAGAATGTTTATGATTTCATGGAGAACAAAATAAGGAATGTGAAAACTAGTCAGTGTGTTCTGTTGATAACTTAGTGAATAGTTTAAAGTAGCTATTGATTTGAATCTGTGCATTAGTTTGGAGGATAAGGCCATCAGTGGCTGCTAATCATGATGGCTGTACTTTATTTCCAGTCCCAAATGGAGCATGTCATGTAGCGGTCTGAATGCTAGACTAGGACTCCAGAAGATGAAGGTTTGAGTACCTGCCCAGCCATAAAAATTCCCTGGGTTATCTTGGGCAAGTCACACTGTCTCAGCCTTAAAAGAGGGGAGTGACAACTTTCTTCAGAATAAACCTTACTAAAAAAGCCCCCTGCGGACTACCTTAGGGTTGCCATAGATTGGAAAAAAATTGAAGGCATGTATTCAACAACAACAATAACAGGAGGAGGAGAAAGAAGAAAGAACTAGAGGTGTTCATGTCCTCTTTATCGGTTGCTTGTTGGTACCTAACTGGCCATTCTGGGAAAAGAAGGTTAAATAGATAGGCCTCTGATCAGATCAAGCATGGCTATTCTTATGTCTTGTATTGGGCCACCAATATCCAGTTAGTTTCTCTTCTCCCACAGAAAACTAAATTCATCTTTCCCATCCCATTCTGCATCCAACCTTTCTTAATCTGTGATAGCTGCGTGAAAGAAATGAAAAACAAACATAAAGACTGAGATTTTTCACTTGTAGAGTTTTCGCACCTATGGGATTTTCTGCCATATGATATAGTAATGGCTTAAGTGGCTTTAAAAGGCTGAGAGAAAGATGTGGAAGGTATAAGAAGGAATTATTTAGTCATTATAATCAAAATGCACCTTCTGTTTCAAAGACAGTTGTTCTGAGTACCAGCTGCAAAGTATAACTAATGTTCTGTTGGCGGACCTCTCAGATATGTACAGCTGATCATTGTGGGAAATAAGGTACTAGGCTAGTTAGTCTGTGATCTGGTGCAGTAGGCCTTTTTGGAGGCTCAAGTCTTTCTGAGAAGAGTTCCTAATCTGCCTGGTGTACTCATTTGCTAGAGAAGCGGTTCTTTACTTACCGTAGAGAATGGAAGGAAGGAGTTTCTTAGTAACTCAGCTGTGTACTGGGCAAGCTAGAACTCCTCATCTCTCCTACTTTTCAAAAAGTTGAAGAGTGTTCAGGGATGAGCAACTGTTGTTCCTGGCCATTTCTTCTTTAGCAGAAAATTTAGTACCAGAGGTGGAAGCAGCACAGGCAGAATAGGGATGGGTTCTTGCCTCACAAAAAGATGAGTAGTTGAACATGTTTATAAATCTAACTGTATGCAATGTGAATTGAAACAGTTGAGTCAGGCAGGCTTTGCATAACTAAAGAAAAAACATTTTGAGCTTTCTGGGAGACCACTTGAAGACTTCTTCCAAAATGCGTCCAGGGATGACCTCTTCTTTTACTAGCCTTCACTTTTCTTCTCCTTTTCATTTCGCTGGCTAGACTTCTAGATCTGTATGTATGTGTGCATGTGTGTTTTTAAACGTGCTGTGGGCAGTTGGTGAAGCAGGCGTATCTGCTTTCTCTTTTTTCCCTATGTTTTGCTATTCACACATGTTCAGTAAGGGATTCTGGAGGCAGCTGCTGTTTATTTTGCCCATCGTACAGAGGACTGGCTAGACCCCGTTGTTTACCATGGATATACTGCTGCAACCCAACATCCAAAGTGTTTCTCTAGCCCTCTTTCATCAATCTACCAATGCTGATGCTGCTAAAAAAAAACCTTCTGGCTAGATGAAGGACATGGAGGAAAGGAGGGCAAAGGAGGCATAAAAAGACTTTGTGAAAAGGAGCTTCTTTGTCAGATGCTTTGTTAACTGATGTATGCCTTTATCTGAAAGTCCTCAGTTACTTTGTTGCTGTTGTTGTGTGCCATCAAGTCATTTCCAACTTATGGTGACCCTAAAGCGAACCTGTCATTGATTTTCTGGGGCTGAGAGTGTGTGATGCACCCAAGGTCACCTAATGAGCTTTTGTGACCAAGCAGGGAATCGAACCCTGGTCTCCAGAGTCATTGTCCACTCAAACCACTACACCACACTGGTTTTCCCCAGTTACCTATCTAATCTAATAGATGGTATGTGTATAGGAGTAAGGCTATTTCATTTTTGTATTGAATCTCCATCCACTGAAATCAAGAGGGCTAAACTGGTTTATACCCAGAGATCTTGCACAGAGCATGAATGCGCCAAATTATATTCACATGTCTAACAGAAGCTTTTGCAGCGTACTTGTAAAAATATTCACAGTCATTTATATGCCTGTTCATATTGTCTGTCCCTGTGTTTGTCAGATGAAAGCATTTAAAACATGAAAATGGGAAGTTTAAAGATGGGCTAATAATATACAAATGATCTGTCATTGTGGAAAGAATCACTTCAAGAACTCCAGAGAAAGTTTTTCAAGAAGATAGAGCAGAAGTCTTCATAGAACACTTTAGATAAGCTTCAGAACTTGTAAGAATGTGTTTTCTTCAACCCTATTCTTGAAGAACAGGTCTTCATTTTTTTATTATAATTTTTCTGCAGCAGACCTTAACCAAAATTCTCATTTCTTTGCGTCATAAATTTATATGCAACTTAAAGAACCTGGTGGAAAATGTATTAAGAATTTGGCGGGTGTCTGTTCAGCTCTTTGGGGAAAATATTGTGAAGCTTCTTGCACTGAAGCTGCTTCCAGATGGTAGGCTGGGAGGAGGTTGTGTGTCAGGCTTGTTGATTCAGTACACTTGGCACTCATAAATCAAATTATTGAGTGCTGTCATTCTTATTTCTGTTCATTATTGTTAGGTTTATTTTGTATTTTGTATTCTGAAAACTTCTCGGCAGTGGAATCTGCTGCCTTGGAGTGTAGTGGAGTCTCCTTCCTTGGAGGTTTTTAAGCAGAGGCTTGATGACCATCTGTCGGGATTGATTTGAGGGTGTTCCTGCATGGCAGGGGGTTGGACTGGATGGCCTGTGTGGTCTCTTCCAACTCTGAATTTCTATGATTCTATGATTCTTGTTGCTGTTGTTGCTGTAAACTGCATGGGATGTTTTTGGTGAGTGTAAAGGTGGAATACAGATTACCAGCTAAATAAAACAGAACTATGTATAAAGCGAGATGGAATTAAAATCTAATTAACAACAGTTAACAACAAGATTCAAGTCTATTTCCTGTGGCTTGAATAAGAAAAAAAATATCATTCTACACCAATTCATCACTATGTTTGTCAGTGCAAGATGTCACACTGCAGTTAATGGTTCCTTAATGACTGGTTTTAAGAACATTATCACTGTCTGTACTCTGCAACCTCTGACCTCATTCACCATATCCCGTAATGTGTATTTGTGTGTGTAAGTGCGTCTGTCAGTCCGTGAGTGGAGGTAGCATTTCATCCATCTCTTGAACTGAACAGTTGATGGACACCTGTGTCATAACAAAACTTATTATCTTTTAAGGTGCTGGAAGTATCTTTGCTTTAGCTGCATTAAACTGACGTTACTGCCCCTTCAGAAAAAAGTAAAAATATCTGGATAATGCTGACTTTGTTTTCCAAGAATGTTGTTCTGAAAGCACTGCATAAATGCTAAGTATTGTAGTAATATTGTAGTAGTCTTGCAGCCCATCAGTAGATTGAAAGTTCTGCATGTTTCTTAATGTTGTTTTTACTATCCTCCTCCATTTATTTATTTATATAGTGCCTTCACTGTACATGGCACTTTACAAGTAAAAGAACAAAACAAAACAAAACTTCAGGGTTGCAGTTGAATTGAGATATGACACAAAAGGAAAAGGGGATGGCAGTGTGGGAGGGGATTAAGCCTAGCAGATACTGCCTCTTCTTCTCCCCTTCTGAGGCCACAGCTGTGGCAGTTGGGGTGGAGAGAGGGCTTTTTATCATGTTGTTTCCTGCACACCTGTCTTTTTGGTAAAGGGTATAGAATTCACAATGGGCACTTCTACAAGGAAGAACCCTTATTTCTGAGTCTGTGTAAATTCATTTTTTTAAGATTATGATTAAAATGTAGAATTCTGTCTAGCCTTATAGTTAGTGTTGCCAGGTTTTCAAAATAGCACTAATGGACAATCAAAATTAATGACACACAGGTTTGATACTCAGGAAGTAGCTGTTAACAAGTTTGTGCTCTACCTAAACACCAAAGGAAAGAATTGATTTCCCTGAACTTTGCCATGTGTTTCTCTGTAAAATTAACATTGTCCATAGCCACAAATTACACCATGTGCATGCTTCTGTCCTTATGAAGGGCCAACACCTCAAAATACAGGATTTTTTTGGTAAGTTGTTCAGTCTGTATAAAAGCTTTCCAACACTCAAATCAGGGGCATCCCTCATAATAAGGGAGAGACACCTGCCAGTCTTATAAGTGGCAAGGTTTCTGGTCTTCAAATGTGGGACGTCCCTTATAATAAAGGATACCTGGCAATCCTGTTTATAATTTAATATTTCTGGAGAAGCTATGACAAATTTTAGCCACTGTGTGACATGAACATGATTTCAGAGTAAAAGTGATCATTTGAACCTCATCTTATCTTTAAAGAAAGACATCGTAGTCTCATCTGAAAAAAGAAAGAGATTCAGCATCAGTATGGGAGAAAGTGTTATAGTGCTGTTGTGCTGGATTTTTTTGAGCTTCAGGCATCTGTAAAAATGTGAAAGGGGGCCTTTTTCTTCAAGCTTTAATTCCTTGACTTGGAAGAGTTTTGTTCGTAGTATTTCATTATTCTTAGGTTAAAGGATAACTGCTAGTCTGTTCAGAAGACAAATTAATTTGGTAATTCCTTCATTGCTTTTTTAAAAATATAATTAATTAGTGGAAGATCCAAAGTTATGATGGGTAGCTGTGTTTGGGTGTCTGTGTGTATATATGAAAGACAGATGCAGGATCCTTATCAGCAGCAGCCAGGCCACTCACTGTCATGAGACACAGGTAAAGGGCAGGTTTTGCTTTGACTGCCTCAGTATCTTCAAATTCAACCTTCTATTGCCTAAATAAAAATTAATGGTAGCCATTATCTTATATGAGGGAAAATGTGCACAGTACTCATTTATTGCAAGGAGTCCATCTTCCTCTCTGTATAGGAGGGCCATTGCTGGGCTCATTTGAAAAAGTTTGTGGGCTGCTGCTCTCACAGTCTTCCAGAAAACATGGCTGTGATGACTGGGGAGTTCTGGGAACCATAGTCCAAGTTAGCTTCTTAAGCTCAGTTTTAAAAATTCTGAGATTTCAGACCCCAGAGGAATAAATGTCTGAATAAAAGGGGAATACCATAAGCTGTATCTTCATGTAGGAATACATCTACCAGCCTGGGCCAAGGCTCAGGAACAGTCCTGCTGCACAGAGACCCTCTGCAGACTCCTGTGGGATCCCGGTCGTCTGGTATCCTGAAAATATCAGAGACCCTCGCTACCGTGTTAACTGTTACAGTCCTTTCACTTTTTTCAGCTCTCAAAATCCAGGATGCACTATGTTGATAGAAGGAAGTTTGATTAATTTTGATTCAGGTGCCTGTTGACTAAGATTGTTTCTTTTTCTTCTGGAAACCAAGCATGGACTGGCACACAATAGCTTGGGAACCAGCACTCGTCCACGCACCACCACTTTGAATAGCACTACATGTGAACTGATTGCCCTAAGTATATGTAATTTGGATCTTTGATCATTTATGTTTGTTTTTATTATGCTTGTGTAGAGGAGACTTTTCCATGCAGCTTCGCCAACTAGTATCTATTCAGTATCACCGATTGACCTTCCCGTTTTTTATTTGCTCAGTGTATTGTGATGTGAATGGAGGGCTATAATGTTTTTAATTAATAATGTATTTCACCTCCCCAAACTTTAGTTACTTCAGTTCCTTTATAGTTTGGTAACAATGTTATGTATTGATGTCAACAATTGTTAAAATGTTTTTTAAACTAGCTGTAATACTGATACCACTTAATTTCAACCCATGGACCAAAATCCTAGTTTAGGGGGAATCCTAGCTTCCAAAAGCTAATTTTTTGAATTGCAGCTTATAAAATTTTCTAGCCATGCTGTCTTAGGGATTCTGGGAGTTGTATTCCAAAAATTGCTTTCCAAAGCTCAGGCATTGACACTGATATAATGCTTAACTATAGTCTAGGCTGGAAGATGGACATTACTTGCCTGTTTTAACTGAAGTGGATATTCTGAGCAGGTATATTAATCAATATCTTGTCAAACGTTGGCTAAGGTTAACAGTAGTTTGGCGCAATGTCTGAGTTGACTAACCAAGTTATTTTGATTGTCCACCGCACAAAGCAGGGTTCCAGTTTTTTTCCTTGGTGTCTCCAGTTAAATAGAATCTTGAGCAGCTGGGCGTGGGAACATTATGGATATATGAGGGGCCAACCCCAGTGAAAATATACCGTGGATATGCAATCAGTTCCCATAATCCATGACCACTGGCCATTCTAGGTGGGGATGACAGGAACTATAGTCCAAAACAGGAGGTCACAAAGTTACTTATCATTGGAGTAGAGAACAGTAGGACAGATGGACAATTAATCTGAAACTAAGAAAGCTTCCTGAGAAAGTTTAGTTCATCTGTCCTTTGAAATACCAAACCCTGATTTGGTGTGATGTCTACTGAGTTGTAGTCAGACACTTGTTAGGACGAAGGGCTTACCACTTTCTGAAAGCTTTCTTATGCATGCAGAGTTTTGGATATACCCTCTTAATTATGCTTAATTAAAGCATTTCAAAACATCACCGCACAATGGGGAGATGTAGGTTGTTAAGAAGTTTGGAATTGCATGAAAGTGTTGTTATGCCCAAAGTGATGCATAAATGAGGTGGACATCTCCATCTCTGTGAATTGGGAAGCCCTTTTATGCATTGCACAGTGCTCTGAATGAGGCTGTTCCTCTCATTTATCCCAAGAACAATAGCTCACACATTCAGTTTGCAGGAGGTAAGTCTACGATACCTGTGGGTCGGAAGAGGCTGGTGTTGATATGTTGCCCCCTTTCAGCCTTGCAATTTGGTGTTTTGAGGTTCTTGTTTGGTTGTGTTATTGTTGTGTCAAGTCATTTCCTAAGGCAATCCTATCATGGGATTTTCTTGGCAAGATTTGTTTATGGGGGCGAGCAGTTGCCATTGTCTTCCTCTGAGGCTAAGAGAGCATGACTTGCCCAAGGTCACCTAGTAGATTTCCACAGCTGAGTGGAGATTTAAACTCTGGTCTCCAGAGATGTAGTCCAGTGCTCAAATGACTACGTCACACTGGTTCTCACTTTTCTTTTCTTTTTTCCCCTTTCTTCTTTCTTTTCTCTCTTTCTTTCTTTCTTTCTTTCTTTCTTTCTTTCTTTCTTTCTTTCTTTTTTGGGTAGGCAGGGGTAAGAGGTCAGTTAGGCAGGAAGATGGAACTTGTCACTCCAAAAAAAAAAAAAAAAAAGCTTGCGTATGGGGGAAAATAGATTGTGTCCACTCCCTATAAATTAAATTAAGAAAAGGTCTGAAAAGTGCTTGTCCTTTTTAAAACTACAGGTAGCAGCTAATGCTCACATCCCTCCAAATTACTTACTCAAGATTTGCGAGCGAATTGGACCCTTGTTAGACAAGGAGATCCCACAGAGTGTACTTGGTGTACAGACTTTACTTGGAGTGGGTCGTCAGTCCTTGCTACGGGCAGCCAAAGGTAAGTTGTATGATATTATGAATCCAAGTTTGTTTATTTAGATTTCATTTTTTTATTTCAAAATCTATATCTCTCTTTTCAGGGATACTGAATATGACTTCTGAAAATGTTATGTGTGTTATAAAACTGACCATACATAAAATAAACATTTAATGTAAAGTAATGTATTGCTTTAAAAGTAAATTGCTCTCTGCTAGATGTTAATACTGTAAATAAAGAAATGGGCAGACGAAAAATTGAAATATGTTGAAATATTTGTTATAGAAAGGGCAACACTGATTCTTATGAGGGATTCTTGTCTGTCTTTTTTTGCTTTTTGAATAACTATAAGCAGTAGCCGTAAATGGTTTTATGCAAAAGGAAAGGATGGCAAGAAGCTGAAGGAAATTTTTGGTATTCATAGTTTTAGCAGGAAAAGGCAAGCTTTGTTGCAGAGGTTGACTACACAGTTCAGGATTTTCACCAGTTTTGAATCTGGTTTAAACAGATTTCAGGCACACATCATGGAAAGGATCGGCATTTGCAGCACTCCACAGAGGCAGGCCTCCAGAACTACCTGTAAATTATGGAAAACCACCAAATGTGGGTAAGGAGTGCTCTCTTATCATCTTTAAGTAATTATTTTAATGTAATTTTTATGTGTCAGCCCTTTGAAAACTGGATTTTTTTCTTCAGCCCAGATGTTAATCTTAGATTTTTTTGCAACCAAGAAAAATGTTAATGGGCTCAGATAGTAGCAGTTCAGTGGTCAGAGTATCAGCAGCAGTTCATGTACTTCTGGAGTACATGTGGAACACCCTCCAACATGCCCTCGTATTGTTTTTTCACTCTGTAAGGAAAACTAGTTTTATAACTCATCTACCTTATTTGATGTCACAAGATAGGACCATCCATTCCTTGTTTGGGTCTCCTCTTCTCTCCTTTCTTTTTCCTTCCTTTCCCACCCCTCCCCTTCCACATTGAAAAGGAACTACAACTGTTAAATGTTGCAATGCCAGTTTTTGATTATGCCCAGGAATAAAACATTTAAAGATAAAATTGAAGGAATGGCAGCTGTATCATGATTTCAGTGAGCAAAAACTGAGGCTACAGTAAAAATAATGATTTCAAGTCTCTGTTTCTCAATAGAAAAAAAGTTCAGAAAGCCTCCATTAATTGTATATGAGTATCACAAATAATAGAATCAGTGTCAAGGTGGGAAGCCTGGCTGAAAAATAAAAGCATCTGTTTGAAACAAATGGAAACTTCTGAAAGATAGTAGAAGCAGGGAGATCAAGAAAGTATATTATATTTTCCTTCTAAATTTGGTTTCTTTCGCTTAGTGCCCAGCTTTCTGTTACTATTGCTAAGTACAGTATTATTTAATATGCAAGTCAAGACTGCCAGGACTGGTGCAAAGAAACTGTGTACTCATTCTGGTCCTGTGGACCAATGATGCATAGCATCATTCCCCTTGAGCTATTGGAAAGGAGTCCTGCCCAATTATTGAGGACCTCTTTGGTCCAACTTGAAGTGGTAGCAAAGCTTTTGTTTTGGAGCTGGGATAGAGATGAAACTATTTGCTCTCTCATCTTTAATGGAAAAAGTATCCCCAAATTTGCATAAGATCCAGCAATAATTCCATATTTATGGAGTTTTACTTGACCCGCCATTCATAACTGCCAGAAAGGAGCCTGAACAAACTAACTTTGGCCCAGTTCTAATCCTGATGTGTGGTGCTGCTGTTTTGCAAACCTGTGCTTTTGCAACAGAAAAAAATTAGGCATTAACAGGAGGCAAGTTCAAGAAAAATGGAATCATGATTTTTGCCTTTTGTGTATCCCCCTGCTTTTCAGTAAATATAATCTGTGCCAGGCAGACAACTGGATATGGACGTTTCAGCCATTTGTTCCCATCATCCTTCTATCAGCACATCAAGATGCACAAGAGGATTCTGGGACATTTATCATCTGTATATTGTGTAGCATTTGATCGCAGTGGGAGAAGAATTTTCACAGTGAGTTCAACAAAAGTGAAATAATCCAGAACAGTGGCTGATTTGAAGTGGAGTGTTTGGGATTTGTTTTTTCTTGTCATGACATCTTTCCAGACAGAAAGAAGGAAGACAGGAAGAAAATACACTTGTTGTATATAGCATTAATGTACTATATATTAGAGTTTCCAATTTTCCAAAAAGGAATGTTGTCAGATATTCTTGGTTTTATGTTAGCTTTTTGAAAAAATAACTGATAAGAGATACCATAGAAGTTGGTAGGTCTTTGTGCTCGGCCTTAGTTCCTGGTTTTCATGAAACTAGGCAGCTATCTTGAGTCTTAGATTTGGGAAAAGCTAGGGTATAAAAAAAGATAATAATCACAATCCCGTTAAGAACATCAGAAGAGCTCTGCTGGACCAATGCAGTCATCCATCTTGTTTCACTTTCTGTGACCCACAGTTGCAGACTAGGTGCTTGTGAAAAGCCCATAAGGCAAGATGCTGGTAGTTAGTTGGAAGTTGGGAATACAGCAGGCATATTTCTAGGCTCATAGTTAAAAGAGAGTGGTACTTCTGCATGTTACACTTTGGATGATGTTTTTTGTGTGAAACATTAGGGTTCAGATGATTGCTTGGTGAAAATTTGGGCTACAGATAATGGACGTTTGCTATCAACGCTCCGAGGACATTCGGCTGAAATTTCTGACATGGCTGTTAGTTATGAAAACACCCTCCTTGCTGCAGGCAGCTGTGACAAGGTAGTCAGAGTTTGGTGTCTCCGAACCTGTGCACCCATAGCAGTGCTGCAGGGCCACTCAGCTTCCATCACTTCCATACAGGTAAGGCAAGCAAACAAACATAGTGATTGTGTTTTGACCTTTCTTTAGAAGTGAGATCCAAAACTCTTCTTTTTTTGCTTGTTTACATGTTAATATTATCTCAAACATTTTATGGTTTTGTATATTAAAAAGCTTGTGTTGGTATTGTTTGGTGCTTCCTTATAGCAAAAGAATGACGATGACAACAACAACAATTATTATTTAATTCTCACCTTTCCCTGTGGATTGAAGAGGGGAACAACAAATTAAGATACAGCAATAAATAGACATGCAACACCATTAAAATACATGGACACCAATTAAAATACATGATCAGCTAAAAGAGAGTAACATTAGTTTAAAAACCACACATATTAAACAATCAATTTATAATTTAAAACTCATGATTTAAAGACCATCTGGATAGGTCTGCTGGAAGAGATTGGTCTTTAATGCTGCTTTAAAGTTAGACAGCTTATCCAGGTGTTGAATCTCGTCTGGCAGGTCATTTCACAATTAGTGGGTGGCTGAAGAAAAAGTCCTCTGGTTAACAGTTGCCAGCCCGTTCCTGGTTGATGACGTAAATGTGTGAGAAATACTGCTCCTTTTTAAGACAGCACTGGGGACAGAATGACACTTTGCAGTATGTCATATAACAGCTCCTTTTTTGAGGAGCAGCTATCCCCAACCATCACCATCAAGAACCTACTCAGGAGGTAGGACTGGAATCATTGAAACACAGTGCCCCCAATTCCCAACCCTTTCAGGTGTTCCAGAAAGATCCCATGGTCAGTGGTATCGTACGCCACTGAGAGGTCCAAAAGCACCAACAGGGACACCTGTTCATGCTCAGGTGAAGATCACCAAGGCAACCGTAGCAGTCTCAGCTCCACATCCTGCTCTGAAGCCAATTTGAAATGGGTCTAGAGAACCTTAATCAGCTCAAGACAAGCCTTTCAGCTCAAGAGAGATCTTTCTTGAGGCCAGCTACCTATACTAAGTACCCATGTGGCATACAGATAGCAAAATAGCTGCTGCTAATTTTTTATAAGCTGGAAGAATTTTTTTAAAAAAACATGCAGACTGTTTGCAATAACTTTCTTTTAATTTTTAATCTTTAGTTTTCTCCAGCAAGAAAAGGAACAACTCGATACCTCACTTCTACTGGTGCTGACGGAACCATCTGCTTCTGGCAATGGCACTTAAATACAATGAAATTTAAGTACGTATAAAGTAGTTTATTTCTTTTAGCTGCCACTTCCATCTAGGGAGACAATAATCTACAGTAACTATTGGTTCAGCTTAATGTGTTGAGCAAAATGGCCTAGTTGTTACAGTGCTTTGAAGGAATTTGATTAAATACCTTTCTTGAGTCAATATGTGAGTATTATAATATTTAAATCAGTGCTGATAAATCTGTTAACTGAAAAGCAAGCAAATCAATAGCTCCCTTTCTTTATCTTGAACGTTTATGTTTTGGATTGAGAACACAGAACTATGACACTGGCCTTTTGGTATCTGGCACTAATGGGACAGGTACTTCTTTTCCTTTTTGCTGTAGCCCTTTGGGGCACTTAAAAAAAAGAGCTTCAGAGGGATTCTCAGCCTTGTGGAGAAGGGTTTTATGTGCATGGGGCACTTGGAAGGGAAGTGGGAATTCTGATTCTGGAGAAAGCAGTGGGATCCTAAAGAAGCACATCATTAAATTCTGCTTTCTAAGCTCTGAAACAGAGGTTCCCAACATTGCCACTTAAGATCTTTCTAACCTGGGATGTATTTATTGTTTGATTTGATTAATTTTGTCACTTTGTATTAAAACTTTTCTGATGCTCTCAGGGATTGACTCTGAGACTTCTTGCATGCAGTGCATGGAATCTTATGAAGTGATGATGTCTCTTCAAGAGAAATTCCTAAAATGTTTAGGTCTTTTTCTTAAGATTTTTTTTTGGGGGAGGTGTCCATAAATGCTTTTGTATAGCATATTACAGTTAGTATATACATAATTCTCTGTTAAAACAACTTACATAGTTAGTCAGAGTTAGCCAAATCCTATTTGTATATTTGTTAAAGAGATTTTTCTTTGAAAGCTTCCCTAGATTTCTCTAGATGTGCCTTTGGAAAATTCAGAGTGCCATCTTCTGGCAGTTTTCTATTCCAGAGAAGGTATAATTTGTCAGTCTTAAATATTTCCATTCAGGAACTTGTTATGACCAAATTGCAAAAAAAGCCAATTCCATTTGACTTAATAGAGGCACTCACAACTGCAAACAATTTGGTTCCAAATGGATTTGGTTTAGTTTTGATAGGCAACACACTCAGAGATCTCTTGCAAGCAGATGGAAAAAGTTTATGTTTTCACCTAGTTGGTAATCTTGTTCATATTCTGTGATTTGCTACATTTTCTTGCAGTTAGCTATCATACAAATATAAATTGTGTTCTTAACTGGGTTACAATAACCTTTGCTACACTCAGTGTAAAGTTGTTAAAAATGCTACATATTTACATTTCAGGGATCGGCCGGTCAAATTTGCTGAGCGGTCCCGGCCTGGTGTTCAGATATCTTGTTCATCTTTCAGCTCTGGTATGTACAAGTTTTCCAGCAACAGAAATTACCTGGAGAGTATAAACATTTCTATGAAAAATATTGCTTCTTGTTTTTCAAAGAGCTTAGAGTGATTCTGTGAGGGGAGGGCAGTGGGGATGACAACAGACAGCTGAAATGGCTAAGATTATGCATATTTCTGAAAGATGCTAATCAGAACCAATATTAATTGCCAAAAATATCTAGAAGTTGGTTGGGAGCTAGCAAATTAGTTTACTTTGCTGTACTTTAGAAAGATAATTGATAAAAGTTTTACCTAGAGGCAAAATAGACTAGCATTAACTGTTTGCAGTACTGTGTCATTAAATGTGTGTTGAGTCCTGGTAATTGATTTTTCCAGGAGCTGATTTCCTAGCAGGTTTTGTTTTGGGGGTAGACTGTCTTGTTAGGATCTTTATGTTTGAACATTTCTACTGAAGAGAAAATTTTTGTTACGCGTTCTATCCTGTTTCTCTTCTCTTTGTCCAGTCATTCAGAAAATCACTTGATGTTTCATCCTATATCAGAGTGAATTTAAGTGTTGCTTCAAATAGGAGAATTTTCCAGTCCAGTCTTCCCAAATTAAAATAATGATACAGTAACTCTGAAGACACAAGATCCCATCTAATTTTTGAAGCTAAGCAAGATCAACCCTGGTTAATACTTGGATGGGAGACTGCTAGCAGAGACCAGATGCTGTAGGCTATATTTCGGAGGAAAGCAATGACAAACCACCTCTGAGCATTCCTTGGCTAAGAAAACCTGTGAAATTCAGAGGGTCAAGACAGGTGACTTGAAGGCACAGCTGAAGGAGAAAATAGGCATTCTGTATTTGTCACCTTGTTCCTTTCAAATTTTGATTTTAGAATCTGCAGTTTGCTTTTGTGAACCAGCAGTTTTATTGCTTGCCTTTTCTGTTTCCTCTCTCTTGTTTAGGTGGTATGTTTATTGCAACAGGGAGCACTGATCATGTCATAAGAATATATTATTTGGGCTCTGAATCTCCAGAAAAAATAGCTGAGCTGGAATGTCATACGGTAAGAGAAGAACAGGACATTGCTGTTTCCTCTACTTATTGAAACTTCTGCAGAGATTTAGGTTTTACTCTATTTTATTTTTTCAAGTTTTCTCCAAGAAATAAGAACTGTCCTACATGCAGACTTCTTTATTCTCTTCATTGGGTCACACAGCTTGCTTCTTCAAAGAAATAGGCAGGAAGATCCTTGTAAAGTAGTAGGTGTGGTGCTTGCCTTGGAGCCTTCTGCCTGCCTGCAACTCCTGGTTTAGGTGCAGCCATTCTTGTTATGCACTAAGTCCTCCATATTTGCAGGTTTCCCTTTCACAGATTTGATTATTTGTGAGTTTCTCCAACTCCTCCTCCACTCAATCTCAAGCTTTTTTATGGGAACCTTCCCTCTCGCGGGCTCTGATCAGGCCATGCATATCCATTAAAAACCTGCCTTTGACCCTCTTCCTCCTCCATCAGCCCCTGCCTGACCAGCTCATCCTAATTTCTCAGCACCACAAACCCTCTCCTGACACTCCCCAAACACCCAGGGAGGAGATGATCAAGAGAGAAGAAGTGTAGGGCCACCATGCCAAGCCACCCCTTTTCCTGACCTGGTTTGGACACTGGGTGCCCACTTTCCCCACTATATCTCGGCCCCCTTTCCTCAGATGCACACACACATACTTTAATATTTGCACTTTTTCTACTTATGTGGGGGTCCTGTGCCTCTAATCCTAGCAAACGTGGATGGCCAACTATTTATAAAATATTCATGCTAGTTGACCAAGACCGCCTATAATAAGCAAACGAAAGGGATATTAATCTGAAAAATAATGCCATACATTGTGTTGGTTGTCCTGTTGAAGACTATTGCTGCACGTTTCTCTTTCAGTGTAAAACATTTGATTGTAAGGAAAAGCAATGTATGTTTGAGTTTTGGTCATAGCAGCTTGGCTGTTAATGTATAATCAAGGTGCATGACATTGTGAGTCCCTGCATTGTCTGCACTAAATGATGTGTGATGAACTGACCAAGATTTTGGGTTAACAGGTAAAGAGGACCAGGTGCTTTTCTTTGTACAGCCAATATTTCGGACTTCTAATTTAAGCATGTTTGGTATCCAAAAGAGGGATGGCAGCTGGAAAATATGTCAGAGGCCTCTGCCAGCAATAGTTAAACAGAGTTATCTGATGTTCTTGAAAGATTGATTTCCATAGGACAGACCATCTGACTTTAAATGATAGTCCTATTACCATACATTGTTCCTGGTACCTCCTGTTTGGCCCTGCATTAGTCTACTTGTAAGCCGTGGATCAGTCACAGAGAGGGGATACTAACCCACAGATCAAGAAGCTTGCTGCTAAGGCAGGGTGGCAATGTGTAGCCTCCTCAATGTTGCTAGACTGCAACTCCCATCAACCCTAAATAGCATAGCCAATACTAAAACATGCTAAGAGCTGTAATCCAACAACTGGAGGGCCACACTTTGCTCACCCATATCCTAATAAGTTTGGAACACTTAAACGTTTTTGTCCAGGAGGTAGAGCACATGAAATTGAAAATCGGGAGATTTTAGCACATTGATTAAAATAATGCTTTTCTAATTTTTAAGGACAAAGTAGTTGCTGTTCAGTTCTGCAACAATGGAGATAGGTAAGCTTTCTTCTTACATTATAATGGTGCCATTTTTACATAATATAGTTTAAGCTCCTAAACAAGGAGCTGAAGTGACCAGTTCTGAACTTTTGCTAAAGAGGAATAGATTGTCCTTTTGCTGCTGTGTGTTCCTCTTTAACTGTGGTCATATTTTGGGGTAAACCAACTACTCTGAGTTCCACAGATAAAGTTCAAATGTTATTATCTTCCTATAGAATAACAGATAGGTAGCATTTTAAAGAAACAGTTCAATTATTTTTTTCCTTTCCTCCCCTTGTTTCTGCTATAAGTTTCACAAGATACATTTTTTTTTAAAAAAATACAGCTTTCATGTACACTGAATTTTCAGCACCAAATTTTCTCGGAGGCTATCTAGTAGATGTTAAGAAAATGTAATAAAAGTTGACTGATGTGTATTGTGCCATATCTCATATTAAAATTTAAAATTCATTAAGTTCTGATCACAGATATTGGACACTGCTGCGAGATGATTATCTTTTATTTTTCTGACACCCCTAAATCACTCTGCCAGAGTAAAGAAAACATGAGGCAACTAGAAGTAGATTTGTATGCAAGAGAAGCTTGAGTTTTGTTCAGCTGTGTTATTCAGAGCAGAATCTTAGATTTTTACTTCTGTGTTGGTGATCTTAGGTTCTTGTAGGGAATAAAGTAGACCCAGCAAACCAACAGTCTACCTACCTCTTTACAGGTGTAATTCATTTTTTGTTTTAAATCTTCCATACAGATTAAGATTTGTCAGTGGGAGCCGAGATGGAACTGCCAGAATATGGCAATATCAGCAGCAAGAATGGAAGAATATAGTATTGGATATGTCTACCAAAATGACTGGGTAAAAGACAGAAACCTATTTTTAATTTAGCATTTTACAGACAAAGGAATGTAAATACAGTAATTCAAAACATAATAGGATGAATTTCTGCAGTTGCAATGTGCAAGTGTATATACGCTCCACACATGATTCTTCTTGTCCAGCATATCTTCTTTCTGAATCTTTTAACTGTCTGGCTGCTACAGCAGCTTTTGTGCAATCCCCAAAGTTCTAAGGGGAAAAAAGCCTCTTTCTCACCTGTCATGCATACAGCTTTTTGCAGTGGTATCCATGGTAGCACCGTGCTCTTCTAGTGTCAACCTCCATCCTTCTGGTGGCCTCACACCAACATGTTACGTGTGGCACGTGGAGCTTGCTGTTGTACATTTGTTAAGCTATAGCAAAGTACATGTGTAGATGCGTTCCACTAGGGAGCAGCACTGGCCTACTTTCCAAACTGTACCCAAATGGTTGTTAAGCCAGTTCATGCTAGAGGGAGCTCTTGTTCCACTGCAAGCTGAGGTTCCATTAAAGAAAGTCAGCAAGCAAGTGTTGAGCATGAAACACAAAAAGGATAACTGCCAGGAGTGTTCCTAACTGGCAAATCCAATATAATGTCAGTTGTTTTGTACAGGGCTGTTCAAGCCTCATTTCTTGTTAAAGGTCCCGCTGTGTTTTGAACAGTTGTTCTCTTTTAGCACCATTTTTTTTTGTATAGTATTTAGATTGCATCCTTATGTAGATAGTTTTTTAAAATACATTATTCTAGAGAAGTAGGGAAAGAGAAGGTAGTTGAACTAATACTTTTTTCTGTTCCTTTTTCTAAAACAGAAATTGTATGTGTTTCTAACTGCTTCCTGTATTACCTTGAGATGTATTGACCACACTGTGTTCCTGTAGTCCTGGGAACTGTCAATATATTGTCCACAAAGTACATCTTCAACCTAATCAAAGTAGATCCCAGTAGTTGTGTTGCTGGTTTCCTACTGTCCTTTATGAAATTTAAGACAATTTCAGAAGAATCTTGCTTCTCCTGAGAGCAACTTGTGTAAAAACCATTACATCACAGCACAAATCCACATGGATTTCACTGGCAAAATCACTAGGCTGAAAATAGTCTGCTGCCGACAATC
This sequence comes from Ctenosaura bakeri, assembly GCA_948474755.1. NCBI lineage: Eukaryota > Metazoa > Chordata > Lepidosauria > Squamata > Iguanidae > Ctenosaura > Ctenosaura bakeri. The sequence goes on from CAOLHI010001502.1 coordinate 211,022, forward strand.
TTTTGCAAAATTAGTATGTGTGATGCACATGCAATGTAGCTTTCCTTTAGGTATTCTCTCATGGATAAAAATGTTTAGACCTGCATTAGTCCTTTGGCCTCACCACCATTTTTTTTTTGGTAAGATTCCAGTAATCAGGTTCCGTGGGGGCACCTGTGTGATGTAGTGATGGAAGGGGCTGAACGGGGGTCTCAGGACAGCTAGGCTTAAATTCTTACTGTGCCACGAAACTCACAGCATGTCCTTAGGCCAAGTCACATACACTCAGAGTCGTCGAACTTAGGGAAGCTGTGAGGGTAAAGTGAGAGGGAGAAGAACCAGGTATACTGCCTTTCACTCGTTGGAGGAAAAATAGGACATAAAGGTAGCAAATAAGGTTTACTTATAAATTAAGACCAAGTAAAATGTTATACTTAAGAGAAATATCATTTGCTTTCTGGTTTTTTTCAGATTATGCTGTTGATTACTGAACTGGGGTTGCATCTTTAAGGGAAGGAAGGGATTGTGGTAGCTCGACCACCGTCCCCACCCTAGTGGGGAAAATAACTGTCGGTGGTGTCGAGATGGGAAGATAGTTTGGAGGGAAGGGTAATGACCTCAGCACCAATGCCGTTCTCTTCCATAGCAGCATTTACCTATGAAAAACATAGAGAAATATACAATGCAAGATCTCCCACCATCACCTTCAGTTTGAATCTAGGTTAGTACTAAGATGTTATTTTTGAAATAGATTTTTTTTTATGAATTTTCTCAGGAACAGCTTGCAGTCTGGAGAAGACAAGGTATCAAAGCTCAAGGTTACTATGGTAGCCTGGGATCGATATGACAGCACTGTAATAACAGCAGTTAATAATTTCCTTTTGAAAGTGTGGAACTCTTCTACGGGTCAGCTTCTTCACAGTCTATCTGTAAGTAGAAGTTTATTTAGATTTAAATATTTAAAAATCTTTATAGAGTCAGATTTACTCAGATTTAAAGATTTAAAAAGATTGCAATGCTATGTGTGGGCTGACCTACATGCATTTGGGATGTGCTGAGCTGAATAGCTGTGGCAAACCCAGCAGTTGCAGGAGTGACTGCTTTGCCACCTCCATCCTTCTCCTGGCAGCATACTCAGAGAGAAGCCAACCAGAGGCAGATCATGTGACCTGAAGCCATTTGTTTCTTTCCATGTTTCACCCCTGCTTCATGTGGCCTATAAGTAATGGAGTAAAACTTCAAGTTGTGCTATGTGTAGATTTATAGGTGTCAGAATATTTTTGTATATGTGATAGAGTAATCAACTACATTAGTTGCAACCTACAGTACTTTGAACCAGATACTGGCTAAAGATCTTTGTAGGAGCAAGGAATTTGTTTTGTGTGTGTGTGTGTGTGTGTGTGAGAGAGAGAGAGAGAGAGGTATAGAGCACTTGCTTGTGTGCATGGGAGAAGGGGTTAGAGGATAGAGAGAAAACTGAAGTTCACCCCAGAAATTTCTCCTTCCTCAAATACGACTTTCTTTGCATTTGTTTCAGGGGCATGATGATGAAGTATTTGTTTTGGAAGCTCACCCATTTGACCAAAGGATCATGCTTTCTGCAGGCCACGATGGGAACATTTTCATTTGGGACCTTGAGAAAGGAACAAAAATACGCAATTACTTCAATATGGTAAGACATAACATGAAATATATAAGCAGGTCCTGTGGCAATTATGAGTTCTCTGTGTGTGAGTAAAACAAATGTTGTTCCTTACGCCGGAAGCAGTCTGCAACTCACCTGATTTAGAGTATTTACGTATCAAAAATCTTATCTGTTTGCTATACCTTATTAAAACTATGTGTGTGCTTTGCACTTTCTTCTTGTTAAAAATTAATGTGTATACCACTGCTCACTGCAAATGAAAGAGGGCATTGTAAGCTTGAGAAAGTACAATAAAGGACAACCCAAATGATTAAGAGACTAGAAACACTGGGTGAGATTGTGGTGTTTGGAGCTAGCTTAGAAGAAAGGTGAGTAGGGGAAACACAGTAGACATGTATAAAATTATACCTGGCAAGGAGAAAGTAAACAGAGAGGAGCTTCTTTGTCACATACACAATACACGTACATCTCAGGTAATGGAACAGATGTGTTCCTGGGCTTTACTTCTTTAACTGAAAATTTGGTGTTAGAAGCAGAAATAACATGGAAAGAACAGGAATAGGTCCCTATGCCACAAAAAATAATAGGAGTTGAACACATTTCAGCCAACTTTTTATTCAGAAGTAACAATATGCACATGTGAAATGAAACAACTAGGTCAGGTAGGCCTTGCATATGTAAACAGAAAGATTTTGAACCTACTAGAGACTGCTTGAAAGCTTCTTCCAAAAGATATCCAAGGATTATTATTTTTCTTTCACCAGCCTCCACTTATTTATGATTTCTATTTGAGTAGCCAAACATATAGATTGATGCTTTTTAAAAATGCTGGTATAGCTGGTGAATCAGCCTAATCTGTTTTTCCTTTTTCTTTCTATTTTGCTGTTCAGTAAGGATTCAGGAGGCAGCTGCTGTTTATTTTGCCTGTAGGAGAGACACATAGTGACAGTAGGATTGGCTAGAGTGGGATTCCACTCTTTCCCAAATCAAGCTTTATTGGATTGTTTACTGCAGACATGCTGCTTCAACCTGTCACCAAAGATTTGTGTTTTCCCAGCACTCCTCCTTCATCTTTCCTAATGCTGATGCTGCAAAAAAGTGGCCTGCTAGACAGAGGACAAGGAAGAAGTGGGGCCTGGGTGCATATAAAAAGAGTTTGCTAAAAGGAAGGACTTTGCCACCCAGCACACTAGTGATGGCTGACAACTTTGATAATTTTAATAGGAGATTAGATATATTCATGTAGGGTGCAGTTATCAGTGACTGCTGCTTGGGATGGATATATACTTCATCTGGTAACAGAGATAATATATCTCTGTGTTTCAGTTCCTGGAGAGCACAACCAGCAGGGAGGTGTTGCACTCATGTGTTGCCTGTGCATTCCCCATGTTCACCTGAATGGCCAGTGTGTAGATAGAATTCTTCAGCGGGACTTTGTTTTGATCTAGCATGGCTCTTTATGTTCTAGCACCACTGTTCTTATGCTTGAAATAAACATTGTATTTTTACTACATGTCTCACTTTTAAAGCGTAGACTATACCATGGCAGAAACAGTGATTTGAATGAGCAGATAGCTAAGGCATCATGCTAGGAACCAGGGTACCCAAGTGAAAACCCTCCCTTAGCCATGTAGCTCCCTGGGCAACTTTGAGTCTCTTGCACTGCTTCCGTCTACCATCCTTGCTAAGGTTGTTTTTAGGTTAAAGTGAAATTCTGTCGTGGAGGAAAGATAGAATAAAGAAGTTAATCCAAACTTAGCTGCACATTTGTTTGCGGTCAGTGGCAATTCACTGTAGCTGCTCTCACTGTAAACTGCCATCGTTGACTTAGTTTACGACCACACAAAAATTTTATTTAACCAGAAACACCATGTTACAAAACCAAACGTATGCAGTAACCTATAATTTCAGGAACCAGTGACATAGGATAAATGAAAGCTATTTTAAGACCTTTTACTGGAGAAACAAGGAGTTTTTACTCTGTACATGTTTTACAGATTGAGGGCCAAGGCCACGGTGCTGTATTTGATTGCAAGTTCTCTCCGGATGGTCAGCATTTTGCCTGTACAGATTCACATGGACATCTCCTATTGTTTGGCTTTGGTTGCAATAAATACTATGAAAGGGTATGTCAGCAGACTGTTCCTGCTTTTTTGATCTCTGGGAATATGTTGGCAGTGTGCGTGGCCCAGCCAAAATCAAGCACTTTTAAATCTGGTTACTCAGTGGGATGTTTAACAATGTGCTTATGGTCTCTCTCAAAGCCAATGGGACTTTAAAATGCTTAGCCTTGTAAATGTTTTATGTCCACTCTGGGGTTTTACTTTGTGGTGCTTCCAGTAGTAGTTAAACCAGCCTTTCCTCAACCTGTTGCCCTCCAGATGTCTTGGGCTACAGCCCCCATCATCTCCAGCCAGTATGACCAATTTGAGCTGAAGTTGTTCTGGGACAATCTGATTTAATGGTATTTTATAGCAGCAAGTCTAAGAACTGATGAACTGGCAATATCTGGATAAGAAAAATGAACAGCTGCATACAGTTTTTGGTGAAACTTTAAGCAACTTAAAAAAAAAAAAAGAGGTTCTTTGTACCAAGCAGGGGACTATTTCTTAGCAATTCTAGATCAGAGGTGGACAACTTGACCATTCTCCAGGTACTGTTGAATTGTAAACGTTGTCACCATATCCATTGGCGGTGAATGATGGCAGTTCATCTGAAGGGCTAACTCCTGTTGGAGGCAGACATTGGCTGTCATCCAGTTAATGACTTATAATGGCACAAGTCCCGTCTACCACATCGTAAGTCCAACTTGCATGATTGTCAGTCATTTTTTGGTCGTTGAAGATGTTGGAATTCTTTGCCAGCCTCACACAATAACCAAAATCATCACCACCCATCTTTTATCTGCAGGAGTGCTCCCATCATCCACAGCTATTTAGTGGGAAGCAAAGGACATTGGAGAAGTATCTAACTATGTCCCTATAGCCAAATGTAGAACAATGGCATCATCCATCAAGATATGTAGGCATCCTCCAGAAGCCTTAGTAGATGTCTTTGTTTTGCATCTGGTTAGAGATACTTAGCCAGATGCTTCTATATTGCCCTCTGTTCTCCATCTGTTGCTAAATGGCAGTGTAGAGTGGGTGCCTGCGGATAAAAAATGGGTTGACAGGGTGTATGTGTAAGAGGGGAGACAATGTAGCACATGTGCAGAACTTTTATACTACGTCTGCATGATACAGTATCTTGACCAATATATTAAAGGTGAAATTAAAATCAATCTTGAAATACATGATTGTCATGAAGAAAGTAAGTTTTATTTGAGCAGTTCTTCCTGGGCACATAGTCTACAGAGTACAGGGGTTACTGGAAGGGATATCATTTTGCCCAGTGTTACTACCTGACTGCAGAGGGAATTTTTGACAGGGTGTTGTCTTCCAGAATGTGCAGGCATGTTATAAAGAGGGAGAATTTTTAAAAGCTGTATGACTGAAAACTCTCACCTTGAGTTGAGACTAGTGCAATTTTTGGAGAACTGGTTATAAAATAAAGTGTCTTTTTTGAGCCGTTGAGCAAATATCTGCCTCTACCTATTTAGAGCCTTACTTTATTCCAAAAAATGTGCAACTTTATCATGCACTACCCTCATATGTCATTTCCCCTTACACTCATATGGGCAGAGAAACACGTTTGCTTTTGAAAAATAAAAGCTGCATAGGAAAATCTCCAGATTCTGTGTTCTTATGCAGAATATATTCAGACCTACTTAAGCTTGCTGCTCTTCCATGGCTAGAATGTTCTGATGAGCCAAAGATGAAGGTTCTTTCAGATAATTTCGTGCCAGAACAAAGCCAAAAACTATACTAAACATTTTTCTGTAGAATTGTTGTCTAAAGAGAAATAATAAATGTTCCTATGTTTGTACTGATTTCTAAGTTTGTGTTTCATATAGATTCCAGATCAGATGTTCTTCCACACAGATTACCGCCCCCTGATCCGTGATGCTAATAACTATGTGCTAGATGAACAAACTCAGCAGGCCCCACATCTCATGCCTCCCCCCTTCTTGGTAGATGTGGACGGAAATCCTCACCCCACAAGATACCAACGACTGGTGCCAGGGCGGGAAAATTGTAAAGATGAACAACTCATTCCTCAACTGGGATATGTGGCAAATGGTATATATTCTCTAATAGAGCTGAACTGAATTGCATGGGGGTAGCTAGGAGCACCACCGATTACAAGCGTTCTTGGGAAAGTTTAGTTTAGATTTTCCAGTTGCAAACTCACCATGTCCTATTGATATGGATGGATTAATCAAAGAATCAAACTCCCCCCTGTGTTGTAAGGGAGGGAAAGCTTGCGTTAATGTCTTAGCAACTGAGGTAGTTTCTTAGGATAAATGTAACCGTGCCTTTAGTGACAAATCCACCTGCCAACATAACAACAAAATGGTTCTTTCAAGACTAGCTTTTCTTGGCTAGACCCAGTTGTTGCATGGAGTGGTAGACGGAGAAAGGTTTTTCTACAGAAAGAAGCAGTGGTAGGTAGAATTTTATTAGGCTGAACTGAAATGATCAAGCAGTACAAAAGAGAGTTGGATCACATTACCACGCAGAGCATGTTACCAGGGTGTAGACGGTTTGTTTGGAACAAGTATGAGACCCTCCCAACTGATAGTGAATTGGTAAAGCAAGATGAAGATATTCATAAAGGTATATAGGACAACTATAGAAAGCAAGCCACTGCTACCTTTAGTAGAACGAATTAGTGCTTAACATAGAGAATGCAGATTTCAGAGTTATGCAAAATTTCTGTCAGTTTCTGTGCCAATTCTTTTCTTCGAAGTCCTATTGAAACGCCATCTACTGTTTAATAAGTTCTTGATGCCCCTTCCAAACCTCCTCTTGCATCCACAGTAATTTTGGCCCTACTTGAGGACCTTCCATGCCACGCCTTTTGGGAACTGCTGTGACAGGTATATCTCAGATGGTTTACGCTGTATTTTTGATTTCACAAAGGTGATGGTGAAGTTGTGGAACAAGTGATTGGGCAGCAAACCAATGACCATGAAGAGAGCATCCTTGATGGAATGATTAGGGAGCTGCAACGTGAGCAAGATTTGAGAAGGCTTAATGAAGGCGGAACTCTTCCAAATCCCCCACAAAACAGACCACAGTCTGTTAACAGTAAGAGTTGTCTCTTTTCATTCAGTATAGATTCAAAAGTGTTATTTTAGTACAGCAAATGAGATTAAATGGTGTTTGTTTTGGGCTTTTTGGTAGCTTTGAGAAGTCCAAGTCTGGATATTGCTTCCCCTCCAAATGTGGGACTTAGACGGAGTGGTCAGATTGAAGGTGTTCGGCAAATGCATCACAACGCTCCCAGAAGTCAGATGGCCACAGAAAGAGATCTCATGGCGTGGAGTAGGAGAGTGGTGGTGAATGAGTTGCATCCAGGGATTAGCAGGTAGATCTTCTAGGTTTCTTTGTGCATGTTTGTGCTGTGGTCTGTTTCAAGCTGAATGTAAACTCAAACTATACCATATATGGAATTCTAGATGCAGGCACAGTGGCTGAAATAAGTGGGTAAAATTTCTGGACACCCCTCCATTTAGAAATAAGCTTGATAAAAGTCTAGGAAGAATATTTATAAAGGTGTGGACAGTAACCTGAGTTTATTTTTTTCCTACACAAGAGTTCAAGAAGAATGCCGAGCTGCCAAAGGTGAATTAGAAATCCATCTGTATACACTTGAAAAGAAGAGAAAACCTTCCTACACTTTGCAGAGGGTGAGAAATATGTTCAGAAGTGTGACCTGTTCCACAAACAGAGCTACCTAATCATGTGGAAGAGCAGGATCTTTCAAACTCTGACAGCAGGGGGAGCTGAAAAATATCTCTTCTGAGACAACTCTTCCCTTTAGGAAGAGTGATGTGTGTTAGATCCTCAAGAGGGCCAAGAATAGGTTACTGTCCAAGTTCGGGAATCAAAATTTAAGCGAATATTATTAATCAGTAAAGTAGTTGTATTTGGAATACTGTGTACCAATATATCTCCCACCCAATTATTTACATTATATAACAGGGGTGGGCAGGCTTTTGTTTATGTCTAGGGCTGCATTTCTTCTGGAGGAATTAGTTGGAAGCCATTCGCTGTTGAGGGATGGAGTCACATCCAAAATCACTTTCCCTCAAGTTTCAAAGCAGGGTTTTAAATGTTATCACTAGCACCTTGAATTCAATCATAAAGCATATTGGTAGCTATTAGAATCTTTTAAAACCAGTGTTACATGGTTTCTGAATGGTGCCAAGGCAGCGATATAGCTACTGCATTTTGTGTGAGCTACAATTTCCAAGTTGTCTTAAAGGGCAATCCCATGTAAAATGCGTTGCAGTAGCCTAATTAGGAAGTTTCCAGTGCATGGGCTGTCATAGCCCAATCCTCTAATAATAAAGATGGATCTAAGAGTACTCGCAATTTGTGCACCTGCTCTTTCTGGGAGAGTGCAACCCATCCAGAGTAGCTTACCCAAGTCCCAGACCCAAGAACCACCAATCTACATAGCCTCCATCTTATCAGGATTCAGCTTCAGTTTACTGGCCCTCGTCCAACCTGTTACAGCATCAAGGCACTACTCTAGCACCTGCAGAGCCTCAGCTGACTCCGACAACAAGGAGAAGTAGAGCTGAGTGTCATCAGCATATGTAACAGACAGAATCTATTTCTTCCTCTCTCATGAGTCTGGAATCCAGGACACACAATAAACCTGGCTTAGTTGTAGATTCAGGGCTGACAAAAGGAATTAATTCTTGGAAAACATTATTTGCATATGGAATTCATATCCAGAATGTAACAATGGACACTAATTAAGAAGGCTTAAAAGCAGATTAGGCAAATTTGAACAGGGTAGCTGAATGAAACACTAGTAAGGACAAACAGTGGAAGAGTGTTGTTATATTTATGCTCACTTGGGGCTTTCTTGAAGTAACTTCAATTATTTCTGTTTTAGTTTGACATCTCCCAGGGTGGCAGTGCCCACAATCATAAAACAGTCCATGGATTTTAAAAACTGAACAACATAAACATGCACATTTCCTAATTACAAACAAGTTGCTCAGCATTTATAAAGAGCATTTGTTTTTAATTTTTTTGTTTATAGATTTTTTAAAAAAATGTAGCAAAGGGAAGAGATGTGTATGCTTTATGGAGGCCAAAACCAGATGAAAATTGAAGTATTTTTTTACTGAATTACCTGAATGTTTGAAATATTCCATATAAGGTTTCAGATTCAAATAGTTTAGCAAATAAAGGACATGTTGAGATGTAATAGGAAATCATAGTTTAGCATTACATGAATGAACCAGCAAGATGACCCTTGGGATTGAGTGCTCTCCCCTTCCCTGTCTATTTGGGTGCAGCTGTGAAAGACAGATCAGAAGCACAACTTTTTCCACTTTTAGATCACCTCAAGTTCATCTTTGCATGCCAACTCAGGGGACCTCTGGTTAATTTAAATCCTGATTTGTTCGTTAAATCAAGGGTCAAATCCTAGCTTATGATCATAGTTTATTCTCAAACTGTAGTCCACACTAACCCAAATTCAAACCAACAAAGGTTGGTTAGTTTAAAATCAGAAATAAGTGGCTTCTTTTTTTCTTCTTATGGTCATTCCAGGAGAGGAGAGAAAAGGAAAGGGCAGAGGAAGGGAGGGGAAGCATGTGAATATGAGTAGCAGTATACCGCAGCAGTGAATATGAGTAGCAATTATACATGAACCCATGTATTTGTTTAATTTTAAAATATTTGATGGTGTGGGCTGTTCCCTAAAATCTTCTTCTTCCCTGGTATTGTGAAAGAGTGATTATCAGCCTGGCAGTGGAAGATCATTGCGAAGAAACCAACGCAAGCGCCAACATGCTTATCAAACACGGTCCACCATTGAACATAGTTCACAAGGTGCAAGGAGAAGTTCACATGCCCAAGAAGACTCTGAAAGCTCCTCTGAGGTCAGGAATCTGATTGGCTTTTTTTCTCCTTAAATTTATTACAGTCCTAACCTCCCTTTCTGAGGCTAGGATTGTTCATCAGAACTCCAAACATTTCAATTGCTATTTATGATTATTATAAATCCATGTTGGGTCAGGATGCATTACAACGAAGATTGAGTGCACTTGTAGTTTAAGAATACAACCCTTTGGCATTATGTTCCATGTATCATTATAACTTTGATGCTCATTCAGTGCCATAATATGCAGAAATAGGCGTGAAAAATTGGGCATTACTTGGGACTGGTATTCACATGTGAATGAGTGTTTTGTTACAACAAGGACTGCTACTTGTTATGAAGTTTGCTCCCATAAATCATGATGTTTAGGATTTGGTGCCATGTAGTGGCATGGAGGCTGAGCTAAGTATCTGGAAGTTCCTGGTTCCAGTCTTTCTTCTGCCATAAATCTCAAGGTGATTTTAAACAAGACACTCTTGCATTTACTCTAGGAATATGAAGGTAACACTGTAGGGATTGCAGCTTTGAAGCACCTTGAATACTATATAGCTGCTGCTGCTGATGGTTATCTAACTTTTTCAGAGAAGTGCAAGTTGCTTATTCAAAACCTCCTTTCTGTTATGGACATGGAGCTCCATAGTTCTGGAATGGTCTAAGAGCAGCTTGGATGTTCAGAGAGAATATTCTCATACTTTCTGCTCACCTGTATATCTAGAGTCTGCAGCAACGTTACCTTCAGTGGTTAGTTTCTGATTTGGCAGTTTGAGATGGAAGGCATACATAACTGTTTATTAGAATCAGTCAGTTATTGAAAGTGTCCTGGAGATCTGCATCCCTAGAAGTGTGTTGTTGCAAAAGAAAAACCTTCTTTATGCTAAGTTTAAAAGTGACTGAAGCAAAGTGGTGGAGTAGATGAACATAATTTCTTTTTTTCTCTGCCCTCCCTCTTATCTCAGGAAGATGAAACAGCTGGCACAAGTGATGCATCTGTGGATGATAATGTGGCTGCCTGGCAGAGTGAAAGCAGCTCCAGGTAATCTCTCTGTGGTCTCTTTAAGGGCAGCATTTCAGCATTTTTTTAAATGCTTGCATAACTACAGAGGTCCAATATGAGAAAACAATGCATACAGAACATTTTGCAGTGGAATAGGTGAGATTTTATAACTGGAAAGAGTGAGTTCACCTATATTGAGAGTAGGAGTTGTCCATCTCAAGTACTGCATGTGGCCCTTTGGGAGGCCCAGTGTGGCCCCTGACCACACTGGACCTCCTGACCAACCCACACCTCCAAGTGTCCCCACTAACATTTTAGCCAGCTGCCCCCACTCCTTTGGGGGAAAAAACGTCCTTAGGGCTAGATCCTGCTTTATAACAAAAAAAGGGGGGGCGACATAAGAAGGCCTCATATCCCATCAAAAGCAGTTAGGTGTATCAGAATCTCACTTCTGGTTGTCCCAAATACTCTGGATTTTATAGGAGCTATCCATGGTGCGGAACCAATTTTAAGAATAGGTTTCAGCACCTTGAGAACCTGCTGTGAAACCTGGAGTTAACCCAGTATGGATTCACCATTCTGAAGCAATGGAAGTACTGAACACTTCTGAACCAGGTCCAACCCTTCTTAGCTTCTGAAATCAAATGAAATTGGTGTATTCACAAAAGTAAAGGCAACGCACAGGTTCCCTTTGTAACCTTTATAAGATGTTTTTGGCCGTCTCGTTTGTATGTTTTCTCTCAGTATTTTATTATGTCATATTTTCAGTGATTCGTCCAGTGAATATTCTGACTGGACTGCAGATGCTGGGATTAATCTTCAGCCTCCAAAAAGGCAAACAAGACAAGCAGCTCGCAAAATCTGTAGCAGTTCTGAAGATGAAAATGTAAAAGACACAAAGGGACAGGAAGAAAAACGCAAGAAACCCAAGCAGACACGAAAAAAGGTGAGGGTTGTTTTTTTAAAGGGAACATAAGACAGTGTAATTTTTTTCTTGGACAAACTTAAATCAGCTATTCACTTGCTCTGTTTTATTTAAACTCTGATACTTTTCTGTTTTAAGAAACCCAGTGGATTACTTTCAATGGATGGTGAGCCCACTGAGGAATGGTTTGCTCCTCATTGGATACTGGACACCATACCACGACGTTCCCCCTTTGTCCCACAGATGGGAGATGAGGTACCTGTTCATTTATGTATAGTTGGATATGTCTCTTCCCAAAAGCAACTTGAGCAAATATTTATAACCTTGCATCATAAAACTAAGATGTCAGATGTGCTAGTAGTCTTTTAAACCAATTTCAGAATCAATACATGAGAGAGGTTCAGTCTGATATGAAGTCATTTTTCAGTAAATGCTTCTAGGTAGTAATAATTTAGTTTTAGTTATATTTCTTCCTCCAGTCCAGTGCATGCATACTCAGAGGCACACATGCAGTTTTGTGCCTCCATTAAATAGACAGCTTCTGTATCTCTTGGTGTGCAGAGAGATGTGTCTTCAGTTACAGTGAATGGGCACGCCTCCTTTTTACAGAACAGGGAATTGCTGATATGGAGGAAGTTATCTGCTGTAGTTTTGAAGGGCAGAGCAGATCCTTCAGCATTGGCTATGCTGTCTAGGGCTGTTGTGAGGTGGAGCCCAACAATATATAGAAGACCACATGTTCCCAAACCTATGCAATTGACCTTCCACATTTGCTAGGATTAGGGGCACAGGTCTCTTGCAAAAGAGGAAAAATGCAAGTATCGAAATGTGTTTGTCTGTGGGATGGGACCAAGGTGTGGCTGGGAGAGAAGGCACCCAAGATCCAAACCAGATCTAAGAAAGGAGAGGGAAAGGGGATAGGTCAGTAGGGTTGCCCTTGAAGTGAGAGGGGCAGAGACTGGAGAAATTTGCAAATAAGCAAATCTGTGAAAGTGAAACCCTCAAATGTGGAGGGCTGACAGTCTGTGTTATCTCAGCAGTCCTTGCCACAAATCTGTAAGATAAGCCAGTCTCACCCATGTTATAGTTGTGGTGGAATGGAAGGCAGAGAATGAGGCTGAGAACAGTGGCTTTCTTTATGCCAGCCAGCCAGTTTATGGGTTCAGAGAGGTTAAGATTAGGATTATTCAGCTTTTAGATAATGGGCTTAACCCTGACACTACTTCCAGTCTCTTAACATTCTCATTCTGTTGAGAATTTTGAGCCTGTGTACACATATGAGAGTGTGATAGTGCTCAGTAGATAGACAGTCATATTAAAATACTTAAAACAGTGTAAAATACATATAAAAAATCAGATCAAGTTGCAGTGTGCCCCATTAAAACATCGGGTTAAAGACTGAAAGCCTGTTTAAAATAAAGTTCTTTGTCTGCCAGTGGAAAAAGATCACAGGGGGGTTGGGCAATGAAACTTCCCATGGGAAGGAATTTCACAGCCAGTGTGAAGACTTTCTTCCATGTCAACACCAACTGTATTTGTGACAGTGGTGGAACAAAGAGAAACCCTGCCCCAAAAATCTTTTGGACTGGCTCCTAGAAAGGCATGGGTCTTTCAGATAGTCTGGACCCAAACTATCTTTCTGACCCATAACTTAGTAAGATTTCATTGTGCCACTTCCTCGTCAGCTGTGTGTACCACACCCATTTATTCCTGTAGAGGTGAGTGAGAAAGCAGTACTCACCAAGCAGAACATGTGTGAACTATGGCCTTTGTAAGTCCACAGCAACTTTGTAGTAAAACTACAGGTGCAAAACTTCACAAACAGCAGTCTTATTGGAGACCAACATGCTTTGGTTATTGGTCCCTTCCAGTTCTGTAGTATCTGAGAGTAGACGAGTGGGAACCTTTCCCAGTTTCGGGGCTGAATTTTAATTCTGAGAGAGGCTCAGGAGCCATATTCCAGCAGAAGGTGGGGCTAAAGTCATACAGCAGTGTCAGATATAGATCTTGCCAATTTGTCCATGTGTAGTAGTTTTCGGGCACGTGCAACCTTGGACTGGTGTCAGTTAGGACTTTGTCTACCTTCAGATTGAAGTGCCATGCAAATCATGCCAGCCTGAAAACAAGCAAAATGTTCTTGGGCTGCAAGCCAGAATTTCACTACAAACCATTTCACTGCGATCTGTTCTGGTGCTTATCTCTGATCTGTGATAGGAGGCAAGGACAGAAGAAGCTCAATGTGGGAACCTCCCTGGGCTGAATTAGGAAATTCCTCCACATCTACAAGTTTTCTTTCCCTCTGCTAGAGTATGTCTTTCTGTCTGTCTGTATTTATTTCTTTATTTGATCACAAGAGTGGGGAAAGTACACCCTGTGAACTGCAAATGGCCCCTGGGGAGCCCTCTGGCCTTCCAGTTGTGCGTGTGGGTCCTCTTTTATGTTCTTAATTTTTAGTTACAATGTCTCTCACAGCTCTGGGTTCATGATGCTCCTCCAAACCTGGGTTTGTTCTAAGTGCAGGAGAGTCCTTTGTTTAGCTAGAAAGTGATCCAGAAATCACTTTCTGATTTACTTCCTGTGTAAATAACGGGAAGCCTTTCCTGGGCTTGAAATAACACAGAAGGGACCCAAAACTGGCAAATTGGTTCCCCCCCGCACATGTCCTAGTGCAGGGGTGGGAATTATGAGACCTGCCAGATGTTGTAGAACTGGACCTTCCATCAGCCTTATTCAGCATAACCAAAAATGAGGAATTTAAAAGATGAGGGTAGAGAGTTTCAAAAGTGTTAATTCTCAGACTGTAGAATTCTGTGTGTGGTGGAGAGGGAATCGTGTGGGGCAGAACAGTTTCCAAGGTCCTGCAGGCAGCCAATGTGACCTCTTGTGTGTCAGCATTCAGCCTGAATATATTGTTGTTTGTGTTGTTCCACTGGCACCATTCACATGTAACAATAAACCAGTATTTCTGGCAAATCCTGGATTATTGGAGTGAGATGCGTGCTCATGCGAACAGTGTGTTTATTCCTATCTCTTTCTTCCTGCTATTATTGTGTTAACAAAACAGAACTAGCAGACTTGTTTGGGATCAATAAACCACAATCCCACATTTGGATATCAGATGAAGCAAACCATTTCTAGTCTATTAACCTGATGGTGGGTCAAACAGGAAAAAATGAGTCAAACAGGAAGAAATGAGCTGTATCCACAGTAAACTGGGACTCATCAAGAGTTTATCATTTCTGTGGTGCACGCAAGTGATACATGTTCTTAGTCTAGCAAGTGAAAACTTAAGTAAATAAATTGAAAAGTTTGTGACATTTCTTTTCATAAGCTGACAATTCACACATTTTAAAGCTAACCCACTTTCTGAAGCCAACTCTGGTGTATCACTAGCATTGTTATTCTCTCTGTCTCTCAGATAATCTATTTCAGGCAAGGACACGAAGCTTATGTACGTGCAGTCAGAAAAGCAAAAATTTACAGTGTTAACATGCAGAAGCAACCATGGAATAAAATGGATCTCAGGGTAAGTGGAACTTTAGACATTCTTTCATTGCCAGTTATAACAGGAGAACAGGAGAAGTCCAAGCATTGTTCCATGTCGCTTAGTATCTGCAGATTGTTGGGCGCTAGTCCTCTGGTTTTTCAGGCACAGGCCATTGCTGTAGCTGTTTGGAAGTGCCAGGGAGGCTTAATGCCTGAAGAGCATGGGCTTTACTACTAATCTGTAGTTTCTCTATGTGACAGATTTGTTTCGGGGCAGAATCATCACATCCAGAAGCTCATATCTGATCAGCTGTCATGCTATCAGTTAAATGGTGGTGCAAACAAAGAGCAGACTGAGCAAAGAAGTGCCTTTCATGCTATAGTGGTGCATTTGGTGTGTGGACCGCAATCAATTTTACATTGTTCAGTGGCCCACCTCAGAAAGTTTATGTTTGCATTTATTTTGTTTGCCTATCGTGAACTTGTATTTCTACACCTACATTTGTATTCTTAGTATTTTTCCTCTTGCTCTCTTCTGCAAAGTAGCAGGAGAAAGAGTACCATTACATGGAAGATAAATGCTTGGGTGATCATGAATTGTAAATATATTACAATATATAACATATTGTAAATATATTACAATATATGACTGTAAATGTATTAATGAGAACATGGACATGAATGAGTGTGGGTGAATTAAAGCAGAATGAAACAGTGCTCTTGTTTGTTGCTATTAATTGAGTAGTTCCTCTATCCTTCCTTGAAAAAGCCCAGAGACAGTAAGAGGAAGTAAGAAGGAAGGGAAGGAGGGGTTACCTGAACTTGTTCAAAGTGAAGTCTTGTCTCCAAACAGATATTTTTGGTAACTTCTCTTAGTGGGCAGTGGATACTACTTAATAACTCCTATAATTCACAGAAGGAGTGAATGCACCTCATTTTTGTATGGGCTTCATATTTTGAAAAGTCACTACCCTAAACTTTTGACCTGAGTTGCTGTTTGTCAAATAGGAACAAGAATTTGTGAAGATTGTGGGAATTAAGTATGAGGTTGGACCGCCTACACTTTGCTGCTTGAAGCTTGCCTTTCTTGATCCAATCTCCGGCAAAATGACTGGTGAATCATTTTCCATCAAGTAAGTGGCTGACGAAAGGCCTGCTTGTTATGAGGATGTCTGTCTACTACTTGCTTGCGTTCTTTCCCTGCTGCTTAAACCTATCTTCCTAATAACGTGTAGGAAAGAAGTGTGTGATAATTACCATTTTCCTGCTTCCTGCAGCAGCCACCTGAACTGGATCAGGGAACAGGGAAATAATGAACGTAGATCCCTTTTTGTAGATGGCAAGGGGCAACAGAGGTCATCCCCTGTAACATTTAATTCAAAGCAAAGTCTTGTCTCCAAACAGATATTTTTGGTAACTTCTCTTAGTGGGCAGTGGATGCTACTTATAACTCCTATAATGGATTCGGAATAATTAATTCAGGGCCTAGAAATTATAGGTGACCTCTGCATATGGCTGTATCCTCTGGAGAGTGATTTCATTCATGTTTCACAGGTACCATGATATGCCAGATGTTATTGATTTCCTTGTGCTACATCAGTTTTACAATGAAGCCAAAGAAAGAAACTGGCAGATTGGTAAGTGTAGTTTTGCCACTGGGTAGCTAGCTTCCAATTATACATGTAAAAATGATTACTTTTAGAATTCTTCCATACCCACAGCTATAAGGTGAGACTGAGTATGAGAATATTGGAGTGTAGCTAATTGCATATCTTACCTAGTGGATGGAAGCAGAACATGACTGGATTAAGTTTGATTAGTTAAACTGATAGAGGTAGGATAGACAAAGATAGTGGACGAGGGGTGGAGAAATTCAAGAAGTATCATGAATCACACTCCAACAAAGGGAAAGTAGGAAGTGTTTAGAAGATTACTAGATAAAGTTATGGAAAAACAAGAGAGCTTAAAATTTCTATCATATGGTTGGGTAAGAGTAAATAATGTATTGTATTAATTTGGAAATACCACTGTAGAAATTTGTGTTTTGTGTTTACCATATCTGGTTTAGGCCATTTCCACACTACACTCTTATAGTGTGATTATTCTACTTTCAATATCCTATGGAATCCTGGGGTTTTCAGTTTTGGGAGAGGCGAGCTGGCCCCTCCCTAAACTACAAACCCAAGGATTCCATAGGATGTTGAAAGTGGAATAATCGTGCTATAAGAGTGTAGTGCAGAAATGGCCTTAGTTAAAACTGCAAATTATTAACCCAACCTGATTGAAAATAATTTCCATCTTTAATCTATATGATATGTGTTTATTTTAGTATGTGCATTTTAAAAAAAATTAAAAAAAGAATTGCTGTATGGTGGCTATCATTTTAGATGCATTGTATGTTAACTTTAGTAAGTCGTTATGCATGTTTTTAGCAAGAGAAAATGAACAAAAATAAAATAAATATTCACAAATACCACAGTGATAGTATTTCTACAGAAAATAATTTTTCTAATTTTTTTCTAATTTTTCTCTTTTTTATAAAAGCATCTGCATGTAATCATTCCGACTTTTCTGTTGCAGGGGATAGATTTCGCAGCATAATAGACGACGCATGGTGGTTTGGAACTGTAGAAAGTCAACAGCCATTCCAGTCTGAGTATCCGGATAGCTCCTTCCAGTGCTACAGTGTTCAGTAAGGAGGACTATAAGATGGCTGTGAATTTCTGTGCATTTCAAAATGGTGGAAGAAAAATCAGAGTCTGCAGCTATAAATTTAAATTTAAGAGAATATGGCCATTGGTTGATGGCAGTGATTTAATTTACCCAGTCCTGGAACTCTGACAGATACAGTCCACTCCTGTTCCTGCTTATCCCTCATATCAGACTGTGGTGAAATAACAGGGCAGTCGAAAATTATAACACCTTTTCCTGAGTGAGGGCTGCCTATAAAATATGTTGCAGGGCACACTATGGAGGAACTAGAACTCTGTCGTACAGCACATACTGTACAGGCAGGAGTTAGTGGGTTCACTGTGGTACCTTCAGTTGGAAGGAGTTGGTAGTGTGTGATGGGAAAGACCCTTCCCTGCCTGAGACCCGGGAAAGTTGCTACCAGCCAGAGTGGGCAGCGCGTGGCGAGATCCACTGGGCTGGATGCATATTGTATTGTATGCCTGATTTTGTATGCTGCCTTTGGTGAGTTTTCATTCTGAAGAGTGGAGCATAAACCTTACAAGTCTGTAAATAAATGGTTATATGGTTGGCCCTCTGCTTCAATAGGTTTCCCTTTTGCGAATTTGATTGTTTGAGTTTGTAGCTCCTCCTGCTCTTTTCCCTCTCACAAGATGTGAAGTAAGAGGAGGAAAGGGCTGGTGCTATTAGAGGATGGAAGACAGGGGAAGAGATGGGAAGTGGATCTTAGAGGTGGATTGTGGGGTGTAAGATAAGAAAAGGTAGAGGAAGTGCTGTTGGAGGATGGGAGATGGGGGGTGGAGGGGGAGAAGGAGGAGGAGGTGAGGAACCGGATTGGCTGACGCCATGGCCAGTAGCTGCTTAGTCCTAAGAGGTCAATGGGTTTTCAAAATCTTATGCATGATTGTTCCATTTTTGTGAGGATCCTGCACCCCTAAATCTTGCATAAGTGGAGGACCAACTGCATTTAGCATTTTGGTTTGCAAAGTGGACACATTCTAATTTTGCAGATGATGGTAGAGTCCTATTTCCAACATTCCTCAACATTTGCAGGGCTGATAGGAGTTGCAGTCCAACAGTTTCTGGGGAGACACATAATCTTCACTCCTTATGCAGCATTTTACAGTATTCAAAGTGACTCCGATATACATATACAAAAAAAATAAAATAAAACCAAAAAACATATTGTAAATGGGCCAAGATAACTGAGGATAAGTGAGAGTACTCCCTTGCAATGCAAGTGGCAGCTCTGGGCAGACATTGTGACTGTGGCAAGGCCTAAGAGAGTTAAATTTACATCATGCACAACCCCAACACTGCTCAGGCTTTCCCTGTGCCACTCTTTGTGACTATGTTTGTGCAGTTAGCTTTGGTCCCGAGCTACTGTTCTGTATGAGATTCCTCTCTGTTTAAAGTAATGTAAACCCATCTATTTTTTTTTAACAGCTGGGACAATAACGAAAGAGAAAAGATGAGCCCTTGGGATATGGAGCCAATTCCAGAAGGAAGTAAATAATATTTTCTGTCTCTTTCCCCCCATCCCATGTCAGTGTTCGTTATTTTCACACAGGTGAGTGACATAGTAGCCTAAGGGTTCTAACTGGGCTCTTCCTTCTCCCCCGTTTTCCGCAGCAGCCTATCCGGAGGAGGTTGGGGCTGGAGTTCCTGTGACAACAGAGGAGCTGGCATCTCTGTTGTACAAACCACAGGAAGGCGAGTGGGGTTCCCATTCCCGAGATGAAGAATGTGTACGCGTTATTCGTGGCATAGATCAACTGTTGTCCTTAGGTATGGCAAGATTTAAGTGGACTTTCAGTGAGGATACTGTGGGTCTGTATATAAAGGTGAATAAGGGGCCCTTTCACACTGTAGCATTCTGGCTCTGTGATTTTACTTTAACCACCATGGCTGAATCCTGTGGAATCTGAGGATTTGTAATTGGAAGCACTAGAACTCTCAGGCTCAGAATTTGAAGCACCTCCCCTTAAACTATGAATCTTAGGATTGCACAGGATGTTGTCTTGGCAGTAAAAATGGAATCATAGTGCCGTAATTGTCTAATATGAAAGGGCCCCTGGTTTATATATATTTCACCCATGGATGAGCTCTCTATCAACCATAACAAAATGAACAGAAACCAGATGATCATTACAGGACCTATCAAACCAAGAGCAAATGATCACCAAGCATTTTTGCCCTAGTATCAACTACAGTATTTAAAAACTTGGTAACATTAACAGTATCTAGAGTATTGTTTTAATTATAAAGGTGCCATGTCTGTGCTTGTTATGAGGCGGACCTTTACTTCTTTCATGATCAATTTAATGTGACCACTGTCTTCTATGAGGTCATAGTTTTGGTAAATAAAATGAAATCCAGAAGGAACAAGGGCAAACATTTTTGGAATGGATGGACGGACAGACAGACAGACAGACAGATAGAATGCCTTGCAGAAATTCACAGTAGTATGGCTGCAGTGCATTGCAGACAGCTTGGAAGTGCAGGAACAAATATACTGGTAAGTTAATGAGATCTGGAGACCAAAGTTTATCTGGCTGATTGGCTCAGATTCAGTTCCTCCTAGAAAAAAACATGCACACACTCTTTGCTACTACTGCTTCTTTGTCTCACAAGGCTCATTTCAGTCAAACACTGATGGGCTTTCATGCCTCTAAGGTTCTGTGTGAGAATTTCCTGTATATCTCTTTACCATCAGTTGTTCTTCCCTCCACGACACTTCAATTTTTCTTTTGTCTCTGACCTCTACCTACATTCTATCCTTTTCTGAGGTCTTTGCTTTTATTCCAGTGTCTTCCTTCTGTTACTTGATTTGCCCTTATTGCTCACTTGCTCACTTCCTATCCAAGATACATGCCTGTTTGGTGACTCCTCCCATCCAGGCACAAAGAGTACTGCTTATTTATAGATCATTCCTATCAGGTACCTGTTACAGATCCAGCTTTTAGAAAAGAGATAGGGGATATAATATGCCAACCATTTTAAACTAAAGCTTTGACTTCTACCATTTGACCACTGCCATAACTGCCATAACATGAGCTTTTGTTGTCTTCTCTTTCAGATATTTCCAACCCATTTGCTGTCCCAGTGGACCTTAGTGCCTATCCTCTGTATTGCACTGTTGTTGCTTATCCAACTGACCTCACCACAATACGGAGAAGACTTGAAAACAGATTTTACAGGTCAGGTTCTATTATGGGTAGCTAAATTTTGGTTATTAAATATCTCAAGAAAGAAGTTGCTAAATTTTGGCACATTAAATCTATTGTAGAATTAACAAAGGTTTTTTTACCCTCTGGTTCCACAAAACCGTGACTTCACAGAATACTGGAACATAAAGGCTGCCACCTTCAGTATCTAAATGTCTTCCCTGACTGTTATCCTACTGAAATAAGTGAGGTTGCATGACTTTTCGCTTGTTTCCATCTGGCTCATTACTCTGTTCTTTATTTAAGATAGAGCTGATATTCTCTACCTGCTTCTTGCATTCTGCTCTGTAATGTATCACAGAGGGTTGTAGTGCAGAGATTCAGTATTTTCATGCCGGATTATCAAAATCTCACCTTTTCCAGTTGTTTGAGGAGAAAGAAAATGCTCATCTAAGTATCTTTAATTGATTTAGCACTTGCAAACAAACTTGAGGGTCTTGTCTTTTTTTCCTGTTCTGATTCCATGGATCAGGGCGTGGCAACTGCATGGAAGGTCGGGGGCCTTAGGAAGGTCTCCTCTGCCCCAGAACTTCCTGCAGGATGCTCAGTACCTCTATTTCCCTCTATACCTCCATTTCCCTTCTCAAAATGGTGACCAGAAGTGTCATCACATCACATTCAGCCACCATTTTAAGAAGGACTGCAGAGAAAAATGGAGTTATTTTGAGGCAGTAAGGAGTGTGTGTGTGCACATGCATGTGTGTGTGCGTGTTTCAAGTTTTGGGAGATTTGCTAAAGCTTTCAGGCATTTTCATTTTCATTTTATTACAGTCAACAGACCATTAAAACAACATGTTAAAACATTTTAAAGCAATACAAATTTAAATAAATATAGTGGCTCACATTCACCAGGGAAAATACAATCAAGATGATAATGGTGGCATACAATATAGGTGAGCAGATATTTCATTTACATAGGCAAGGAGGATCTAGTTAAAATAGCTAAGTTTAAAAATTTTGCCACTTGAAGAGTAATCTCTTTGTCAGAACTTTGCAGTAAGGTAGCCATTAGAGACTCTATGGGATGCCCTGGGAAGCGTTGTGTGATTAGATGTAATAAATCTTCCCTAGCCCCTTGGTAGAAACTACAACGAAAAAGTACATGTGATATAGATTCAATTTCCTGATTATCACAGGGGCAGCATCTTTTGCTCAGTGGGCTTTCAGGCAAAAAATGACTAAAACATCATGCCAGGTTTTTTTTAAATGATAGAGTCAGGGGCTTGGGGAGACTGGTGAGTGACTTCAGGGGCTGCAAAAGTGGGTTCTAGAGGTCACATACACCCCCTACTCTGCCCAGCCCACAATAGATGCTTCTTGTTAACATTTTTTAAATGTAAGTGTTACATTCAGTATATATGAATAGCCCATATAAAGCTTTGCATACAGAAGGGATATAATACTTTTTTTTTCCAGGAGAATATCAGCTCTGATGTGGGAGGTACGATACATTGAACACAATGCTAGGACTTTCAATGAGCCCGATAGTCCTATTGTTAAAGCAGCCAAAATTGTAACAGATGTCTTACTTCGCTACATTGGGTAAGCTGTCTGCTTCCTTGTGACATCCCACTGTTGAGAAGCATATTTTTCTAAAAGTTGTCTGATCAGCATAGTATTTCCTAACAAATATGCATGTATTGTGTGTATTGTTTTGTGCCACCAAATAACTTCTTCTCCCATCAGCTCTGGACAGGAAGAGAGCTCATGTCAAGTTCCAGTGACAGAGATATCTTTTCTCCATGACCTGACTATGCCAGGTGGTCTAGATGTGGTGTTGTATCTGCCGTGAGAATGCAGGAACTATGACATGCCAATAGCACATGAATAAGCCTAAGCTAGAGTAATGTTGTTTTCAATCTCGCTGGCATTTACTGTGCTTGCCACAATGCTGATAACACTGTTACCTTTTAGGGATCAGAGCTGTACAGATATTCTGGAGATTTATAACAAAGTGAAAGCAGAAGACTTGAGTAGCACAGATGAAGAAGAGGTAAGATAGGAAAAGGCTTTGACAAAAGTTGTTGGAAAAAATTAATGGTAAACAGCCTGAGTAATGTGCTAAATTTGCATTTTTAAACCATGACTAGTCACTTTTTTGATTTTTCAAAGCTTGAGAATCTCAAGAAGCTGTATTCCTAGCACTTTTTGCATTGCGCAGTATGTTCCTTTTATATATGGAATGTATACATTCTTATTAAATTTCAGCTCATCCGTCCTTTTTGTCACAGCCCAGCTAGCACATGGAATTCTGCGAAAGGTGAACTCTATGCACTTCAGCCAACATGGCTAATGATCAAGTAATATGAGAGTTGTAGTTTAAAATGTCTGGAATGCACCAGATTGTCAATGCCTGAATGAGGCCTTCTTTAATATACCCAAGTCATCAGAGGACATCTAGAGTGTATAGCAGCTTTCTGGGGTTTCATGTCCGGTTTCCACAGCCGATGATTTCTCTCTCATGGTCACTCACTTGCTCTCAATATTAACCATTAATATCAGGTGAATTATTGCACACCTGCATAGCATTCTATTAATATATCCATAGTTTCTGAGCTGTGTTTAGCTGATGGGTCAAATATAGGCTGTGCAAGCTGACCTTAGGCTAGTAAACAACCTTGGAAAAAGATCAGTGGGGCCTGCTACCTTTGTGCCTTTCCAACTGCTTATCTGCAGGCAAAATAATAGCATCAAATTGGTCTGGGTTTAAAAAACAAAAACTCCAATAGTATAGATGGTTAGGTTGTCTGCTATACATGTTTTGAACTGAAAAAATCCCTCTGCAGCCCTTGAAATTTCAGAAAAGAATTTTTTTTTCAAGGAGAGATTGTTCCATACCCAAAGGGCTGAAACCTGTTCTCCAATTTTTGAAAAACAAAAAGGCCTACATGGAGTTTTCCCAAATGTATTATGCTTGGTTTTAGATTACTAGATTCCATAGTTATTGGAAATCATTCAAATCCATAATTTTGTTTTGTTTTGTAAAGAGCTTTCAGCATTAGCGCTTCTCTAGCACATAATGTAATAATTATCCTTTCCTTCAGGTGGCAGAAGCATATGCAGATTCAGATGGTCCGGGAACCTCATCTGGGAAGAGAACTGTGAGTGCTGCTTGGTTACTATTCAGGGCCAGCTTTTGGATAAGAATCAAGAAATCAGATTTAATTGCATGTCACTGCTTCCGCAGAACCATTGAATTTTCTGTGACCATCGATGCCTTTTGTTGGTGTAGCGATTGCTATGGCCTTGGTAATGATGTGAATCACCAAATGAACTTACAAAAGCATAGAGCTTTTTAAAAAATGGATTAAAGAATTAATCATCAATCCATTCCCCCTCCCTTACCACATTAAAGCCTATCCTGGATCTTCTTGACTGTATCATTCACCTGTATTGTGTTCCTAATCATCTTAAATGGCAGAACACATCTTTTTAAAATGATCAAACTTCTATGTTTCTCTTCTTTAAAAATCTTCAGGGGAAGCGGCAGATGAAAAAGAAGCCCTCCAAAACACATGTCGATGCCTGGAAAGAACAGTGCAAGCAGTTGTTGAGCCTCATCTATGAACGTGAAGACTCTGAGCCATTCCGACAACCTGTTGATCTCTTTTCATACCCCGTAAGTTTTGTCATGTTTCAGTTCAGAACAGAAGCATAAATTGCTATGTGGCCCATGGAAACCCTGTCCCATCACTCAATGAGATTAGTTCCGCAGCCTTCTCACTATCAAGTGTTCTGCTAAGTATTGCCCATGTACTTCTAACCCTTTTTGAGAGTCTGCTGTTAAGCATAAGCTGAAATCTTATGCTTAGGTGTAAGATTAGACACAATCAAGCTTCAAGAAATTTTATTTCCCAAACTTGCAAAGGTTGGCAAACATAGTGGACAATCACACTTCCAATCAAGACTGAGGCAGGGCAGTTTGTTTTCTGCAACCATAGTATAAAAACACAGCATCCAAGGGAAGCTACATCATTGTTGATACCACTTTGCTGATACCACTTTCTGCAAAAACACTAAGAAGGTTGTTTTGCATTGTCTTTTTCTGAATACAGAAAGTGCCTGGGACCAAATATATATATTCTCAAAGGTTCATTGATTGTAATACTTAGAGTTTATCCCAGCCAATCAACATCCTGACGTAAAAATAAATCCAAGAAAGGCTGATGCAAAAAATTAGATATAGCTTCCCATTCAAAACGTTCTCTCTGAACATTAGAAAGAGCCTGGTATAAATATCCCATGGATTCTGCTGACTTTAGCTATCAGTAAGCTTTTTTCAATCCAAAACTCCCAACAGAAGTAAGGGGAGGGGAAGTATTCCTTGGGTTTTTCAGGCAAAACCTGGTCCAGGGAGGCAGACAACAGCTTCTTTTCTAATACTGAATACTTGGAACTGTTGGAGGACATTTTACTGCTCCTGAGACAACTTGGAATGTTGCTTGGGTAGTAAAATTTGTCCTTCTTCCAAAAATCATTTCACTGCATGTGTTTTAGCTTTTGTTCATGGTTAACGTGCATAAAATGTTGTTCTCAGGATTATCGAGATATTGTAGACACTCCAATGGACTTCAGCACTGTGAAAGAAACTTTGGAAGCGGGTAATTACACGAACCCCCTTGAATTCTACAAAGATGTTCGCTTGATATTCTGCAACTCCAAAGCATACACACCTAATAAAAAATCAAGGGTAAGATGCAAAAGAGTGGTAGGTAACTCTGTCTAATTTAAATTTTGCTGATAAAACATGAAAGAAATGTGAATATAGTCGTCTTCATTCGAGCCTTCATTAAAGTCAGCTGCCTTCATTCAGATCCATATGTGCATACATCAGCTGGGTTGTAGGTAGTGCTTCTTTCCCCTTGCAGGAGCTCCATGTTCCCTAACAGCTGCAAGCCTGGGATTGAAATTCTGTTGGATGGTGATAGGATCTGTGCCTTTAGCAAACTCACTGAGCCAATCGCTTCACCATCATCATATAGGAAAAAGAATGAAATCAGGATTTTAATTCGGATTCTTCAGTTTTTGCCTTTGGTGAAGAGTGACGCTGAATAAAGAAAAGCTATATCTTTTAAGATGAGCTTTCCATCTTGCCGTAAAGTTGCAGGCCAGTAATAAAAATCAACACAGTTACTTTGATTCATTCCTTCTAGCTGCAAAGTTTGGGAAGTCATGCTTGCTTCTCACGTTCACTCCCAAGCATTTCCAATTAAATAAATTGGATAAACTGGTGATAGAAAAGACCTCTGCCTGAGATCCTAAAGAGCTGCAGTCACTTAAGAGTAGAGAAGAAGGGGCTGGGCAGGGCTAGATGGCCTGACTTGTCCTAAGGCAGTTTCCTATAACTTCTGTGATGGCTTAACTGGCCTTTCAGGACTATGAGGAGCATCAGTGATCCTCAAATGGTAGCTTTAGAGGAACAAGAAGTTATTTGGGTTGTACCCAGAGCTTTGAAAATATCAATTCCATGGGACCTCAGTTTCTAGAATCCTGCAATGCCCATACTTCCTGGTAGATTCTAGGAAATGGAATTCAAAAAAGTAACATTTCTGATTTCTATTCACTAACCCTTTGCCTGCAAACTCTCCAGTTTCAATCAAATAATCTTAGATCCCTTCTTCAAAGGCGATCAAGATGGTGTACTTTTGCTTTTATCCTTTCAACATGAAGAGGCTGAGATATAGCAACTCACTCATCATCCATCAATCTTTCTGACAGAGACAGGACTTGAATCCAGGTGTCTTCCATCTGAATTTGACCCAGTAAATATTGTACCATACTCATTCTCTGATCTGATTATGTGTTTCTTCCCTACCTCCACAGATCTACAGCATGACACTCCGATTATCTGCCTTATTTGAAAACCATATTAAAACTATCATTTCTGAGTACAAGTCAGCAGTGCAATGCCAAAAGAGGCAAAGACCGCGGTTAAGGTACCGAAAACGACTCCGCAGCAGCAGCAGTTCTTCCTGTAGTAGCAGAGCACCCAGGTAACTCATTACCAGTGTTGGCTATCCCTGAATCCGAAGCTGAATGATACATTTGTTTATGTTACTGCCACTGAACCGGTCCCCTCGTTTACTGGCTTTTGCTATATTTTGCATGCTATTGTGTGTGTGTGTGTGCATGGGTGCACAGCTACTCAGAAAGGCACAACTGATCTTAGTGGGTAAGTTTTGTGACTCGGGCTTATGTCTATCCTTCAGTCTTCACAAAGATGAGAGAAAAAGATTACCACCCAAAGCAGCCCTTCACTCTTGAAAAGTGAGTTTTTGGTGCTGCTTGGAATAAAGTTCTTTACAATAATTTGGTTTTATGTGAGAATTAGGCCATTTCCGTGCTAGCCTGTTATAGCAGGATGATTCTACTTTCAACATCCTCTGGAATCCTGGGGTTTGCAGTTTCGGATGTTGAAAGGATGTTGAAAGTGGAATCATCCCACTATAACAGGCTAGTGTGGAAATGGCCTTAGATGATTTTTTTGTTAAAAAATTTTCTTTGTTTGTTTCTTGTGCATTTAGTCCAAAAAGAAAGCAAAAACAACTGAAGATGCAGCCTAAAACAAACCTTAATACCTCATTGCCTGTAACTAGGACTAATTCTTCAGTTTCATCTCATGGTAAGTGCATTTGGTTTTACATGGTGATATCATTGGCTGTCATTCAAGCAAGCCAGATTGAAGAGATGCTGCCTTAATCTTGAAGGCTGCCTTTTATGAATGTTTGAGAATCAACCACCTTAAACACCCCTTCTCTTCAGAAGGTGTATAGACTTTTACTCTTCAACTGCTGTCCCTTGTTCCTGGCAAATACCCTTCACCCTTAAGGGCCCAGCTCCCTTACCAGTGCAGCCCCAGAACCCTGAGCAGATGGGCACATGGCCTATTTTATCTTAATTCAGGTACTGACATAGATGTGGATGTGGCTAAGGGAAAGGTCTACTTTTTTCTGCATATTCAGTACAGATAAGTTACCTCAACCCTTTCTTCCTGTTTCATGCTAGAGAGAGGCAGATGCATTATTTTTCTTCAGCATTCCCTACTTTGTACAGTAGAGTTCTTCAGTAGTTTTTGACATTCCAAGAAAATGGATAAATAAAACCCCATAACAGTCTACAAAGTCAGTGTGTCTTTCTTTCTTCCTTCCTTCCTTCCTTCCTTCCTTCCTTCCTTCCTTCCTTCCTTCCTTCCTTCCTTCCTTCTTTATATGCCTCACACCCCAAATTTTGATACAGTATGCCTGTCTGTATGCATATGTCCTTTCTAACCAAGTGAAGATGTGCCAAGCCATTAGAGCAGTGGCTCCTTGTTTGGATTCTCAGATGCTGTGAGGCTGCAATGCCCACAGTCCCTGACTGTTGGCCATGCTGGTTGGTGTTCCGGGAATTGAAGTTCCACAACATCTGGAGATCCAAGTTTGGGAACTATTGCATTACAGGAACAAGTTAGGATGCCCAGTCTTCTCTCAGGACAGTAGTCAGTTGCCAGAAAGACTATGAGAGCTAAGAACTTAGTGGTCTCTTCAGGAATTAAAGCTAGATTGGACTGTAATGCCTTTAACAGTGATGTCTGCATTTATTTTATTTTTGTACAGCACCATGTGCTTTGATGGCACTGCATAAATCTAAGTACAGCTACAATTAAAATAAAGGATTAAATCTAAATCTTGCATTGAAAAGGGAATTTGTTAACATTCCCCTGAATGGTATTCCTTTGTTTGTGATGCCATACTGATGATATCCTTTCTAAAGTTTCAGATACCACTGAGGAACTGCCTGGCTCTGTTGCTGCTGAAGAGATGGAAAGTCATCCGTCCTCATCTGGTTCAAATATCCAGAATCGTAGTGGAAATGATGTTGAACTAGGGAAAAATAGACTAGTCAGAAACAAATCAACACCAGTGAAACAAGGTAGGAAATGTAGAAATCAAAGTCTTCTCTTTTGCTGTTTCACAAAGATTGTGTTTAGTTACCTAGAGGCCATTGGATTCTGCTGTTTTCTGCAGTAAGTGTAATGTTACACTATGCTTCAGAAAATAAAATGGAACAAGGAGCAATTCTAATCCTGTTTAATTCTCATGTTAATATCTGCTTCTCATTTCTGTAGCCACAGAGCAACCAGTAATGTGGCAGAATTCTCTTTGGGAGGATGGTGGGCTGGGCGTCCTCACCATAGCTCTTGGCAAAGCTGTGACACACACACGCATACACAAACACACACGCTCATTCTAAGCCATCTCCAAGAGTGCAAGAATGTGTCAGCTAAAAATACATTATTCTGTTTGTAACATGACTATTTTTCAAGATCTGTAACAGTTGTGTCACTTTATATAGTTCTAAAACAAAATTTTCCCACCTTGTGGAAATGTCATCATAGCGGCTGAGTATCATATATGTTTACAGTAATATCACATATTGGACTGCAGAAAGTGCTTGGTGGTGGAATCAAGGCCCTCAGGGGATTCAAATCAAGGAGTCTAGAGTCATGAGTTTCCAGGTCAGCATAAAAAGGTTTCAGTAAAATGTCACTGAGAAGAACGGGAGGTTTATTATGAATCCACTTAGAGGCATCTTTTAGCACCACAGTGACCCTGTAACCTCTTGGGTGAGGGGGTCACAGAATAATCCACATAGAGCGATGCTTCTCAAACCATGATCTTGCATGTGTTTTTGGACCTCAGCACCCAGAAGTTGCAACCAGCATGGCTAGTGGTCAGCAGTTCTGTGAGCTGAAATGCCAAACACTTGGAGGGCTGCAGTTGGAGAAGTGCTGACTCAGAGGACATGGTTGTAGCCTGATATGAACATGTTTGTTCTAAAACTGGGATGGCAGTCGTGTGGCCCACAGGCCACATGCTGCTTGTGGAGAGTCCTGCATGGTCTGCAGCACCCATTCCTGATAACCCCCATCCCTGACCCATATACCCTGTATTTTTTCAACTTAAAAATAAAATGGATGACTCCTTCTCTGGGCTCAGCTTTGCATTAAAATATTGTTTGAGCCCCACCAGCCAAAAAAAAAAAAAAGACAAAAAATGCCCCTGAAAGCATCCAGTAGCGATGAAAGTTACAAGGTCAGCACATGGCAAAAACAGCTATGTGACCCCACCATATTCTTCTCCCTTTTCTAAAAGCAGTTTTCTTCATGTTGGGATAAAAGATTCTTTTCTTCCAGGACATTTAGACCACATTCTGTAGTGACCCTATAAGCAACTCTGTAATTCTGTGTGTCTCTCTCTATATATATTTATTTTAATCTTTATAGATCAGCCTTCTGATAAACCCCTGACAAATGGCGATGGGAGAGAGCCCCGCACAGCAATCAAACGAAAGCTGTCAATTGCGTCAGAGGATGATGAACGCACTGATGAAGAGAAGGAGAGAGAGCAAAAAGAAAAACCAAGTCTGTCCTCCTCAGAAAGTGGGGATTCACAATCAAGCTCAAGTTCTGAAAGTAGATGTGCCTCTGATTCAGACTCTGAATCAAACTCTAGAACAGATCAGGACTACATAGATGGGGATCACGACTACAGCAAATCGGTTCAAGTGAAACCGAGGAGAAAACTCCGAAGGAACATCTCCAACGGACAGAGAAACTGGCAGGGTAGAGGGACCGCAAGGAGAGGGAGGTGGGGCCGATGGGGCAGGTGGAGCAGAGGGGGCCGAGGCAGCCGGGGAGGAAGAGGCTGCAGCAGAGGAAGAAGAGGCGGGAGAGGAGGAAGGAGAGGCCGGGGGCGAGGATCCTCCAGGGGGGCCTCCAGAGCCAAGCGCCCGCGGATGGCTGACGACGAATTTGAAAACCTTTTTGGCGGCCGCTTCAATGAGAACGTGTTTGGCGGGCGATTCAGTAGGCCCCCTCGAATTAAAACGAGGAACGAGGGAGGCGAACTGTTTTGTACAATGACGATTCGGACAATGACACTTTTGTGCACACTGAGGATCCGCTGAACCTTGGTACGTCCAGGTCGGGCAGGGTACGGAAAATGACAGAAAAGGCCAGGGTCAGCCATCTCATGGGATGGAACTATTGACAAATGGGAAACGATAGAACTGGACAATGGTATTAGGACTTCAAAGGCTTTCTACTGCAGGGATTTTTGCCAGAAAATCTACTAAGCAAATTGTGGAGGGACTCCACTCACATTTTTTCTGTGGTGCTTTTCCATTTTGCCCATATGGTGTTTTTTGTGTGTTTGAAGACTTCTGATTGCCACACATTCTTGGCCAAAAGAAGCCTTACCCATGCGTTCTATTATCTGCAGATATGTTTCCCCACACTACACCTTGAATTTGTCACAGGACTGTGGCAACTGAATCATGTTTTTGAAGTCTTGTTTCTTTTCTTTTTTTTTGTATGTGTGTGTGCGTGTGCGTGCATGCGTGCATTATAGAAACAGCACCTTCTTACAGAATTTTTAAAACATTGTCTGCCATGAATTCCTTACTTAACCGTAATAACTTTTGCACAATACACCGATCCTAAAGGCAGCTATAAAATGTTTACAGTTTCTCTATTGTGTGCAGGATCTGGATTATGTTAATCTTCCCAGGCCAAACTTTCATGAATTTGTGATGAACTTTAATGCGTTCCTATTTGGGTAACTTGATGATGTTTTTTCCCCACTGGTTTTTAATTCATAATTTCAAAAGAGAGGAAAGGATTGGTGCCTTGTAAATATGTAGCAAACCTTTGATGTGAGAAGTCTAACATGTGTGTTAACATTAATATAAAAAGAATACTTGAGAACTATGAATATCTAGACACACCGGTGCCAAATGCAGAAGTTGACTTGCATCTATAATCTTCCTTGCCACTCTCATCTCTTTATAGCATTAATTGAGATTGCCACTCAGATGTTAGCATCAGTGTTCAAATGGTCACCTTTCCCCCGGCATGTTTCTTCTAGTAGCTGAGCTACCTCCTGACTTGCAAATAATTTAACCTTTACAGAGAGAAATCATTTTGTTTTCTTCAATAATGGGGCCCAGTTGGTTATGTGGCAGGAATGGTTTCACTCAAGAAGCCACCAAATAACCATGGCATGGCCTCTAGTCTGACAATCATACTCAGTATGTTTTTCACAGTTTTGCTGGTTAGATAGTCAATTGATTGTGCATACTTCCCCACCCCACCACAGTGTTTTGGTTTTTTATTAGCAATCAAAATGTCAACAGATTTCTTTTACACCATTGTATTTTTTTTTTGCCAACTCCTGTGTCTTTGTGTTGTGTTTGTGTGTTAAACAGTTGTAACATCTCAAGCATTTAGAAAATAATTTATGCCTTCACATCCAAAGACTGCTAAATGGTATGGGAGCTCCTGTATATTCTCTGAACTTTGAATGGCTTTTCCATTCACTTCAATGGAGGGACCTGAATGGGGTTACTTTTATGTCTCTTTGTATACTGATTGGCTTTTCCTGTTGGCGTGAACAGTGAGGCTCACAGATGTAGAACAGTTTCATATGAGTTGTTGCATGGGTGTGCTGGCATATCATTTGATACTGGAAAAATGCATTGCGCAGGGCTCTCGTAACAGTGCTTAATGGTATATCAAAAAAATATATCGCACTATGAGGGAACCTAGGGTTGAAGAAGTATTATTTTCTTGCCATTCAAGGCTGGAACCAATTAATGTTCTATGTATGCTTTTCTTCCCACTTGAAATGAAAAGGAGTGGGTTTTTTTCCCCCTTTTTGGAGTGTGCACGTGTCATAATTTACAGTATAGAACATTACATATGAGAATTGAGAGACTGTAAGAGGGAATCAGAAAGGCATGATAAAATGATGGGTAAAATTTTATTCAGATCCTTTGTTTTTTTAGCCTTGCAGGTAAACCTTTAACCAGGCATACTTAGTCAGCAGTGTTCACAAAATGACAGCAGGATTACTTATATGCTATGTGTAAGAAAATACATGCACAGCTTTGATTCCATTACTAAAAGGACATTTTTTAAAAATCGGTCATATCAAAAGATACTTGCCAACTTGCTAAGGACTTGCTAAGGCAAAAGCAGTATAATTGCATCAATGAATAATAAAACATAGAGAACCAAGTATTTATATGCATTTTATTTGTATATATAAATCAGTCGGCAAGATTTGGCACACAGTTGCATTAATTCAGAGATGCATTCTGCCCATGGAAGAGCTTAAGTGTGCGTGGATTTCCCTTTAGCCCAAATTGCTCCACACTTTTTGCTCTTATGTGCATATGACTTAGTCTCTTTATTGACAAAAGCAGAACAGTTTTAATGGTGAGTGCCCCATATTTGCATGTGTGACAGTAGAGAGCTGTAGCTCAGGATGTGAATAAAGTGCACAGTATTCCAAGTACGTTTACTGGTTGTACATTTAAATGGCATCATCTGTAGAACAACATGGCTATTTTAGTTCTAGGATGCCATCCAACCAGGGTTATCCATACCTACTAAGGAAGAAATAATGTTATGTTAGTAAACAAAATCGTGGACCATGGAAGATTGTACCTTTTTCCTTTTTAAAACTTTTGCTTAAGCTTCACTCTGTTATGTTCAGCATGGGGCAGTCTCCCTTGTGAAAGGAAAACTTTTGCCTTTTCCTTCACTAAAATATAGACTTATATTTTAAAGCAACAATTAGCTGATGTGTGGAATATTTTATCTTCTGTACTGCAGAAATGACTGCAAAGGAAAATGACTTTGTTGAAGTTTGGTTTCAGTGACAGTTACTACTTGTCCTTATGTACTTGTTTCACATTGTTTCTGTCCAAAGATGTCAAACATTGTGGAACACCTCAGTGTGTGGCTGATTAGGTGATGTTTCCTTTCCAGTTTTAAAATTAGATAGGAATCTGTGGTAATATTGGCCTGGAAGGAACAAAAAAGTTGAATTAATAGGACACGTTCTCCAATAGAGACAGCTCTTGTGTCCTCCCTAGTTAGGCCTGCTTTGCTTTATTCCATGACTGTCATTTTCCTTACCCCCTCTGTTTCTTGCAGTAGCTGCAGATACTCTTGTTTCACCTGTTCTGGATGTTCTGCGTATACCAACTGCATCTTCTCTGATATGCAAAAAATATATATATCCAGAGAACGTCACGTTGAATCATTGTAGTACAGGCCAAGAAAACAATCCACAGTTCCTCTCCAAAGGCGTAGTCAGGACTCAGGATTAAAAACACTGCTTTTTTTGGACCGTAACTCACAAAATCCCCGAGTGCTCATGGATTCTGGGAGTTACAGTCTAGAGCTCTGTTCTGGGCCTTTGTTGCTCTTGCAAAAATTTGATGAACAAACAAATGCTTAATACAGTAGCATGTTGTCTTCAACCAAGGACAGAAAATGTAGTGACTATTCCAGTATGATCATTGGATAGCTCCAGTTTTGGAATGCTTTCTACGTATGGCATCTACGTATGTGTGGTAGAATCCTGAGTCAATAAGGGTAGACTGTGTTTTGATCAGCTGCGGATGGAGGAACATGTTTTTGAATGCTGCCTCATGCTTAGAATATATGCACATGTCACATCACACAACATCAGTAGAAAAGGTCTAGTCTCCCAATTATCACCTTGCAGGATTTTTTTTTCTTTCTTAAAAATGGGATTTTAAAAATGTGTGTCCCTCACCTGTGGTCTGAAGTACAACAACTCTTTCCACCGTCTCACCTGTTCCATGGTCAGGCTCCGTAGCTATTACAAGCGTTGGTAGAGCAGTGATCAGACTACTTGAGCATGGTGAGCATCCAGTGCGTAACCAGCTAAGCCAAAATAACCTCGTTTTGTCATACATGTTTCAGTAGGCTTACGTTCTTACGATGAATGAATGGATGACATGTGTTCAGGCAGTTCTTCAGGTTCCTTAGTTCTTTTGCTTTATGGTCATTCAGGGTGTGACCAAAGAACATTCTTGTCTGAAAGACTGAGAGTGGAGAAGAAAACAAGATGCTCCTCAGTGGTTTCTTCTGCTTCTCCCCATGCAAGGTCATGGATATGTTGATCCTTGGTCTTCATTTATTTTGCCTTGATCTCTACAGTCTCTTCACTTCTTCTGCAACACTTGACCCTGAACATTTAATGCTTCAGTTGATTCTTAAAATTCAGTTTTATTCCTCGGTTTTTGTATGTTTCTCCAATCATTCTCTGCCTGTATTTCTGCTCCCCTGCCCCACATCTTGTTACTTACCCCCACCACAGGCCCGGTGTCTGTGCTCTGCAAATTTGAATGTGTCCTAGTATACACTCCCAATATTTCTGACTGGCAATAACTTAACTTCAGTATACTGATACCAAATTAACATTTGTCAAAAAACCTCCCAAAGGGGGGGGAAATGTATATAGAAAGGAAATTGTAGTGGATTTTATTAGGGAGCTGCTGAACAATCTGAACATTGTTAACTTTATGGGATCGGTCATTCATATTCAAAAATTTGATGTCTGTGTTTGCCTTTTCTCCCCCACTTTCCTTTCCTTTCCTTTTGAAAATGAAACACACTTTAAATTGAAACTGGCATTAGTTTGCTCACTTCATAGTTCTACCTTCTTGACTCCCTAGGCTGCTTATTGCAATTTGGCATGTGGCATGTTAGGAGTGGACTTTCTAACAGAAACCATAATGTGACATCTTCAGCAATAACCCATGGAAGTCTGAAAAGACCCCTTTCTCCACAGATTCAGGGATTACCTATATGCTTAGAGAGGAGAGCTTTGAATGTTAAATGCAAGCTTTGTATGATGTGGGGAACCTAGAGACTATCAAGCGCAATGTCAGGTGTTTCATCTGGAATGTGTTGAATGCTTTGCTGGGCTTTTGAAGGTTAGGAGAGCATGGTGAATGTCTGATCAACTCCAGTGAGTTTTAACCAGTTCTCTGTCTTTCAGTTACTCACACAAACGTTCTCTTGTGTCATCAAAAAGGGGAAAATTTCTGAATTTTTTTGCTTGCTCTCAAAAGAGCACGCCAGGTTTTTCTAAATTTACTTTCTCATCCAGTGTTGCTCTCCTGCTTTCCAGCCAGTGGAGTCTTCATGGACAACTTAAGAATTATTGGCAGACTCTGTAGGAGCTGTGGGTTTCAGCTTTGAAAGACTTGCCACAAACCACCTGAACATCTTGTTCCAGCAAAGTTGTTTCTTCCTGTTCCCCATGTAGTCTTAAATCCTGAAATACCAAGAGTTTTGCAGGATCAAAGACTGAAGTCTTCTAGTATTTCTGTGGAGGGAACAGAACTGCCCACAGAATCCTGCATCTATTCTTTGGCAAC
The DNA here is from genome assembly GCA_948474755.1 of Ctenosaura bakeri. Taxonomy (NCBI): domain Eukaryota; kingdom Metazoa; phylum Chordata; class Lepidosauria; order Squamata; family Iguanidae; genus Ctenosaura; species Ctenosaura bakeri. Next base: position 247,219 of record CAOLHI010001502.1, read on the forward strand.
CTTAAGAACTCTAGTTCTAGGGCATTTAAAAAAAAAAATCCAAATCATGTTTTTGTGGGAAGGAGGTTACTGTACTCATAAAACTTGAATAATTTATCCAGTGCAGCTGATACCATATTGGAACAAAAGGTGTTGAACTAGATTTAGGTAAAAAAACAATTCGTAGAGAACTGCTTCCACTCAGTGTGTATTGCGACGTTAATACTTTTTAAAGTGATTTTTCATCACTTATGTTATAAAATGTCATGAGAACTTTTCTTTCTGTAAAAAGAGTTAAATATTTATAAACTGAAGAGGTTCTTTTGACCACTCACGAGCGATCAAATAGTAGAAATCTTGATAGGTCCTTAAAAGTTATGTATTATAAATGGCTGTGCATTTACAAGAGGTCACTTTTCAAATATGACTCTTAGAAAATGTTTACACTTTAAAAAAAAAGATTTTAAAACAGTGATAACAGTGATTTTAGCAATTATGGGTATGTATTTTAAAGAGATCATTCAGAGACAAAGAGAACAGTTGAACCTGCACAGCTTAATGTGTTGGATATCAGCCTGTGGCAAATTCATGTGTTAGCAAATATTTGCAAATGTGCTCTCAGCGCAATGCATGTTGATTGGCTGTCGCGCAAACAGTAAACACTCATGAGCGTACTTCCAAAGCGCATGCCTAGGAAAATTCCCAGCCAGATTGTGCTCTGCATTTTCCAGTGGAGTCACTGTCATGGCCTTAACCTAGAGTATTATATAAGATGGTGCTTATAAATACATGTATATGCATGGATATGGCTGTGTCATTATTGGACTGAGCATTTAAGTGAGCAAATTAGAAACTAATAATCTTGCAATGTACTGTCTCTAAAAGATTGGACTTTTTTTTTTTGCATTTTCCATCCAAATATTTACACTCTCAAGACTGAAAAAAAAAAAATCAGTGGTTTTCAATCTTTATTAAATCATAGTCCATACTTTCCCTGTTCTCTCCCCCTGCCGAAAGAAAGGAATGTGTAAGAAGGTAGGATAAAAATTGTCAGATGTCATAAGACGATGTGAATTGGGTGAAATTCGGTGGGATAGATGCAAGTCCAATAGACCCATTGCATCAATGACTGAATGGTGAGTTGGTACAAAAGGAAAATCCCTTTGATTCAATGGTTTTATGCTAGTCCAGATTAGCAATAGAATTCAGGCTGTCCTCAGTATTCGCAAATGATGAGCCTGTAATTATTCAGTGGGTGCGTTTCTATAGCCAACCTGATTTCCTTTTTTGTAAAATCCATGCTTATTATTTTTTTTTTTGTCCTTATTTTCGTGAAAGCATTACAGAGAGCCTTGCTTAGAAATAATCAGGGTGGGTGTGCGCGTGTGTTTACAGCTGAGCTTTGGGACACATGGAAACTTTGTGCTGTCTGAAAGATCTCATGTGTGTGTATTGTGTTCTCGACAATGTAAAATACTCCACCAAAAACAAAACAAAACAACACAAAAAAAGGTGCACGCAAACTAGTTGAAACTGATATCGCCTCGCTTCTGTCTTGGTTTCAGGGGATGCTCTGTGTCCGTATCTTTACATCTGCGATCTCAGGTCCCTTTAAAATGAAAATGTTTCAGGGATTTTTAATGCCACTTAACTATGGCAGACCAAATGTAATATTTATATGCAATGAGCTATTAGTTTTTTGTATTGTAAAAAAAAAAATGTAAATTTGTAAAGTTTTTTTTTTCCTTAGAGGGTTTTAGAGGGAGGAGGGTGAGCAGTGGGGAGGGGAGGGAAGTCACTTAATGTAATTTAGGATGTTTCATTTTCCAGCTGTGGGATTATCTTAATAAAAAAAAGAATCATCAATTTTTTGGGTTTTTTTTTTTAATTTAATTAAACTAATGTGTGAAAGTGCAGGAACGTACCGATGCTAAACTAAATTCTGTTCTTTGGGGAAGGAAAAAGAAATACAGCCCAATTTGCAGTTTTTGGCCTGCCTAGTGAAACGAAGTGACCAAAACTTACACATCATGAGCAAGAGAGAGGTTGCTTGCCTTGGTTAGTAGGTGTCTGGGCCCTTCTACATTAGACAATTATAGCAGTATGACACCACTTGAACTGCCATGGCAACATCCTATAGCAGAGCTTTCCAAACAGTGTGTCGCGACGTTAGTGTGTCGCCTGCAGTGTGTAGGTGTGTCATGCAAATTTAACAAATGGAGGGGCTGCCTCTTCTGCTGCTGGTGTGGTCCAGGTGAAGGGGCTGCCTCTCCAAGGAAGACCCTGGGAAGGGCGGTGGCAGTGGGCCAGGCTCTGGTGGAGGGGATGCCTCTCCCGCCACCCCAGGCCAAGGAAGACCCCGGCGAGGACGGCGGCAAGCCAGGCTCGGGTGGAGAGGCTGCCTCCACTTACTGTGAATTACTGTGTTGTGAAAAGATGAATGTCTCAAAAAAGTGTGTCACCAACCTCAAAAGTTTGGAAAGCTCTGTCCTACAGGATCCTGGGATTTGCAGTTTAGGGAGAGGCGTTTAGAATTTGCAGCTGGAGACTATAATCCTAGGATTCTACAAGGTGCCTCCAGGGCTGTTCAAAGGAAATCCTAATGCTTTAGTTGTAGGATGTGGAAAGGCCCTTGATGTGGGGAACGGGGATGCCATGCTGGAGTACCGCAGTATATGTGCCACAGGAGATATGTGTGCTCTATCAACTTAATCTGCTGCCCATAGGTGCAGACAAGGCTGGCCCAAGACCAAGCTTCACCTGTGGGGAAGAACAAAATGGCACCCTCCAGTTCCACCCAGAAAAAGCCAACCAAAACTCCCTTCAACGCTCACAATGGGGCAACATTCTCTGCTGCATCTCAGGACCACAAGCTGGTTTTGGGGGAGCTTGGCACTGCAGAACTAGACACTCTAGCAGAGAGCTCTGTCCTCCAAGACTGAATCTGATTATTCACAAGGCATGCATGTGCATTCCCACCCCACTTTCTCTTCCTTTGCCTTTTTCCCAGCACATGTGCCTTCCTTCTCCACACCTGGGAGAAAGGCAAGGGAATGGGAGGGGGGAGCACCGTGTGCAGAGAAGGAAAACATGTGCATGCCTCCCCCCATTCCCTTGCCTTTTGCACAGAGAATGCACACAAAGGCAAAAGACAAGGGAATGCAGGGAGACACAGAAGGGAATGGGAGGGGGAGCACAGGAGAATTATTTATGGTTTTTCCACTTTTGTGAGTGTTCTGCACCCTGAACCTTTGCAAAAGTGGAGGGGTCACTGAAATCTGTTATGTCAAAAATAAGATATCCTGGTTTAGCCATCATGTGTGAGCTCAGGCTTCATTTGCTCCCATTTATTTGTCTTTCTTAGCAGTCTATGGCATGCACAGAACTTGCCTCCAGCATCGTATTTCCCATGAGCTACTTTCTTCCTGTTACTTTTCTTCACAAGTCCAGCTTTCACAACCATCCATTCCCAATCATAACTGCTTTGCCCAAGCAACACAAAGAATGGCTTTCCACCATTTGCATTCATAAGTGAGGCTGTTGAAGGAATCGTGCGCAACAAGCCACAATGAAGTAGCTTGGTGCACTGACGTCAAAAGGAGACCTGATGTATTTCCTCTCCTGGTATCCCATTGGTTTCCAATTAGTTGCCTTCCCTCTTGCAAAGTATCAGAGATAGCGCTGTTGAAATAAGGATTTCCTCCCACGCAGGCAAGTTACCTCCTGTGCTGAGCTTGATTGGGTTCTCAAATTCAACACAAGGACTTTCTCTGAAGAATAACTTCCCTGGGAATATGCTGTGAAGGCCCAAGTCCAGCTTTAGAGGAGAGAAAGGGTGAGTATTTATTTTTGGGGGGTGGGATTAGGGATTCAGAGGCAATTTCTGACTTTTTTAATTTGCAAAAAAAAAAAAAAAAAAGTTTAAAAAAACCAATAAAATAGGAAGCAAAAAGAACCCCACCTAGCATCACAAGTTTAAAAACAATAAGCATCTGAAAAATTAATCTATTTGCAATCTTCACTACAAGACGAGCAAATGTTCAGGTATTTGTACAAAGTTCACATCTCCATGTCAGATGTCCAAGTCTTGGAAAGAGTTCTAAGGTCACAGTGGTAAATACAGTGATTTCCTCTCTGTTTTTCGGTCTTTCTGTTGTTAGTTTCATCATTTTTATGCCCTGTTTTCTGTACACTCTATGCATTGCAAAACGTGTGACGGAAGGTAAATGGGGGCATTCTATAAAGCAGCGACCTCAAAAGTTTAACAGTCTTCTGGAATATTTTTCTAAAAGCTCAGCTCCTGGCCAAAATGGAATCAAGGCAGGGAAGTGGATGACTGTATCTTCCCAATGGGTGCCTTGTATATAATGGGAGAGGGAGAGGCAATGACATTTACTCATTGTAGAAAAGGGAAAAAAGATGAAAAGCAGTGCTCCCAAAAGAAGGTGTGCATTCGATGATGATGATGATGATGATGATGACTAGTATTATTTATTACCTGCCTGTCCCCAAGGCTTGAGGAGGGGTAAAACATAGATTAAAATACAACTAAAAATACATAAAACCATTTAAAATACACGAGGGTAGTGGTGCACTCTTTTTTGCACATTGCTATCCCACAGCTAAAAACCAGAGATATAACTTATCAGGGAAACTATATAAGGAAATGCTTTTTTAAAATAATAAAGTGCAATTGGCTAGGCCAAAAAAAAAAAAAATTAAAATAAATATGACAGTGTGAAAGTCATAGGCCATTTATGCGTGATGTCGCAGTCCCACGATGATTGCTGCCGGTCCATGAGTTGTGCTTTCACACAACATTGTTGTGGTCCCACTTCCCTTGCATCTCCACTTGTTGCGATTGTGAGATATTCCATTACCGGGAAAAATCCGGTAATGGCCTGCGATCGTGTGATGCTCCCGTCATTGGCAGCCATACAGAAGTGAGTCTGGACAGGGTTTATGTCCAGTGCGCAAGCCAATAAGCAGTGATGTAGATTCAAGTCAATAGACTCGGACTTAAGTCAGACTTAAGTCACTTCCGCGACTTGACTCGGACTCGACTCGGCAATAAATGATGCACTGACTTGACTCAAGACTTGTATATTTTTAACGATTGACTTTCTGCCCTTGGTTCAGTAACAGAACTCATTCATCTAGAAACCTTATGACTCTGAGCAATGCTTCCATCTCTTGTTTTCCCTACTGGCCACATGGCACTCTGTCTCAACCTCAAAATGTGGGTGCATTTCTTGGAGGGAAATGGCAAACAGGTTAGGCAATGAGCTTGAGGTGGCCTTGAGGTCTGCTCAGCAGCCTGTCCCTGCTGCATATTTGAGGAGCCTTCTAAAACTTTTCCTAAGAACTGAAGGCAAAACTTGTCCCCAAAGCATAGGGCATGTTTCTCAGAGAACAGCAAGTGTGTTAGGCAATGGGCTTGAGGAGAAGGATCTTTCTCTACAGCTTTTGAATCTTCAGTAATGGGGAGTAAGAAGGATCGTATTCCCTGCTTCTGAAAAATGCTCCAGCTCCAGAAATAGAAAGTAAGAAGGATCCTATTCCCCGCTTCTGAAGCTGCAGTTGGCAAAATTGCAAATGTGGAGGGTCAACTTTGCTTCAATGGTTAAAACTGACTTTATTCAACTTTGTCCAGAAATTCTGGAATATAGTTTGGGGTATATAGTTGGCTCCAAGACAAGACTTGACTTAAGACTTGACTTGAAAGTATCTTCAAGGACTTGAGACTTGACTTGAGACTTGGAGTCAAAGACTTATATACATCAACCGCCAATAAGCCATGCTGAGAAAGAGATCAAAGTTCTTTTATTGAAAGTTCTGCAGAACAGAACACAAGGCACTCAGCAAATCAAGTGTTCCCTGAACATAAGACAAACCACATCTTACATAGTCTGCAAAAGTTATATGGTCTTCCTTGGGGAGGAGATAACACCATACATACAGGAAGCTATGTCATGAGTCAGCATTCAAGTACATGTGGATAATGGTGGGCCCAAATTATAATGCCAACTCCCACCTTGGAGGTAAAAGTTAATATTATAATGAAGTTTAATGAAGCTATAGGTAACTGTAGTTCAGCTTTTGTGGTCATTCTCCCTCCCACTTTTCTAGTCTGAGATGCTCCAGACATTGCAGATCACAGAGCTGACCACACTCTAGCATCTACCTGTACTTGTTTCCCCATTTCTGCAATGTCTCAGTTGCTTTACTTAGCTGGTTTCCTGTTATTCAGAGCTCTTGCTGTCTTGCATGCCTTGATTCACTGTTCTTTTGTATGCTTCAAGTCCCTTGCCAAAACTAGTGGTCAGTTTCTGAACCTTGGGATTTCTCAATGGTGAGCAGAAAAAATATTTGGCAAGGGGGGGGGATTGATTTTCTTCAGTTTGCATTTTGAAGATGGCACCATGCCTCAGGGGGCAGGTACTGCTTCTTATACAGTTGCCCATTGATTTTAGATCTCAGTGATGTATTTTCTTAGGTTTTGTCCTCTTTTTTCCTCCGAAGATAGAAGTTATGGGGTCTCCAGAACTCCAGATGTTGTGGAACTACAGCTCCCAGCATCTTCACCCTTTGCTATGCCAAGCAGAACTGATGGAATTTGTAGTTCTACCTTTTTGCTCACCCGCAGCCTAAATCTAGTTTTAGTCCCAACTAAAGTAGTCCCATGGGTGGTGACGAGCAAGTGCCATTCATTTTGAGGACCCTGCTCTAGTTGCACCTAGAATTGGATTCAGGCTTAAGTATTTTTCCCACCGTCCATGACACAAGTCATTGAATGATGTACAATAGGGACAAAAGAAACGGAGAGAGAAAAACAGCAGCTGACCCCAAACCCATCTTATACACAGCATACAGATTCCCAAGAAAGGTTTTCTAAAATAAGAACAAACCATCCACCTACTGCCTTGAAGCATTAAACGCTCAGTAACCTTGGATCAGGAGAGCATGTAGCTCATCTTGTTACAGGAAGAGTTTTGCTCCAAAGCTTTTGATCTTGCTGGGGGGAGATTAAATGACAGAAATTGCTATTGGTAACCTTGTCATTCAAAATCCGGTTAAATTTCAGGGGCATAGAATTTAACAGTATCCAGTCTTGGGTTGGGAGCTTCAGAATAAATGTTCTCCTCCTTCAAGATACCTCTCTATGCATATAAAAAGCAGTGCTGATGTGTGTCTAGAATGTCCTATTTACCAGCCATCCAAATGATTTGGATTATAGTTCCCATCATCCCTGATGCCAGCGAGGGCTAATGAGCTCATTCAACACTGAAACAAACCAATGATGTGAGGGTCAGAGATTGTAGGTGTTTGATCACCTGGAGTGCGGAGGTTTTTCGGAAAGACAGCTATTCCAAAACATCGGGAGGGCACAAGTTTTTCTGTCTCTGACAACGCATGTACCTACAGTAAACTCATTCCCCTGATACCAATCTTTCTGTAGCTCAAATGCACTAGTTCTTGACTTTAGGTCTATGACCCAAAAAGAAAGGAATGAAATATGATGACAGCAACGGATTCCTTTCCTAGAAGAATGCACTTAACCCATGCCCTTCCACATTTCACAGGTGAAAACCAGGACATGTATGGGGAAAGTGCGGTTCAGATGGAAAATGTTCTTAATGAAGAAGAACACATAAGCTAGGAGAGGTTGCAGCAGCTTGCTTTTGCCTGAGCCTACTGGGAAGGACAAGATTCTGCCCACGTCTCCTTCCCCACCCGCTGTTGAGTTAATAGAGTGCAAACTACGTTCACACTTTGAATTTGGTTTGCAGCATGTAAAATGAGGCAAGACAAAGGGAGAAAGGAGGAAAGAAGACAGGGACATTTGCAATTAAACCTCTCATCCAGTTTTTTCAAAATGTTCCAGTTTCTCTCTCTTCCTCCCACTTCTCTCTCCCCATTCCCCACAATCCTCGGTTTACTTCAAAATTGCTGAAAACTCAACTCAAAATGGAAAAGTAGTTTACCCTCAATTACATCACTGGGGGAGAGGAGGGAGGCAGAAGCTTGCTCTTCCCCATAGGCACAGGCAAAGCTAAATGCCTGCAGTCACTTCTAGTTCACGTGTTGCTCTCCATGAGTAACTTTTGCCCCCTTGGCCACATTTCGATGTTACTTGGCCACAAGCGCCCTGCTTTTCACCCGTGAAATGTTGGAGAGTATGCAAAGGGTTGCCCCAAAATCTTAGCTTTTGGCAGTGAAATTTCATGAATAGTCCTAACCTGGCCATTCTAGCTAAAATTTCAGTTTGCTACCAGAGTCATCTCCAGATCTTAGAGACAGCTTTAGGCAAAAAAAGGTTTCTTAAGGTTCTTCTGCTGGTGAGCTGTGGCAGATCCATCCGACAGGGCCAGAATCCCAATAGGACTTCGTGGCTGTGTCTAGCCACCGTTTTAAATCTCCACAGTGCCTCTAGTACAGCATGACTCTGGGGTATTGTGGATGGAAATATAACTAGATATGGTTAACGGGTGCTGAATGTAGCACTAAGCTGGGGATTTTTAAAGGAGAGAGCAGGGCAAGCACTTCTGTCTGCCCAGAGATGCCACAGCACTGGGACCAGTCCTGGTTTTTAACCCTTGCAGCTGCCTGAGTAGAAGAGTGCCTCTGAACATGTGAAGTGTGCATTTTTTTTATCAGTGGGTGAAGCCACTGCCAGCTTCTCACTTACTTGCAACAACCACAGTGGCTGTTTCCTCTCTGTTTTAAGCCACGGAGTCCTGAGTTTTCCTAGGTGTTGCTAATTTCATTAATTAGCACTACTTTTCTCCAGCTGTTTTTTTGTGCCATTTAACTGTGCCATCAGCAACAATAATGGAGCATTCCCAGTCTCCTTGGTTTCAGCCCACGTAATGGGTTGATTAGAATGATTCCATGAAGCTCATTGTGTACCTAAAGGGCAACAAACAGAACCCTCGTCAAAAAAATAAATCAATCGCTCTATAAAAGCTCCTGATAATAGACAAAGTACGTCATGTTTACTGCTGCTTTGAACTACATTTTCTTGCCAAAGATATCTGATCAACTTGTCAAAGACAATCTGCCCCATCTTGTGGAAACTTGTTGAGCCGATTTAGTTGGTTGATTTTTATTTTCTTCTATTAAAAGATGTGTAATCTAGTTTAGGTCTCATGGCGAAGTACCAGAGAACCACCAGCTGTCCTTGTGAATGGGAAATAGACTGGCCAGAATCATTTAGTGTAAATTATATCTTGGAAGCTAAGCAGGGTCGGTATCTGGAGAGGAGGCCACCAAGGAATACCAGATGCTGTAGGCTAAATTTCAGAGGAAGGCAATGGCAAAACTCCCTCGGAGGATTCCTTGCTTAAGAAAACCCTATGAAATTAAGAGGGTCACCATAACATAACATGCAACCTGGAGACACTTAGCAGTGTGACGAATCTCTCAGTCCTGATTTTGTTCCATTTCTTCAAGTCCCACCTACACCTTCTTTCCATCCCTGTTTAATTTTCAAGACTTTGGCAGGAGGTAGAGGTGTTGCATAGAAATTTGTATATGTTTCACTACAGGATGTCTCTGCCATTCGACACCCCATTATCTGACAACTTGCTCCTCTGATACTTCCAAATTAAGGACAATGGGTTTCCCCTCCTTCATCAGTTCTTCTTGCCTACGGAGGCTCACTTGGGACCGCTTTTGTGAGCGTACCGCTTGCAAAGTGAGATTGCGGGGGGGAGCCTCTAAGCTGATTGAGAACCTTTGCAAATAGTGTGCTCACAGTTCGTCCCAAGCAAGCCTCTGTACATCCTTCATGCTCCCTAAAGTGCACTCCATGAGTTCTGTTTGTCAACCAACTCCATTTTCTGACAATGCTCCGGTCCCTAACCTGTCAGATAAGTCGGGGAAGCCTATATGCATTTTTCCTATTGTTAGATCCCCACCACAATTATATTTCGCATTTCCACCAGAACTAGGAGTGCAGTATATGCCTTTTTGTAAAAAACATATTTTACTTAATGCACGCATTTTTGCATGACTTTTCCCCCTATTGACTGAAGCACATTTGTGCATATTTTTCAAAGATGCACGGATGCGTGTCACTCGTTTATTGGTGTATGATTCAAAAACGGAAAGAAGAAAATTGCCCCTGGCAGTTTGTTCTCCAGGATGGGAATCTGGAAGCTATGAACACACTTTTGCTAATTGTCTCCCAGACCACAAGTTGGACGCATTTCTCTTTGTTTCAAAAGGGTAATATGAATTCATCTGCATTCTTATTATGCAGTGAGCATCAGAAAAATCGCAGCCTGACATACAAGACGAGGGGAGTCTCAACTGACACGACCAGAACTGAGTCAAAACGGGGGGGGGTGTATGCAAAGGGATCTTGTAGCACCTTAGAGACTAACGGAGAGAAATAAGTGGGTAGCATAAGTTTTTGTAGAATTAGGTATATTTGGCAAGGAGGTGCGTGCTTCCTGAAAAATCTTTTAATCCATTCTGCTGAAAAGTGGAGGGAGACCCTTTCTTCTGTGGTTTTTGGGCTGATCCTGAGGCTGTCTGTTTGGAGACCATTCTTAGGCCATTTCCACACTACGTTGTTATAGTGCTATTAATCCACTTTCAACATCCTAGGGGGTCCTGGGGTTTGCAGTTTAGGGAGAGGCACTTAGAATTCTCAGCCAGAGAGCTTTTGGCCTCAGTAAACTACAAACCCCAGAATTCCATAGGATGTTGGAAGTGAAATAATAGCACTATAACAGTGTAGTGCAGAAATGGCCTTAGTTTCAGGAGCAGAAACCCTTTAGCCCTCCAAATATTTGGAGCCATACCCCAGCGGTGCTGGTTGTGGCTTCCAGGAGCTAAAGTCCAAAAGGTCTGGAGGGACAAATATTCCCCATCCCTGTTCTGTTTGAACGTGTCCTCAGTTTGAAGGCTTGTCTAAGCCAGGGCTGGTTGTCCATCCAGAGCCAGCACCTGGACAGAAGACTGAGCACACAGACAGGAGCACCAGTCAGCCTTCCTCATGATGGAAAGATAAGTTAAAGTCATTCTTTCCAAATTTGCATCTACGCATATATTTGCCTATGCCAATTTTATGCAAATTGATGTTTTCTTCCTCCTCCTTGTTCTAAGTGCATTTATTCACCTTTGCTTTGGTTTATGTATATATGTTAGGTTTCCAGGTCAGGAATAGTCTGAGCCCTGAGATTTCTGGGACAAAACCTGGTACTGGGGATGGGGGGACCCCTAGTGATGTCACAGGGGTTCAGGCCCTGGTGATATCATCAAGCAGCTTGCACTAATACATGCAGAATCATAGACAGAATCATAGCGTTGGAAGAGACATTCAGGTGGCATCTCCTTTCCTGCAGCTTGAATCCATTGCTCCTCGTCCTAGTCTCTGGAGCAGTGGAAAACAAGTCCGCTCCCGCCTTGACATGACATCCCTTCAAATATTTAAACATGGCTATCACGTCCCCTCTTAACCTTCTCTTCTGCAGACTAAATATACCCAGCTCCTCATAGGCTTCATGGCTTCCAGACCCTTCACCATTTTGGTCACCTTCTAGCTTGTTCTGGACACCATTCTGGACACCTTCTAGCTTGTTGATATCTTTCTTGAATTGAGGTGCCCACAACTGGAAGCTGAGCCTCCACAAAGGAAGTCCAGAATAGTCTCCAAGAGACTGATGCCCTCTCAGGCCTTACTGTCCTCAGCTTGGACTTAATTCTGGAGGGAAATTGCCATTCGACGAGCACTTTGACTGCAATCAAAGATGACTGCAGTCTCCCATGTCCCTCCTCACTGCTTCTTTCCATCTCTCTTTATGATGTCTGAGCTTTGGGTTTATGATAATCCACAGAAGCGACTTTGACACTTGGAGTCTTTACAGCTACCCTGAGTCACCACTGGTAAATCCAATTTCCTGTGGAGAGCAGATTAACTTTGGTGATAATTAGAATATTGATTTTTTTCTTTCTTGAAGAATAACCCTCAATGAGAATGACAAAGCTGTGGCTCTCAGGACCTGGAAAAAACAAAGTGTTGATGAGTAAAGCCCTCTGACATTCTCCTCCATGATTTCTTCATCTGGCTTTTCAATTACAAGTCAGAGCCAACAGAAAAGTTCCTTTCCCCAGCCCTTTGCATGAACGTAGATCAAATTCCCCAGCATTTCTTAAGCCATTAGAATGGCTCCACAACCACAGTCCAATGCTCAAACCACTACAGCGTACTGACTCTCAGGATAAACCTTACTGATAGCAGATGGTTTCAGCAGATGGTCTATGGCAGGAAAACATTCCAGTCTTCCCACTGATGGGTCCAGCACTCTTCATAACAGATGGTAGAACTTCCCTCCTTTCCTTCCCCAAATTTTACCACACTATCCCTGGCTGGCTGGCCAGACTATCTCTCTCTTTCTCTTCCCAAGCCATTTCCGCACGGGACTGTTATAGCGCTATGATTCCACTTTCAACATCCTATGGAATCCTGGGGTTTGCAGTTTCGGGAGGGGCCAATCCATAGGATGTTGAAAGTGGAATAATAGCGCTATAACAGTCTAGCGCAAAAATGGCCCCACTGTTGACTGTAACGTATTTTAGACTGTAAGTGCCTTGTGAGCAGAGACCTTTCGTCTGTTTTCTCTGTAAAGCAGGAGGCTGGTTGATGGAACTGTATGGATAGAATAATAAACCTAAATTGTCATAATCTCACCACGAGGTGGCAGCAACATAAACACGTCAATGGATGACTAAATGATTCAAACAGAAGGGACAAGGACTTAATTTCCAGAAATATATAGCCAGTACTGTTTTTCAAAAGGACGAAGAGTGTACAGTGGTTGCCAAACCATCATGGGTTAAATCTGAAGTTGCTCAGCAAGAAAAATCTTCCTCCAGACCCTTCAGTTGCATGGACTTCTCTTGGTTTAAAAGCCCTGCTGAGATCAGCTATTTGGTTCCTTATTTTGTCCTGGGGAAAATTCTGGGAGTGACTTTTGAAAAGATTAGTTTGTGCATATGGGCCTTGCAGAATAGTCCCAGATTCAATCCAGCTGGGAAAGATTTCTGCCTAGGAATCCACTGGCGGGACCATTCAAACTACAGAATTGTACTGTTATGGAATCACTTGTAACTGGCGTGGTTCCTTCATATGGAATCCTGGGATTCGCAAATGAGGAAGGGGCATCTAGAGTTCTAACCCTGGGAGCTCTAGTGCCTCACCAGACTATAAACCCCACTTAAAACAATGCAAATTAAAAAAACAAAAAAACAAAGGCATTAACAAAAGTGTAAATATAAGATTTTAAAAAACAATTAAATATTAAACATTAAAAATATTAAAATGCATTGCAAGACTGTATGCAAATCTTAAACACAGCACCGCACAGCATTTCACACCCAAACCTAGTCAGTTGGTAAAAGTCCGATGGAATAAAAAAGTTTTATCTGCTGATGGAAAGACAGGAAGGATGGGACTTTCCTGGTCTCTCCAGAAAAGGAATTCTGTTGGGCACAAAAACGTTTCTGAGTATTTAGCCCTTTAATTCTGCATTCCTAAGCCATTCTAAACAAGCTATTCTTGGAGGTTAGAAATCTTTGAGTACATCAATCTATCCTGTATGTCTGACCTCTCGCAACCTGCTACTGTAAAGAACTGTGTCAAAAGTCAATACGATGAGCAAGAACAATTTGTTCCCCGACTGTCCTGCTGTGAGAACATCTGTTTGCATAGGAAAGATGACGTTTATACCAGAAAGGTCATGAATACTCGGTTCTGTAAAGCTTGCAACTTTTGTTCAGCACTTTCCCTCTCTGTTCGTGTGTCGCTGAAAGTTCTATAAATATGCTGATGTTTCAAATAAAGCTTGTCCGTTTGGCTCATCCCTTGCTATTCAGCTTGGCTGAAAATAGAGTCCCTGGGACTGGGCCCGTTTTGCTAAATGTGTTTTAGTGTGTGTGTGTGTGTGTGTGTGTGTGTGTGCAACTCTTTCCTAACTCAGGACCCAATCCAGCTCCATGCTTCACCTGGGAAGGTGCAATAAGGCTGATATTTCAGTCTTGCCCAACAGCTCCAAAGTTAAACAGCAGCTATTGCACCATATTGACATTTTCACTCAGCTCTCTCCCACAACCCTAAGATCCCTTTCACAGCTATTTGCTGCCGGCTAAGATCCCACTAATCTATATGTGCAGCTGTTTTTTTCCCTTCCCATTACATAGACATTGGCTTTTTCCGTACGACACTCTTATAGAGTGATTATTCCACTTTCAACCTCCTAGGGAATCCTGGGGTTTGCAGCTTCGAGAGGGGCCGGCCGGCCCCTCTCGAAGCTGCAAACTCCCAGGATTCCCTAGGAGGTTGAAAGTGGAATAATCACGCTATAAGAGTGTTGTATGGAAAAGGCCATTGTCTTCCACTTGCTTTCCCTGAATCACATTTGTTTTTTAAATGCCTTTCCCTTCACTTACGAGACACCCCAACCCCTTCTCTCCCTGCAAAGTTTTCATGAATTCCAAGGCTAGTAACTTTCTTTTCCTAAGACAAATAACAGCAAGATGGGTTGCAGAATTTTCACTCCCTTCAAGAGGAACAGGAGGGTTAAACCTTCCCTTCTGCTGCTTGACTGATCTGAGCAGGACAAGTGAACAGTAGCAAAAAGGGGGATACAGTGTTATAGTTACTTAACTTTTTCCAAAAAGACAAAAAGCAAAACCCTTTGCAGCCAGCCAGGTGAGTAGCCCAGAGCAGAGGGGAAGCTTTTGAAAATGCGGGTCTGGTGTGAGCCATCCTTTCAAAGTGCTCTCTCTCTCCCCGGAGTTCCCAGGTCTCAGAGCCTGGACTCTCTCCTCCAGTCCACTGGGTAAGGGGGAGGAATCTCAGGGCAAGGGTGCCACCTTGAAAAGGGTGCACGTGTGCATTTATATACGTATGTGTATGTGTATGTATTCAGAGAAATGGATGGACGTGTGCATGTGTGCATTCCTCATTTGTTAAGAGTTGGTCTTTTTTACTTGAATGGCCTATTCTATGCAACCGCAGTTGGTGCTTAATGTGGCACACTGAATGAGATCACCAGGTCTGCTGCTTGTGACATCACTCTTGTAATATCACCAGGACCTGCTCCCCTATGACATGACAGGGGACTGTCCCTAGGTCTCAAGTTGTGTCTCTGAAATCTCAGGGCTGAGATATAGTCCTGACCTGGCAATCCTTCCGTCTCTGCTTGGGTAAGGTAGAGACCTTCATCCTCACCCAGGCCAAATGCTGGGGTCTCCACAGGCTACATGCAGCCAGGTCTCCCCACCTCTTCTCCTGTTGTCCCATGGACATGAGGACTTAGGACTACAACTCCCAGAATCCTTCAGTGGCCATGCTTGGCCAGAGCATGCTAAATGTTGTCATCATCACCCTCCATAACTGTTCTATGCTTTGCCCTAGGTTCATCTTGGGTAGTTCTAAGAGTTCTAGTTGGGTAGTTCTATTTCTTGTACCAGCCCATAATTTCTTTCACAATGTCTATCATCAGCCCATGAGCCATACTGAGTAGGACATTTTGGGAACTGTACTCTCCAAATGTAGCTTTTCCTAGGTCTGGTTGGGAAGCTCTCTTATGTATGCTACTATAAATGATGGTGCTATATTACTTATTAAACAATAAGGTTTATTATTGATAGTTTAAAAGCAGACCTAACTCCAATAATGACTGATAAAGTTCCAAGACTTGTTACATACTCAGTCCCTTTTCCTTCAAATTTGCAAGCTTGCTTTCTTTCTTTCTTTCTTTCTTTCTTTCTTTCTTTCTTTCTTTCTTTCTTTCTTTCTTTCTTTCTTTCTTTCTTTCTTTCTTGAATGTCTAATGAGGTAGGTAATTATGTTTACATCCAAACCCTGACTGGACTGAGTCCTAGCTTGTTAACAGTGGCTTGTTTCTTGTTTCTTGTTCTTTCTTCTTTCTGCAGATGTGAAGGACATGACCATAGACGGGCTCTTGAGGCTGACCGCCCACCTTCAAGACACCTTTCTCCCAAATTCGGAGCGGTTGTGTGCAATTATCACAACAAATGAGGGATCTGGACAATAAGGGCATGTCTTGAAGAAAGGAGACATTCAAAAGGGTTGGAGGTTGGTAGTTCCCTGAGCATTCTCTAGGATCGGCTATTTTTCTAATTAGCTGGTGGAGATAAGCAGGTGCCTTCGCCCCTCATTAAATCAAAAGTGCACAGAATAAAAGGGGCTGCTGCATCCAGTGAAAGGAACATGAGAAGGTACCAGGGTCCAGGTGGGTCATTAGTCTACTCTAATGCTTTAGCAATCTTCCTCTTAAGGAAAAAGCAGTTGTCCACCCTGATTTCCACACCCTGACAAAATTTATATGTGCTGGACTACAATTCCTATCATTTCCAATTGGGGCTGATGGTTGCCACGGGCCAACACACCTGAGAGGGAACTTGTTTGGGAAAGTCTTTGTTTAACACAACGCTTGTGCAGTTGTTGTGTATAGGCTTCCCCACTTATCTGACGGTTAGGGACTAGAGCATCGTCAGAAATTGGAATTGGTTGAAAAGAGGAACCCATGTATTGCAGTGTAGGGAGCATCAAAGACTTATGAAGGCTCATTTGGGACTAACCACGCATGTCCTGTTTGCAAAGTCTCTCGGCTGCCTTGGCACCTTATTTTCCCTTCTCAGCTTGCTTTGCAAGCAGCTGTAGTGTGCAAGTGGTCCCAAGCGAGCCTCCATAGGCAAGAAGAATGGATAAAAGAGCAGAACCCCCATCAAATTAATGGAACTTGTCCTTAATTTGGAAGAATCAAAAGAGGAAGTCATCAGATAACGGGGCATCGAAGTGCTGGGGCTTTCTGTACCTTCAAATTGTTTCTAATTTACAGTGATCCTAAGGTGGTCCAATCACTGGGTTTTCTTGGCAAGATTTGTTCAGAGGGAGTTGGCCATTGCTTTCTTCTCAGGGTGAAGAGTGTGGCTTCTTCAAGATCACCCAGGGGTTACCATCAAACTCTAGTCCATTGCTCAAGCCAGTACACTTTGCTGCCTCCTGCCTTAACACAGGCCATTTCTGCCCTACATTGTCATAGTGCTATTATCCCACTTTCAACATCTTGTGGAATTCTAGGGTATGTAGTTTACTGAGGCCAAAGAGCTCGCTGGCTGAGAATTCTAAAGGCCCCTCCCTAAACTGCAAATCCCAGGATTCCATAGGATGTTGAAAGTGGAATAATAGCACTAAAACAGCGTAGTGCAGAAATGGCCACAGGCTTGCCTAAGTCAACACAGAGTTTTTCCAGATATGATGGTCATTAAAGAATGATGAGTCCTCTACATATTGCTTCTTGGGTCAGGAAGGTAATAGACCTCTCCAGATGTTGCTCCCCCCACATCTGGTGCTCCATCAGAGATCTGCAGTGAGCCAAGCTGTTTCAAAAGTGAGCTTTTTCAGTTTTGGTAACAACTCATGACGACTGACTTAACAAAACACTTCTGTGCCTCATGGTACTTGCTGAACCAAACAGGAACATCTGAAACATCTCTTTTTCTCATTCTCTTTGGAATGAAACCCCACCGGAGGACCAGCTGCGTGGATCATTTGGTCCCTCTAATAGGGCCTGTGCTGGAGTCTTCTTCCTGATGCTCAGCTCCATAGAGTTCTAATCCAGAAAGAAAGGAACAATAGTCCCTAGCAAGCCGAGGAAGCAGATAATAAAGCTGACTCACAGCACAAGGAGAAGAAAAAGAGTAAAAAGCAGGCACGAATCGTCTGAGGCATTGAAAAGGACTTGCTTCCACTTTGTGCAAATGCACCTCTAATTTAGTCTCTTCATCTCCCAGCTTGTTCTCTCTCCCTCCCTGCTTCATTTTCTGTGTTTTCATTTTTATTTCTACCCTTTGTCAAGCAGTACGTCTCCCCTCCCCATGTTCCTGTTTTATGGTCTTTGCAATCAGAGGAGCAGCTGGGTTTTTTTTTCCTGCAAAGACTGATTGGTAATGACATAGTTCTTGCTCATCCACCCGGCGACTCCTGTTTTGTCCTTCCCAACTGTCCTGATTTACCAGGCAGAGCTGGCACCGGCACCTGGCCTCCCCAGGCAGCTGCCAGAGCGCTGGCAGTGGCCATGCTGGCTAGGGGATTCTGGGAGTTGTAGTCCCAAAGAGTTGTGTTCTCAAGGTCTGCCTTATATTCACTTGTGCATTGTTGGCAGATATGTTCTTTCTTGTACAAAGCTCGTAGTTCCTATCATGCTCTTACAAGGAGAGATCATCAGAAGGTAGGAGTTATCTGCAGCCATTTCCCCCAATGCTACTATTTTTATTCTTTTCTGCTCCATTTATTACTTCTTCCTCAAAGGCCCCTCCCTAAACTGCAAAACCCCAGGATTCAGAGAGTGTTGACAGTGGAATAATAGTGCTATAACAGCCTAGTGCGGCAATGGCCATAATTCACATTCTCTCCCTTGCAAACCTTTTCCAAATATGCATGTGCACTGAGATGTCCATCTGATAAAGTGGACTGTAGTCCATGGAAGTTCGTACTAGAAATTTTCACCCAGTTAGCATCAAAGGTACTACAGGATTCTTTCTGTCTTTTTGTGCTAAAGCAGACAGCGATCTCTTCGAACTGTCCAAGGCAGAAGTCCTGAGAAGTAGCTCTTCTATTTGGAGCTGGGGACACACAGCAACATTTTATTGTGGCCTCACTTCTAATATTGGATAATAATTTCCTAAGACCAATGGGAAACATCTGCCTTTTACTGAGTGTAGGCACTGATTGCTGGCACTTTGCACTTTCAGTTTACCTTGTCTAAATATCTTGCTCCTAAGAGGTTCTCAGCTTTTGTGTTATGGAATATAATTCATTCTTCAGCCAGTTGCTGTTGCTATAGTGCTCAACCCCTCTGGAGCCACACAGAACAAACAGCGCTGGCGTTGACTTCCTGTAAACCCGATATCCTAGATCTTCCATCTAGCCTTGACTTTATCTTTGCAGCAAGTGTTGGTTTCCATAAACACTTAGTGATAAAATGATTGCTTTGTAAGGAAGACAGTTTTGCTTTTCAATACTGGCTGGAGGAAAGAAATAGCTATGCGACAGGGCTTGACATTTCTTTGCTGGCCTCTAGTATTCTTATGAAGGTGCTGGGATCCCAGTGTCTGAACTAGGACCTCGGGGTCTTCCTTAATAGGGTTTTTAAAAATCCACTGCCAATTTAATTCCCTACACTGCCCTGAAGGGATACTTGGTAAGGGATGTTGCGGAAGGTTTAAGCATCAAATAGACCCCATTGGCAAGCAATGCTCGGAGCATATCTTGGCTCAGTCAATGGAATGGATGTTGCAGTCAAGAAATCAGAAGAAGGCTAGGACTTGGAAGGAACTAGACAAGATCCTGAAGTGTCAACATATATCACTGAATACTGAAGTTAGGATTGTCCGTGCCATCATATTTCCAGTTTCTACATGTGGTTGTGAAAGCTGGACAATGAAAAAAGCAGATAGGAAGAAAATCATCTCATTTGAAATGCGGTGCTGGAGAAGGATTCTACTGATGCTCTGGACTGCTAAAAAGATAAATAAATGGGCCCTAGAGCAAATTAAGCCTGAACCTTGAAGCCAAAATGATTAAACTGAGGCTGCTGTACTTTGGCCATATCATGAGAAGACCTGACTCACTACAGAAGACGATACTGCTTGGTAAGGTAGAAGGCAGTACGAAAAGAGGAAGATCGCATTGCAGATGGATAGACTCAGGGCCCTTCTGCAAACCCCAGGATTCCATAGGATGTTGAAAGTGGAATAATCACGCTATAAGAGTGTAGTGCAGAAAGGACCTGTGTTATGCACCCAAGGTCACCCAGTAGGTTTCCATGGCCAAGTGGGAAATTGAACTCTCATCTCCAGGGTCATAGTCCAATGCCCATCCCATTTGCTGTAGTTCTTGTTGTTGTTGACATGTGCCTTCAAGTTGTTTCATACTTATGGCAACCCTAAGGTGAAACTTACTCTGAAATATAGCCTACAGCACCTAGTAGTTGTTGGTGGTCTCCCATCCAAGTACTAACCAGGGATAACCCCGCTTTGCTTCCCAGATCAGATAGGATATGGTACCTTCAGGGTGCAAATCCCAGGGTTCCATAAGATATAACCAAGACAGTTAAAATGGTACCAAAATGCTATAATTGTTATTACATAATAAAAATACTATACCATCGTGTGAAAGAGATCATAGTACTCTGAAGAAATTGGAGACCCGAAAGTAGGGCAACCAAAGAAAATTTCCCCAAGGCAGGACCAAAATAAGAAAGTTGAAATCGGTACCTATCCTGAGCTCTCAGATGACTCAAGCTATACATCTAATTGATTGAATAAGGAGATTGAAAGATACTATGACAATTTAGTTCAGCAAATTAGGCAGATTACTTTTGAAGATTATTAAACATAGCCTTAGTAGCGATGAATGGTTCTGTTTAATTAAAGGCCAAAAAAGGATTGCTTTCTGAATATTTATGAATCCTCCTACGTGATCTTATGCCTGATTCATGAATTATGAGGTAGAGTCTCATGAAGATTTGATAAGAGTTTCTTAAAGGAATCTAGATTCAAATGGCATTTCAGGAGGTCCAGCAGTTATTCTTTATGCTATGAAGTCTGGCAGTGATTAACTCTTTGTGATACTTGCGCATCAGGTTGTGTTTATATATTGACTTAATGACCATAGTTACTGTCTTTTTCATATATTCGGACTATCCGCTTTCCCAGACTGTCCTAAAGAAATGTGAGTTCTTGGGATACAGCTTGTTTGTTTTGCCCGGGAACTGTTGCCTTTGCATCTCCAGTTGGCTCTCCACATTGGTTAGTGTTAGGGGTGCAGGACCCTCACAAAGGTGGAAAATTGCAAATATCAAAATGTGCGTGTGCATCTCTGTGTTACTCCTGCTATGGCACTGTTGGTGAGGACCCCAGATATCATTTTGATATCAAACAATTCGGCCTTTGCTTGACCTTTCTCCAGCCACCTCACTCCACGTGTTTGCGAGGTTTTCCGGACAAGCACGGACAGGGTGCGGCCGGTAATGGTTTTACATTCCAGACCCTATTGAAGCCAGAAACTCAAGCCTCCCTCGTAGCTTCAGGGAACTTCCAACTGCAAACCTTACAATAGCTGCACGGCTCTCAGCCGAACCAGTCCTTTTAGACAGGACATTTACATACTGGCTAAACTATTGTCGTCGAGCATTAAGTCCATCATGCAGACTTGACCTTTTCCAAATCCTTTGTCCAGCTCTAAACTCCCTTTGTTCTCACCTGGCATGCCATGACCGGTAGGCACAAACTCCCCTATAAAAACCCCTCATTTCCAAACGGTCTTCGGACTACTTTGGACTTCCATCCCGCCTTGCTGCCGGTTTGTCTAAGGAGCTCTCCTCAGCCAGCCACGCTGAGCTTTTCTTCTCTGGAATCCAGGACTACGAGACCAGTATCATTTCCGCACTACAGTGTTAAAGTGCTGCTATTCCACTATCAACCTCCTATGGAATTCTGGGGTTTGTAGTTTAGGGAAGGGCACTTCGAATTCTCAGCCAAAGAGCTCTTTGGTCTCAGTAAACTACAAACCCCAGAATTCCACAGGGTGTTGAAAGTGGAATAGCAGCACTTTAACACTGTAGTGTGGAAATGGCCCAGGTGTCGTATTGCCTCTCCCTAAGCTCTCCATTTCTGCTTCCAAGTTAGCTAGTGTGTACATTGTTTTATTTGCTGTTTATCTTTCAATAAAACTGTTATTTTTGTTATTTTTAAACTCACTTGCCTGCTCTCTGACCTGAAGCCGTAGACATTGGGTTAAAAGATCCTTGCTAATGTTACCCTGCCTCTCGTCTAGCCAAGAGAGTGCTCCAGCTAAATTCCCCCAACTTGTGTTTTATTTGGCTATCTGGGCGCCCCTCCCGGGACCCCCCAACATACAGGGTAACATGTGGGGCTGAGGCATGGTGGGGAGAACAGGCACTGAGGGTCCAAACCAGGTCAGAAAAAAGGAGAAGAAAATGGGATGAGTCGGTATGGTGGCCTTCTATCTCCTCTCTCTTGCCCGTCTCCTTCCTTGGGTGCGTGGAGGCATCAGGAAAGGGTTTGTGGTGCTGAGAAATTGGAGTGCAGGCCATCCTTAGCTGACCAGAGGCAGATTTTTAAAGTGCTGCGTTGTCTGATTGGAACTGCTGGGAGGGAAGTTTCCCCTGGAAAAGGAGTGTCTGAAGATGGAGAAACTCACAAATAATCAAATCTGTGAAAGTGAAACCTGCAAATGAGGATGTCTGACTGTGTCCATTTCCACACTAGACTATTAATAGCGCTATGATTCCACTTTCAACATCCTCTGGAATCCTGGGGTTTTGCAGTTTTGGGGGGGGGGGTGGAATCATAGCACTATTAACAGGCCATTTCCACACTACACTCTTATAGTGTGATTATTCCACTTTCAACATCCTATGGAATCCTGGGGTTTGCAGTTTCGGGAGGGGCCAGTCGGATTCCATAGGATGTTGAAAGTGGAATAATCACACTATAAGAGTGTAGTGCGGAAATCGGAAATGGCCTGTATTTGCTCCATTGCTTTTGGGAGCTTTTTGTAGCAATTTCTTGGAGCTGTACTGGCATACCCTTATCACTGCCCCGATTTGATAGGAACAGTCCTGATTAATCTTGTCTTCCCATTTTTCATCTGCTTTTAAAAGCGTCCCAGGCCGTTTCCATGCTACACTGTGAAACTGCTATTATTCCACTTGCAATATCCTATGGAATCCTGGGGTTTGCAGTTTAGGGAGTGGCATTTACAATTCTCAATGAGAGCGTTCTTTGGCCTCAGTAAACTACAAACCCCAGAATTCCACAGGAGGTTGCAAGTGGAATAATGGCACTACAACAGTGTAGAGCGGAAAGGCTCTATTTTCTTTCTTCTATTCTCACTTTCTCCTTTTGTCTTCAGCTTATTTCAGTTCCTGAAAGGGAGTTTAGTATCCAGAAGTAGTTTGCTCTGAATTAACTCAGCAGAGGGGAAAGGAGAGAAAGAGACCCTTACCTTTCCCAGATGGTTCTGCCAAAAGCAAACTGCAACAGCCTCTCTGAGCTTGTCTGCTTTTCTTCATTCATGACTTTTGCTATCTTGACCACTCTCTGATGTTGCTTGGCCACATGCGTCCCAGTTTTTATTTGTGAAACATTGAAGGGTAAAGCACTGGGACTCTTCAAGGCTGTTTTAAATTGGTGAGTGGTTGGTGGAGGCAATTTTTTTGTTCCAATATGTCTTGGAAATAAAAGGAAAGCCACTTGAGCTTGGGAATAAAATGTGACAGCTGGTGCCAGAAATTGCCAGTAAACAACCTGGGACAACAGAAATGGCATTTGGGTATTTTAAAAAAATCTAAGAACGACAGCAACAAATATTGCAACCTTCTACTACCTTTGTAACAGGGTCCCCCCTGTACAAGGGCTAAATCTGATTGGTTGCCATATAATTTGTGAAAAAAGGCATTTCTTTCAGGAATCAATGATTATATTAATTTTGATTTCTCTCAGAATCTCATTTTTCCAACCACAAGTTTCATGCAGTCTGAGCTTCAAGGATTTTTTTCCCTCTGAATTTTAAATCTCATATCTAAATCTTTTAATCGGTCATGCAAGTGTGTGCAGATTTTTGGCAGATCTTTTCTCTAATACTCACATTTTGGGATACCTTTTGGCCAAAAAAACACAGGGAAAGGTCATAAGAAGGATAAGAAAAATATGGAATCGTGTCTGAGAGAAACAGAGAAAAGAAACTATTTTTTTAGATTTCATACAGCAGAATCTCTGCTCCATTTGCAGCCAGACTTTAGCATCAATAGCAAAAAAAATAAACAGAAGCTTTAAAAAGTGTGTAGTTAAATCATTGATATGATTATTTAAATGGCTCTAACGATTGGTAGATTGGAGCTTTTTTCATGCACATAAAATTGGTCAATTTCTTCAAAGGAAGAGTCTGACTGCTTCAGAGCAACCTGTAATGAATGCAGCAAATATGCATTTATAAAACCACCTGGTTTTATCATGCGAGAAGTGCCTCCCTGGTGCTGTTAGCCCACCTTGAACAGAAAAACAGATCTCAATAACAAGATGCTTATTTTGGAGAGGGGGTGGGAATTACCAGACGCCTGAATGCTCTTTGCAAAGAAAAGATCAGACGGAGGTAGAGGGAGAATAGATGAAGAAGGGTGATTACAGACAATTTCAGAAGAAGAGAAATGGAAAGACAGCCTCCAGGTGAGAGGCTTTCTGGAAATACTTCCTTGCCCACTGCCAACCTCCTTGCACATGTAATCTGTATTTTTAGGTGCCTCTGTGCTTTTGCAGAAGTGGAAAACTCCTGGGGGTACCATTTGGATCAAGAGGAAGGCTTATAACTCAGCGGTGCAGCTCCTGCATGCCATGTAGAAGACTCCAGACTCACACTATTTCCGCACGAGCCTGTTATAGCACGATGATTCCACTTTCAACTTCCTATGGAATCCTGGGGTTTGCAGTTTTGGGAGGGGTCGACTGGCCCCTCCCAAAACTGCAAACCCCAGGATTCCATAGGAGGTTGAAAGTGGAATCATTGCGTTATAACAGGCTTGTGCGGGAATGGCCCCTGTCCCCAGAATCTCATAACAAACTACCGTACATACATCCCTAACAAGACTACAACAAACAAACAAACAAAACTACAAATAAGTAAAAATTGGCTCCCACCTTTGCTGCAACAGCACATGTTAGTTTATGATGCTTTCATTATTTTTACTCTGTGTAAACTGATTTGAGAACACTGGTGTAAAAAAGCGTTACATCTGTATTACAAATTAATAGTTCCATTATACATACATATATATATAGCTCTCTCTGTGTGTGTGTGTGTGTATACACACACACACACACACACACACTAGCATATATACCTGACGTTGCCTGGGATTTTATGTTCCTCTTAAGAATTCACCAAACTCTCTTGTCCAGTACCTTTAACTTTTACCCATATTCCCCAATGCGTTGCCTGGGATTTTATTTTCTCATAGGTAACACTTGTTAGAAATACTTTAGGAATTACCTTACTTTACCTTACTTTAGGAATTAGATGCGGTTGAAATTCATAGATTTGAGATCCTGTGTCTCTCTTTCCTCAAACTGTGTTGTCCAGTACCTGTAACTTTCCCGCATATTCCCCAATCCAATCTGTATTCAGAGTTATTTACATACCAAGTTTGGTTTCCTGAGGGAATACACTGCCCTCCTTCTTGCTGCTGGGCCTCGTCTCCATAGGAACTAGCCTGAACTCACTGGCTGAGAATTCTAAAGGCCCTGCCCTGAACTGGCAACCCCAGGATTCCATAGAATCTTTACAGCCAGCCAATCATATGAGGTCTTCTCATGCCATTCAGCCAGTCATATGAAGTCTTCACTTGCCTGGCATGGACAGATAAACTCACAAACAGCCAAACTTTGACTTTTATATAGTGTGTGTGTGTATATATATATATATATTTGTGTACACAAACACACATGGAGCTATATATAAAACAGCTTCATTAATAGGCTTATTTTATAGGTCATTTCCACACTACACTTTTATAGCGCAATTATTGCACTTTCAACATCCTATGGAATCCTGGGGTTTGCACTTTCGGGAGGGGCCGGCTGGCCCCTCCTGAAAGTGCAAACCCAGGATTCCATAGGATGTTGAAAGTGCAATAATTGTGCTATAAGAGTGTAGTGCGGAAATGGCCACACACACATACACACAGCTATATCTATATATATGCGCACATGCATGTACACACAGCTATATATATGTATATCAGCTATGAACAACTATTAAAAACAGAGAGGTGCCTTCTATCAAAGGACAGCACTTCTGATCTCGATTGTGCTTCTTGATTCCTTCTCTCTGTTGTAGTTTCTGCTCTTGTTTTGTGCTCCATTTCCTTCCCTTAAGCTTCAGCCACAACCCTCAATTAGATTTTTCTCCTGCCTCTTTTCCCCCTTTCAGATTCTCACTAGCACATTGCACGGCCAACTTTCCCATTTTAGGATTTAAACTTAATTTGAAGAGAGATCAGAAAAAGGCACTGAGTTTCTATCACCAGGAGAGGCACAGGTAAATCATTGGCAGGGATCACACGGCGATCCACCCAGTAACACGTCGACATCATAAAAAGCAAGCGGGGAACCCGTCGATCCGGAACTAAAAGGCTCATTCCCGGCACCGTAGGAACACAGTCCAAGGAACAGGAATATTGCGTCTCTCCTGGCCTGGCAAATGTTTAACATCCTTCAAGAAAGGCTCGGCCACGAAAGTGTCTTTATTAGCTCCAGGTTCACTCATGTGGACTGTACATTCCACTTCTATTGTATTCAAAAGGCACAGGAATTACTTTCAGCTCTGCTGCCCAAGGCACGGCCGGAATGTCTCTCAGCTGGTATAATTGGTTCTCCGTTGGCTGACAAAGGAAATAGCTGGCTGATGGTGGAGATATTAGCACTGAGCAGAGTAGCGCAGAGTAGATTTAAAGAGCTGGTGTGACGTACTGGCTTAGATTTGGAACTAATCGCTTATCAGTCCATACCTTAGTACAGTGTTGTTCCGCTGGAATCCCAACTATACCCATTCCCATGATGGTATCAGGTTATTAATGCTCTCTGTCGCACAGTTTTGACATTAGTGGGGTAAGGCCATTTCCGCACTACACTGTTATAGTGCTATTATTCCACTTTCAACATCCTATGGAATCCTGGGATTTGTAGTTTAGGAAGGGGCATTGAGAATTCTCAGCCAGAGAACTCTTTGGCCTCAGTACATCATGGTTGAAATATAACACACACACACACACACACACACACACACATACATACACACACATACATACTTATTTATTTGTATCCCGCCTCTCCACACGGATCGAGGCGGCGAACAACATGAAATACATTATACGTTACAAACAGCATGTATTTCTATACCGCTTATCAGCTAAGTGCTCTCTAAGCGGTTTACAATGTGTTTTTAGCTAATTGCCCCCAACAAGCTGGGTACTCATTTTACCGACCTGCGGAAGGATGGAAGGCTGAGTCAACCTGGGGCCCGGCAGGATCGAACTCACAACCTTGTGGCTGCAGTACTGGCATTTAACCACTGCACCACTTAACTTGTTAACTTGTTAACGGCCATATCTTATCCATTCTATGGTTCTTAACACTGATTACATTTGTTGGAAAGTTTATTACTTTTATATGTGATATGATGGATTCTAATTTAATTATCTGTAGTTCAACTATAAAAACGCCATATATTTCAAGAAGGCTCTGTTATCTCTGAGTGCTGATTAACTGTAAGTTCGCACCAGACTGTAGCCTTGACTCGAGATGCTGTAATTAATGACAGACGGGGCATGGAGGTAGAAGTAGAAGTCTTACTATGTAAACAGAATCTCCGAGTGTTGGCCTTACACTCTGGAGAGCGATGGAGAAGAGGCATTTTTATTATGTAGAAATTTATACTCTAGCATTGGTAAGTACTGGATTGAAGCTGGTTCTTTGTAATGTGTACTTGAATATTATTATGATTATTTAGGAGCTCCCCCCCCAAACACTTCAGCCTTTTGTCTGGAGGACGTACTGGACAACATAAAGGCCATTTCTGCACGACACTCTTATAGCGCGATGATTCCATTTTCAACCTCCTATGGAATCCTGGGGTTTGCAGTTTCGGGAGGGGCTGGCTGCAAACCCCAGGATTCCATAGGATGTTGAAAGTGGAATCATCGCGCTATAAGAGTGTCGTGCGGACATGTTCAAAGATTTGCATTAGCTGTTGATAACGATTGCTAGTTGAAACACTCTTGCTTCTGTTTCAGTTAAGAATCAGATGAGACCTTGAGCCATCTTTTGTTCATTCAACAAAGGATTTGTGTCCTATGGATCTTCTCCCATACTGTTGTTTATAATGTGAGCTGTGTAGCATTACTTTGAATAACTGATTATTTTAGCGATTTATTATATTTACTATATACCTTCACATACAAACATGCACACAGACACACACACACACATTTTATATTCATATCCTTTTTTAAAAAAATTGTATGTGTTTATTGGAATGACTAACAAACGGATATACATACTGAAAAGATATTCCAGAAATTAATGCAAAACTCATAGTGTTTCACATATAACAAATTAATTACCCTGGTGAATATACAGTCCTCCCTTCACATTTGCTGGTTTGATCTTTCTGAATTTGGTTATTCACGAGGTGCCTGCTTGCCTCCCAGTCTTCTCTCCCTGTATTCCCCTACCTTGTGCCGGGGATGGCGCCTTCCTTCCACAGATCCAGGCAAAAAGCAAGTAAATGGGCATTATGCACAAGATGCCTGCTTGGGCATTATTTACTGTGCCTTCTCTGAGTGCATGACTGCCACCTCCCGATCGCTTGCCTTTTGCCTGCGTCCTAGGAAAGAGCAAAAGGCAAGTTGGGTGGTGGCAGTGTGAGGTCTCCTGGGGCTACGTGACTGGGGATTTTACTGGCCTGACCTGGCTTTCGATCGTTTGACCGTTGCTGCCTACGTGTCCATCCGGGTGACCTCTCAGGCACATTGAATCATATTTTAATATCAAAATTGTAGACCCTGGGATAGGGTTTTTCCAGTGGAGAAACAGTGGTGAGCCCTGCAGGGTAGTGGAAAGGGGAGCACTCATTTGGACAAGAGCAGGGAGTTCTTTTTTTTTTTTTACTTTCTGCAGCCTGAATCCTCACGAAAGTCCAGGAGCCACTGTATATATTTATATAAATCTGACATATGTATTAATGTTCCTATTACTATAACCTTTCCCTCCCTCCCTTACTCCCCTAGAGAGCAAAGTCATTTTTCATTTAAAAACCCTTTCCTTTGATGTAGAGAATCATGCTAATTGCATCTTTTACAATATTGTACCCCTCTTCTTCTTTAATTTTTTTCTTTCTCTTTGTTCCACATCTTTACCCAGTCACCTCCTTTTGATTGACCCGTATGCTCCCTCTACTTTCTAATATAAAATCAAGCATTACATATTCTGAAATAAAATATTGCCATCTATCCAACTTCCATGTTTGTTCGTCTTTCCATCTAAGTGCAATAACCGCCTGGGCTGCCCTGAACAGTGGTTGCAGCAAATCATCTCTATCCTCATCTCCATCCAATCCCAAATTCTTTACATTTAGAGTCATACATTTTTCTTTAATTCCAGAGTTTTCCCTATTATTCTATTTATTTTGTTATTTTTTTCCCTCCAAAATCTCTGCACCTTATAACACTCCCGCCCCACCAAAATCCTATTTTTTTCTGTCTTCCCAGTATACCTTCCAGAAACCATTGCATGCCATGAACTATAACTGCCCTAAGAAATCCTTGAGAAATTATGGAGAGAGGTGGTGCTATACCTCTTTCATGATCTCTGTCATGAGCTCTTGAGATGATGATGATGATGATGATGATGATGATATTTATTTATATCCTGCCTCTCCCCATGGAGAGAGATGAACCCAGATGAACTGAGAAGTCCCAGATTTTGTTCCTGTTCTTTCCAAGTTTATACCGGGTTAAACTTGGGCAGCTGGTATTGAAAGATCTCTGATTGTTCCAGGAGCTGACAGTAAACATTCTGGGATAAACAAACAAATATGGACCTCTAAAATAAAATCAGAAAAAACAGGAACAAAATCCGGTCTTTTTTAATCGGTCTGGACACACCCCTAATCACAGGCAACTGCCCCTGTTTTCCCGGCATGGCGTCCTGGAGCTAGTGGCTGTGTTGACCTAAAACAATTTCCAGCAGTTTTTATCTCAACCAGGAACAGGCATATTGTAAAACCACCTGCAAATACAACCAGGAAAATGCACAGCAATTCACCACTGGTGGGAAAACCCATTTCTCTCTCCATTCACTGTGGGGAATCTATGCGAAACTCAGAAAGAACAGAGGAGTGGCCGATCACATTGTTCCTGCTGTTGTTGTCTGCCTTCGAGTCGTTTTTGGCTTTCAGCAACCCTAAGGCAAATCTATCACAGAGTTTTCTGGGGCTGAGAGTGTGTTCCACACCCCAGGTCATCCAGTGGGCTTCCGTGGCCAAATGGGAAATCAAACCCAAAATCCAAAGCTCAAACCACTATACCACTCTGGTTCCCAAATTCAGGTGGAGCTCTCAACACTGGCAGGGAGGTTGTTAATTTTTCCTCTTTGCAGGTGCTTGCAGGGGATGGGCGAATTACATTCCCATCCACTGCCATTGAAATGTCCTTAAATATGAAGACTCTTACAAACACAATGAGTACGTGGAATGCGTGCTATATATACTTAGACCTCTGTATGTTCAGCAAAGCTGTTTCTCAAGTAAGTGTACATAAGACAGATTGCAGGCAGCTTTTATTCTTCTTTGGAAGGCTTAATAGCTCAATGACAATCACTGCCTTAACATTTCTTAGCGCTTGATCGCCAAGTACACTTCTGATTGAGAATGCCTGAAGAGACAAGCTACACAGCAGTCTTAGGCCATTTCCTCACTAGACTGTTATAGCGCTATCATTCCATTTTCAACATTCTATGGAATCCTGGGGTTTGCAGTTCAGGGAGGGGCCGGCCGGTTACAGTTTTATCAGCCAGTCCTATGGAATCCTGGGGTTATCAGCCAGTCCTATGGAATCCTGGGGTTTGCAGTTTAGGGAGGGGCCGGCCGGTCCCTCCCTAAACTGCAAACCACAGAATTCCATAGGAGGTTGAAAGTGGAATGAGAGTGCTATAACAGTCTAGTGCGGAAATGCCCACAGTCTAGTGCGGAAATGGGCCAAATTACAAGGATATCTGATGTAATCTGGCTGCAAGATTGCCTGGTGTTTTTTGTTTGTTTGTTTGTTTTGTTTTGTGTGCATGGTGGAAAGGTTCTATAATAATGAGTGAAAGTCCAACTCCTTATTAAGAGTTTTTATTCATTCCTGTGCATGAGCAATATGATTGTGGAATCATGAAATATGTACACAGCATCCTCTGGCTGTTAGACGCTGGCAGTTCAAGCTGACCCAGAGTTGCTTTTGTAGTTGGTTGAGTCTGGTTTGAAATGTCCCCTCTCTCACTTTCGTGTTTCCCCATGACTGCACTCAAAAAGTTCATTTCTGTAGTTGATGTTCTATCATTGGCCTGCGTGACACCCACGCCTGGCATGGAATCTAGTCCAGCCGGTCGGAGTTAACCATGTGATAGAGAGCAAACGCTAGTTTAGACGCCTGTTGCCATGGTCAATATTTGCAATTGCTTTAAGGGAGGGAAGTTTTCCTTTTTCATTCTTCCTTTTTTAAAGGCTTTCACTGACGCAAAAGTTCTTAAACTCTCTTAAAATCCTTGTAAAAGCTAATGGGTGTGCCTTGCTCTCCTTCTCTTGCACGGATGCCTCCAGCTCGCCGGAGAGCTGAAGATGAAGGACAGATTAGAGGAGCTGAGGAACCGAGTGAATGAAGACACGGATGCTTGGGAGCTGGACTCGACTCTTTCCTTTGACAATCCCATCTTCAAAGAAGAGGAGGCCAATCCCATGAGCAAGGTGTTCCAAGAAATCACCAGCCTCTCCTTAGCTCTGGATAAGCTGGAGGAATTATCGGAGAACATTGACAAGAAGCAACAGCAGGTATTGTGCTGTACCACGGAGGAGAGCATTTGCGAAGAGAAAAAAGAGCTCAGTAAGATTAAAAACTCTTTCACCAGGGAGGCCAAAACCCTTCAACCGAAGCTCAATGATATTCAAGAGTCCCTCACCAGAGACAGCCAGCAATGGCTGGCCATCCACCGCATCCGCCACAACCAGCTCTCTGTCCTGGTCAACCGCTACCGCGAGATCATCACCCGGCATTACGCCAAGGAGATCCAGTACGTGGAGAAGCTAAAGGAGCAAATCAGAAGACAAACAGAACTGGCTGGCTTGAGTCTCCAGGAAGAGGACCTCAAACGCCTGGTGGAGAGCCCTGTGGCACCGCGCATTGTGGGCCAAGACTTGGAAGTGCTCAAAGCCAAGCAACATCTGGCCATGGCACAGGTGCGCCACCAACAGCTGCTTGATTTGGAGGCCCAGATCAGTGAGCTGCACTCCCTCTTCTTACACTTTGAGGTCCTGGTGGCAGAACAAGGAGAAACCATCAACAGCATCGAGTACAATGTCCTCCACACCCTCGATTACATCTCTCAGTCGAACGAGGAGGTCAAGAAAGCTCTCAAATATGAGCGGCAGTCACGTTTTTCTGCAGCGTTGTCGGCGTTACTTGGCCTCTGTGCGTGCTGCACCTGCCTTTCGTGTCTGGCAACGCCAAGTGTGGTGCGTTGACTCCAAATTTGGAAGGTGGGCATTTGGTGGTTGGCAGATAGCTCTCTGGAGCATTTGATTTACACATCAGTGCAGGTCAGTCCCGGGTGAATGGGCATCTTCTGAGCAGATGCATCCAGAAAGACTGTTCAAGGCACTCCCGGGTTGACAGAGTTTGTCAGGTGTTTTGTTCTGTTTTTAAGAACATAAGGAGAGGTTTGCTAGGTTGGACTATTTTTTCCCTAGCATCCTGTTTCTGACTGCACAGCTGAAGCTCCATGCAGGCCATGGAGGTGAGATGTCTCTCCATTTGTGCATTCCTATTGACTGCGATTCAGTGTCTTGTGTACATCTGGAGGTTCCATTCAGTTTGCTGTGGCTAAAAGCAATCAATGGACCTGTTCCCCATGCATTTGTTTGTTTGTTTTTTCAAAGAAGCCACTATTTTAATGATGACACAATGACAATGAGAAGATTTTATTTTTTTAGTTTTAGGATCATGCAGTTGGAGGAGATTTTGAGAAAGGTAGGCAAAGCAACTCTCAATCTCTGCTTGCAGTGGAAGATTCTTGATTCATCATCCTACATGCGTTTCAGGTGGCTACCATCATATGACTCCAAAAGGAAGGTGCCTTTGTGTGTGCCTTAAGACACTCTTTTGTCTTTGATGCCTTTGCCTGTTCCAAAACAGAGGTTTTGCTTGGAAAACAAAGGACTGGTCCTGCCATCCAGCAGGGAGGAGAACCTGCTTCAGACACTATCATAGATGGGGTGGGTAGAATTACAGACCGGTTCCGAAGGATTCGTCAGGTAGTTTTAATATTTTGGATCTAAGAGCAAGCTGCAGAAAACAATTTGGCAAACAAAACGTCTTGGGTTTACCTTGTAAAAACAGGTTCTGGAATAATGCTAAACTGGGTTGAGTTCTAGCTTCAGTTAAACTCTACTTATTGCTATACAAAGGGATCTTGTGGTACCTTTGAGACTTAGAGAAAGAAGCTTGTAGCATAAGCTTCCATAACCTCAGTTTACTTCATCTGATGAAGTATGCGGAGACTACAAAAGCATGTGCTACAAATTTCTTTCTCTAGATCTCACAAGCGCTACAAGATCTCTTTGTATAACATGGCCACGTCTTTGAATCTGGGAATTACTGTACAACAGGCTGCTCCAAAGAAAGCATTTGTAATCTGGGTATTTTCCTTCCCCTGGCCTGGCCATTCTTTTCTTCTCCATGTTCTGGTTTTTCTTTTTTTCAAGGAACTGCTGATAATGCTTGTGGGTTTTATTCCTGTGGTTCTAATGCATGACCACATAAACAAAGAGAGGTGTTGTTTTTCCAATCAAAAAGGAGGTCATTGTGCCGGGAAAGAAAAAAAGCACACCCAAGAAGTTGACATCCATGATTCATGTTGCTTTATTTACTTTCTGTCTACTTTGAGGCAGAGCTGGTAATAACCTAAATCTTATTGTTAGTTCCAGCTACAGTAGACCCATTGAATAAGTTCAGTGTTAACTTGCCATTCGATGATTGATTCAATAGGCTTATCTTAGCTGGGTCTAACGAATAGATTTCCCAGCCAATACCTAGAGGATTTCAGGTGGTTTCCAGTCTTGTTACCTTCCCCTCCACCATCAGGAATAATATACTGTATAAATTAAGGGTGTTAATGTTTACATTATCTATCTCATTGTAAAGACACACATAGGGTCTTTCTACCCTACATTGTTATAGTGCTCTTATTCCACTTTCAACCTCTTGTGGAATTCTGGGGTTTATAGTTTACTGAGGCCAAATGGCTCTCTGGCTGAGAATTCTAAATGCAGTTCTCTAAATTGCAAAGCTCAGGATTCCATAGGATGTTGAAAGTGGAATAATAGCACTATAACAGCGCAGGGCAGAAAGGGCCATAGATATTCTTCATTTTTTTGGGTCTTTCCGCACGACACTGTTATAGTGCGATTATTCCACTTTCAACATCCTATGGAATCCTGGGGTTTGCAGTTTAAGGAATCGTAGAGTTTGCAATTTAGGGAGGAGCATTTAGATTTCTCAGCCAGAGAGCTGTTTGGCCTCGGGAAACTACACACCCCAGAATTCCACAGGAGGTTGAAAGTGGAATAATCACACTATAACAGTGTAGTGCGGAAAGGCCCTTGGTCTCCTGTTACACAAGGACACAGGCCTTCTCGCTGTGTTTACCTTTTCATAATGTGAAGGTAGAGGTGGGATAATGACCCCATGCCGTCCAACTGTCTTCATTCGGCAGGGAGAATCCCAATACATTCTGTGCCGTCCCACTTTTTCAGCTGCTTTTAAAATGTCCTGGGTTTCTTGTTCCTCTTCCTGCTTTCCCTCTTTGTCCTCAGTTTACTTCAATTGCTGCAGTTTGAGCTCAAGGTGTAGTTTGCACTCAGCTGGGGGAGAGGCAGAGGCTGAGTTTTGCCTTTCCCAGTAGGCTCAGGCAAAAGGAAACTGCTGCAGCCTGTCCTAGCTTGCGTGTCCTTTCTTATTAATAATTTCTGTGATTTCATGTTTGGCCACATGGTGCCCCAGTCTTCATCTGTGAAATGTTGGAAGATATATGATCCTCCCAACCCATGTCTTAACACGGAGTATTCCTGCCAGTCTTCAGGGTCTGTGACCCCTTCCCCGTATGCCAGTTCTTTGTCCATTGATGCTTTTAACTTCCTTGGAAGTCCCGGTGCCC
The DNA here is from genome assembly GCA_948474755.1 of Ctenosaura bakeri. Taxonomy (NCBI): domain Eukaryota; kingdom Metazoa; phylum Chordata; class Lepidosauria; order Squamata; family Iguanidae; genus Ctenosaura; species Ctenosaura bakeri. The sequence continues at coordinate 282,286 of CAOLHI010001502.1, forward strand.
TTTACTTTCTATTAAAAATAATCCCTATGTTTCTAAAGTGTTCCATCTATTTGGTTCCCATCCTTTCTGGTAAGCTCAGCATGGGCAGAGCCAAATTAACGTGGAAAAAGTCACTCTACTGTCTCAATAACTTGGGAAAAAACTTGCTCTTTTTTTAGACTACAACCCCTAGTGGCCCTGTGGCAAGGGGAAGAAAAAGACGGAGAAAGCGTAGGGTTAAAGAAGGAAAGCAAGAGTGAGACAGGGTAGCAGAAAGAGTGCTTTGGGTTCTGGCCATGCCCACTACTGGTTTTGCCCTCACCCACAGCTGGCATGCAGCCTTTGATTGTCCTTAAGCAAATATATCCCTTGACAAGAAAAGAAAAAGCTTCCCCACCCATTTTCTGAAATGGCTAGGAGACTCACGGATTTCCAGGAGAATGCTAAAATTCTTATCATCCCAGGGCAAGGGAGTATCTAGACAGCTAGCTTACCAGGTGCTTTCTTGCACAATGTGGTACCAGGAAGAGGCCGTATTTATTTGACTACAGGCATTTCCCCCTTTTTGTTGGTCCTCTTTTCAATGATTGGCTCTTCCAATCCTTTTCAGTTAACAACCAGAGCCCATATATTTGGTGCATGGTCTGCTCTTCTGACCGGACGTTGATGATATGGGTTCCGTCTGTAAATGAAAAGAGTTGAAAAGGGACCACGTGCCTCTTTTTTCTCTCAATTAGCTCAGTGTCATCTTTTAGTTCAGCCAGATAGAAAAAGCAGCATGTGGGCCATTTCCGCACTAGCCTGTTATAGCGCTATGATTCCACTTTCAACATCCTCCGGAATCCTGGGGTTTGCAGCTTCGGGGGGGGGGCGGCCGGCCCCTCCCGAAACTGCAAACCCCAGGATTCCAGAGGATGTTGAAAGTGGAATCATAGCGCTATAACAGGCTAGTGCGGAAATGGCCCATGTTCTCATATACTGTGGAAGGGATGCATTGTGCACAACTTCTAAGAGATACAGCATGAATCTCTTAGAAATTGTGCACAGTTTGGCCATCTCTGCATTAGCCTGTTATAGTGCTATGATTCCACTTTCAACATCCTATGGAATCCTGGGGTTTGCAGCCAGCCCCTCCCAAAACTGCAAACCGCAGGATTCCAGAGGATGTTGAAAGTGGAATCATAGCACTATAACAGGCTAGTGCGGAAATGGCCTTTGTCTCTGTACAGTATTTGCAGCCACACATCTTATGCTGAGTTGATTCACTTTTGCATTTCAACCATTTCCACTGTGTGATAGTGCTCTGGTCCCTAACCAGTTGAATAAAGGGGGGAATATTGTTATGGGAGACTGTAGGAACAAGAGAAGCAGTCCTCTGATCTTGTGCCTAGTTCATATAGGAAAAGCCAAGGGCTCTTTCACGCAGCAGAATTATAATAACATTACAATCTTGGAATCCACAGTTTAGGGAGAGGGATTTATGATTCTCATCCAGGATTCTCAACCCAGGACACAGCCATCATAGTGCCATTTTGTGGGGTGTGAAAGGGACTGGCAAAAAGCCTACATCATGATCTCCCGGCTCACGTTTGGTTATCAGAAATGTGAAGTTTCTTTGTGACAATATTTATTAAAAAGATTGTATTGCCACTGTTATTGTTGTGTGATGCTTTTTATTTTAAAAAAATTCTGATTGCAGTACCCATTCCAAAATGATGGGAGAGGAAAAACCAAAACCCATGCTACACTGACATGGGATCTTTCAAGCCTTAAACTGGGGGAGGAGGCAAAACTTTTGGACTCTCTCTTGGTGTTGCTGTTGCTCTTTCCTTCTTTCTTTTTAAAACGAGTCCCCCTGCCCACCCAAGGAAGGAGATGGGCAAGAGAGAGGAAGTATAGGGTTACCTTGCCAAGTCACTCCCTTCCCCTCTCTGGAGCATCTGGACGACCACAGTTTCCTTGCCCTGGCTTGGAGTAATACAGCTGGCTTTCCACATTTGCAGGTTTCACTCACATGGATTTGGTTATTTGCAAATTTCTTCAACCCCCTCCCTACCTCAGTAGCTTCTTTTCAGGGTGAGCCTTCCCTCTCGATGGCTCCAATCAGGCCACGCAGTCCTTTAAAAATCTGTCTGAGGTCCTCCTCTACCAGCCACTGTCTGGCCAGCTCAGGACGGCTCAATTCAGGATTTCACAATAGCACAAACCCTATCTTGATGTCCCCCACATACTCAACAAACGACATGGGAAAGAGAGAGGAGATATAGCGTCATCATGCCAACCCCCTCCTCTTCCCATTTCCCCTTTCCATTTCCCCTTCTCCTTTCCCTTTCCCTTTCTCTTTCCCTTTCCTCCTTCCTTTCCTTTCCTTTCCCTGACCTGAACCATTTCCGCACTAGATGTTTATAGCACTATTATTCCACTTTCAACATCCTATGGAATCCTGGGGTTTGCAGTTTCGGGAGGGGCCAGCCGGCCCCTCCCGAAACTGCAAATCCCAGGATTCCATAGGATGTTGCAAGTGGAATAATTGCGCTATAAATGTCTAGTGCAGAAATGCTACTAGTCTGGACCCTTCTTGCCCACTTTTCTACTGTGCCTCAGGCCCCTTTCCACAGACATATACAAACACACACACACACACACATTATGATATTTGTGGTTTTTCCATTTTTGCAAGGGTCCTGCATCCCTAAGCCTAGCTAATGTGGAAGGCCAACTGTAAATCAAAAAGAACTGGAAACTCTCCGTACTTACAGAGACTTTCTTCTTTTCTGGATGAACCCTGAGATTAAAATGGTCTCTTCTATTTCATTCCATACTCTTAACCCTGTTTCTTTTAGAGGGTAGTAGAAGGATATCAAAAGAACAGGGTTTGAAAAATTGCTCCGAAAAGGCACAAATATAATGGCCTGTCCAAGCCACCCATCATTCAGCAGTGGTAGGATAAGGCTGTGAGTCCAAGAGCATCATCCCGCCCCAGCCCAGTGACAGATGTCTTCAGCGTGTCCTTATAGTCAGTCTTCTGTAATGAACTTTTTGAGCTTTACAAAAGATTACAGGTTTCCCCAGATACACTTAAATGACGACTCCGGTGGAAATCACTAGAGAGATGAAGAAAGGTGATTTAGTGATAAATGAGGCTTGAACAAGTCAATGCTATTCTCCCAAAAAACCAAAACAGAACCAGGATGAAACATGGAGTTCAAACAACATTGTTATCTTACAAACACAGAAGCGTGGTTGCAAAGGGTCACTGGGATATTTTTCTGTGTTGTTTTCAGTTATGTTAATGAGACTCTCAAGGCTAAGCTCACACTGTTGTGAGAAGACTCAGAGGTCATTGGAAAAGTAAACCTGTTATGGATGCAAATGCATATTTAATATGAATGTGTAAGCGAGTGTCAATTCAGTTCTGCAACTATTCTGCAGGAGGATTGGATCTGGTATGATTTAACATACTGAGAAGACTACAAGCTTTTATTATTTTTGGTCAAGGTTTTAGCCCTTCTCTCTGCAAAGGAAAATCTACTGAAACCTCGGGAGTGGAAAGAGGAATGGCAGGGCAGCCAGTATTGTCCTATGGGACACTACCGTCTGTGTAGCTCCACACTTACAAAGGGGCAGAACCAGCAGTTCAAAATAGGTGAATGGCTTTTATCTACATAATTCATCCAGCAGATGGAGGTCTAAATCATTTTGCTTATTTCAGCTAAGGCAGACCCACAGAATAAATGGGATTTACACAAATGCTGACTTCCAAGGCAGCAGTTGATCCAATGGGTTTGCTCTCTAGTTGCATCTAGTTAGAGGCTGATTCTCTAGTTGGCATCTAGGTCACGGTCTTCCTGTCTCGGGGACAGAATTCGAGGCTGTTTTAGTGTAGGTTATGCATACTCTTAACGTTCTTGGCATGTGCATTCAAGTCATTTCTGACTTATGGCAGCCTTAAGATGACTCTAAAGTCATTTCCGCACTAGTCTGTTATAGTGCTATTATTCCAATTTCAACATCCTATGGAATCCCGCAGTTTGCAGTTTAGGAAGGGGCCTCAAAGGCCCCCCCTGTAAAGTACAAACCCCAGGATTCCATAGGGTGTTGAAAGTGGAATAATAGCACTATAACAGGCTAGTGCGGAAATGGCCTAACACAGAGTTTTCTTGACAAGATTTATTCAGAAGAGGTTTGTCATTTGAATTGGGCCATGGAAACCCCAGTGGGTGACCTTGGACAAGTCACTCTCTCTCAGCCTTGGAGAGAGGCAAAGATAAACCCCCTCTGAATAAATCTTGCCAAGAAAACCCTGTGATGGATTTGCCTTAGAGTCGCCACAAGTCAAAAATGACTGGAAGTCACACGACAAATTAAACAAGAACTGTAGTTGCTCAGAGCTTGTTATTCACATGGACATACAGAAAGAACATATTTTCCTATTTGGAAATCAAGGCAGAAATTTAAACTAAAGGGGCTGCTTCTTTCACTCAAAGTGAAAGGAGGGGATTATTCCCTCTTATTTATTCAGAGGCTGTTTCTGCACTACATGGTTATAGTGCTATTATTCCACTTTCATCATCCTGTGGAATCCTGGGCTTTGCAGTTTAGGGAGTTGCATTTAGAATTCTCAACCAGAGAGCTCTTTGGCCTCAGTAAATGACAAACTCCAGGATTCCACAGGATGCGGAAAGTAGAATAATAGCACTATAACCGTATAGTGTGGAAATGACCAGAGAGATGGGATAAGTAACATTTAGTGCCATATGTTGAGTGCAGAACAGATCTGAGACTGAGCCCTGGAAGCTTACTAAATAAATTCAGAGACCCTCTGGAAAGTCTTTGCAAGTTACACCACCAAATGAATCAATCCTTGCACCTTGCAGCAAGCAGAGACTCTGCCAGACGAGATGGAGATGTGTACCTGGCCCTTGCCTCTTGCCTGGAGTTGAGCCACCACAACGGGAGGATTTGCACCTGGGAGTCCCTCTGGGAGATGACCCAAGAAAACTGGAGGCTCAGGGCCAGTCCCTCAAATCTGGCACCCCCACAATGATGCCTTTTCTTCAATATTGGGTTGTTTGCCTTTACACAAAGAGAATGAACAGGGTTAAATATACATCTTCTAATTCTTTGTTGAGCCTCCCCAGCCTGCCCCCATCCTCCATCTTGACACCCTAGCTCCTACTCCCTGTAATAAATGAATGCATTCATAGCAATGAATGGACTCTGATGGCTCATTATCAGCAGGAGAATTATGGCAGAGGAGCGGTGAATCCTCTGTATTTCTACAGGCCACTCACCACTGTGCAAATGCTTTTCTATATAAATTAACTTGTTTACGAATTGGACACGCATAATTCAACACACTGGGGGAAGCTGTATGTATTTAAAAGGATTAGACCCCACGGTTCAAGGAATGCAGATTCAGCTCGGCAAGGCAGAATACTTAGCTTTGCAGCAGGTCTCCAAGCTGGAGGAAATGTATTTTTTTGTGTTGTTGTTGCTGTTCTTGCTGTGTGCCTTCACATTGTTTCAAACTTATGGTGACCCTATGGCAAACCTATCCTGGGGTTTTCTGGGACTGAGACCATTTCCACCCTACACTGTTATAGGCCATTTCCGCACTAGACTGTTATAGCGGTATCATTCCACTTTCAACATCCTATGGAAGCCTGGGGTTTGCAGTTCAGGGAGGGGCCGGCCAGCCCCTCCCTGAACTGCAAACCCCAGGATTCCATAGGATGTTGAAAGTGGAATGATAGCGCTATAGCAGTCTAGTGCGGAAATGGCCATAGTGCTATGATTCCACTTTCAACATCCTGTGGAATTCTGGGGCTTGTAGTTTCCTGAGGCCAAAGAGCTCTCTCGGTGAGAATTCCAAAGGCCCCTCCCTCAACTGCAAACCCCAGGATTCCATAGGATGTTGAAAGTGGGATAATAGCGCTATAAGAATGTAGTGTGGAAATGGCCTGAGAATGTGTGACCCATCCAAGGTCACCCAGTGGCTTTCCATGGCCAAGTGGGGAATCGAACCCTGGTCTCCAGAGCTCAAACTGCTACAGCATGACGGCTCTGAGGGTAGCATACCCGCAAACCTTTCACAGAGGAGAATCAGGATGCATTGATCAAGCAAGATCAGTTCTTGCTCAGGGTTGCAAAGGTTATCAATGGGGAAGAACACACAGGCTCGGAGAGGCTGCAGCAAGTTACCCACTGGGAAGGGCAAGATTCTACCCACTCCTTTTCTCTTCTCTTTGCCGAGTGCAATTGAGTGCAAACTACTTTTGCATTTTGGACTCAGTCATTTCTGCACTACACTGTTATAGCACTATTATTCCACTTTTAACATCCTGTGGAATCCTAGGGTTTGCAGTTTAGGGAGGGACATTTAGAATTCTTGGCCAGAGAGTTCTTGGGCCTCAGGAAACTACAAACTACAAGCAGCAATAGAAGTCTGCTTAGGACAAAAGGGAGGAGTAGGAGGGGAAAGAGAAACCAAGGCATTTGAAAAGCACCCCAGAGAGTGGGATGACAGAGGATTAATCGGGACTCTCCCTGCCAAACTGGGACAGTTTGAATATATGCTTCCCTATGGTCTCTGGTATTGCTGGCTACTTGACCTCTTAAAAAAACAACCCTGAAATGATACTAAGGATTGCAAAGGTTTAAAGCTAAGACCTTTTGCATGCAAAGCAAAGGTCAAATACCCATCGAAGAATTTCCTTTTAAGACCCTTATTTACATTTTTAATGTTCCTGATCAAATTCTGTTTTGAAAGAGAGCTCCTGCGTGGGGAGTTTTAATGGTAAAATATGCAGAGGTTTGAAGAGATTCAGTGCAAGAAAAGTTATATCAAGGCTTCTTTTTTTTTGTTAGTTTTTGTTTTGTGACGTGTAATCTAGAACTCATTCACATTTGTGTGCACAAGCCTTTGCTGGCTGCCAAATAGAGCCCAGACCAAACAGAAGAGTATTTAAAGGTCTTTTGTAAGGGGTGGCTGATCTAACCAAGTAAAACATTCTCATGTCTCCATCTGTTTCTTGCGCCACGATGCGCTGGCACTTTACTGAAAAATGCCCTTCAGGAAAGCAAAACTATTGGATTTACATGGTCCAGGTAACATAATCAGTAAACTTTATTCTTCAAGTGGTTCCTTTCCTGGAAAGCAGTTATCTTGTCCCTTTGTCTTCCTCTTAACAGAACATGAGTCACTTCAGGACATGAACACTTCAGGAAATGGATGGGCATTTTGGGAGGAAGGAAGTTACAGAAATCATGGAAGACACCCCAGAGGTCATCCAGTCCAACCCTGTTCTGTGCAGGCATCCATTTTTTAAAATAGATAGATAGATAGATGGATAGATAGATAGATAGAGTGAGAGAGACAGAGAAAGAGAATAACATAAAAACCAACAAACATTTTTTTAAAGGTCCAGAAAGCATTTATTAAGAGTTAAGTTCGAAACACAAACAACGTCCTTGCCAGAACTGGGGATGAGCTGACAGTTTCGCTATTTTTTTAAAATAAGTTTTATTAGAACTACAAAAAAGAAAAATATACATCATACAGCACAAAACAGTATAGAAAGAAAGGGAAAACCAAACCAAAACAAAACAGTATACTACTAAACATCAAACATCAAAAGAATAGAAATGGAAAAAAGAATACCCCACAAAACCTATCTAATTAAAAAATAATCAAATACCTAGACATCAAGCACTCTATCATTGGCCATTTCTGCCTTTGAGGTCCCTCCCTAAACTGCAAACCCCAGGATTCCATAGGATGCTGAAAGTGGAACAATAGCGTTATAACTGTCTAGTGTGGAAATGGCCATAGACTTTCCACTTTCCGGATCATGGCTGTTGTTAACTTCTGAAGGTTTGACTGCCTCATACTTATCATTTTTATTCTAATTATATTTAGTCTGGTAATTTAGAATCAATAGTACAGATATACAGATATATGTTCAAATACATACGATAAGTAAAAGAACAAAGTAAGCAAGAAAAAATAGTTCTATTAAAAGTGTTCTAAGTTCAATTTTCAATGAAATACAAAAACCAACAAACATTTTTTTAAAAAAACATAAGCATAAATTAAAACACTATACTAAAACAGTAAACCAAAAAAAAAAACAAAAAAAAAACACCACACCACTAAACACTAAGGGCCTTTCTGAAGTACACTGTTATAGTGTTATTATTCCATTTTCAACCTCCTGTGGAAATTCTGGGATTTGTAGTTTACTGGGGCCAAAGAGCTCTCTGTATGAGAATTATAAAGGCCCCTCCCGAAACTGCAAACCCCAGGATTCCATAGGATGTTTGCAAGTGGAATAATAGCGCTATAACAGACTAGTGTGGAAATGGCCCACGACAGGGTTGCCATAAATAGTAAATGACTTGAAGGCACATTAACAAATCTAATTGGATCACTAATGCCCCCTGTAGGCTACAAGATTACCTTCTTCTTATTCACTTTCAACATACATTTGATGGTTTGCTTCCAATATTCCTTTGATGGTTCAGCTGTGAGTTTCATACCAGTTGATGACTGGTATTTTTCAAAAAAACAGTTTTACACCAACAACTTTCTCTCCAACTGTATCGGAAGACTCATTTTCAGAGCTTCACTCTGAAGTCCATGGGAGGAACAGAGTGTTTCAATTTTTTTTGTTCCAAAGTGCTACTTGGATGTCATTAGCTTTTGTTGTATTATCTCTTCTGTCCAGCCTGTCTTGATGACTCATTCTACATGCACTAGTAGAACCTTTAATAATTCAGCTTGTTATGGGGACAATATCCAGCTGTCCTTTGGAATTGCCTTGAAGTCTTAAAAGGAGAAAAAAAAAGGAGAAAAACTAAGAAACCAAGTTATAGAAGCTATTATCTCCTCTGCTTATAATCTGATGCTAAGGAAAGACTGAATTGCAGAGAATGGCTTTCATTCAGAACGTTAAAGCGATGGAAGATTTCTTCATGATTGATGGATGACAGCTGCCAATATTAATAAGATTTAACGTGAAGGATTCTTTTCTCTCATCCTTCCATCAGCAGGAGAATTTTTCTTATGGAGAAACTCTTGAGCTGCGAAAGCCAAATTTAGACCTGGAAGGTACGTTCTCCACCTGACAGTTCCTGAAATCAGTGCTTTGAGCCAGATGCTCTTAGCTGGACCTACATCATGCAGGAACCATCGCCCTTTCTGCACCGTACCTTAATAGCACGTGGTTCTATTGCAGCCCGAGAATTGCCATTTCCACGATGGTATTGGGTTATGAATGCTCTCTACTGGACCCTTTTGACTTAAGCAGATGAGCAGTGTTCTTGCCACTGGTGTTCCCACTGCACTACAGCATCCTTGGCCTGTCCTTCCCCCTTCCTCCGCTTGTGATCGGTCAGTTGTTTTTTATTTCGTAAGCTATACTAGCGCAGCAACGTTGTAATGGCATGACATGCTGGTACACTATTGCATCTTCATGCTATAACACTTAAAAATGTATTTAAAAAATTTAAAAAATTAACTCAAAGGAGAAATTTAAAACAAACACAGGGAGGTGATAGATTTCAAATTTACCATGCCATGGGAGTAGCAGACGGAGGGACAAGCTGGGCACACCACATCCTGCCCAATGCTGGATTGGTGCCAACAGGAAGCGTTGTCAAGTGCTGTTGAAGAAACACGCTCACCCAGCTGATGAGATTGTAGCAGGAAAGGAGGCCATTAACAGATTTCTTGTAGAAATGAAATAGGGATGTTTTGCAATACTTGGGGATGTGATAGCAGCTGGTGAGCAATGATGTCGTGGAGTAGCACGAGTCCTGGAGCAGGAACAACCAGTTTTTGCGGTGGGATGATGACGTCATGCGGAAAGGGCCGATGCCTCTGTTCTGACAGCTGGATTGTGGACCGCAGTTTGAACCAGGAACCAAAACAGGAATGGTGTTTAGCAATATGGCAACAGCAGCAAAGAAACTCCCCTTGAAGGAGAGAGCTGGGCAAGACTGGTTGGAGCCAACCACTCACAGCCCATGAATTGCTGTGAAGAGTAGCCCAGAGGGGAGAAGGAATACAAAGCTGAGACCTTTCCCTGCGGGAAGGCAAATAGGGAAAAGGTGGCCGAGAGATGGGGGGAAGATTGCAAACTTAACAGAAACAGCCAGACACAGCTGCAAAAGAAAACGAACAAGCAGAAGTTTATTACTGCACAATGAGTGTAATAGTGACATTTCTTAAAGACTGGAAACCCCTTTTAAACTTTTCATGAAAAAAAAAAAGACATGACTTGGTAACTTTTGGTTCTGATGATTAGAAAGAATAGGTTATCGAAAGAAGGGAATATGTTGCAATTTTGGAGAGAGAGGTAGGGATAACAATGTGCATATATACCTGCTGAATGGAAGATCAGAAATTATTTTTTCCTCTTGTGTCCTCCCTGCCCCCCCCCTTCTAGTTTCTTTGTCTTTTGGCAATTTTAACAACCAGTTGCAACAAACGGGTGTGAACTGGCTGAGGGACAGCACCAGATAGCATGACCCTAAGCCACGCGAAATGCTATAGGCCATGACTAGGTCTTTGAATCATGCCAAGAAACACACTGGCTGCCAGCCACACTTTGAATGGACTTATTTTTGTTGTTAGCTTAACACTGCTTTACTCATGACTTTCTGTATGTTTTTAACCACAATTCTGCTTTCTAATTACTTGATAATTACTTTGTAATTCTGCTTTGTAAGCTGCTGTGCATCTCAATTTGGGAAAAAAGACAGTTTATAAATAAAATGATGGATGGATGGATGGGTGGATGGATGGATGGATGGATGCTGAGCACTTTAATGCAAAATGTCAGGGATGGGCCAACCGAATCCTTGAATCTTCGACGCCTGGGTAAGGATTCAAGATTCCCGAATCTGAATCCCTGTGCCAAAATAGGCAAACTGAATCTTTTGAATCCACCAACTAAATAGATTGTTGGAGACCGGGATTCCTGAAAACCAGGGAGACCAGGATGCCTGAAAACTGGGGAGACTGGGACGCCTGAAAACCAGGAAGATAGTAAGTAGGTGAGGTTTTCCCTTGGAGTATTAATGGCCTTTGCTAACAATTTCACAAATTACATCTGGGCTTGTATTCTAAGATATTTAAATTGAATATTTCATATTTAAGTTCAGCACTTGACTGGAAACTACAGGCTTGAGATTTCAAGGACAACTGAAATATTTCTTTGCAGAGCTCCCTTGCAAACCTCTTTCAGACACAATTCTGGGCTTTGGAGTTTTACAAGGGGTGGCAGCCTTCTCTGCCAAAGTGTGCTGGTGCATCATCAAACTACAAACCCCAGGATGCCAGAAGGAGCGATGCAAAGAAAAGCCAGTTTTGTCCTGGATTATCTCTCTACTGTAGTATGTGGCCCTGTTTACACTGGAAGGAAAATGTGGGATTAATCTACATTTTCCTGCCTGTGTAGAAAGGGCCGTCATGTCATTTTCAATCTGGGGAGATCCTGAGGCAAAACTATGGTCTTGGCCAGATTTCTTCAGAGAGAGGTTTTCCTTTGCCTAGGCTTTTGCTAAGGCTGAGAGAGTGTGTCTTGCCCAAAGATTATCCTTCTTTCCCTTGCTTTTTAAACTCTTCTTTAAAAAAGGATTCGAAAGATCCGAGATTTGTGAGATTCATGGATTCTCAGAACCTTCCAGGGATTCGGAGCTGGAAAATTCTGGATTTGTCCCATCCCTCCAAATTGTAAACCTTAAAGCGCACACAGACAGAGACAGACAGATCAAGAGAAATGAAGAATCCTGATGCATTGGCTTCACACTGGGCTTAGGACCAGTTAATTCATAGCTCCTGCGTGCAGGAAGAAATCCAACAGAGAATAATTTCAGAAGTATCTCAGAAGAGAGAGAACACTTAATGCTAATGATCATTTGACATATCTAGCGATTCACCGAACTCAGCAATCTGAATGTATGCACGTTTGCAATAATATATTTTTTTTCTCAGTCAGAGCACAAATGATGTAAATTCTATAGCAACCGTATGAGCGACTCAGCAGTGAATGGAAACTATATACGAAAAAAGACACAGCAACCTGTGTCATTTTGAAAGGGTGAATTGGAGGGCTTTTGAATGGCAAGGGCCGTGGACAATTGGTTATCCGGGCTTCACAGCAAAGCAGGGTTTAATTTAATCCAATCAGTGACGTTCAAATTAATTTTGGAGGAGGCCTGGTGTTGTAGTAAGGAGTAAAAATAAAAATAAAAATGCAGAGGGTATTAATGTGAATGTGCTTCCAGGGCAATATGGAAAATCAATTTAATCTGTTTAACAGACTGTGTTATTGGATTAGAACTCTCTCTTTTTTTGCACTTGGGGGCTTCTATGTACTTTTGCGGGTGCTCAGAGTGCAAATGGTTGTCAGAAATTATTCATCCAGGATCACAGCTGTTGGAGAAAGGGAGCAGGCAATGGCATGAGAACTTGGCCAAATGAAGGTGGGGTGTGCATGCTAATTTCTCACAGCTTTGCCTATAGGGATTTTCTGTGGAGTAACAGATAAGACTAAGGGTAGGGGAGAGATAGTGCTGCATGGTCTCACTCCCTAAAGCACATGCCTTACCCTCCAGTCAGTAGAGTCCATGTGTATCTATTTGAAGGTGGGTAGATGGGACACAATGCAGGGGTCTCTTGGAAAGATTTGTTCATTTTCCTTTGCTTTCCCCTGAGGCAGAGAGAGTGTGACTTACCTAAGGTCACCCAGTGGATCTCCATGGCTGATTGGGGATTTCAACCCTGACCTCCAGGGTCATAGTCCAGTGAGCAAGCTGCTACACCACACTGGCTCTGTCATTTTAGCTGTACCTTGTTTTGTTTGAACGTGAGCTGCTTTGGTTCCTGAGGAAAGAGAAGGGTGGCATATAAATTAATTAAATAAAGAAATCTGCAAGAAAAGGTCTGGATATATTTTAAACAAGCATTTAAAACACAGCAGTTTCTGCCTTTCCAGTTATGTGAGTCAGAGGGTTGTGGATGGCAGGTGGTACCGCCGGTGTGCAAGTGTTTTTGTCTGTATGCTCATGTGTGTAGATGACAGAACAAATGTATGTCTTTGGATATTTTACTATGCATCGATCCCAATATATGTCTTTTCATAGGGTATGATGTTTGCCTTTCATGAATCACTTAGTGACATGTTACGTGGAAAAACCTTCCTTTGGCCTTCCACGATGTCTTGTTCACTAAGCACAGGATCAGACAGCCTTCACTTTATTCCTCTGCCCTGCAAATGTGACATTTGGGAAGGGGCAGAGCAGCCTCTGGTCTTTGGCTAAATGTCACCCAGTGATCTGTGCCATGATCCCAACTCTTGTATCAAGCTGGACCAACATTAGGAGCATGCTGTAAACAATAAACCACTCTCTTTCCTTCCTTCCTTCCTTCCTTCCTTCCTTCCTTCCTTCCTTCCTTCCTTCCTTCCTTCCTTCCTTCCCTTGATCCCTAAGCTTTGGCTGTCCAAATTTATGGGTCACGTCCTATTTTCTGCTTGTTGTTGTTGCATGCCTTCAAGTAATTTCCAACATATGGCAAACCTGCAGTGAACCTATCATGGGGTTTTCTTGGCAAGATTTACTCAGAGGAGGTTTGCCCTTGTCTTCCTCTGAGGCTGAGAGTGTGTGACTTGCTCAAGGTTTCCTAGTAGTTTTCCATGCCTGAGCGGGGATTTGAGTGGGGATATTTTATGCTACATTTCTTTGAACAACTTCCATTCAAAGCTTTGGTCCCTGGACTGGTGCTAGTCCCTGAGCCATTGGCTGCCTGTATATGGTGAGCTTCCAGGAAAGAAAGGAAAGTGGGAATAAATATGGTTTAAGTCCCTGGGTCACTGGGGGAAAAGTATTGGAAGTCCCATGCATTAGCTAGCTCAAAAAGCACTGCTCTAATCTACTTTTTTTTGTTTTGAGAAGGGGGTGCTGCTTTCTTAAAAGCTGTGAATACTATAATCATTTTTGGGATGCTTGCCCTTTAGTTGCCCAAATGGTACTACCCACCGTGAGATGCAGTTATGGCTTGGTGGAAAGCACTGCCATCTGTAAAATATACCCTCCAACATTTCACAGATGAAAGCTAGGACAAACGTGACCAAGCCACAGGTTAAGAACCACTGCATTAAATCACATATTTGTGCGAACAGATGGATGTACAATAACTTTCTATACATCTGTGAAGAATAGAGCGCTTATACAATGGCACTATTCAAAGGGGAAGTTTGGTCTTCCCATTTCTGTCACAGTTCAGAGACAAGTCATTGCTTGATTTGCTTCAGAAAGTTCTCCTTTTAGCTTTAGATCTTTTTTTTAAAAAAAACACCCAGGAATGTTAGCAATGTGATAGCCAGATTGTCTTCCCCCAGCAGCACAGGAATCAGCCAAGCAGGTGGCAAACATTGCTATAAAATACAATAGATCTTGAGTGCAGTAGCTCTCAATAGCTCTCTCTGACGTACAGCAGTAGCTTCAGTGATCCTTCAGTCCTCTGTGTGGGTGGGAGTTGTGATGAATTCATTCTGAGCATTAGGGAAATTTCTCAGGCAAATGGCAAGAGAGAGAAAGGGTTTGAGAGATCTATTTATGGTCTTCCCATGAAAAATGTGCATTTTCTGAAACTGAAACTTAAGAAGTGATAATGTCAGGAAAAAGTTTTGCAGTGTGAGAAATGGGCCGATGCAACTGCATTTAAATAGGATATAATTATTTATAGCAGCAGCAGAAGCAAAAATGTCTTGAAATGTTAATTAGATCTATTTTTTAGAAAACGAAATGCCCCCACGTTCCCTTTTGAATACAGAATATGAAGCTCATGTCCTACAATGGATGGTAAGTGGGTGGATGGATGGATAGGTGGAGGGATGGGAAGAGACAGAGAAAGACAGAGAGGTTTAAATTTTGTGCCAGGGATGGGAAATGGCCTCTCAGATGTTGCTGGACTTTAGCTTCCATCCGTCTTAGCAACATAGCTAATCGTGAGGAATTATGGGAGCTGCAATCCAGCAACATCTGGGAGATCTCATCTTTCCCGTCTCTGCCAATTGTTGGTCTTTTTTCCTTTTCTGCTTTATGCATTTTGCTCTCTTTTTTATTTGTTCCATTACAATACATTTTCATTAAGAGAACAAATAGCAACTCTGTGTGTGAGAGAGAAAAAGTGAGTGTGTGTGCAAGATTTTTTATTCGAGGAGGGTACAAAGAAGAGTTACAAAGATAAACTCATGACAGGTTTGCTGTAAAGCCATCATGAGTCAGAAACAATTTCAAGGAACACAACCCCACCACCACAACCACTACAACAACAGCAACGTGAAAGGTTTCTGTCCCCTTTTTCCAAAAGTGCAGCCCTAGACACACACACACACACACACCCTTACACATTATTTTTCCAAGCATTTGAAGAGAACAGGAGATCCAACCACAAATGTCACAGGTCTTACCTGTTTTTAAGTCCATTTTGCCTGGTCAGGCTGAAGGTCTAGCTTGTACCAGGTGGCCATGGCAACCATGTGGGACATGGAAAGATGGGACATGTCAAGGTGTGGTTATGAATATGCTGAAGGTCAAGTACAAGATGAGGGAAACAGGAACAGAGGGCCAGGTGCTAAAGGTATGTTTATGGATATCTGGAGGTCAGACAACAGATCGGATAGACAAGGTGAAGTGAGGCAGGGACAGGATGGTTTGGTTGTTAGGAACGTGCTGTTCCATGGAGCATGTTGTTATTGGGACTCTCTTGGTGTCAATAGCCATTTTCAGGCTGTGGATGGGATTGCATTCTAGCAGGCACTCTTGCCTTCGGGGAAATTGCTCTGGCGTATCAGTTGAAGGCTCAGAGTGTTGGTGCTTCTGGAAAGAAAGAGGGAAAGAGGGAAGGGAAGGGGGAAGGGGGAAGGGGAAAGGGGAAAGGGGGAAGGGGGAAGGGGAAAGGGGAAGGGGAAAGGGAAAGGGAAAGGGAAAGGGAAAGGGAAAGGGAAAGGAAGTTGAGTGGTAGTAATTACAGACTGAAATCAGCACCAGCCCTTGGTGTCCTACAGGTTCACCATAGGTGGTCTGAGGTCTTTGTTGACTAGTGACCATGTATTCACTACTCAGACCACAGTGGCATAAACAGTTGCTTACTGTATCATGTACAGAACTGGAGACCATCCGCACTACACAGTTATATTGCTAGGATTCTACTTTAACTACCATGGCAATGTTCTGGGTTTGGAGGAATCAGTAAAATTTGTTGTTGTTGTTAGTGGTGTTATAGGCTTTCAGGTCATTTCCAACTTAACAGCAGCCCTAAGGTGAATGAATCATGGGGTTTTCTTGGCAAGATTTGCTCACTTGGGCTTTGCCTTTGCCTTCCTCTGAGGCTGAGAGAGTGTGACTTGCCCAAGGTCACCCAGTGGGTTTGCATGCCCAAGTGGGGATTTGAACTCTGGTCTCCAGAATTGTAGTTCAATGCTCCAACCACTACACTATGCTGGCTCTAGAATTCATTGTGTTGGGGGTCAAAATCCTAGGTTTGGAGTCACCAGTATAATTTATTATATTGGGAGTCAAAAATTTACCACAAATAACACACACAATTAGATGCTGTCTTACATTCTGCCCCCCCCCCCCGGCCTTCTATGGTTGTTCTGGAAGGTCTTTGTGCAAAATTCATATACAAATAGCAATTGGTTTTAATGTGCTGACATTTAATTGTTATGCTTGTTTTTTAAAATGGTTATGGTTGGATTTTTTGCTGATCTTGTTTTAGATTTGTGAGTTGCATTTGGGGTGTCGGGATGCCCTCCATATGGGAAATATAGTCCAGCAGTAGTAGCAGCTTGCTAAAACTAAGAAGCCTAGGAACCAGAGACCCTTAGGATGAAGAATTAGCTAGGAATGCGCTGATAAGCTCTGCTTAGCTCTCACAGCTTCAAAGGTCTCTTGGAAAAGAAAGGGAACAGCCGGGACTGTAAAACCACAGTTTTTACTTTTGAACGTTAGTCTTCTCACTGAAGTCTTGTACGATGCATCTCACCCCAAATAAATAGTGTTAATTCACTGTACTATTTGTGTGTGTGGATTCAGTTCCTGACATGGGGAAAGGTGACATATGAATGAATGAATGAATGAATGAATGAATGAATGAATGAATGAATAAATAAATAAATAAATAATATATCTTGGCTTAGAGGAAAACTCTCTTTAGGAGTTCTCAAGAGTTCAAGGAGCTTTAAAGTAAACGTGAAGAGGGGAGAGCAGCGCATTCTCCAGTCAGTTACTATCTCTCAGCCTAATCTGCCCCCACAAGGTTGTTTTGGGTCTGAAGACAAAAGCCATGGATACTGCCTTGAGACATAAAGACAATTAGCAAACCAATTAGCATGTATCAATGCTCTCCCATAATCCAGAACCAACGCTTTATTCCTTTGCATGCCTTATTTCATCTGCCTTCATCTACTTCTATTGCCAATCAGTTTCATTGGGCGGCACTGATTTCCAGAACTTGGAAAAGTTACATTTTTGGACTACAGGTGCCAGAATCCCCAGTCAGCATGGCCAGTAGACTGGGGGGGGGTTACAATGCCAAAAAGAGGGGGGGGTTCTTTAAGCAATGTTAATTTCTGAGAGATGGAGACATTTCTCTCTGTTTTCCATACCATGCATAATATTACCAACATCCTTCATAATGAGATGACTTTCCAAATCAGGAACCTCTCTAAGGTGAAGGCTGTGTTCTAGTTAATCTGGGAAGATATGGCTCAGGGAGAAGGGGAATTGAGATTTTCCTCTCAGTACAAATAGTCCATTTTGGTAGTATCACCATCTGAAATGTGCTACGTGGGTTCTCTGTATGCAGAAGATGACAAATCGCTTGGCACCAACCAAACTGTTTCTGTTTTAGACTTCTCCCGGCCATCTGCTCCAGGGGAAACAGAGAATATGTTTTGTGACTCATAGTGACACAAGCTGAGAAGTATTATTATCTGTGTATGAATTTTGTACAGAATCCTTCTGAAACAACCACAGAAGATGGACAACTCAGGAGTTCTGCTCATCTTCATCTTGGCATTTAAACTCCCTAGGGCAACAGCAAAGGGATGGTGTGTCAGTGCTTTCCACATCCAGACGTTTGTTGAGTTCCACACTCTGTCAGGGGCCCCCAATGTCAATTTCCAGAATCCTCTGCCCTCCTCTTCCACCTTCTTCCTCTTCTTCCTCATTTACCTTGCTGTTACCAGAACTCAAGCCCAGATGAAGGTGATTTGAGGCCCTGAAGTAGCTTCCTGAGACAAGGTCCCTTTTGGGTGGCCCATGGTTCAGCCATCTTAGCAGGGATGGTGTAGAAGTGCAACAAACAAACAACACAGCAATTGCAAAGCAGAATAGAGGGCAGCACAAATTCATCCACACATGAACCCATTTTCAGCCTTGCAACTCTGTGAGAGCAACAGTCAGATCCCATGCGTTTTCAAAAACTCAATGACTAACAGACAGAATATGGGCAGTAACAGAAATGTGGGGAGATTCATGAAGCAGCTGGGGGAGAAGAGGAAGCAAGCAACACCTTTCCACTTTAGCACTACACCTCTAGCCAGTGAGAGATGAATTGTATCAATTGAACCATTGAAAATCTGGCTGGCAAGACATGCTGGCGACTGAGATAGAACAGCTATTGGCGTCTCTCATTTGCTGAAGTTAAGGGGCATAGTATCCAAAACCAGGCAAGTTATTTTGGAAGATGGAGCACAAAAATCACACAGCATCTCTTCCACAGGCCATGGATGCAAGAATAACATGGTTATTGGACAGTAATCTGCTGCCCTTACATGACACCCCAAATCTTCTGGGCTGCACCATTTCCCACAACCCACCAAAAACCAGAACCATGAATTCTCGGTGCCTTCTTGGCTTTCGTAACCATGTTGCCATATCACTGCAAATGAACAGGGATCAGACTCGTAAGCCCAAGTCATCCACCAACATTAATGCAAGGATCTCTAGTACTCCTTGTCAGTGAAACAAATTGTCAGAGTTGCAGTGCTTTAACTGGATATGAGGTTGATCTGACTGTGACATCTATCACTCCATTGATTGCCAAGATTGATTGCTACTCTGCTTTGGTTAGACCTCATCTTGAATACTGTGTCCAGTTCTGGGCACCCCAATTCAAGAAGGACATGGTCAAGCTGGAGCAAGTCCAGAGGAGGGTGACCAAAATGGTGAGAGGCCTGGAAGACATGCCCTATGAGGATAGACTTAGAGAGCTGGGTATGTTTAGTCTGCAGAAGAGGAGGTTAAGAGGGGACATGAGAGCCATGTTTAAATATTTGAAGGGATGCCATGTAGAGGAAGGAGAGGGCTTGTTTTCTGCTGCTCCAGAGACCAGGACAAGGAGCAATGGATTCAAGCGACAGGAAAGGAGATTCCACTTGAACCTCAGGAAGAACTTCCTGACAGTCAGGGCTGTCCGGCAGTGGAATCGGCTGCCTCGGAGTGTAGTGGACTCTCCTTCCTTGGAGGTTTTTAAGCAGATGCTGGATGGCCATCTGTCGGGAGTGCTTTGAGGGTGTTCCTGCATGGCAGGGGGTTGGACTAGATGGCCCCTGGGGTCTCTTCCAACTCTACTTTTCTATGATTCTATGATTCTGTGATTTGGTTAATCTGGCTGGCTAACCGGGTGTCCCCTTCCTTCCACCCTCCCATATTCTTCCATGTGCATCCCTCCTGAAGCTGCGCATTTGGTGGAAGAGGACAGCCATTCGAGATAGAAGGAGTGTACCATTCTTAGGTCAAGAGTATACAATAGCTGTGTCCTAATGCAGTCCATCATGTTAAGAAGTACTCGTATCTCTTCTTTTGAATCTGCCTTATGCAAAATTTGTGTGTTGTTTTCAACATTCTGGCTGGGATCTTACACTGTGCTTCTGTAGTGGAAATCTACGCTCATGTAACTATAAAGTGGTTGTACTGCACCATCCTGCCAGTATTGGGCAATTGATTGTGTTTTTGCTTTTTTTAAAAAAAACAATTTTTCACATGAACCATCTAATTTATAGTCAGAGAATCCTACGTTCAAAAAATTAAGAAATGAAAGAAGAAAAAGAGAGACAAAAGGGAGGAAAGGAGAAAAAAAGAAAAGAAAAAGAAAAAGACTAATACACAGGAGAGCTCTGACTGTAATGAAAAGAAAACAAAAAAAGACAATGAAGAAACATATTATTCTACCATTAGAGATCCAACTGAACAGCCCTACTAACATTACTACCAACCATAACCACAGATTATTGCATTGTTTTATTTCTTATTGCTCAAAAAGCCCATAAATGGTTGCCAATCTTCGAGAATATCTTCAATTGGCTTATCCTTTAGAAACCCACTTTAATTTCTCCATTTGGGCTAACTCAGCAACCTTGATAATCCGTTCTCCATCGCTGGTGCTCTGGTCTGTTTCCAAGTTTGAGCAAACAGTGATCTTGACTGTGTGTTTGCTGTCATCACACTGTGCAATGGGGAAAACACAGTGTATTTCTGCAATCCTAGTGATGCAGGTTATGCACCATTCAAGAATGTATAGTTGTTGCTGGAATCCTGTTGGTTACTCTCAATAACAGTAGAACCATTGCATCAGATATCAGATGGTGAGCCATTGAATCAATCTAGTTGATTCAATGGCTCTCTTCCGGTCAAGATTAACAATAGGATTTTGGCCCATGTGAAATAGTTATGCTTGTGGAACTCCACTTACGTGGCCGTGAATTGAATACATCCTTTGCACAAGGACCCAAAAGGTGCAATTTACACACGTCTGTGACAACATCTGGATACCAGCCTATGACACCTAAGAATATGATGTTGCCTCTCTAGTTCTTTCTTAATTTGCCTCCATTCATAGCTGAACCAGGGACTGGAATTTCCCCCCTCAATGCCTTCTCTGACATCCTTCTTGAAATAGGTTGCAGCACAGAAGTTATCTGGGAATAACAGCCAAGTGTGCCTCTTCCATCTCTCTTGACTTTGATAAAATATCTCTCAGTATGGATAATTGGCTGGAGTACAATGGGGAATTCAGGTCTGTGAAATTTGCATTTGTTCTCGTTTATTTTTAGAAATGTTTTCAGTGTTTTATTTCACGCTTATATTGTTCTGAGTTAAGTGTTGTGGTGAGGCTGTTGGCAGGCTGGCAAATAACTGCAAACAAAGATGTCACACGGCTTGCTTTCCCTGAGTAAGTACAGTTGTGTCTGATGTAAGATTCTCATCCGTTCATAAATTTAGCAGTCATTAAATGGGGAATAATAATTCTCCTGCCAATTAACATGACTGGGGGAAAAAGAAAATCCCAGATAGGACCAGGGTAAATATGAAAGGAAGCAAAGCTGGAAAAAGTTACTTTTTTGGATTACAACTCCAAGAATTCCTGCCAGATGGAAAATTTGGGGAATTGTGGTCCAATCGAAGTAAGGACCTATAGCAATTTCTGTGTTGCTGGAGAGCAGGGGGATAACAGAAAGATGTCCAGCTCTTTTCCTGTAGCTGAATGCATTTCTCCTTATCCCCTTGTTCTCTGGCAACATGGAAATGGTTGTGTTGGGGAGGTTGCATTTTGAAAAGGTAGGTTCTGGAAGTACTTGTGTTGTTGCATGCTCAGTGACTGTAGAAGTGGATTTTGCTGCTGTAAGACAGACGTACATCACTGTAATTACGAAATGGGATGCCAGCCACTGGCATATCTATGGTCAGATTTTTTTAGGCTGCATTGTCCAGGATATATATATACATACATATATAGATTAGATTCCAAAATTCCTTTTGGACTACAGCTCCAGAATGGATATCTCTGAGATTGAATTTGTGGTTGTGAATCACTGAGAATGAATCCCCAAGCTAGAGGCTGAAGACCAAGACCAAATCAAAGCCTGAGCTGCCGTTCACATGCCGTGAAAATGCAACACACACCATAAGTCTCTCCAGAAGTAAAGCTCAGATCTTGAAGTTAAAGACTTACAATTGAAAGCTTGTAGAAAATTGGCTGCTGTATCCAAGACTGAATCATTCAGTAGAATAGGCTTTGAATGCAAGAGATGTCAAAAGGATCTTGTTAAAGAGCAGAGATGATTTCTCAAAACATACTGAAAGCAAACCTTGGTCATTAGAAAAGATGAGTGGTTTTTTGAACAACTTTTCAGATTAAAAATAAACCTCTTGATAACCATTGGATGAGGGACTGGCTGTTTTTGAGCTTTCCCTGAAGTTCCTCTTGACACAGTGAACAGATTGTTGGCTTTTTAGTGCTCAACAAAGGTAAGGAAATCAGTGCTGTTCTGTTGCCCAGCAGGGAGGACCGGGACATTTTGCTGATTAGGGCAAAAGGACAAGAATCCAAAAGCCCAGTTGACTCAGTAACAGTGGCTTGGGCCCGATTGCCCAGAAAATTGAAGGAATGCTACACAAAAGGAGAAGCAGATTTGGACTTAGACATTTCAGGCTGTCTCCTACTCTTCCAGAAGTACTGTTCTGATAGTAACTCATTCTCTAGAGAGGCTGCTGTCAGAGGTTGGCACCAAGATCTATACCCCCCTAAAGGCCTAATTGGCAGCCCCTATAGCCTCCTGGCCCTTCTGATTCTCCTCCTTGATATCCTTGCTTTTTCACTGCCTTCTCCAAGCATGCAAGCGGTGATAGAGGTAAAGAGACAGAGAAGCATCTTTCACTTGTCCTTTCATTTCTATGGTTGCATGGATGGGGTACAGAGCAATGGTGATTGGTGTCTCCCATGTCAGTGAGGCAGTGAATCTATTCCAGATTTTGGAGAGCAGTCGAGGAGGTGTCCAAGCTGCTGAAAGTAGTTTTGAGAATAGGATTTAGCACCTTGGAAAGAGCTCTTTTGAAGTCTAGATTAAAGCCTATGAGGAATTCACTGCTCCATTGATATGGGATCCACCCGATGCCAGTGGTCCAGAGGGAGAGGGCAAACAAATAGGCAAGAAAGTGGTAGAGCCAAGGAAGAGGTGAACTCACTTAGTGAGCAAATCCTTAAAGAGGGCCATCTCAGTGGCTGACCCTAGACTGCAGAACTCCCTTCCCAAGGAGACCAGAATGGCTCCCTCTTTGTCTTTCCATTGGCAGGCTAAAACCTTTTTATTCAGACAGAACTTTAAAGCAGAAAGTTTTTAAAGAATAGGCTTATTTTAGAGCATTTACTCTCTTTTTTTAATTGCATCTCAATCCTTTTACTGGGGTGTAATTCTTTTCAGACTGTAAATAGTTTAATTCCTTTGTAATATTCACTTCTGGTATGTTATAAATTGCATTGTTCTTTTAAATTGTGAGCCCCTTTGACTCCCAATTTTGGGAAATAAAGATAATATCAATACTAATACTAATTGGCTCCTCACCTAGTGCTAGAGATTTGGATCTCTAAGAACAAAGAGGAGACCAACCTGCCCTCATCAAAATGCAACCTCCCCAACACAACCATTTCCATGTTGCCAGAGAACAGGGGGATAAGCAAAAATGCATTCAGCTACAGCTATCTGGGTCCCCCCAGCCATCTTACTTGGCAAGGGAATTATTATCTCCTATTGAATGAATGCTAAATTTATGAGTGGAAGGTAAACTTATATGAGGCACAACTGTTGGCAGGCTGGCAGATAACTGCAAACAAAGATGTCACACAGCTTGCTTTTCCTGAGTAAGTACAGTGGGTTTCCATGGCTAAGTGGGGAACTGAATCCTGATCTCCAGGGTTGTAATCTAGCACTCAAACCACACAGACTCTACAGGACCTATACAGGTATCATTTTCCATCGATGTTACCAACAGAATTCGGGCTTATATTTTACCTCCACTCCACTGTTTTACTGATGCTCCTAAATAGGTTCAGCACCTAGGATAGCTCCTTTGCACTGATCTAAAACCTGGAACTGTTGACAGGGGAGCCACCGTTGATTGGCCTTAATAAAGATACTGCCTGAGATCCTAGAACTGCTACTTCGCTAAGTCTACTTGACTAAGTAGCATATCCTGGTCCAACCCTGCCCCCCAATTCTGCTTGGCAAGGCAGCAGCTGTTTCAAGTGACAGAGATCTGTTCTCCTATTGTTCAGGGCACAGCACACTGACATTCCCACCCCGCTTCCTCCAGCAATCCCCAATGAGACAATCTGAAGAAGGATCCCTGCCACAATTCCTCCTCACACCCCAGAGATTGCTGGCAGGATTGGAACGGAAACCTTAGGGGCTGCACCCCAGTCGATAAGAGAACAGACCTATGCCGCTTGCAGCGATGCAGTGATTACACATTCCAAATTCCAATAGTGAATTCCAGCCATCACTGAAATGCCAATCATCTCCTTCATCTATTGTCTGTGTATTCTTTTCTATATTTGTGCATCTTTTCCTAGCCAGAAAACCAAGGTTAAAAACTTCTGTAATTTGTTACCTTGTTAATTATTGGAACAAAGGCAAATCATTTGACTGGAAAGCTCATGAAACAGTTGCTTCTCCTTTTCCCCAGCAGAAAGCTGCAGACTGCATGATTTTTATTCAACAGGTCACACACACACACAAAAATCTGTAACACACAATTTTCTTTTTCTTCACTAGAAGGAATGACTGCTCACAAGTGCAACTGTATATTATATTTTAATGTCATCATCAGCGTAGATTCCTTTGCTCCATATCCCCGCAATTACTTCAAACACATTTCTGGAGAAAGATGCAATTTCCAATTTGTACAAAATGAAATTGACTCACGTGTGCAGTTGGCCCTGTAGCCGCTATGTGTGGTTGAAGTTCCACACACTTAAAGACAGAGATAATAAGTAAAAGACAGGGCAAATCAATGTCTGAGTGGCACTTTGAAACAGTATTATATAGTTTAAAAAAGAGGTTGGCATTCTGCTTGGGCTTTATGTCTTAGTTCCATCATACCTAGGCTCAGAAGCAGATGAAATACCCTCCATCTATCCCCAACTGCCACTACCCTGGTCTCGGAGGGAGACAAGAAGAGGCAAGCACAGCTCCATCATGTCTGGGTCCAGAAGAAGACGAAAAGGTCTCCCTCCATCCCAAATGCCACAGAGGGAAGGAGAAGTGGCACTATTGCATGGACTTAATCCCCTCCCACACTGCTGTTCCCGTTTCCATGTATGTCCTGTCCTATTTAGATGGTAAACCTGAAGAAATGGTCAGATTAACAATTTGTGAGCATCCCTTTGTGGCTAAAGAATTGGGTATAAATACTCCAAACAAAGAAAGAAAGAAATAAGAATTAGGCTTACATGTGTGCAAAACTGAACTGAGTAGTTTCGCCATGTCATATTCACCTGCTGTGACATTACAATGTATGAACATCCATTGTTCACTGATAGGCAGTGATGTGACTGATGTGCCGTGTCCTGATGCATAATGAGCACCGATGCACCTTGGGATGCTCCCCAATGTGCATCGACCAACCGGCTAGAAAGGCCCAGAGCACAACAGGTGCATCAGAAATGCCCAGTGCACTTTGGAGAGCTCATGTCAATGCCTAGATGCACCTCTTTGCAATTCACAAATAGGATTTCATTGCATTTCTGCAATGTAGCTACAGATTTGTAAAGGCATGAAGGACAGGCTGTGGGATCCTGTACAGATACAGTAAAACATTGCAAGAATAGGAACAAAATCAAAGCATGGAACAGAACTGATTTTTTTTAAAAAAAGAATTAAAGTATAAAATTGAGTCTTGTTAGTAACAGAGGAAAAAGAACTGACCCAGGAAAGGTTTGTATGCTTTTCTGTCTCATATACTTCAGCTGAAACAGAATGGTCCTCTTTGAATTCTTTCATTTTCTATATATTGAGGGATCATGGACTTCCTGAATACCACTTGACACAGACCAAAAATAAATAGCACACATTATCCTATTTTGATTTTGTACTAGACTCTTTTTCTTTTTCAAAGAGACTGTAACAGTCAAAGAGATTCTACCAGCCTAGTCAATAATGGAGGTACTGTCAAGGCACTATGGAACAGCTCCGTATTCAAAGGGCTTGGAATGTGAAAATCACACCCACATCTTCAAATGGAGATTGAATGTGATTTTGCCAGAAGGAGCAAGTGTAGGAAGAAATGGGGAAAGGAGAAAGCCAAGAGGCACAGTCTTTTCACAATAGAGGGCATCCTATTTTGCCTGCAGGGGTTGGTATCCCTCTGTCCAAGTTGTGTCCTACACCACCCCATCTTACACCTAAGAATCAAAGAAAAGTGTGACTCATGAGGGCCAAACATGACTGAACACAGCAAAAGAATGCAGCATGCAGAACTCTGCTACTGGTCCCCTACTGTACCCCCTCCAATATGAGCTTTAATATTTGTGAGGGAGGGGGGCATTTTCTCTTCGTCCCACCACCACCACAGGCACATTTGGTGAGGATGCAGGAAAGAGCCTTCTTGGTGGCTGCTCTTGGTGGTTTTCAGTTTTATGATAACTGTGATGACCCCTGATTTGGGGAGGGGAGGCGTATCCAGCAGAACCACCTAAGCAACATAGGGGACTTATTTGATTTGTTCTGTGGCTAAAGAACCCAGGTTAGCCAGAGGAAGGGGCTAAGTGGGTGAGTCAGAAGAACAGAAAAATAATGGAAACAGGGTCTAGAGGAGGAGTTCCTTCTGTGAGTTTAAAAGGAGAGAGAGTTCCTTCAGAGAGAGAAAGTATGAGTGAGAGACTTGGGGAAGCGTTTGCCTGTTAAGAGCTGAAAGTACTTTACTGTTTGATAACATTTAGTTGACAAATACTTTTCCTTTGTTAGTTCATTTAATAAAGATTTTATTCTATTTTTCAAAAAAGCAGCCTCTCTTTAATTTGAGCTCAGTTGCATGCACTCTCACAAACGACACATTCAATTGGAATAAACCTGAAAACGCTTTGCCCTATATCCACAAGGGTTGTGGGTTTAGGAAAAGTAGAAGGGGGATATAAGTGTGGAGAGGGAGCCGGGGGTGGTAAATATATAGAAAGGTGCTGCTTCTCTGGAGAGGGAGAATTTAAAGCAGGCCTGATCTGTCACAGCCCTGTCTGGCCCAGATCTCCACATTTGGACAATAATCTCCTGAAGTCAGGGATGTGTCTGCAAACTGGGGGCTACATTGACCTCTGAAGGCCTTTTCACACACAGTTTCTTTTGCAAGAGGGCCCCTTGAGCGTCGCATAAATGGGAGTGGCGCTCCGTACGATGAGCCTAAAGAGGGCCGTGCACGGATTTTTTTATTTTCAGCTCTAAGCCGAAAATTATGCATGGTCGCGCAATGCTCCCGGGGCCCTTGTGCACTTACCTGCCCTGCGGTGCATCTGGTGAGCTGGGCCATTGTGCTTCCTCCCCCAGCGCAGCCTACAGCTCCCAGGCTGCACTGTGGAAGGAAGGGGTGGGGCGTTCGCGCGACAGCCGCAAGACTGGCAACCCAGCTGCGGGAGAACGGAGCAGCGAAGAGAGCACCTTGCGCAAGAACCTGCTTGAGCGAATGGCATCCCCCACCTCCGCGATAAGGTAACGTGAGGAAAAGGTCTGAGAGTACCTTGGAGGCCATACCATTGAGAACTTACCCAACTGCACAGATTTCTTCCTATTCTGAGCAGAAAGAATTTGATATTTTTATTTTTTAAAAAAAATCCAAATAAGGCAGAAAGTGAAACTGACAGATTTCTCCATGCTGCTTGTAATGCAGCATCATGGTTTTGCATTTCACTTAAAGCACCCCTTAGTGTAGTTTGGAAGTAAGATCTGAACTACAAAATTCTTTGTCGGTGTCTTATACTAACTCTTTCCCCAAAGCCATGAAAAAGGTTGATTTCCTTCCTTATGCAACTCACTTTAAGATAAGTGGGATGTTCAATGCACCTTGCAGGAATATGTCTCTTATGTTTTGCTGAGATCTTTGTTCTTGTTTTAGCCATTAGTGTAGTGTGAAGTTTATGCCACGCTTGCGACTTTTATGTCTCCGCTATTTGGCAGCATGTAGTAAACACTGTAAATTTAATACCCTGCTTTTAGAACATGGTCGTGATGCTTTTGCTTGCAGTATATTCTGTCTACACTTGCTCAGTTTTACGCTTTTAATCTGATGATGATCCTACCCCACTGGCCCACAGCTCTCAGGTTTCGCCACTCCATTACACTTAGGAAAGCAACAATGCCAAGAGAGCCTTTGCACACCTGCCAGCAGAACATTTGAGATTTGACTCATTTTGAATTGATAGAACCTGGAATTAACAAGAAGACTAGTAAACAACATGTGATGCCATCCTGATAGGTGTTTATGTCATCGTAAACTGACCTCACGGTCATGTAAATGTGGATTGCAACCTTATGCAATGCTCGTATTCTCAGGAGGGAAGCAGAGACATAAATATGTCTCTGGCAGCGTTGGGCAAATATTGCCAACAGCATGCATTTTGAGCCATGGGCCCCATTGTAGAATGGGCATCAAACTGCTATGGGACACATTAGACAACACAAATTTCCATTATGTGACAAAAGGGCATGCACGACACCCCAATACACACTGTTGCCATGTACTAGAAGGGTTGCATGCCCTGCAAGGACATAGCTATGACATGATAAAGTTACGAATTTTAACCTCTGATGCAGGAGATTGGGCATGTTACTGCTTGCATTCTTCAATAGATGGGGGTTTCTACTGGGGATGGAATGCTCTCTACAGATAGACTCAACAGCTTAAATCAGAGATGAACAAGCAGGGCCAGGCATGGTTGGTACTTGGATGGGAGACTACCAGGGAACACCAGAGAACTCCTCGGAGGGCTGTGAAAGAATTTTGCCTGAAACCCTGGCAAGCTACTCTCAGAGCTGGCCACACTGAATGAGGTGGGCCAATGGTCTATACTTTTGTATATTTCACAGTGGAAAATTGCTACATGAGTGGCCAAACAACATCAGAGCGTGATCAAGAGGGCAAAAGTGATTAATGAGGAAGAACATACATGCTGGAGAGGGTGCAGCACTTTGCTTTTGCCTGAGCCTACCAGAAAGGGTAAGATTTTGCCCCTTTGTCTCTTCTTCCCCCTTCTGAGTTGAGTGCAAACTATTTTTGTGTTTTTGGCTTAGTTTTCAGCAATTGAAGTAAACTTAAGAAGAAATGGGGAGAGTGGGAGGACAGAGAAACTAGGACATTTTAAAAGGAAGAGAAGAAGTGTATCCTTTTCCAGTGTCTATAGTTGTTCCGCTGTATTTATGTATAGGATATTAATTAAGGGTTATACAGGATCAAATATTCTGCCACATCTAAGGTGGACAACATACAGTTGCTTGCTATTTAAGTGGCCTCCAAAGTCTCCATGTTGCCAGAATGCTTGTCATGCTTATAGCAAAAACTGCCATTTCCTTTTAATTTTTTTTTTTTTAAAAAATATGCTTAGGGATCACGTGCCTCAGGGATCTTGGAAACTACACACATGTGTGGTTCTGCTTTAAAGCAAACAACACATCTCCCATACGTTGTGGTTTTAACAGAAATCACAGTGTTTTTCCCTTTAGTGGCATAGGAGCCATGCCAGGGTTACCGGCAGTGGCACAGTGGCAGTGGCCAGTGGGGTAAGAGAAAGGCCTGTCGTGCCCGTGCCTTCCATAAACATAGGGGGGAAAAAATCTTGCTGTGTTAAGCTTCTGAAAACTTACTTAATAAAGCCAACGGGTCCTAGTGGGCCAGCTCCCCATCCATCATCAGTTTATGCAATGATAAATAATACATGAGAGAAGTAATAGCACCGGCATGCTGTTTTATGAGGCTAGACTGTGGGGTTTATTTAGATAAGTTACTAAGAAGTAGGAACATGGTGCTCTTGTCAGCAGCACTTAAGAATCTAGGCAGAATCCTTGTCAGATGAGACCAAAAGTCTAGAATTCTGTGTCCTGGATGTTTCTAGGAAGCCCGGAGGAAGATTATAATCTTCTCTGTTGTTCTTTTCAAAGGAACGAATATAGTCCCACTATATTCTGTGCCAGTCAAGCCGCATCTGGAGTACTCTATTCAGTTCTGGGGAGCCTCATTTTAAGAGGCTTAAATACCCTACAGGGACCAGATCCTGTCTGGTTTTGGAAGCTGAGCAGGGTAAGCCCTGGTTAGTTCTTGGATGCGAGACCACCAACAAATACCATGTGCTGTAGGCCATATTTTAGAGGAAGGAAGTGGCAAAACCACTTATTCCTAGCCTAAGAAAGACCTATGAAATTCAGGGTGTCACCATAAGGTGACTTGAAGGCACATGTATGCACATAGGCAAGTTCTGAGAAAGGCAACAAGGATGAGAAGAGGTAAGGAGAACAAAACATATGAGGAAAGGCTGGGGGAGTTGGGCATATTCTTCTTGGTGAAGAGAAGACTGTGGAGTGTCATGACTGCATTCTTTAAATATCTCAAGGGCTGTCACAGGGAGGAGAGTACAAGTTTGTTCTCTGCTGCCCCAGAGGGCAGGATCACATTTAATAGTTTTCAGTTACAGGAGGGAAGATTTTGATTGAACGTTGAAAGGAACTTCTTGACATTGAGAAGTTTGACAATAGAACCAATTGCCTGGAGGGGTTTAACAATAGAACCAATTGCCAAGAGAGGTGGTGGAGCTGCTTTCCCTGGATGATTTCAAAAAGAAGCTGGACAGTTACCTACTGAGGACGATCTAACTGGAGTTTTTGCACTGAGCACGGGCTGGACTCTCAGGGCTATGGGGACTCTTCCAACTTTATGATTCTATGATTCTCCAGCAATAGGTCATCAGAGTACTTAACATCTCATTGGACAACGAAAGGATCATTTTGTTTCCAAGTAGGGGTGAACAAAGTTCATTCCATGGGCCACATGTGGCCCCTAGAGCCCCCCAGTTTCCTAAAACCCCCACTCCAATTTTAGATTCTTGATGCAGCCTTTAGACTGAAGGCCCATATATGCATGGAAATATATGAGAATTGCCCCACCCCTCAAGCAACTGACAACACCTTTTGTGGTGGTGGTGATGGTGGCGGTGGTTGGTAACTGACCTCAAGTCAACTTTGAATTATGGTGACCCTATGGATGAAGAAAGTCATCCTATAGCCAACAGCCCCGCTCAGGTCTTGCAAACTTAGGGCTGGAGCCTACCCACTTGTAACACAGCCTTCCTGTTTTCTTGTTGCCTTCTATCTTACCAAGCATTGTTCTCTTTTCTAGTGAGTACAGTGAGCTCTCTGCTTTTGTGGGAGTTGGGGTGCAAGACCCCTGTGAAAGTGGGAAAACATCCTTATCTTTCAGATCAATTAATTAAGTTGAACTCCATTTGACAAAGCTCGTGAAAATTTTGCTCAGAAATTGTAACCATCACAGTTATTAAAAATCTGTGTATTTATATTGACAGGCTGGGTGATCGAATGGTAAAAGGCCTGGAAACCATGCTTTAAGAAGAGCGGCTTAGGAAGCTGGGTATGTTTAGTCTGGAGAAGAGAGATGACAGCAATGTTTAAATATTTGAAGGTTTTCATATGGAGGATGAAATGAGCTTGTCTTCTGCTGCTACATGGAGCAATGGAAAAGAGGTTTCATCTAAACTTCCTGATGGTAAGAGCAGTTCTACAGTGGAATACACTGCCTGGAAGTGTGCTGGAGTCTCCTCTTTTGGGGTTTTTTAAAGAGAGGCTGGATGGCCATTTGTTGGACATGCTTTTATTGTGTGATCAGAGAAGATTGCCATGGCTCCTGTGCAAGGGTGACATGCAAATTTGTGATATGTTCCCTTTTTTTTTTGATTTCTAGACTGCAGGAGTTTTGACTTGATGGCCCTTGTGGTCTCTTCCAATGCTAAAATTCTATGATTCTATGAGTTACTTGATTTCCTTTCTATCTTTCCTCAAAACAAACCCCTTATATTTTTGCTTTATCATCATAGCAGCCTCATGAGATACTGGACCACGATGACCCAATGTGCTGCACAGCTGAATGGGGTTTGAATCTGACTCTTGGGCCTCCCCAGCAATACTCTGGTGCTCTGACCACCATATACCCTGCACCAAAATGAAAATAAGATTCTAGCATTTCAGAAGCCACTTCTACACTGGACTGTTATAGTGCTATGATTCCACTTTCAACATCCTATGGAATCCTGGGGTTTGCAGGATTCCATAGGATGTTGAAAGTGGAATGATAGCACTATAACAGTCTAGTGCAGAAATGGCCAAAGGCATGGGCATTTGCACAACTCAGGCAAGTCCTTGGAATATAAAGTGGTGCTGACAAACTGTTATTGATTTAGTATTTTGACCACCAACTACTTTTATCCTCTGAGGATAAAAGCAAAATTTAAATTCTTATTATTTTTTCCCAGATGCTATATGCAGAAGAATTCTTCTGAAAAATATGATGCTTGTTGACCAAAATATAACTTCATCTTATTTATGCATGCAAAATGCCCCTCCAAACCAAGCTGTGTATTGTCTGATCTAGTCACTTGTATTCACTATATGTGTGTTATTATTCATAATTCTGTAACCCTCTGATACTCGTTGCTTTTTCTCTCCAATTCTTGCCAGCAGAGTAACATGATTACAAGGTATTAGACTGCAGAGGTGCTTCTGGAAAAAAAGAAGAAGAAAGAAAAGAAAAGAGAGAGGAAATAAGGAAGGAAGATGGGTTTCCAAGCAGAGAAAGTTAATGCAATTCTTTCCCCAAAAACTAGTCCTTTTAAGCAACTGTGAGATGTGTCTTCCACTCCAGGGCTGGTGGAATGAGCTGAGTCCCCAAACAAAACATTGGATGAGAAAGAGACATAAGGCTTCTTGTCACAAATCCCTAGCAAATACGGTGTCTAGACTGTGCTTGCAGGGAAAGAATTAGTTGCAATTGCAAACCTGGCAGACTGCAAGCCTTCCAAGGCTGAATTTGGCTGGATGAGCACAGGGAGACAGAAACCAGTCTTAGTTGTTGGTTAATAATGCCTATTAATTCTGAGTTCTCCTCAAAGCCACACCTTGAAAGCAAGCAAGCAAATCTTTTGTGAGGTCAACTTTATTTAGTTAGCCAAAGATGGACTGCAGAAAAAGGGGATAAATTGCAAAGGCCCCAAAATCCCAGGGCCCAAAGAAACAGAGCAAAATATCCAGCCAACTCTAGCTCATTGCAGATGTATATGTTATTAAAAAAAAATGGTAGGAGTTGAAACTTTGACACCTCGTCCCTTACCTTCCCACTGCTATTGTTCTGAGTCATGTTGACAATTTATCATATGGAGTTCAGCCTGTTCCATCTTAATAGGCTGGACTGTGCCTAAAACTGGCCAGATCAAATATGACTTTATGGGTCTGACTTGTCAACAGGAAAATCAATATATCCTGTTCTTTCTAGTCAGTTTTGTGCCCTGACCAACATGTGATAAATTTCTACTTTGGGGGGTTGCACAAATGCCACTGTAACACTATGGCCATTTCCGCACTAGCCTGTTATAGTGCAATGATTCCACTTTCAACATCCTCTGGAATCCTGGGGTTTGCAGTTTCAGGAGGGGCCGGCTGGCCCCTCCCAAAACTGCAAACCCCAGGATTCCAGAGGATGTTGAAAGTGGAATCATTGCACTATAAGAATGTAGTGTGGAAATGGCCTGAGTAAAAGTCTCACAGGTGACAGCTTTTTTCCCCCTTTGAGTGCTTCCAATTAGACTCCAGTGGGCTATAATTAATCATCCATTACCTCATTTGCAATAGTTTTAACCACTATGAATTTAAACCAGGGCAGATGACTTTTCTATTGATCAGCTTAATGGCCTAAGCTAGTAAAAACCAAATGGCATCAGGATCACTCAGAGATCCCTTCGGTCAATCACAGAGCAAGCGTTAAGAATAGCGATGTTTCTGTCCCTACTCATCCTTCTAACTGTTTTTCTTAAAGGACGATCTAGTTCATTTCAATGCATGTGTTTAAAGATTACATGCACATTACTAGCATGCAGTGGTGTATGGATATGGGGGCAGGGGGTGGTTTGCCCCGGGCGGCAATGTCCTTGAAGTATCCTGGCCTGTAGCCATGCCCCCATGTGCCCTTGCCACACCCCATGTGCCCTGTCCATGCCCCACACACCCTGGCGATGCCCATGCACACCCTGGCCATGCCCCTCGCATCGTAGCCCTGCCCCCTTCCACCACCACCCCCGCGCACACTCCATGCTCTGCCGCTGCTAGCATGCAAACTATAAGGAGGCAGCCTTGAGAACAAATATTCTCTCCCCAAAATGCAAATCCCAGGATTCTATATGATGCAATCGTATACCCTCTGACTATCTAGATTTGGCAGGGACAGTCCTAATTAATTCTCTGTTGTCCCATTTTTTGGGCCACTTTTAAAAAGTCTCTGTTTCTCTCGTCCCCCCCTCCCCTTCCCTCCCTTTCTCCTTAGCTTACTTCACTGGCTGCAAACAGAGTTTGGAGTGCAATAGTCTTCTCAAGAGAGGAGATAAGAGGGCAGAATCCTGCCCTTTCCAGTAGCTTCAGCCAAATTCAAACTCCTGCAGCTTCTTCTAGCTTCTTCCATTTTCATTATTGATAATAATTGTCCCAGTTTTAATTTGTGAAATTTTAGAGGCAATGGGACCGTGACAGTTAATGTGGTATCATGGGACTATAAATGTGCCGTGTAAACAGGTCCCCAGATCCCAGCCTGCTTCCTGGTTGTAATGAACCGTCTCCATTCTAATTCTGAAGAAATTTGCAAATCAGCGTAAGTTCTTCTGAAACAGAAGCAGAAATGCAATTCTCACCCATCCCTTTCAGACAGGGCTAGAGAAAAGCTGTTCTCCAGAGTATTTTGCCACCCTGGTTTAGATTTTGTTTCTTTGAGACAATGGCTCTCATCAGAGTGTGGGTCGCCCGGGGCTGAGCAGTCATTGGAGAATTTCTTAATAAGTGAAAGAGAAATTCCCCGATGGCTGTCCTCAGCATCTCTGATGCTATTTGAGTCTGGATATGACTGTTAGTGTGGGCTGGAAACAGGAGGGAATCACTTTTTAGATCAAACGTAGCTTCTAGCCCATGTAGGTGTAATACACAGAACATGATGTCAGAACATCTTTAGGAAGCAGGGAGACCAAATTAGACCTTCCGCCCACAAGAAAAGAGGCTGCTGCTATTGCTATCATCCCTACATAATTCAGGACTTTGGAGGAGTAAATTAATTTTTGCCTTAAAACTTTTTTTTTCCTTAGGAAGAAGGAGTGATGAGCAATTTTGCCAGTTGGAAGTTCGGTGGAAACGAGTGATATAATTTTGTTCTTTTATTCTTGTTGTGTATCCTCAAGTCATTTCTGGAGCCATTTCCACACTAGACTGTTATAGTGCTATGATTCCACTTTCAACATCCTATGGAATCCTGGGGTTTGCAGGATTCCATAGGATGTTGATAGTGGAATCATAGCGCTATAACAGTCTAGTGCAGAAATGGCCTGACTTATGATGGCCCTATTGCAGGGTTTTCTTGGCAGAATTTGTTCAGAGGGGAGGTTGCCCTTGCCTTCCTCTGAGATCAAGAGAGTGTGACTTGCCCAACGTCACCCAGTGGGTTTCCATGGCTGAGTGGGGATTTGAACCCTGTTCTCCCAGTGCCCTAATCCAAGACTCAAACCAGTACGTTCTGGCTCTCTTTGTTCTTTTATAGCAGTGGCAAAATGTTCAGATTGTTTGCTATTTGTTGCCACAGTTGCACCCTGTCCTGTCACCATGGGTAAATTAAACAATGCATCCCATTTCTGCAGTGATTTAAAAATGTATGTGTGTGTGTGTGTGTGTGTTTAATGAAATGGACATGAGGGAAATGATTATTTGCATTCTTTAAAACTGTGTAATCTGGATGCTGCAGAAGCTATCATATTACATAGTAGTATACTGGCAACTTTTCAGGTGTACTCGCTCACTGTGACAGTCCCCATAGCTACGTCCCCAAAGAGAATCCGAAAGATGCAGGCAGAATCTACAAACCAGTTATGGAAGTTTTCATCTTCACCAGGTGCAAGTCATTGTAAATCTATGGAGTCTTTGTTATCCATATGAAACTATGCCACACCAGAATTTGCACATTATTGTAGTAATTCTCTTTCCCCCTGTGCACAAGTCATTGAACAGTTGCACACAAGATTTTGGCCCTATTTCTGTCACCTTTTACTTTTGCTTCTTGTCTCTGCTTAACTGTTTGAAGAGTTTCAACTGTCATCCAACGATATGTCTCTTTCTTTTTGGCTTTTTGACTTTCAGGAAGGACTTTTTTCCCCCAAAGTCTACTAGGAAATTGGTAGTGTTCCCTCCTGGTATCCCATCCAAATACTAAACAGTCCTGATCCGGCTTAGCTTCTAGGATTAAAAGAAATAAGGTGTGTTAATGGTGGTGTGCTGGTAATCTTTCCCATGAGATGATCAATGCAAGGAAAACAACCTTCTGATTTCCCTTCCGTGCTCCTCTTAATGGTGCCCTCCCAGGATAAGAAACCAACAAGCTTCCACAGTTGATGGTAAATGTTGCAAAAACCAGCCAGCTTTCCTGGCATTAAGTTACCCACTGAATATTATCTCACCCAAGATGCCAGTTGGAAACCTTCTAATTTTCCATCCCTTCCATTCTGTAGTGGTCTCTTTAAAGATGTGTTACTTTAATTAGAGCTTGAGAGACTATCTAGGTGCTTACATTATTTATACTGTAATGTGATTTGGATGAGTGTTGGCAGTAACGTCAAATTCTCAGGCATTGCGGAGGGGTGTTGGGTGGCGGGGTGGGGGGAGAGAAAGAAAACATCTCTGCCTGAATGACTTTTAAATGTCAAGCGTGGATTATATTTGTGAACACTGTTAAACAACTAGCTTGATACATGCAGCCCAGCCCAGAAGTTCAGCCGTTCAATTAAACTTTGCTTTAATGCAATCAGCTGGTGGCGAAGGGAAAAAAAGATTGTACAAACGATGGAGAAAAAAAGAAGAAGAAAGATCACCATGGCTACAAAGGTAACTGAACCAAAGATGGAGTTTTCATGAGCCTTTTCCGCACTAGACTGTTATAGCGCGATGATTCCACTTTCAACATCCTATGGAATCCTGGGGTTTGCAATTCCGGGAGGGGCCGGCTGGCCCCTCCCAAAACTGCAAACCCCAGGATTCCATAGGATGTTGAAAGTGGAATCATCGCGCTATAACAGTCTAGTGCGGAAATGGTTTCTGAATCACTTTTGTTAATGCATTCCAGGGGCAGGGAAGAGAGAGACCTACCAATGAAGCCGGCTGCTCGCCAACACCTGTACGCAGCTGCTGATGGAATCTCAGGTATAAGGAGATTTTCATGGAGTGGGACTGGATAATGCCTTTATCCGAATCTGTAAGAATAATAAGGATAAAGCCTTGCTAGGTGACACCAAAGCCAAGTCTAATTTCCTGTTTTGCTTGTACAATGAGCAACAGCTAACCCCTTGCTTAAGGAGACCCCACCAACAGGACAGTAATAAACCCGAGTGAGCTTATGCTTTCATTCTGTTCTCATCCTGCTGCTCTGAGGTATCCGTCCCAATGTCTTCTAGAAAGAGGAGATTTGAGTCATTTCTGCACTACACTGTTATAGTGCTATTATTCTACTTTCAACATCCTATGGAATCCTAGGGTTTGAAGTTTAGGGAGGGACATCTTTGGCCTCGGTAAGCTACAAACCCTAGAATTCCACAGGATGTTGAAAATGGAATAATAGCAGTATAACAGTGTACTGTAGAAATGACCTTGATGTCCTGTTTATGTGTTCTGTCGTCCTGAATTATTTAGAATATAGTATTTAGAATTCCCAGCTAGTGACTTCTAGTATCTCATCAAACTACAAACCTCAGAATTCCATAGGACGCAATCATGGTAGTTAAAGTGGTATCATAGTGCCGCAGCGGTGTAATTTCCTACAACCTAACATTGCTCAGGAGCAATCGGGAAAAAAAGTAAGTGGTGGTATGCCCCAGCCACTTTGTGCTGCTTAAAATCCAGCCAACATGTTCAGGTAGGTCTATCCCCTTCAGAAGCTGATGACCGGTTCCCCAAAGGATGCTCTCACCTGGGTCATGCCCTGATGAGAGCTACTAAGCATCAAGGATGCTCAAAGACACAGGCACAGGGTCAGAGATATTTCCTTCTCTTAGGCTGTCACATGTCCAAGGACTGAGTCCTGGTACTGTGAAGAGGTTTTGAACTGATTCCTGCTCCATAAGAACATCAGCATTTGTGGTCCTGAGGAAAGCCCAGAGTCAAAATGAATTTTCAGTTTCATCAATCTTATATAGATAAATCAGAGGGACTGAGGCCATTTCTGCACTAGCCTGTTCTGGTCCTATTATTCCACTTTCAACATCCTATGGAATCCTGGGCCCCTCCCTGAATTGCAAACCCCAAGATTCCATATGATATTGAAAGTGGAATAATAGCACTATAACAGGCTAGTGTAGAAATGACCTGGGTTATGCACTGCCCTGAAGCAAAGGTGCAAGGATAGATTAATCATGTGTGGGCAGTGTGAAGAAGAGATTACACAGAAGCGGGGAGAGAATGCACACTTGATTTGCTTTCTGACAGCATTTGTGAGCAACTCACGAATCAATGCAAGCTCCTGACATGAGAATCAGGGAAAGGTGATGTAACTGGGAAGATAAGAAGTTGTGTGAGTATCTCTTTACACACCTGTGAGCCAGTAATTGCAATAACTGTCTTGTGTGGAAATCCATACAGGTCTGTTGTAGGTCTGAAGACTTTTCTTTTTTAAAGTGTCTCAATCTGGCATTCTTTCTCCTTTGCATCTTTGCATCTGTGTCCAGAACCGAACCTGAGCTTGCTGAGTGAGTTTTGTTCATGTCTGTTTGGGAAGAGAAACCGTTTCCCTCACCAACCCACTGTGAAATGGGGACAACTGGTTGGGTTGCTCTAGAGGGTGGAATCGGGCCCTTTGTGACTGACATGGCAAAATTTGCAGCCTTCAAAACTGGCTATGAAAACACAGAAGGTGATGTGAGGACCCTGAATGAAGCTAAACTTCTGATTAACTGTGTCCATCAAAGCATCAACTTCTCCTCTAGGTTAGGTGACTCAGCCACCGCCCCCAATCTCTGTCAGATCAACACCATTGTTTCTCTAGATCTTCCTGACTAAATGTGAAAACCTCTTTTCCCCATCTCATCCACGGATGTAATCTTTCCATTCTCTCTCTGGCCTGTGGCTCTTTAATTTCTGGGTTCTGCTTCTTGGATCGGCATCTCAACAACATGACTCATCACCATCCACTAAATATTAACCTTTTGAGCTGGAATGCCTGTCAGAGAAAAGAGGAGGAACACTCAAACATCATGATAGTTTCCACAGACTCTTCAAGGATGAAGAAATGACAGAAGCTTGTAAATTAAAAATTAAAAAGTGGTTGGTTTTAAATCATCTCAAAGGAGCAGTGCTATGGTGTGGCTGTCCAAGTTCTAGGGGCCTTCCACAGTGACCCACCCTGATAGTTGAGGGATAGGATGGGCATAGTGATGGAGTTGGAATGGATGGGTGGGTGGATGGATGGATGGAATCATGCATCCTTCCAGAGGCTTCTGCAATAGCCAATGGCAACAAATGCAGGGCACTGCAGTGCAAGATCATCTGGAAAGCCACATAATTCCTAGAAGATATGGTCCAAAAAGGGAACTTGTATCTTCAAGTCTCCGACAGACTGTGGAAAGTAACCTAGAAGAGATCAGTTCTTGGAAAGTTACTTTTGAGAAGAACAAATACAATGGCAACAATGAAGCCTTCCATAACTGAGCAAGGGTAGGAAGATAATTCTGGGTCCCACATATATGGGCAGCTTTAGCATAGCGTTATGTCCCTTTCTTCTTAAAATAACTTTTTGTGTATAGTGCTTGAGAGGCTGTATGTCCTGTTTTTTTTTTTTTTAAACTACCCTTTTGTACTGTGCAGGTGCAATCCAGGAGTCAGCAAAGGAAGAATTCATTTATTTTCTACCTTTCTTCGGCCATTTCCTCACTACACTGTTATAGTGCCATTATTCCACTTTCAAAATCCTATGGAATCCTGGGATTTGCAGTTTAGGGAGGGGCCTTTAGAATGCTCAGCCAGAGAACTCTTTGGTCTCAGTAAACTACAAGCCCCAGAATTCCACAGGATGTTGAAAGTGGAATAATAGCACTATAACAGTGAAGTGCAGAAATGGCCTTCCAAATGGGACCTAAGGCAACTCATGCATGAATTAAAACAAGTTTACACTAATAAAAATTACTAGTCAAAAGGTTAAAGATTGATTGAATAAGATACCATGTTATGACTTCAATGCTTTGAAACAATATAATATCATTTAGAACAATGGCAGGAACAGCTGGAAAACAATGCAATACAGCATGCTCACTCCCATGAAAGAAATTTCTGCACAAGCCATTTCTGCACTAGAATGTTATAGTGCTATTATTCCACTTTCAACATCCTATGGAATCCTGGGGTTTGAGAGGGGAATCCTAAATGCCCCTCTCTAAACTGCAAATCCCAGCTTACTCTTCTTATCTTTGAAGTGAGTGGGAGTGGGACAGGACGAACATCCCTAGATCCATAGTGAGGCAGTTTGGGATTACCTGTGGACACCACAGTCTACCCATGCCTGCTTTAGATAATGACAGGTCCCAGAAAACCTGATCTCCTAGGAAAAACAAAGCTGATTTGCCTAGTGGTGATGTCAATCCGGGCTGAGAATTCAAGAAGGGCCCAGGAAGTTCTATACCATTCTTAATAAGCTCAGATAAAGTGCTTCAGTATCATTTGGTGGGAATGAAAATATCCCAAAATCATCTACACATACAATAGGAGACTAGCAGGCGGTCCCTACCTTAGGGAAGCACCTGCAAAGCAGCAGCTTATTCAAAAATATTATTAAAATTCTATCATGGCAAAAGCCTTTTGCAATCTGAGTCACATTACAAACTAATTCTATGTGCCTCTTCGGCAGGGGTGTGTGAGTGTATACGTGTGTTTACAAAAATGTTTAATATGTAAAATCAAGGAAGGCCAAATACTACAAGCAATGACTAGAGCTTTGCCCTTTAACTCCAACAAGATGGTGATTCATTCAGGATTAGCATCTTATTTGGTGGTAGATTCAAAATAAAACCTAACAGGGCCTCTCATTCCATTGCACAGATATGTCCTTCCTTATTTAAAAAAACGGCTCTTGTTTGCAATTTAGCCTCTTGTTCCTCCTTCACAAAGAGTCATGGCTGGACATATGGAATGTATATTTTAGTGGGTGGACAGGATTAATGGTTGCCCACTTACTGGCTCATGGTAAAGCGTGGGTAGAAACTCATCTCTTACGCAGAGCCAAAGAATTGTACCAAATGCCATTGCCCACTACACAATTATGGCACTATCATTTAACTGCAATAAATGCAGTTGCAGAATCTTGCAGAATCCTGGTTTGTGGTTTAGGAAGGATATTAAGAATTCTCAATTGGAGAACTGCACTGCCTCGTGAAATTTCAGACGACGGGATTCCAAAGGATGGAGCCATGGCACTTAACAGCAGAGGTGTGATTGTGTTGTGGGAAAGGACTGTAAGAGTAAGCCCTGTTTAACTCAGTGGGGCTTTTCTCTGAGCATACTGGAGTCAGGCCTTTGCTGCTATTCAGTTCGTGCTACGTAGGCCGTTTCCTCATGAGAAAGGAGGAGCGGTTCATTGCGTGTCAAGAGTGGCTCTGATTCAGAAACTGAATTCAGAAACTCAGAAACTGTGCTGCTTGGACACACACACACCATTTACATCATACTACTGCGGAGAACAGCGATTGCTGCATCCGCAACAGCAAGTCCCTGGACACTCCCATTCCCCTCTTTCACCCCACCCCACTATTGCTGATGGGTCTGTTTTTTTAAAACACGCACACACATTTTAAACACATTTCTGTGTTGCTACGTTTGTGCGTAGGAATGTATGGCCATTTCTGCACAAGACTGTTATAGCGCTATGATTCCACTTGCAACATCCTATGGAATCCTGGGGTTTGCAGTTTTGCGAGGGGCCAGCCGGCAGCTGCCATTTACCTTGCCTGTGGTAGGCGGGCACACCTGTCTGTGGTAGAATTGCTAAATTAGAATTGCATTTGCTCCTGGCTCAAGATTTATTGTGCCAGTATTGCAGGCGCACTGCTACAAACCACCACCAACAGGATCTGTTTCTTCAACCCCTCTTCACCATTCTCCTAATGCTGATGCTGCTTGAAAAAACCTAGCTAGTCAGAGGATGAAGAGGAAAAGGGGTAGACGTAAAAAGACTTTGTAAAAATGAACTTCTTTGTCAGAGGCTTTCTAAACTGAAGTAGGCCTGTACTCTGTGATGCTGTTGATTAGTGGTATCCTTCCCATCTTCTTCTGGAAAGAGATTTGATGTCCTCTCTCTGAGTTGTATTATCATGACAGCATGATTTGGAAAAAAAAATTAGAGGAGGGAAAAACAAACAAACAAACAATTGGATGTCTCTGTAGACCAAAATGAAATCTAAATAACTGCTGTCCCAGATTTCCCTGGTCTCCAGGGATGGCTGTGGAAGGCCATCTGTGATGTGAGCCGTGACATCAAACCATGGAGCATCTACTGTTCGCCGTAGGAGTTTCAACGTCAGTGTTGCTAATGGTGCATTATTCAGGTACGTTCTTTAATGCCATTAGTGTCAAGCAGCCGATGACAAAGATGCTTGCTCGGTATTAAGGCCTGAAGTGCTAATGAGTATTAATAGCTTTTAAAGGGAGCCTGTGTTTCCGCATGTTAATAATGCATCTGGAACGAATGAGCAACAAGGACTGGGGAGAAAAAGTATGAAGCAAGTTAAGAGGGTCACAACTGAGAGCGGAACATCATGCCATTTACAAGACCCGAATGCTTATTTGCTTTAATCCAGGATGGTTCTCATGGGAAGGGGACTGTAGGGGTTTGCCTCTCTCATTCCCCCGCCCCTCGACTCTTCAGCATGTGAAAAGCAAGACTTACCTTGCTAATAAGAAAGGGAGAAGAACCAGCAGCCAACCAACCAAGACGAGGGCCATTTCTGCACTAGCCTGCTACAGCGCAATGATTCCACTTTCAACATCCTCTGGAATCCTGGGGTTTGCAGTTTTGGGAGGCCGGCTGGCTGGTTCTGCCCCCTGGACCTCTTTACTCAGAAATGCAAGATTGGAAATTGCTTCTGATTAGAAAACAGGTGATTTTTCCATTGTGGAAAAGTATCTGGGGCACATGGCTAATGGAGAAACTTGCACACAACCAGAGGGTAATAAACAGATACATCCCATAAGATTCCTTTGAAGAAACATGGCTTCCTTTTATTGATGCAGGGCATCACCATCACAGTCTCCAACATGCCATTCAGGGCTCTGGCTGAAGGCTGTCCTGGGTAATCTGGATGCCTATGGATGCAAGTGATGGACTAGATTTCTGTTCTGGACACATTTGTTGTTTCCTTTGTACTTTGTTTTTTGTTCTCGCATTGTAAAATATTTAATTTTTAAAAAAAAAAAAAAAGATCATAGCTTCTGGGAGTTCTATATGTGTGTTTCATGATTTCTTTCAATGTTCTGGCTGATTTGTGTGGCCAGATTTTGTTCCTATTCCATCATATACTGCTTTATTGTTTCAATTTGTATTTCTATTTTAACAAGAATTTGTAAAGTTTTTAGAAACCAGTTGTTATCCTCCTGAGTAGATAACTGCATCGAATTCTTTTTATTTTCAAATCCTTCTGAATCTACATGAATTTTGTATCGTTCTGTCAATTGATTGTATAGATACCGGAAAAAATTTATTCCATCCGTTAGTAGTTGTTGGTTTATTTTTAACTGCATATTTCCCCCAACTCGTTTGAGAAAATACAGTAGCTGCTTTCTGGAAGCTCCTTTGGTCAATTTATTTTCTTTTCAGAGGGAGAATCCCACCTACACCATAGCTTTACGATGGAATATCGAGGAATGGGAAATCCTGGTGTGCTTACACTAGAAAGCTATCCCATTGGTCCAAACTTTTCATGCTTTCTTGATAGGACTTGAACTG
Source organism: Ctenosaura bakeri (assembly GCA_948474755.1). Lineage (NCBI taxonomy): Eukaryota > Metazoa > Chordata > Lepidosauria > Squamata > Iguanidae > Ctenosaura > Ctenosaura bakeri. The sequence continues at coordinate 326,380 of CAOLHI010001502.1, forward strand.
CATGGTTGCTCCTCATGTTCAGGGAGCTCTCAGGACATAGGTTCTCCATTCCTGATTACTAAATTACTAAACTGTTGCAGTGGTCCATCCTTGGAAGTGGTTGGATCATGAACTTTATCAGTCCATCACTGGTTCAGGGGGAAAGATTTTTGAGTCCCAGCTCCATCGCTGCTGATTTACTGTTGCAGAGCTGAAGAAGCAAATGCGTATGCTCCACAGGCATTTTTCTCAATAGGGCTGGAGGTCCGGTGAACAAAAACATATTCCTGGAAACGGTTTTGAACTATTGCTCTTTTGTAAAATACAGAGCTTAAGCATTCCTGCCTGCACCGGACTTACACTCTTCTAACTCCCGAATAGGATGTCAGTTTCTATAGAATCAGCACAAGTCCCCTCAAGCAGGTAGAGCAGATTCATCCCTCTGAAACTACCTTCCATTCCAGCATTTCTGAGGGCTTATTGTGAGATCTGCAGCTCAACCTCATCTGGGGGGCCAGCAGTTGCCCACCTTGAATGAAAGCAACAGGGGGGATCAGGCCCTCTGCTGTGTATTTTGGGAAGGGAACTGCCATCACTCCTTCCTACTGTCCATGTCTTCTGGGGCTCTAGGCCAAGCCTTCTGGAGGGCTAAAGAATCTGCACCTCTGGCCCAAAGCCCTGAGCCCTCAATCTTGTTGCTTCCCAGCCACTGGTATTCAGATACTGGCTCTCCATGGAGGTTTCATGCAGCCATCTTACGGTTGCCAGATCACAGGGCCTGGTCCTTCTTTTCCAGGACACAGGGAGTGAGAAGGAACCTCAGGATGAGAAAAACTGACTTGAAGATGGGACTATAGGTGTGTGTGTGTGTGTGTGTGTGTGTGTCTTTTTATGGGTTCTCTGAGTCCAACTTCAATAGAATATTGCAAAAGGAATTGCAGTTTAAGACCCAATAGTTTGAAAAAGACAAGAAAGTCGATATGAAATGTGAGACATCGGCAGTTTCCCCATCTTGTGATGTTCCTTCAAGTCAATGCTGACTAATGGTAACTCCGCCATGGGATTTTCTGGGCCAGATTTATTCTGAGGAAGATTGCGAGGAAGAGGAAGAGCATGAGGAAGGCATGCAGTGGCAATTCTCCCATGGACTGGAAGGTTGCCCACCTACGACTTAAAGCAAGACCTGCAACCCAAAACATAATCACAGAGCTCAGAACATCCTTTCTCCCATGAAACATATCAGAAACTAGACGCATTAGGAAGATTTGCCACACAGTTCCTATGATGCAACCATTTTTTCCCTGAAGTACCTTGACATAAATGTTCATAATCACATTTGATGGAAGGTATCACTGTTACAAGTAACAAATGGCATCTTTCAAAATTACGTCTTTCACAAAAATAGGATGCCAAATTAGCTAAGGACCTGGGGAAACTTGTCACGATCGTGGAGGTTAATGGGCTACACACTTTAACTGAGGAGGAAAAATACGTTCTTTATCTCTTTTCAAATATTATCTGGAGGGTTTCTATTACTTCTCAAGCAACCAGAGGAGAAGAATGGGGCTCAGCCCATGGCTCCCCTTGGGCTTCATGCCTCATTGGCATCCAGGGATGACCCAAAACATTTTGCTGCCTAAGACAAGGGACAAGATGGGCGAGAGAATATGACTTCTCCAAGGTCACCCAGTGTCTGAGCAGGGATTTGAATCCTAGCCTCCAGAAGCCTTGAACAAACAAATAAATATATGTAAATATAAATATAAATTTAAATATTTCAGTCTTGAGGGTCCTGAGCAAAACATTATATTTGCAGGGGGTCCCCTGTAAAGGAAAGGTTAAGAACCACTACCCTAATAGATCCACACATGGACTACACAGTGGAGGGCCCCAGTTTCTAACTCTTTTTAGGACCTTGAAGATTAAAATCAATTGTTCCCACTCCACATCACCCCCTGCATGCATGTTCCTTTTTATTTCCACTGATGTTGAGAAGAGCTATATTTTGCCCCATTCAGGTGCCTTGATCACCCTAAAGAGGAGGGATATGTGACAATAATAATAATAATGAAACCCTCACTCTCAAAGCTAGAAGTCCCCCTTTTCCAAACTGAACTCTGAAGTCTTGAGATGTCCATTCTCTGAAAGCGAGGGGGTCATGTAGGCAAGATTATGAGCCTTGGCTCCATCTTGTGTTTTAACATGTAGGTGAGAAAAGAGAGCTTCCTCCTCGATTTGCAACTGCTAATTACCTTCCTTGTTTAAGGTAACAGCCTCTCTGGAGTAAGCAAACACCTAAAGTTCCTCTTGAATTATCACATGCCATCTCATAAACAGATTGGGACAGTCTGGAAATGTTGATAGATGCCAGACAGAGAAGATGTGCTTTGAAATAAATGTTAATTTTTTTTCTGAATGTTTACATGAGGAAACGCACCTGTTTAGTGTATATAAGGTGGGGGCTGAGAAATATGTTTAGTCTCACTTTGGACCTCCACAAAGTGTGTATCTATTTCTTTGTGTACTAAGAAATAAAACTCGCCTTTGCTTAACTCCTTGCTCACGTCGCTTTGCTAATCTGGACCCTCTGCTGGCAACAAATCTCACTGTTTTGATAGACTGGAAATTATCAACAGGATGAGCTAAGATAGTGCACAGGAGCATTAAAAGAAAAAGAAAAAAAGAACACCCATAACTTAACTAAAAAACTGGAATGTCTCATTAATTTGTGATTTCCTTTCCATTCTCTTGATTACATCCAGTTACTTGTCATTGTTTCTTGGAAGCTAGACAGATCCCAGTCCCTGTAATCAAACCTTCTCTTTCGTTTACGGAATGCACATTTCTGGAGTCACAGAAAACAACCACAAATCCATGGTACTCCTATTACCGGCTTGCAATTGCTCACACTCCTTCCGAGCTTCTCCCACATCCACATCAGACACTGCTGCTTGTCCTTTGATATAGTGTGTGTGTGGGAACTGTTAGAGACTGAATGCCAGAGATAATTACCCTTTAATTATCATCAGTTCCATTTTCACCTGTGCCACCTGCAAATCCCTGGCACATCTTTAATTGGCAAGCAAGGAGAGAGTTCCCTTGCTCTGCTTTCCACCCACAAGTGGCAGAGGTTGGCCAAACATCACTTAGTTATCCTCCATCCAAGAGAGCTCTTATCTCTCTAGGATTGTCGCTTTTAATCACTGTGTGACTGGGAGAACAGGTGTATGGCCAGGCTGGTTGAGTCTGGGGAAGGGGAACGAATTCTAGTCCTCCAGCCAATCAGAGCTTACAGATACCATGTCAGGATGCAAAACTCCTATCATGAGAAACTGCTGGATGTATATTAGAAAATGCAATGGTATAGACTTGCTAGTTCAGACATTGCTATAGCTTGCAAGAGTCCTGGAACATATCCATTTCCAATTGATGATTTCAACTATGTATCTGATTGAAACTGCTGAGGTATTCCAGAGCACCAAAGGGTTAGTTGCTTTATTGCTTTATTGTTTGCTCCTACAATATATCTGGGCAAGGGGGAGGAAATTAAAAAGGGGGGAATATGAAAGTGTCAGAAAGGTGTTATGGGAACTAGCAATGCTCACGATAAGACGGCAGCAACTTGCTCCTGATCCGAGGATGAAATATATGTAAATAATGGAGGGTCTGGGAAAATGCCTTACTGGTAGGATGTTGTAAGATTTGTGACTTTCACCAATCACCTCTATGAGAGCTTAAATTTGTATGACCGGGTATAAGACCTGTAACCACCCAACATGCTTTAGTCTCAGCAACATCCCAGGTTGCTATGCCTTACTACAAATAAACACTGTGGTTTTAACTCTGAGTGAAGTTCGTGAAGTGCAAGTTATCCAGAACATGAAACACTACTTGCACCAACATGGAAGAAGACAAAAGAATAAGGAACACAACACCAGCAGCAGCTTTAAAAACTATTCTGGGCCAAGGAAGAAGGGCTTCTCCTTTGTCTCTTAGTGCCATGAAAGGGCCATTTGAAAGGCCACTGCTCCCACTATTTCCCCAAACCTTCCATTCCATGGCAATGAGCATGGAAAATCTTTCTGTGCATTCACTCAGGTAGGGTGAGGTGGGCTTTTATGACCAAAGAGTGTCTATAATAACTTCTTCAACAAAGAACTCCACTCAAGACCCCCTTCTAGTTTGCAGCATAGCCATTGATGATGACTCTTTGAGCATAGTTTTCCAACCAAATATGGATCCATCCAATGGTGTTTCCCTCTATTCCCTATTAGTTTGCTAATCAAAATACTATGAAGCACCTTATCAAATGCTTCGCTGAAATCCAGATAAATGACATCAACAGCAGTCTCATTAGATAATATTAGAAATATTATTTTCTGGGAAGAAAAATCAGTTTCTTTTGTGCAATGCTATTTTTCTGTGCAAAAAAAGTGCAAAGTTTGCAGAAAACACATCTCCAACTGTGGGTAGTCTTTGAAAACTGAAGAAATCTTTGAAAAATTTGGAACTTATTAAAATCTTTCATTACTTTCTTTGAAAACAAAATTAGCAAAAAATTACACCTGTATTCCAGAGCCAAAATTGCATTTACTCATGAACACGCCAGGAAGTTTGGGTCCAGAGAAGCCCATTAAACCTTCAGCTAAGATTGGATTGCTCCTACATCAGAGTAAAGAGATTACTTTAGGTTTAAGAGATTGCCCATCTGTTTTATTAAAAAGTGGCTTTGGGAAGATTACTGGAATCCAACAAATGAGGACATCTCAATCAATGCAGACCGTTAACGTTTCCCAAGAATAGCCCTTAGAAGCAGACAAAGTTGTACAAGGATTTTTCCAAGGACATTTTCTATACAATTGGGACCGTCCTTGGTAAATACTCAACAGGGACAATTGGACCATATGCTGCTTCATAGTGTTGTGTATTTTCAAGCATCATCTCCTAATTCATATTTAGCTCATTATTGGTTGCATCATTATTCTTCCAAGTCGGCTCGTGCATTCAAAGCATGTGCTTCTTGGAGTTTTATATGCTGATGGGGGTTTAATGAAACCGTGAAAGAGCTGCAACAGAAGGCAAAATGACATTTTGGGTTTCATAGAAGTCATTTCATTTTTAATGGGATTTTTAATGCTTCCCTTGTTTCATTTTGAGTTACTTTCATAATATTCTTAATTGTCTAAAGTACAACAAAGTAACACACAACTGTAAAAGGCTCACCCAAGGGGAACCTATTCCTCAGTAGATCTCAGGGAACCCTACGAATGATCCAATCTATCTGACTTTCTCGTTTGTACACAAAGCCACTTGACCTTTATCCATAACAAAATTGTTGTTGTACCTGATTTTGTGTTGAAGCCAAACAGGCTCTGCACAGATCTTGCAAGGCTATGGGGAATGGGATGAATTAATCTCTGCATTTTTGGTTTCTCTCTGAGGTTTCCATTTTTCTTTTTTGTATAATTTTTATTGAAAATTTGTCTCGAAAATACCCCCCCACACACACACTGAAATTGCTTATTTCCATTCCATTACAAACATAATTTCCATCTTACAAAGAGAAGAACAGTTATATTATTCCTTCTTTCATTTCTTATACATTTATACCCTTACCCAATCCAATACTCTTTCTCATTCTTTCTCAAAGTTCTGGATATATTTATTCTTCAAAGAAAATGCTAACTTCTCCATTGGTTTCCATTTTTCTAATCGTCTGTTCATTTATCCTGTTTCCACACCAGATGATTAACAGAAGGAAACAAAAAAAAGGACTAGATGAAAACATGCAATAAGCTCATGTTTAATGCGAGTTCATTTTACATGGTTTCAATTATACTCAAAGATGCTCTTCACGATGCTTCCCCTGCTCCCAGTATCTCCTGCTGCTGATGCATCCGCTGCTGGCTTCCAGTGCTGTTAGCTCTGCTCACAGTATCTGGTACTACTGGTCTCCATGCATAAATTGTTGATGTTGCCCATGATATTTGGTGCTGGCTCCTTGTGCTGCTGACATTTTTCATAGTAGCTGGTGCTACTTTGTGCTCCCCAGTGTTCAGCGGCTTGGCTGTAGTTGGTGACGTGGTCATGTTGGTGAAGTAATCACTACTTAGGTTACTATTCAAATGTTCCATGTATACAGTCAGCCCTCCACATTCGGTAGGGCTAGGGATGCAGGATCTTCACAAAATTGCAAAACTCACCAATTTCAAAGCATGTGTATGTGTGTGCCCGCAGGAAGGGGGATGAGACATGAGCCATTTCCACACTAGCCTGTTATAGTGCTATTATTCCACTTTCAACATCCTATGGAATCCTGGGGTTTGAAGTTTAGGGAGGGGCCTTTGAGAAACTGCTCCTTTGAGGCCCCTCTCTAAACTGCAAACCCCAGGATTCCATAGGATGTTGAAAGTGGAATAATAGCACTATAAGAGGATAGTGCGGAAAAGGTGGAGAGAGCAGGCACGCAGAGTCCACATCAGGTCAAGGAAAGGAGAGGGAAAGGGAGTGGGCTGGCATAGTGACCCTATACTTCCTCTCTTTCACACATCTCCTTCCTTGGGTGTGAGGGTGGGCATCAGGAGAGGGTATGTGGTGCTGAGAAATTGGGGTGCAAGCCAGCCTTAGCTGGTCAGGCAGCAACTGGTGGAGGAGGAGGACCAGAGAGAGGTTTTAAAGAAAAATAATCACTTGAAGTGTGGTGGGGGGACAGGGATTGGAGAAATGCACAAATAATCAAATCCATGAAAGTTCAGGGTCAACCATATCGCTTGGCAAGCTTGGGAAGATTTATTCACTCAATTGCTTGATTGTTTTTATTGTTGTTTCTGTTAAGTTGGATCTGTTGGTAGTCTCAACCACAGTACAGCCCTGGTGGCGCAGTGGTTAAATGCCGGTACTGCAGCTACAACGTTGTGAGTTCGATCCTGCCGGGGTCCACGTTGACTCGGCCTTCCATCCTTCTGCAGGTCAGTAAAATGAGTACCCACCTTGTTGGGGGCAATTAGCTAAATACATTGTAAACGGCTTAGAGAGCACTTAGCTGATAAGTGGTATAGAAATACACATGCTATTGCTATTGATTGTAGACCCACTGAATTAGTTGTTGGATAGTAACTAATTCCCAAACTCCCGAATAGTAACTCCTGAAACTGCAAACCCCAAGATTCCATAGGATGTTGAAAGTGGAATCATAGCGCTATAACAAGCTAGTGCAGAAATGGCTTTGAATTTGTAGGATTTGAAGGAAGCCAAGGATGGAGGGAGAAAGGTGAGCGAAACTGGGATATTTCAAAAGCACCTGGAAAAGTGGGTTGACAGAGGCCGTTCTTGCAAAACTAGGACTGTTGGAGGGGGATGCATTGTGGTGCTGGGGGTTGTGGCTGGTGGGATACTAAGAAGTTTATAAGACACAGTACTCGGAACTTCTCATTAGTTAGCATTGTAGGTCCCAGTTTTGGCATTTGGTAATGGAGGAAAAAACTGAAACTCTCCCCCTTTGTCATCTGGCTTTGTGTGGATCTGGGGCGGGGAGAATTTGAACAAGGGCATAAGAAGACTTAATTGCTGTGCTCCATATGCAGAAGCAAATGCCTTCTCATTCTGTTCACTGGGTTTCATTGAGAAACAAAAGTGGCCGGGTGGGGGAACGCAGAGAATGCCATCGTCATTCATGGCCACATTCATTCAACTCAGGGAACGAACCATTTCTGTAACTGGCTTGTGTGATGGACAATAGACCCGAGGAAATGGCAGCCTTGGCTCTTCATATTTATTTTATTTATAGCTTTTTCAGTCACCCTGGAAACAGAGTAGATGCTCCCCGGCATGACTTTTAACACAGTTAATTATATCATTAGAGCCAGCCGTCCTTAACAACTTCCATAAACCTTCCTCAGCCTAACTCTGGAAGGATTGCTATGGCAATGACCCTGGCAACAGGGCTTGTTTTATGCCGACACAAGCATGATTGAGTGTGATGGGAGATGGGGAAAGTCCATTCGTTGGGTTTTGGTGAGGCTGTTCTGCACAGGCTGGCTGTTCTCCAGCCAATAACAACCACTCCAGCCAATAACAACTGGTTCAGATATTCCCAGGGGTATAACTCTTGTGTGTGTGTCTCTGTGTGTCTGTGTAAAATGAGTGCAATAAGAATTCTGCCCCCAAATGGGATTTTCCTTCAATCCCCAAATTTTTGATATTACAGGAACTTAAAACATCCTTCAAGCATTTAGAAATCCAGGCTGAGAAGTACATGCATCCTATACCCATCTCACCTGATGCTAGCCTCCAAAACTCACCTTGCAAGCAAAGTAGTGCCCTTCCTGACAACATGACCCTTTTCGTACAAAGGAGAGGATCAAGGGGGATTCATCCAGCTCTTTTCCTGCACCCAGACACACTCCAGAAGACATCTGCAGAGACCTCTGGGGATCCTTGGGAAGTCTTTGTAAATAAGTCCTTGCAGTAACTATGGGAAAATAGCTGGACCTGTCCCTTCCTCCTTCCTCCAGGCTCAGTCTGTTGGCTCTTACTGGAACCCCTAGTATCCTGCTCCAGAGCAAGCATGGAGATGCAAAGGAAACTTTAAATCTGGTCAGAGAAGGAAAACACACCACACAGAGTTTTGATCAAAAGGATCAAGCTATGCAGCAGAGTGGATGAAATAGGAGCCTTAGTAGACACCAAACTCAACATGAGCCTACAGTGTGATGCAGCAGCCACAAAAAGCCAATGAAATTCTGGGTTGCATCAACAGGATTATAATGCCAAGATCAAGGGAAGCAGTAGTGCCGCTCTATTCTGTTTTGGTTAGATCTCAACTGGAATGGCGTGTCCGGTTCTGAACACCGCAGTCTAAGAACAACATTGAAAAGCTAGAATATGTCCAGAGAAGGGTGACCAAGACGGTCAAAGGTCTGAAAACCAAGTCTTACAAGGAAAGATTTAGCGAGGTGGGTATGTTTAGCTTGGAAAAGAGCAGACTGACAGGTGACTCGACAGCTATCTTTAAATATCTGAAGGGATATCATGTAGGGCATGGAGCCAGCTTGTTTTCTTTTACTTCAGAGACTAGAACACAGACCAATGGATTCAGATGACCCCCCCCCAAAAAAGGATTTCTACCTAGACATTAGAAAAAAAATTATATATATACACACACACACACACACACACATACATACACACACACACAGTTCTATATTTCTATTTTTCATGTATAGAGTTGAAAGAGCACTTGGAACAAATTGTCTTGAAAGGTGACAGACTCTCCACGACTCTTCACTTTGGAGGTCTTACGTCTGACTTGAGTCTGGGTCAATTGACTTGAGTCTGCATCACTTTTGACACCTGATCCCCAAACCCCAGGCAACCTCTCCCAGGCCCCCACTGTTGAAAAAAGCATTCCATCCCACATGGAGACTCATGCTGAGCTGAAATGAAGAGGCACATGGCTCAAACCTGATTGGCTACGTGGTGCTGTGACATCACAACATGTTCATGATCCTTGACAAGGTGCAGGAAAGGAGATTCTACCTGAACCATCAGGAAGAATTTCCTGACAGTCAGGGCTGTCCGGGAGTGGAATATGCTGCCTCGGAGTGTAGTGAAGTCTCCTTCCTTGGAAGTTTTTAAGCAGAGGCTTGATGACCATCTGTCGGGAGTGCTTTGAGGGTGTTCCTGCATGGCAGGGGGTTGGACTGGATGGCCCCTGGGGTCTCTTCCAATTCTACATTTCTATGATTCTATGATTCTATGATTCTATGATTGCTGGGATCACGCAGTGAGAGAGCACTCTGCAGCTATAAGAGAATCAGTGCCAACTTGGAACAGATATTGGAACAATGGTTACCGTGAGATGGAGAAAATGAGAAAAAGGCTAGAAAAGAGGGTGTAAGGGTATATGTGGTTTCTGTTGCCTCCCCCTTCCAAAATGACAACTTTTACACTGAAAGTGTGAAAAATTTTCCATTTTCACACCAATAAAAAAAAATTGAAGCAGCAATAATCAGGATGATCTATTCACAATGGATTTTCTCTGTGTTAAAAAAAAAAATTGAAAACTTGCCGTTCCCTTTAATTTGTGTGGAACGAGCTCTAACTGTGTCTATCATTTTCCCCCAGACAGCTTCTAGAGGAAACACCATGTTCCCACAAGCTCCTTAGGCGTATTTAGCTCAGTCACTTTGCCTCATGATAGCAATTACTGGTTTGAGCAAATACAATCCAACTTTCAATTACTTACACCTTTATTGGTCCTTAATATTTTATTGAGTACATTCATATTTCCATTGCACCATGCATTGGCACATTGGTCAATCAAGAAAAGCAAGGAAGTAGGGACAGAACTCAACAGTAGCTGGGCGAGGGATAATGCTGTCCTGAGACATCTTGAACGTTTACTGCACTGTAACCACTGAGAACATGTAATTTACTTCAAGGTTTGCAGGTGAACTAAGGACAGGGCTCCTGTACCTTTAACAGTTGCACAGAACTGGGAAATTTAGTGGGTTTTCCTTGTCATGTAAGCAACACCTGCTGGAAATCCCTTTCCTATTTTTCCATAAGGTCCTACACTTAGGTAGAAAAAATGGAATACAGAAATATAGGATGGGGGACACGTGGCTGGATAGCAGTACGTGTGAAAGGGAGCTAGGAGTCTTCATAGACCACAAGCTGAACATGAGTCAGCAGTGTGATGCGGCAGCCAAGAAAGCCAATGCAATTCTCGGCTGCATCAATAGGAGTATGGTGTCTAGATCGAGGGAGGTACTGGTACCACTCTACTCTGCTTTGGTTAGACCCCATCTTGAATACTGTGTCCAGTTCTGGGCACCCCAATTCAAGAAGGATATTGACAAGCTGAAGCAAGTCCAGAGGAGGGCGACCAAAATGGTGAGAGGCCTGGAAGCCATGGAGCCCTATGAGGATAGACTTAGAGAGCTGGGTATGTTTAGTCTGCAGAAGAGGAGGTTAAGAAGGGACATGATAGCCATGTTTAAATATTTGAAGGGATGCCACGTAGAGGAAGGAGAGGGCTTGTTTTCTGCTGCTCCAGAGACCAGGACAAGGAGCAATGGATTCAAGCTGCAGGAAAGGAGATGCCACCTGAACCTCAGGAAGAACTTCCTGACAGTCAGGCCTGTCCAGCAGTGGAATCTGCTGCCTTGGAGTGTAGTGGAGTCTCCTTCCTTGGAGGTTTTTAAGCAGAGGCTTGATGGCCATCTGTTGGGAGTGCTTTGAGGGTGTTCCTGCATGGCAGGGAGTTGGACTGGATGGCCCCTGTGGTTTCTTCCAACCCTACATTTCTATGATTCTATGATTCTATGATTCTAATGTATGCCTTTTGTGAGCCACCTTGGGTCCCTCTTAGGGAGAAAAGCGGCATACAAACGAAAATAGTATTAACAACAGCTAGAGTTCACATAACTGTTGGTATTTACTTTTGTGGTGGCTAACCAACAAACCCTGCCATTCCAGCCAGAAAGTGCCCCAAATTGAGGGTTTCCAAAGCACTACAGATTAGGGTGCGGATCATGTCTGGTGATGCAGAATCTTGGCTATTGGCTTTATTCCATGGTACAATAAACATAGGACAGAAATTTATTGAAGCAAATGAATGCAGGAACGTGCAAAAACAGTGCTTGCTACACCCCAAAAGCCACCTCTTGGACAGAAACGATCCTGTAAAGCGGCTCATTTCCTTCCTATCGAAAACATAACGTGTGTCCCTTCTCCGGTTTCCCGCGGAGCCCTTTGTGTGGAGGCGAGAGCTCTCTTTCTCAATTGGCACCGCTCCTAATTCATAAAAGCTCTTAACGCATCCTGTACAATAATAAACAAATGAGTTAAAATTCATTACATCCCAACATCAGCAATGACCATATTTATATTCAGTGCCGCGCGTCAATTTGACTAAAAGCTAGAGCGTGCCTCCGAGAGGAACCTGTTTCCCTTTATAACATGTTAATGAGGCCCAACTGTGAAAATGATGTATTATGAATCAACCTTACCTTTTTTACTTGAACCAAATATAATTATTTCTTCAGATCAACACAAATGGGTACAGATTAACTAATAGATTAAGATGTAAATCAAGAGTGCTCTGACAGCAGCTTCTCTCTCGGCCAGCTTCTGTTCAGCTCATTAATAGTATTAATATGCCTGTTGGGAATTATATTTTTTTAAAAAAAAAAAAAAAACCTGTACACAGTATGTTTTGCTATATTTAAGGTAACCAAAGAGAGCCAGCTTGGTCTAGTGGTTTAAGCATTGGAGTATGGAAAACTGAAGTTTGAATCTTTGCTTGGCCAGAGATCCAGACTTATAATTGTTCTTCACTCCCTAGAGGCAACATAGAGGTCTGCCTCTTCAATGGATGATGCTTTGGGCTTCCCACGAAACAATAACTAGTCGACTGTTCTTCTTTCTTTTGTTGTTGTTGTTGTTGTTAGGAAGCTACATAGGTCATAGTTTGGGAACTGCAGCCATGAAGGTATATATTAGAGGAGTTCACCTTCTTAGTAAATGAGCTGAGTCAACAGTGTGATGCAGCAGCTAAAAAAGCCAATGCGATTCTAGGCTGCATCAATAGGAGAATAGTGTCATAATCAAGGGAAGTAATAATACCATTTTATTCTGCTTTGGTTAGACCTCACCTGGAATACTGTGTCCAGTTCTGGGCACCACAATTCAAGAAGGATATTGACAAGCTGGAATGTGTCCAGAGGAGGGTGACCAAAATGGTGAAGGGTCTGGAAACCATAGCCTATGAGGAGAGGCTTAGGGACCTTGGTATGTTTAGCTTGACAAAAGGAAGGTTGAGAGGTGACATGATAGCTGTGTTTAAATATTTGAAGGGATATCACTTTGCAGATGGAGCAAACTTGTTTTCTGCTGCTCTGGAGACTAGGTTATGACTTCAAACTACAGGAAAAGAGATTTTACCTAAACTACCTTATGGTAAGAGCCATTTGATAGTGGAATACACTGCCTGAGAGTGTGGTACAGTCAACTTCTTTGGAGGTTTTTAACCAGAGGTTGGATGGCCATTTGCTAGGGGTGCTTTGAGAGTGTGTTCCTGCATGGCAGGAGGTTGGACTTGATGGCCATTGTGGTCCCTTCCAGCTCTATGATTCCATGATTCTAGGTGTATCAGCCATTCAGACAGAAGGCTGTTCCTCATTTCATTGCCAAGAGAGAGCAGTCAGAGAGCAGGTTCCCTCAGGCTGTGCTGAAGTGAGAGCAACAGAAGACGGTGTATGTGATTTTTGCAGTTCCCTTCATCTTTTTCTGCATGAGTCAAAGGTCTGACATTGCATGCTGAATGCACCAGAATACCTCATTGTCCACTTTGTTTTTAAAAAACCCAAATGCAAAAGCAACATTTCTAGCCCCTGAGGGCTATGAAGATGACTTAAAAGTATATGGTGTGGAAAGCCAAACTGGAGAGAGGACAGGAATAGGTATTCCCATACAAAGAAAGTAGATGGTGTGTAAAGCCAAACTGGGGAGGTGGGGGGAATAGCTATTCCCATATTGCCTTTTGCAAGACTGGCATTGCCATGTGGCAACCACAGGCAGCTCCTGGGACTCCATTGTCATGGCAGAGCCTGTAACCAACCTCTGCAATTATTTGCAGAGGTTGGTTACAGGAAGTGCCATTCATGTTTAAGCTTCCCACAGTGTCCTTGGCAGTATTTCTCCAGGCATTGCAAGAAAATAAAAACAGCATCCACTTCTGCCCTACATTGTTCTAGCACTATTATTCCATTTTCAATATCTTGTGGAATTCTGGGGTTTGTAGTTCGGTTACTTTGATTTCTGGGGTCCCTTGGGGGACACCTCAATGTGCTCCACGTGAATGGAAACTAACCAGAGCACAAGCAATATCAATGTGAGAGGCAGGGTAACCTAGCGAGGTCTTTTTACCCAGTTTTTACGGGGTCAGGCCAAGCCAAAAACCAAACAAAGATGTCTAATAAATGATTTTATTGAATGAATGAAAGTCTCACTCACCAACACTATCACTCACACACTCACTCAAGACCTATTAAGAAGCAAAAGAGAGGAAATTAGATAGGGGGATATTGAAGGGGTTGTGGCTGGGGTAATACTGCACCTTTTCCTGAAGTTCTTGGACCGAGAAAAACAGCAGAGAAGTGGGGGGTCAGCATGGAGAGGGCTGAGGGGATTACTCAATGGACAAACGGTCTGCCGGGATGACCGGGAGTGATCCAAAGAACCGCTCAAAAACTGGGACAATTTGTAGGGGGAAAAGTACGTGGAGGGCTAGCCGGGGAGAACAAAGGGTGTTGCAACGAGAAAGAAGCTCCACAATAGTAACTTCCTTTGCGTGATGAGATTACAAGGTGTTGCCCAAGTCTCAGGATTTTTGGCTGCATTTGGTTGTGGTGTGACTTCATGTAAATGGTCCTCGCCTGATAGGATATTTCCTCAACTTGGGGCAAACACTCTAATCCCCTCAAGTTGGCTTCTCAGGGGCTGAGGACCCCTTGTTTATTGTGGGTTGGCACAGTTTGAGGTCTCCTGGGTTTACGTGACTGGAGCTTTTACTGGCCTGACCTGGTTTTCGATTGTTTGACCGTTGCTGCCTAAGTGCCCATCTGGGCGACCTCTCAGGCACACAGAATCATATTTAATATCAAAATTGTAGACCCTGGGACAGGGTTTACCAGTGAGATAACAGTTCACCAAAACCAAAGAGCTCTCTGGATGAGGATTCTAAATGCCCCTCCCTAAACTGCAAACCCCAGGATTCCGTAGGATGTTGAAAGTGGAATAATAGCACTATAACAATGTAGGGAAGAAATGGCCAGCGTTTCCCTGGCACTAATCCAAACAGAGCTGTGAATGGGTAAGCCTATCAAATAATATAGGCTGTGATCCTATAGGAAGCATGGCATGGGGGGGGTCACACCTTCTACCATTACATTTTTTTTTCAGCTGCTTTTAGTTTCCTCCTTTCTCCTCAGCTTACTTCATTTCCTGAAAAGTGAGTCCAACACGCAAAAATGTTTTGCACTCAATTAACTCAGAAGGAAGAGAGGAGAGGAGAGGGATCTGCCCCTTCCCTATAAACTCAGAATGAAGAAGCTGGGAGAATCTGCAGCAGTTTGATTTTACCTAATCAAACTTCTGCAGGTTCTCCCAGCTTCTGCATTCTTCCTCATTTATAACTGTTGCCATCCTAACCATCATCTTAACTCTGATGCTGCTTGGCCACATGCATCTTGTAAAATGTTGGGAGGTACGAAGCAATCCCCACCCAATTTATATGTGAATGCAGAGAAATTTGAGTTATGACCATGCTACATTTGGCTTGATATTTAGAAAACTGTGCACAAACAAGCCCTATAGTCCATTTGGTCACCTAGTCTAGGACAGAACACGTACAATGATGGTTTTGAAATTTCTGTTCTCAGTGTTATTGAGAGGGCAGATGATCGCCTTGCGAATGCCGCTAATGAACAGCCTTGTAAACTGTTACATTAGTTATCTGCCACTGAGACACACACTGATGTTTTAAAACCCTAGTGACCCATTGAGAATATCATATAAAACTGTTTGCCGTGTGACCTTTATACCCGCACACACAGTCACTGCTAATGATAAAGGAAGTCGAAAACGTCCAATTATACTGATGGACCCAAAGCGATGATAGCCGAGACATTTCTCATCTACTTTCTCTTTCAGTGGAAGAATCCACAGGCTGAGCTTGCAACAAAATATTGGCATGTGGGACATTTTTCTCCAGCCAGCCATATCCCAATTATCCATGTCCCACCAACCAGCCATACCCCAATTATCCATGTCCCACCAACAAGCCATGCTTGGTCCTCAGTATGGGAGCTTGGTCCTCCCCCAAAACATACTTTATTTTGTACCTGTGCAAACCTGTGTGTTCTCTAAGCCTACAGATACCCTGCTCTTGTGGGTGGATGGAATTATTTTTGCTCTAAAGGGAAAGACACTTAGGCCATTTGCACACTAGACTGTTATAGTGCTATTATTCCACTTTCAGCATCCAATGGAGTCTTGGGGTTTGCAGTTTAGGGAGGGGCCACAAAAGGATGTTGAAAATGGAATAATAGCACTAAGTCTAGTGTGGAAGTGGCCTTAGAGAACATATTTAGCATTCATATATGAATTAGTGTGTTGAAGTGCTCTGAGTGCTGGATGAGGGCCCCGGAAGAGTTCACATCCCCTCTCAGCCATGGAAACCCATTGGGTGACCTTGGAGCAGTCACACTCTCTCAGCCTCTGAGGAAGGAAGTGGTGAGGATTTGCCTCTTGTTAAGAAAAACCCAATGATAGAGTCCTTGTGAGTCAGAGTTGTCTCAAAGGTATATCCCAAAAGCAAAAATTTATGCAAAATATTCCAGGGAAAGAGTATTGACCAACTCAGAATACGACAAGCCCGTTAATTCTTTGGATGTAATCTAGAAATGCATTGGCTTTTTCAAAATTTCCCAAACCATTTGGGGATGTACGTATAGTGAAGAAGAACCACACAGAAATCTTCACTTTCTCTGGAGCAGAGAGAAAACTGCAGAAGTACTTCATCCTCAACTGTGAGGACAAAATGGTTGAATATCAGCATCCCTATAACACAATCCACCCAGGTGGGGCTTATGCTTCAGTTATTGCTGCTGGTTTCCTGCCATTGTTCCAAGACTAGGCTTGTTGCCTTGCAGTGGCAGTGAAAGGGATGAACAAGGAGGGCTGGCAGTGAATCTGATAGGACTACTAGCTTGGATTGGCCTATTGCCATGCAACCACACAGTCAGAGAAGCTGGGGGAGATGGTCTGAGTTAGATGGACCAGTGGTCTACCATCATTGGCCAAGAAAACATGGATGCAAGGTTCTTTCCCACAGAGTTGCTCAAAGTGGTGGTATGTGACCAGTGCCAGTCCCCGAACCATTGGCTGTCAATCTCTGCCAAGTTTCAGGAGAGGAAGCCACAATGGCACCCATTGGGCAAAAATTTTTCTGGTTCCTGGCAAATTGGAAGAAAATAGTTCCGCTCTACCACATTGGATAGCCCTAGAAACATTGCTTTACAAGAAATGAATGTAGAAGGTACTCTGTTGCCTTAGCATTTGGGTAAATTTAGTATTAATTAATCTATTAATAATCTGATGTGATTAATGAAAGAGTTAAATTCAGAGAAGTACTGCATGAGTAGAAAAATAAGTGAATTGGACAGCAGATGTCCCTGCCTTATCTCGGTTTGAAAGTATGATTGGCCTTGTAAACTATGCTTAGGTGCCTGGGAAGTAAAAGGGGTCAAGCATACACTTTCGCCTCATCTTTGTGTTATTTGGTGACTGAGGCCTTTGCCCTTGTTTTGGGGGTGGTTTTAAGCTCCAAATGTAATGGCTGCAACTAGAAATGTGATTGATTGCTGACGCTGTTGACCAAAGGTATAAGAACTAAGTGTTTTAATCAATCGGGGCTGGCATTTTGGACATTATATATCCGCTGCTTGCCCTGCGCAGTAAATAAAGGGTTTTGGGAAAATAAAGCTTTCTGTTTTGGAACAACCTGAAGGTCTTCATCATTTCCTTGCCACTACATTTTTGGTGCTTTGGGCCCGGGGAATTTGAGAGAAGGGGCTTTGGACCCCCCCTTGACAGACGCTTGAGTGCTAGGGTCGCTGCCCCCCCTCTTGGCGAAACCCAGGGCGCCCTCGACTGCTTTGGTCGAAGAGGTTTGGCCTTGAGCGGGGTGGTTTCCCTGGCAGCAGCGTTTTCCATAACGGACTCTGGTCATGCAGAAAGCATAAGGCCTCCCACGGCTAATTGGTGAAGTTGACTCCCTTGCTTTTTCAAGGGAAAGAGAGACTTATCACCTCTCTAAGTCTCGCCCTAGTAACTCATGGCTAGTGGGGCCGTGAGTGAAGCCGCGAAGTTTTTAAAGAGACATCTCTTCGAGTCTGGTAAACGGTGGTGGGAGGCCGTTTGTTGGTGTGAGTGTGGTGTGACTGGTCTGACCAGAGTCAGATTTATGCTTGGTGTCCTTTTCCTGGCTCATGCCATTGACTCCGTCTGGGTGACCGGGTGACACAGAAAGTCTGTTGTAAAATCCTCTTGTGTGGGCGCACAGGACCCCCTTACCTGCGCTTTAAATTCCCCTTCTGTGTTTTGTCTAAACGCGGGAGGATTGGGGGGGGGGAGTTGGCAATCCCTCTGGACAATATGCTGAAGAATCTTAAGAAAGGATTCAGTGGAAACGTTACCATTGCTGTGTGCTATTTGTGCTGTAGGAAAACCCCAGGACAGGAGAAAAGCGCTCTTTTTTCCCCTCTGCTGGGTGCCATTGCCCAGAGCCCCTCCCTCTCCTGGCTCTGAGTTAACCATGAAGTTGCCTGCAGGGATGGAAGTTATCTGGCCGGGGCTTGGAAAAAGCAGAAATTAAGTCAGTATGGAAATGATGAAGCAAACCGTAGGTGTTAATAGAAGTAGTGAGGAAACAATAGGGTTTCATTGTTTTCTCCAAATGCACAGGTGGTATTCAATCAACTGGAAAGAAAATCACTCTGCAAAAGGCAAGGAACAAGTCTGTTTATTTAATGGGCTGGTAATTCACAATTCGAGGGACTTCCAAGAAGAAAGAGAAGAAGAAGGCTATCTGACAACAAGCTTTTTTGAAAAAGCAGTTGGCATAGGAACTTAAAGGTTTCCTACCTCAATTGTTCATTCTACCTGGTTGTTCAGCTCAAACTGTTTAGCTCAATTCAAGCAGGAAAGGGGGGTAGTAAAAAGGGCTAGAAAGAGATGCACTTTTAAGCAGATTCTTAGAAGTGGCAGAAAAACACTATTTGATGAAAGAAATTTTTTTCCCCCAAAGGCTTGTGTGTGTGTAAGCAAAAGCGGCATCTCTTTGCTTGCCCCTCCCTCTTTTATCTCTCCTGTGTTGTGGAACAGTTTTCCCCCCCCCCTTTTTGGCTCACATAGAAGGAAAAGAAAAAAAAAAAAAAAAAAAGAGAGAACTTTGGAAACTTCTCCTCCAGTACTTTTTGCAACATTTCTAAACAATACAGAGTCCCAATGTTTTCTCTAAGCACAGAGAAAAGCCGCATCTGGAGAAGAAGGGAAAAACAACAAAAACAAAGCAAAAACCCCACCTTGAGAGCCCGTATAGACAAACATGTCATACAAGAGGTGTTAGTTTCGTTTTTCCCTTACAATGAACAATGAACTATTCTTTCTAGTGTGGCAGCAGTTGTGTCTACCTTTTTGATACATTTCTACATCAAAGAGAGAAAACAAGATTACAATGCAGCTTTAGCACGGGGAAGGCTGCTTCTCCAAAAGACATGGCTTTTTTCTCACTCCTTGTGGCCATCGGGCTGAATGCAACCCCCCCCCCTCTTGAGACGGAGATAGGAGCGTAATTTGCAATTCTGGCATTACGTCAACAACTTAGTTAAAAAAAAAAGGAAAAAAAGGGGCTGAAAATCTCTATTTGACAATAATTTTTTAAAAAAAAGGCATTTAGCTTACAACTTTGGGGCACATGGGAATTGTAGTAACAAGAGAAGTAAAATTTGGGCCCCCCCCGGGGGAATTAAACACACCAACAGGAAACTGCCTCCCCCCTGAGGAGACAGACAGGGAGGGGGAAGAGCAAAAGAATAGCTTTCATGAAAGACCTGCCTGCTTTTGCAGGGAAAAAAAAAATAGAAATGGCTGCAGCAGTTCTTCCCCACCCCCAGCTTGCAATGAGAAGGAGGGGGAGGATGGGAGTAGCGTAACCCCACCAGAGAGGCTGCCTGAGGATTCTAAGCAGCAGAACCAGAAGCCATGGTGTCATGATTTTTTTAAAGAAGCTACTCAACAACTTAGGGAAATTGTAAACTCCCCTTAATAGGAAGATTTCCTGTGGACATTCGAGCTAGGAATGCAGTTGCCTTCTATTGAGGCAGCTAACTCAGATGATGCCAAATCTACAACACCTCCCTACATACATGTTTATGCATATATGCCCTCCACCACGTCTGATTTGTTGAATTGAAAGATAGTAGAACTGTGTTCTAGCATCATGGCAATGCACATGCCTAACTGGCAAGATTGCCAGTAACTACTGAAAAAAGGGACCAAATTTCCAGCAGGCAAAGCAGATCATCCAGGAGAGAATCCTAGGTGTGGATGGGGGAGAGTGTTTTGATGGACCCCTGATGGGATCTGAATACACTGGGAATTCTTCCCAGTGTCAGACTCTGCTAAAAAAGCCAGTAATATGTTTAAAGTTGTGGGTGGAGTTCAGGAAACCACAATCCCTGGCTGCCCTTTCCTACCTGAGAGGAGGTGGAGGGGATGCTGTAGAACGGTGGCCAGTAGGAGGTGCCATCTAACATAGTAGGAAAAAGCTGCATGAAACCGAAGGGAGCTGAAAAGGAGAGGCTTAGCTGCCTACGGCCATACCCCCCTGAACACGCCCGATCTCGTCTGATCTGGAAGCTAAGCAGGGTCGGGCCTGGTTAGTACTTGGATGGGAGACCGCCTGGAAATACTGGGAGCTGTGGGCTTTGTAAAAACCCAAGGCTATTGAGTGTTTGGAGGAGGCTCCAGGAATCTGAAGGGACTCCTATTGTTAGCAACCTCTCATATGATGCAGCAGAGGAATCTCTTAGGAAGTCTTTGAAAAGGCTTCTCAGGATTCCACAGAAAAATTTAAAGGGAAAGGGTTTTAAGGGCCTGCGATTGTAAGGCTCTATGAAGCAAGATTTATGACTGGCTGTCAAGCGGAGAAAGAAAGAAGATTAACGAATGATGGAGCAGAGGTCAGAAGGATAAGAGACCCCAGAAGAGGATGAGGGTCTTAGAGCCAATGTGCCCAGTGGGGGCAGGAGGAAAATTTGGCAAGAGACCTGAAGAGGATAGAGAAGGTTGGACGGGGTGGAAGGGAAAGCAGAAAAGATGGTCCAACTGACAGATGCAGGGACTAATGGAAGTAGAATACTGTCAGTGGCCAGCAGTTAAGAGGAAAAATTTTGTTCCTCATCCCACAGACAGAGAAGGGCAAGGGCTTGGAGTTGTGACATTCTGGAAAAAGGGAAAATTGGCAGTCCAAGCAGCAAAGGAGTGCCCCCTCACCAGTCCCCGATAAGGTGGAGATTGGAATGGCTCCCTAAGCGCAGCCTCAGCTGGATGGAGGAGGTGACAGAGCACCCCTACGAGTAAGCTGGGGGAGAGGTGATGGTGCACCTCTGAGCTGGAAGGGAGAAAATGGGGGCACTTCTGAGAGGCGATTGTGCGCCCCTCCAGGCTGGAAGTGGAACTGCAGCTGAAGGACGCTGACTGAAAAGGCAAGGGAAGGAAAAGAGAGATGCAACTGTGAGACAGCTAAAGGACCAACAACAGCCCTAAAGGCCCACACACCACATATGCTCAAGAGCAACAGACCTGCATCTGTCCACAGGATCACCAAAGGCAAGAACCACCGTTCTAGGAATCACCTGGAAGTCACATTGTACCTGCAGACCTCAGAACCAGGAGAAGTGGAGGAAATGGGATAAAAATCCCGAAGAAACAGTAGTTCAACGTGTATGGCCCAAACAACAGCCCTGGCTATGTCTTTGGACTAAAACCAACACAGGGCAAGTGATATGATATCACCATCTACCTAGCCCATTTTACAGAGGCTTTTCACTTTTATTTCCCTGTGCAGCCCACAACAGAAAAACAAGGATTTTTTTTCTTTTCAGAGCCCCGTCATAGGATGGCATAGGATGAGGTGCACACCTCACAGAACCATAAGGGTGTTTTTTCCCCTTTTAAGCCAAAGCATGGGGCCCTTTTGGGTGGATAAGGAGACATATAAGGGAAGTTGTAGATTAGGGAAAGCTCTGAGTACAACAAGGGAGAAAATGTGGGAATAGAGATTCCCCTTAAATGCAACTGGGTCATAGGTGGAGGGGATTTTTAGGTGTTGCTGGTTGCCCCTACAGCTGTAAAGGTCGCAGGGTTGAAGCTGGATACTTTATGCCAGGCTAAGAGAGCCTTTACTGATTGGGTTGTAAAATCCTCTGAAACTGAAGATCTCCAGACGAAGGGGGGGAAAAAAATTTTTACTAGACTCTGCTGTGGCCAGACCAGGAGAAATTGGTCACTCTAAGCACAGTCAGATCCGCAACTGGTGAATGAAGAAATCTAAGCTAGACCTTATTTCCTGACACACACCTGGAAGCTGTCAGGCTCTACACGGGAGACTTAGCAACTGGAGAGGAAAAGGCGGGGGGTCCCTTTGCAGGTGTGACCTGGGACGTACACACTGCTCTACACACGACCAGATCCCTGAATGTTGGAGACAATATTATGGGTTGTGGCAGGCATAGGAGGGGCAGGAAGCCTGGCCTGCCTGTTTTATCACTACAGACGGATGTTCTGTGGGGTTGGAAGATATGTGTATATGGTAATTGCTGGTAATGATGGTGATGATGAGAATGTGGGCAGGAGAGGCTGGGAAGTGAATTGGTTTCACCAACTGGTCAATCAGATCTTGAACACCCTGAATGTCAGTAATGACTGAGTATGTTCTAATGGGCTAAGCAAGATATCCCAATTTTTTTTTAAAGTTTTAAAACCTTTTAAATTTACACATCCAAAAACATCCCAATGTTGACTTTTCCTTTAGATATAGCAATGGTTTTATTGAGGTTATATGGGAAAAGGGGGGCCTTTCCATAAATGAGTTCTAGAAAGAAACCAGCTTTTACAATGGTAAATGGGTATATGGTTTGTCTTCTGGGATGAATTGGTGTGGCCACTGAGGGTATCACCTTTCACCCAGGGCACCAACCAATGAAGGTAGCCCAGCATGAAATTGGTTGAACTGTCTTACTATTGTGTAAATGAATTTGATTGTGAAGAGGGAAAATACATTTAGCAGTATTTAATGTTAAAAGTCATTCTTTACTCTGCAGGCATGTGGACATGATTATCTGGTTCCCCAAGTAAGTATGGGTAAAAGACACTGTTTGTAGAATTGCTTTGTGCATAAATAATGGCCTTACTAAATCTGCTTTTCTGTACTCTGCATGTTAAATAGTTTTCAATCTGTAATGATTAGAGTAATAGAGGGAAAGGCTGCAGTATATGCTTTGATTGAAATCTGTCTGTGTTTTAAAAGGGAAAACAATGGTATCTGTGAGACAGTGTTAGGGGGGATGGAATGTGTCTCGCAAAGCTTCCCTTCTTTGCAACTTTAGTAAGATTAGGCAAGAAATAGTGGGAACCACTTGTACATGTCAGTTTTCTTTTTTGGACGGGCCCAGACTTTGAGAAGTATCTAACTGGGACATTGTGCACAATAAATCTTTCCCCTAAAACCGTGGGTCTCTATCTCAATCCCCATTGTCACCGGAGGCACCATGGAATAGTTAGGAACTTGTTACAGTAGTGGGTGAAAACCCTATTCACAGGTTTTGTATACCTGACTGCTGGAGGAATTCTTTGCTGCTATGTATCTTTTGTGTTATAAAGGCAATAGGGAAAAAGCCATCTTTAAATTGCAAGGAATTTAATTTTGGGATGAAGGGGGGAATGAAAGAGTTAAAATTTAGAGAAGTACTGCATGAGTAGAAAAATAAGTGAATTGGACAGCAGATGTCCCTGCCTTATCTCTTTAAATATGATTGGCCTTGTAACACTATGCTTAGGTGCCTGGGAAGTAAAAGGGAGTCAAGCATACACTTTCGCCTCATCTTTGTGTTATTTGGTGACTGAGGCCTTTGTTCCCTTGTTTTGGGGGTGGTATTAAGCTCCAAATGTAAACGTAGACTAGAAATGTGATTGATTGCTACCTGTTGACCAAAGGTATAAGAACTAAGTGTTTTAATCAATCGGGGCTGGCAGTTTTTGGGCATTATATATCCGCTGCTTGCCCTGCGCAGTAAATAAATGGTTTGGAAAATAAAGCTTTCTTTTTGGAACAACCTGAAGGTCTTCATCATTTCCTTGCCACTACATTACTATTAATGGTTTAAATTTTTCCATCTATCCAATTTGTCTAATCTGTCATCAGTGACTTTAAATTCCAGCTTCCAACCCTCCGTTCTTACTCAACACTTTTAGGACATTCTTTATGTCTTCTCCTGAACCCATCACAAGGAGTAGCAATAGATTAACTCATCTCTCCAGTCTTTATTCCTCAGGTAACAGTGACACTCCCATGCATTACTTACAGCCTGCCAATCAATCAGGAAATGTATAAATGCCGAGGCAGTTGATTGGATTGAAATTAATGTCTTCGCGGAGTCTGTTTAGAAATACCCCATGTGAACAAGCAGGGCCTGCGGGGGTCAAGGATGGCTCATTGTGACATCTGCCAACTGCTTGATGCCAGTTATTAAATTCTAAAGGGAGCAGCCTCTTAGAAAAAACCACACAGGCCACAGTGAGTTTCTGGTTTAACCTGTGTAGCATATTTTTAATTGCACAGAGGGGTTGATGAACCAGGGGGTAATTCCACTATGAGCTCTATGTATCCTGAGGGCTGCTTCACGCAGATTTCTCTTCCAGCTGGAGCTGGTTCACACACATATAACGTGCCACTCAGACATAGCAACATCAAGAAATGCCTTGCATTTCTGTTGTGGCCTTCACACATTGCCTCGCCTCCTCTGAGTGAGTTGTGATGGCAGAGATTAAATCATTTTTATAACTCACCTGCTAGAAAGAAGCTGACAGCTGGATACACTGTCTGACTTTAAAACAGCATAAAGACTAGTTTCTTCCAGCAGCCTATCCAGATAATTTTTTAATGATGAATTTAAATGTTTGTTTGATTTTTAAAATATGCATTGGTGTTATATGCTCTTTTAACTGAGTTAAGTGTTTAATTTGTTGTCATCCCCCCCCTTGATCTATAAGGAGAGGCAGGTAAGAGATCAACATCATCATCGTCGTTGCCAATATCATTGTTGTCATTGTCGTTGTCTGTTGCTGCGTGTTTTCTTATAAGAAAAGTGCTGGATGTATTTCCAATTATCATCCCACTCTAAAACCATGGAAATGTCTTGTTGGGGGGATGTGCCACTTAAAAGGTGGACTGGGGGAGACATAGTCCATACAGCTACAGTTATGGAGAAAAGGGCATTTCCGCACGAGCCTGTTATAGCGGATGATTCCACTTTCAACGTCCTCTGGAATCCTGGGGTTTGCAGTTTCGGGAGGGGCCGGCTGGCCCCTCCCGAAACTGCAAACCCCCGTCCCCGAGGCTTTTAAAGTGGAATCACCCCATAACAGCTGTGCAGAATGGCCATAGTTGTGTGTCCTGTACATCTGCCAATGCAGAATCTCAGCCGTTGTTTGGTTATTTTTTTCTATTTAGACCTTGTCTTTCCTCTAAGGAGCTCAAGGTGGCATACAAGATCCTCTTCTTCATTTTTATCATCTCAACAACTCTGGTTAGACAGAGAAGTAAAAACTAGCCCCAAATCACCAGTGAAGGTTTATGGTTGAGCTTAGATCTTCCTGTCCTCGTCCAACATTTTAACCTGCACACAGCAGTAAGAAAACTGCCCCTAATCCACTTTTCACTGTCCACAGACTCTTCAGGAAACCTCCCAAACTCCAAAATTAATCCATGCCTTAGTTGTCTTGTGGCCAGTGGATGAAGGACAGCCCAACCCTCTATGGCCACCCTGTATTTTATCCTTGACACCAAGCCAGCACCAGAAGAGGTCAGGCTCGGGGTGAATGAGTGCAGTAGAGCTGAATTCTGCCATCTCTACAGACCATGCACAGTTGGACTTACAGCTGCATAAGTCACTGATAGGATGCTGGTTAGTGTGTTTTGTACAGAAAATACAGTTTCCTTCCTGCCCCCAATTTTTGTGTGCGTGCAGAAAACGCGCCTGTATTTCTGCACAGAACAATTCCTCTAAAGACCTTTTAGAATATGACTATCAGAAGAACGGCACAGAGATCTGCTAGAAATTATTCACCCTGGTGTACAAGGATGAACAATGAGAAGATTTACATTCCGCATGTAACTTAAGAAAGACTGGAGGTCCCATCTCTGGTTCTGACTGATCCTCTAACAAGGGTATGTCAGCGAGTCCCCAAAAAGAACGTTTACTTAGTCTCTGTTGCTATGCAATAATGTGCCACAGAATCAGCAGAGAAAACAGCAACAGTGACAGCTGCGAGGGGATCTGAAAGAGTCAGTTTCTTCCTTCTCACATAAATAAATGAACATATGGACAACATGATGCTCTTGACAGTAAAATGATGTCTAGCAAGAAACAGGATGAGCTGGAACACAGGAGGAAAATCAAAGCACATGAGTTCGAATAAAGGACTTTCTCTGTGGCTTTGGGGAACTTTTCTGTTTATTTATTTGTTATTTGTGTTTATGGTTGGGTTCAATACCATGCAATGCACATGAAGCTCCTACTGCTCCCAATTACTGCCCATGCCAAGATGTGCAGCTGAAATTTGATGGTACCCTATAAAAGACTGAAGAGAAGGAGCCACACTGCCTGTTTGTCCACTAGACTTTATGGTGTAGAAGGATGCCCTGGCAACCTCTGACAGCATAGAGGATGGCCATGGAAATTTTTTTGTGACCATCTCTTCTGCAAGTTAGAAATACCAGATTCTCCCCTTATCTGCTGTCTCTCTTTCCACAGTTCCAGTTACCTGTGACCTGAAAATATTGAATATTAAATGGAAAATTCTGGTAGATGAAGGCACCCATGTGATTTACTTCGAGTCCTACCACTTGTTCCACGCCTCCTTCCCTTACCCAACTTTAACCAGCCCTCTACCAGCAATGCCACAGGAAACAGCTCTAGCATCACTGGAAGTAGGAAGTAACTTCACAGAATACCATACAGTATGAGGTTCGTTACTATCCATGGTTTCAGGTATCCACAAGGGGTCTTGGAATGGAAGGAAGTTCCTTCAACTGCTCATATGTTTGGTTTCCAACTAGATGGTTTCTGAAGGTCTCATCCTGGACATGATCTTATAGATAAAGAGCAGGAAGCACAATAAGAATAAGTGGCCACTTCTCACAGTGGAGGATGTAAGCAGCGGTAATCCCTCTGGGGTCAATAGTGGAACCGGCCCTTTTTCACTTATCCCAATATATTCTGGTGGTGAAGTTGGAGGAGAACAAAAACAGATTGTAAAGAATTAGAAAAGGTGTAGAAAAGAGAGTTTCAAGCAAACTGCTCTGTGGGGAAGGATTACAACATATAGAGCTGTTTAGCATTGAGAAAAGGTGGCAGAAAAGACGCAACGAGGTATATACAATTATTCACGGTGTGGAGAAAGGAAATAGAGATAAGCTTTCCCTCCACTTTCATAATACGAGAATCTGCAGTTATCCCCTGCAGACAAACGATGGGAGATTTGGGGCAGCCCAAAGGATATGAGTTGGTATTCAGTATCGCGGTTGCAGATTCATAACCCTGGGTTATAGATCTATAACTGATTTATATTCACAGAGACAACATATTAAAGATAGTAGTGCTATCGCCATGGTTGTAAAAGTCTCCCAGCACTACCTTAATTGCCACCGCTGCTGTGAGCAACAGAGATTTGTTCTCCAGTCAACCAGAGTGCAGTTTGATGGTGCAACAGATTGTTTCGGAGGACACTGAACTCTCCTTCTTTGGAGATCCTCAAACAGTGGCTGGATGCCTGTCTTTCCAGAATGCTTTAGTTGTGCATTCTTTCATGATGGGGTTAGACTAGATGGTCTTGCAGTCCCTTCCAACTATATAGGTCCTTTCACACTACACAGTTAGAATCATAGAACTGTAGAGTTGGAAGAGACCACATGGGCCATTGAGTCCAACTCCTTACCATGCAGGAAGACACTACCAAAGCTTTCCCAACAGATAGCCATTCAACCTCTGTTTAAAAACCTCCAAAGAAGGAGACTCCACCACACTCTAAGGTAGCAGATTCCACTGTTGAACTGCCCTTATGATCAGGAGGTTCTTCCTAATGTTTAGATGGAATCTCTTTTCCTGAATTTTGAAGCCGTTGCTCCTGGTTCCTAGTTTCTGGAGCAGCAGAAAACAGGCTTCCTCGATCCTTCACGATTCCATCCTCCAAATCAATCATATTGAATGCATATGTCACTGGGATGTACCTTCTAATCTGGCACATAGAGAAAGCTGATCTCTCTCTCTCATCTCTTTCAACAACAAAATGGCCCTAGGGGGAGCGTTATTGTAGGACAACAGTGAGGATGTGGTGGTGGTAGTAATCAGGTCCTACCTTTGCAAAGGCCACTAATAGGATGCCAGTCAATGGAAGAGAGAGAATTCCCCCTTCTGTATGAACAGAAACTGTGAACTGGATATCAAGGGAACAAGAATTCCAAAAAGCTGAAACAATAATCTTAAAATTCTCAGAGATGGGACAGTGTGAGGATTAATTTAATTTTAGTTCCCCCTAGAACACCGCTTGGCCCTGTAAATGGCAAGCCTTTAAGTAAAACACTACCAAGATACCTATCAGCTTACTACTAACAGCATAGCTATTTAGCAGTTATGCAACCCTAGCTACGTGCCAGACACTGCCCAAAGAACGGATGTGTTTACAAAGCAACAAGACACTTGGATTAAAAGCAGGTCATTTTTAATGTTCTTTCCCCAAATACCCAAAGGCACTAGTCAACATAAGGACTAATGACCTACAAATAGAGGTGATCAGTACAGTTTTTAGCATTACAATTTTCTTTTTTTTCCTTCTTTTTTCTCTTGCATTACTGTAGATGGCACATTGAGTGAATTACATCCTCACAGTACAATTTTCATTCCGAGAGCACAAAATCAGTTTTGATATTAGTACAAAACAAACAAACAAACATGCTGACAAAAACAAGAAGTGATCTGTCAGATTTCCGGGAGCTGACCAATTGAGAAAACCTGGTATTTTGTAGTTACTGTCTACATATTTTTCTCCCCAGTCATGATTCATTCAGTACAAATCTGGGACCTAATTAGTTCGTTGGGGCACATACACATGGCTTCTTCCCAAGCTTCCAAATCAACACTACAGCACACGGCTATTTCTGCAGGGTCCCAATTCAGAGGCAGAGTGGGCATCCCACCAGTGCAAAATCTGCGTTCCCATGGAACATCCCTCCATCACCTTTCCAAAACAGAAAAGCAGCTGTACAGAATAAAGTTGGAATGAATCGGCAGCAGTTGTTGTTAGGTATTGTCAAATAGACTCTGATTTATGGTTGAGTTTTCTTGGCATGATTTAATTAGAGGAGATTTCCCCTTGCCTTCCTCTAAATATCATCTGTGGCGGCTGGTATTCCCTGTGGAATACCTTCCAAGTACTAACCAGGCCTGACCCTGCTTAGCTTCCTGGGTCAAATAGGATCCAGTGCCATCAGAGTAAAGGGGAGAGAAAAAAATTAGAGCAACCTCTAACAAATATGTTTGCAAAATCATATGTTATTATTCTTCTAATTTGGTTTCTTCTCACTAATTTGCCCAGTAATGGTTAGAGTCAAATGTATTGGCAAAAATGCTGGATGTAAACGTAATGAACTAGTCTTTAATTGAGGGGTCTGAGAAAGAAAAGTATTAGTCAAGTTGACACCTAACATTCTTATATTAAAATTGGTTGATAAGGCTTAACAATTAGGATCTTTAAATAAAGAGATCCTTTTTTAAAGGGCTTCCCAACAACTGAGAAACTAAGTCAGGAAGAATAATAGACCAGTGAGAATTTTGGACAATTTTCTCCCTTGTTCAAGCATCCTAAAGTGTTGCAGAGGAATTATTGTGGATAGACAAACTCTTGCTTTGCTTTGTTTGCACAAAACACAGTTTTATGTGTAGAAGACAGGTTTCCTGAACAAAAATAAAAAAGCCAATTTTCTGTGCAGAAAATACTGCACAAGAAACATTTTTTTTCTATGCAGAAAACATAATTTTGCACAAAAATGTGTTTTTCTATGTAGAATAGTTCCTTCACAAACCTCAGGAAGTTTCAACATGGGAACAAATACTGTGGAGCAAAGTTAATCTTCTCCCACAGTGGAGAGAAAACTACTCATCCCAACCTGCAGGGAAGAAATAGTGGAGGATTTACCACCCTATGAGATCCTTCTAAGTTAAATACAGGAGAGAATCTTCAGTTTTAAACCCAAATCTGCAAAAGACCCTGCAGCTGAATTTGCAGTTTGAAAGATTCCTGGGCTTGGAATGTGTGAAAAAATATTACATGGGCAATGCTTGTGCTTGTCTCTCAGTGATCCCTGTTGACTATGTCTGATAGGCAAACACAACCACACACCCGTACTATAGGGCAGAGCTTTCCAAACTTATCATGTTGGTGACACACTTTTTAGACATGCATCATTTTGGGACTCAGTAATTTCAGTTTTACAAGCAAACCTGAGGTTAGACTAACCCCTTACAAGAGATACACATAAAGTAGTAACAAACTGTACGGGGACATAACATATCTCAAGAAAACTTTTTGTATGTTTTTTAAAATATATGATTTATAAATAATAACATACATTTCCGAGATTGTAGGCGACACACCTACACACTTCAGGCGACACGCTAACATGTCGCGGCACACCATTTGAAAAGTCCTGCTATAGGGTATCAAGGTGCAAATGAGCCTTGGGGAAACTGCAAATAACTTGTGATGTCTAGAAGCCCCTGGCATGCATAGGGAACTCACGTCCACAAGGTGCTAATGTGTGTGGAAAGGTCAACCTCACACCTGTCCAAATTATGAAGCAGAGGTCTTTGTCATCACCTGGTGGAAGTACCAAAGATTGAAGTTGGGACCCTCTGCACAAAAGCAAATGGCTCTGTCACCAAGCTACGCACATCAAGATTTTTACCTCTTGCTCAAGTGCTCCTTGAAGGCCTGGGAGTGCCTGCTGAAGATTGAATGGAACATGCCACTGTGCCAACTTTGGCTAGTATATAACAGAAAGCAAGGACTGGTAACACCCAATGGATGTGATATGGAAAAGAAACAGAAGTCTCAAAATATGGAAAGTGGAGATGGTTTTATTCTTGATAATGTGCTTCAGCCTGAAAATATTTTTTATGACCTTCTTCAGGGAATGTAGCTTTACAATCAAGCCACTGGGATTCGGAAAGAGTGTCTTTTTAGAAGCCGAAATGCTTTCGGCTATTTTCAAGAATAAGATCCTCCCTTTTTTCAATGCCCTGAGGCTTTGTTTCTTCGTCACATCACACTAGTATATAACAGCAGCATAACTGATGGATGTAGCATATTCATGTGTGCGTATATAAGTGTGTATATTTATATTCAAAACAACAATACTGTGCAGTTTCACTGGAACACCAGAGATGTACCATAACAGAGAACAAATTCTACTAGGTTGTAGGGTACTTTTTTTTTCTCGTGAAAAACTGTAATGCCTTAAGTAGTATAAATGTCACAAATTACATTCTAAACAAAATACCATAAAATATCTGCTTCTCATCTTTTACAATTATAACACAAAAATTGCAAGGATTTATACGTTTATATCTATATTTATATTAAGAAAGCACTTTAGACCTTTACACAGACAGCCTGACGACAGAAGGGTACTTGAAACCGTAAACTTTGTGCAAGTTTCGTTAAGAAGAATGCATTCAAAACAGGCATTGAAACCCCCCCCCCAAGTTTTTCAAATAATTACTAGACAGATTCCAACACAATTTACAGTAGGATACTACATAAACAGAGAGAAAAAGGTGCACATAATGACAAGGAAAGACATAAGAAAGATATCTGAATGAACTCTTGGTAAAGAGTTATACCTGAAGGTAGTAAGTCAGTGGTTTGCTTCTGGTTAATACACTCACTTGGCTAGTGTTCTCATTCACATGGAGAAGGAGCATCCTTAGATCAGATCAATTCGTTACAGGCATAAATGTTCCATGAAGATGGGCACTCTCACTGGGGCCATCAGGAAAGGATTTGGGGGTAGGAGTCCTGAACCCAAATGCAGCAGAGCTGGCTTACCACGTTTGGAAGTGAATACCCATTACCCTCTAAAGACGTGACTGTGCAAGATCACTCACATTCCCCAGGGTGTAAAACCACAGTGTCAAAGTGTACAAGATCTATACCGAGCTTCAAACCACAAGATCTCTCCTCCCAAAATAAATAAAATGGCATGGGGGAGAAAGATCTTGCACAGTGGACCAATGCACATACAGACCTTTGTGTGGATACCTTTCAGCACAGATTAAATTCTATCGGTGTTGGAAGGAGGCAACACCATCCGCTCCTGCCCAACGTGAAAAGGACAGCCAGCCTGCTAAGCCACAGTTAAAGTGTACCACCAGGAAGCTGTGCAGAGCATACTCCATAGCGATGAAATAGTGAGTAGATTCACAGAAGTATTTGTCATGCAATGACTCCTTTTGCTTTTGCACAGGACATTGCCTTATTCCAAATCAGACTATTCACCCATCTAGCTCAGTGTTCTCTACTCTGATGGTTCTCTGCCTCAGGATCCCAGGCAGAGAAAAGTCTTTCTCACCATCAGCGGATGTCTTTCTCAACACCTGATACCACACCCTCCAACATTTCATAGATAGCCGAGGAAGATTGGAATGTGGTTAAGATGGCAAAGTTATTAATGAGGAAAAATGCACAAGCTAGGAAAGGCTGCAGCAGTTTGCCTTTGCCCAGATCTACGGAGAAGAGCAAGATTCTGCCTTCTTCTCTTCTCCCGGCTAAGTAAATGGAGTGCAAACTACTTTTGGACTTTGCACTCAGTTTGCAGCAACTGAAGTAAGCTGAGGAAAAAGGGGGAAAGTGGGGAGAAAAAAGAAACTGGGACATTTTGGGGGCAGCTGAAAAAATAGAATGACAGTGGATTAATCAGGACTGTATCTGCCTAATTGGCTCAGTTGGAGGGTATGTGATACTTCATCCTTTTAATGGGAGATGCTGATGACTGAACTGTGGCAGGGCAGAGCATGTGAGAAAAGGTTCAGCCAACAGATTCTTCTAGTAGGTCTGGGAAAGACTTCTTTCTGAAATTCTTGGGAGCTATTGCCAGGCATTGTAGTCTAAAACCCAGCCCCTTCTGGACCTCCAGATGTATTAGAACTGCAACGCACAACAGCTCTGGCCAGCTGAGCTGGGAACATATGATGGAGGTTGCAGCCCAAGTACATCTGAAGCAACATGGATTTTCCAACCCTGACAGTCCATCAGTATAGAGTAAGCTAGATGCAAAAAAAGGTCTGGATTTGGTATAAGGCAGCCTCTTACATTTTTCCCCTGGACATTTTTGTATCCCAATTATATACTGTGCCAATGAGCCATAGACCCTCATCTAAATAACCAGTCATTTGTAGCTTCTGGACTCACAGTAAGCTAAGCATTGCCATCCTCACCCCATCTCTACCCTTAGATAATTTGGGATGTGGTGGGGCAGAAAGTGAATTAAAAAATATACTCAAATGCCCATGGGGCCATAGATACCTGTCATCTGGCGACAGCTACCGTCAAAGAAGCCACTTTGCAAGAAACACTTTTGTGAGTCTACCCAGAGTTGCACAAGAACACAACCATGCAGTTGTACAACTCTCATGGATTTCAATGAGGCATTCACAGGTGATGCTCACAGGTGCAGCCAAGACCTGTAGATGAGGTTTCCATATTGTATTTTACAAATCCGAGTTGCCCAAGCAGCAGTTTGAACATAAACATTCCTTGTTGGGGTTGTATACTTTTTTAAAAAAAAACACACAATCAAGACTACCAGAAAACATTTCCAGATCCACTTGAACATTTACATAACAATGCAAGGTACGAAAGGAAATGCTTACAAAACACTACTGTGGTTGATTTAATATAGATATGTATATACAGATATCTCAAATAGCTACTCTCTGGCAACGTCCAGTTGCTACCTCTGTGTAAGAAATACAAGACCTTATTAATTGTTTCAATATAGACCTGAGACTTTTTTTTTTTGCATAATGATGTCTTTCATAGCGCATATAATATTGTACACCTCTGTGTCATGAGACACCTTCTTAACCAAAGAGCTTTCACATCAACTGCAGCACTTCCGCCGATTTATCTAGCGTTCATTTCCAGACCTGCTGGTATAACATAGGTGGACTTAAACAGAATGTAAAGATGTAAAACAAGACTGAAAAAACAAGGGCCATTTCCTCACAAGACCTTTATAGTGCTATTATTCCACTTTCAACATCCTATGGAGTCCTGGGGTTTGCAGACCCCAGGATTCCATAGGATGTTGAAAGTAGAATAATAGCACTATAACTGTCTGGTGTGGAAATGGTCAAGATTGCATGAGCTGGTGTGTGAACACCAGCAGGTCTCTTGTTGTCAGCTGTACAAAGTTTCTTCAGCCATAAGCACACAATATGTGGGTTTTCAAAGATAAAACGATACAGGTATCGCTTGATCTTCAAAGTTCAACAGTTACTACAAGGCACAGCTAGTGAATGACCCTTCCGGCTACGCTATCCCTTGCCTTCCGATTTCAAAAGCAAAGCTGGAACAGTGTTCAGACATTCAAAAGATCCAAAATGGGTGTGCTATAATCTTTGAAATGGTTGCAAACATTTTTGGAAATTTTTGTTTTAGTTCTAACTGGTATTTCTTCTCAGCACGCATCTATACCATGGATCTAAATTGGCTCAATATTAATTTCCTTTCCTATAGGAAAACTAAATACTCATTATCCTCTAACTGAGTTGATGGAGTTTAAGAAAAAAAAAATCCCAGCATCCTTTCCAAACAACAAATTTCCAAGATTCCCAGGTTGCAGAGAGTATTGTACAGGCAAACTCTTCAATGTTGTTTAAAGACACAAGCAATGCATATGTTCCACACACCTGCACACCCCATACACACCCTGCAAGGCCATGTTTCAGTTTGTAAGAAGGAATAAATAAAACTCAAATGCTCAGGAAGCTCCATGAGTCCTGAACATAAGTGGACCGTCAGATGGCTCTGATGCTGATTCAAATATGACTACACCCCATTTTTTTCTGTTATGAAAACTTGGTGATGAAAGCTGCTGGAGGCCCATTTTATCACACACTGCCCTAGTAACATAGGAATGTAGATACCACTTTCCTACAGGAGCAGAGTTGGCTGGGAAGACCTGTGGTTATTCATAGGCTGGAAAGCAGCATACCAGGTAACGAAGCAAGATAATAACATTCACAGAAGTCTCTCTTAGCCCAGGGGCAGAAATAATGGAGTACAACTACTGGGGGTGGGGTGGGAATATAGGCATTCTCTCCAAAATAAGAATTCTGCTCCCTTCCCAAGGATTTTTCCTTCAGTACCTCAATTTTTAGCATTGCAGTGACTTAAAACTTCAGTCGAGCCTTTAGAAATAAAGTTTAGGCATCCAGAGAAAAGGATAGTGAAAAGCAAAGAACACAGCAAATACAAGAGTTCTAGGTGTGAAGTATTTTTTCAGTTTCTCACTCTTTGAAATGCTAGAAATCTGAGGCGCAGAAGGAAAATTTCATTTTGTGGGGTCAGTGCTCTTATTTGGGGGCAACGTCCTTGTTTTGTCCCCTCCTTGGATTGAAAGTACCAGCTGTCCTAATGATTATAGCCCCTGATAAGCAATGCTGGGAGTTTCAGTCCAACATCTGGAAGGACCCAAGATCTCCATGCCTTCCTCAGCCATTCAACTGAAATTTTCTTCTCTATCTTACTTGGCTTCCTATGGTTTTCTATGGAGGTTCTGACAGTATTTACATGTGTGTACGTGCCTTTAAGTTGACTGTCAACTTATGATGACCCCAGGAACTTCATAGGAATTTCTTAGGCAAAGATATGCTAATAACATTAACTAGCTAATCTGGACATTAAAGCTGGCAACTTCATTTGGTACAGACCACTGAGGGCCTAAATACTCTAAACACACCAGATCCTCTCTGATCTTGGAAACCAAACAAGGTCAGCCCTGGTTAGTACTTGGGTGGGAGACTGCCAATGAATAGTGGGCACTGTAGGTTATATTTCAGAGGAACGAACTGGCAAAACCACCTTTGGATATTCTTTGCCTAAGAAAACCCTATGAAATTCATGGAGTTGTTGTAAGTTGACAGGCAACTTGAAGGTACACACGCACACACACACACACCAGAGAGATCTTTGAGGAACTCTAAAACTGAACATCTCAAGTATAAATCAAAGTAACTTAAGGCAAGTGGCTAGATATACATGATAAACCAGCATATGAAAGATGATCCATGCAAGATGTTTTAGAGGTGGTTGACCTCCAGACAGGCATTCATACACCAACCATGGTCTCCATTAGGTGAGCTACCTAGGAATAATCAAGGCCACTAATTCTGATACAGTGGGCTAGGGTCCACAAAAAGCACATGCCAAATAAAACTCTCTAGTCTTCAGGGGAACTCAAGTCTCTTGGTCATGTTTTTTGCTACAACAGAGTAACACAGCTATCCCACATCCCTTAGAAATTTCAGATAACAGATCAGATTCCTCAAAACATTCTTGCATAGCTTCTGCTGAAAGCAACTGCCCTACACATCTTCCTCTTTCCCCCATCGCAGTTAGAGCTGTCATATCCATGATGTGATGTCCTTGCAGTGAGTATTTCCCTTTGACTGTCACCGATGCAGAAACCGAGTGCAGGAGGATGTCATCATGATGTGCTTTTGGACATTACAGAAAGCAGGGGAAGACCGAGATGTAGTTCTTTTTCACTCTACACAGCTAATAGCGCTTTGATGCTGCTTTCATTTGCCATGGCTGCATCCTATGTAATCCTGGGATTTGTAGGTTGCCAAGGCACCAGAGTTCTCTAGCAGAGAAGTCAAAATACTTCACCAAACTACAGATCCCAGGATTTCATACAAGGGACCCATGACAACTGAACTGGTGTCAAAGTGCTATAATTGTGCAATGTGAAAAAGAACAGAGTCACTGTGTTTAGCGTCATCCCTGAATTTGGCCTAAGTTTCAAGGACAGGACTGTCCAGGAAAGTCTTGTACCGAGGCAAAAAGCAAGATGGCACTCTCTCCCATTTCACCTACAGAAAATGATGAGACTGTCGGGTGACTCTCACTTCAACAGTGGAAAAGGAGCAGTTCTGCCTCACCAGAGGCACCGGGGCTAGTGGAAGGAGGCTCACAGTAGTCTCCATGGCACACCCAGCTCTACTTTCCAAGATTTTGCTGGTGCTTCCCAGTATCTAGCCCCGACCACCTTAAACAGCAGCCTCTTTCTTTCTCATGGTTGGACCAACTCTGCTAAGCTTCCATTTTTTGTACATGAACAACAAGCACACACATACACACACAAAATACTGCCTATCTACCCAAACCCTGACTACAATCTTAAGCTCCATACTCAGCTGAGTATTTCCTAGATTTTGGCATATACATAAAAAAAGAATAAGACAAAAAAAAGGTGACACTTAGTTCTGTTCAAGAATTCAATAGGGTATGGACAGGTTCGTGAAGGGTTCATGGAGGTCAGGGTTGTGTTTGCCTGGTGGTCCCATCTCTGATTTCTAGATGTTCACCAGTCCTATTGGCACAGGACACTAAATGCATACAGGCTTCTGTACGCAAAGCCTAGCAGGCTGGAAAATGGAAGGTCTTGGATCACATATACATGTATTTGACTGCATATGTGTTCACTCTGCCCAGGCAGGAGTGGCCAAGGCTACCAGGCACCAACCTGTTCCCTCCACCCATGCTTTTGTGCCCAAGTGAATTCTTCAATGGGATGTTTCCTCTATCAGTAGTGCAAATAGAAACTCAGGTCCTACAGACAGATTTACACTACAGAGCTGAACAAGTATACCTTGGAGCTGAGTACTTGCCGGTCTGGATCATACCGAGATTTCCTTTAACCGCATCCATTTAACACTGTCATCTCCACTAGAAAAGAAGTAACCTATAATAATGCAAACAATGTCAACCTGAGCATGTAAACAGTGCCCTGGCCTTGCTGCTGGGCAAACTCAGCCTGTCCTCCTAACACATATTGTAAAAAAACCAAACAAACACCACCCTTTCCACTAAGCAGGGTTTCATTTAAGTCAAAAGCATTATTGGCACACGGCCCAAAACATTTTGGGAATTGCCACGGCTTATAGATTTTGGCGGTCCTCCCATACCACTGCTAATCTTTGAACTCTTACTATCACTGTGCCTGACAACACTCGTCTTTGGGCTTAACCTGACCATATACTCACACATGAGACCTTTCATATGACACAGTTAGCGCTGTGCTTCCACTTTAATTGTCATGGCTGCATCCTATGGAATCCTAGGATCTGCAATTTAGGGAGGGGGTCTTTAGAATTCTCAGCCAGAAAACTCTATGGCCTCACCAAAATTACAAGCCCCAGGATTCCATAGGAGGCAGCCATGGCTGTTAAAGTGGAATCATAGGCCATTTCTGCATTCGAGTGTTATAGTGCTATAGTGCTACGATTCCACTTGCAACATCCTATGGAATCCTGGGGCTTGCAGTTTTGGGAGGGGCCAGCCGGCCCCTCCCAAAACTGCAAGCCCCAGGATTCCATAGGATGTTGCAAGTGGAATCGTAGCACTATAACACTCGAATGCAGAAATGGCCATAGTGTTATAATTGTGTGGTGTGAGAAGGCCCTTCATTATTGGAATCCCCTTTATTTCTAGGTAAGTATTATCTGAAATGAGGCATGAAGCAGTTATTTGTTTCGTTTACTTCAAGAGAGGATTAAAGATGACCACCAAACAATTGATAGGTCTCTTCTATGAGCTCTAATGATGTAAGAACCACTTATGACCACCATTGTTCACTTCCATTGGGCTCTTAGGCTGGGATCTTTCTGAGCATCCATGAAGCAGAAAGCTCCACTGGTACGTGGAAGTGAAGAGATGGCAGAGGCCATCTTGGTCCGGAAGTGTAGGCAGAGCTTTACCCAAGCTTCAGACTAGAAGCAAACTAAGGCCATTTCTGCAGGACGGCCCCTCCTGGAACGGTGACACGAGAGGAGTGGGGCCATGACAACACTTTCTCAGGACATCATCACGGTCCCAGCCTTCTTGGCTCCCCAGCCAGCATGATCGTGGGGTATATCATTGACAGAAAAGTTCCATCAATGGCCTCCGATTGTGTGAGGCTCCTGTCAACGCCAGCCATGCAGAAGGGACAGAAGTGCAATCACATGCTTCCATCCACACTGCAGCATGGGAAGAAGACTGGCTGCAGTGAAGAAGGAAAAAGAGTGTCCCTCGTGCTTCCTTCCACCAGCAACCGGCTGGGTGTGGAGGGGAGTGTTGGGGATGTGCTCCCATCCTGGCAGAAATGCTGCTGGGATTGCAACAGGATAACACGGGAGATCTCCATTGTGTGGAACTAGGGTAAGTATTTTAGCTTCTGGTAAACCACCTGTGTACCAAAGGATTGCCTTGTAAACAAACACCTACTCTTGCATTGCTAGAAGCTGTGCAGTCACAGTGCGCCATACAATCCCAGTCATAGAGGACTTTCAGCTAAATTGTGCCATTTATATTTTTACTATGAAATGGGGCACAGAGGCTAAACTTTTTTTTTAACAAATGTGGGACAGAACCACTCTGCTTCCCCCTACAACAGTGGTTCTCAAACTCAAGGGCCTCCAGATGTTTTTTAGCTTACGCTCCCAGAATCCCTGACTATGATGGGGGGTGGGGTGCAAGCCAGCTTGGGTTTCCAGGAACTGCAAAGCCCAAAGCACCTGAAAGATTGAATTCTGGGAACCACTGCTCTAGAATAAATCATACAGCCTCACCCACATCCCTGCCTCTGGGTTGGTTTTGCCTGTCATCTCCTGAACTAGGGAGCAAAGAACACACAGCACCAGAAAGAGAGGTAGGAGTATAGACTTCATATCAGAACCAAGTCACAGTCTCTTACATGTCTTGCCCAGGAATGCTACAGGTTGAGCGTCCCTAATCCAGAAATCTGAAAACCTCCGAAAGTCAAAACTTTTTGCTGCCAACTGCCTACATCTGTCTTCAAAGCGGCAGCTGCTGCACTCCTGTTCATTCATCTCTCAGATCCTCACTCTCTCTCCAGTCTCACATTTCCTACACAATACAAGAAGCAAATGAATGAGACCTTTGGTCCTCCAGGTATTTTGGTCCTCCAGGTATTTTGGACTTCAGCTACCAGAATTCCTGACTGTTAACCAAGTAGCTAGAGTTTCTGGAAGTTGAAGTCCCAAACACCTGGAGGACCAAAGGTTGGACACCACTGTTCTAAAGAGATGTGAGGATCTGTGAAATAGCAAGGATCCAAGTGTAATGCTCAGTGGTAATTCATGCCTTCTGCCATTTCACAGATCCTCATATCTCTCTCCAGCCTCACTTCTCATTCATTCACTTCCTTGTGTTGAGTATGAGTGTGTGAGGCTGGAGAGAGACTGAGGATCTGAGAGACTGAGGATCTGAGGCTCCTATACTGGTATTCAAAAAAGAAACTAGAGTACTGTACAGTTCTTGCTCATTTGTTTGTGGACTCACTGGAGATCTCCTGTACAGTATTGCATTCTATGTATGTAGAAATACAGATATTCCCAAATCAAAAAAATAATCTGAAATCTGAAATGCTTCTGGGCCCAAGCA
Source organism: Ctenosaura bakeri (assembly GCA_948474755.1). Classification (NCBI taxonomy): domain Eukaryota; kingdom Metazoa; phylum Chordata; class Lepidosauria; order Squamata; family Iguanidae; genus Ctenosaura; species Ctenosaura bakeri. Next base: position 366,997 of record CAOLHI010001502.1, read on the forward strand.
TTGTGGATAAGGGAGACTCAACCTGTGCAAATATCCCCTATTTCTGCCATTTGTAATACCATTATCACTGGTGACCACTCAGGGGTGGCTAGCCATTCAAATTGCTGCAGTTACAGAAAGAGAAAGAGAGATCAAGTACACAAAAACATGCATGAACATTTTTAGGACACTTGCTGGGAATTCAAGATATAATTGTTTAACAAGTAACTCATCCGACATGTTAAGTCAGTATCTCACAAGCAGCCTGCAGGGCATTTCAAGTGCTCGGCACACCAGAGGCGTTTGCAAAAACGTTGCACATGCACGTACGCACACGCACAACAAAAAAAGATGTCCTGAAAATCAAAAGTGATAGGAAAATTTGCTTTAACACGGGCTTTATTTTGAAGAGAATAAAGGAGTGAGAGAGGAGGAGATGGTGAAGGAAGGAGCGGGCAGGCATTGATGTAAGGCAAGGAGGTGTTGTGGTCGACTAAACCATGCCACTTTGCATGTGTATTTGAAAGGTATAGGGCTGGTAGATAATGGAGGGCTGTCCATGAGAGATATAATAATTGTTGAAGTTCCTGTCACTGATGTACGGAGCGGGCTGGTAGTAGCATGTTACGTTGGCCGCATTGGGGAGAATATTCTGCTCTCCAAGCACTTTGAGAGCCAAGATGGTTATCATGTTTAGTGTCTGCCTTCTCTCGTGCCCCATGAGGCAAACCGTGCTTTCGTTCACAACGGCACGCAGAGTCATCAGGTAGTCATACTTGCTCTTCTCCTCCCCGATGAAGTGGTTGCGTAAATACGACTCAATCTTCCGCTGCTGCTCGGCCACATCGGGGAAATCGATAAAAAAGCGTGAACACATGTAACGTTCCAAGGATTTAATTTCAGCCTCGTCGGCTGGTTTAAAATCCCGAACTAGGAGATTGCTGTATTTCAGAAGGCCTCCGCCGCGGATCTCTTCAGGGTTCCTTGTGGCAATCAGTTTGTACTTCAAGTGGTCCATGGCCTCATTGAAGTCTCCATACATGCTCTCAGCAATGACAGACAGATGAGAGTCTTTTGACAATTTGCTGTCTCCATCACTGTAAACATCCAGCACGGAGTCCAGGATGATCTGGAAAGAATCAACACTAAACTCGAACTGCCGTCGGAGAGAATTGACAAATTTCAGCTCCACGTTCTTACCACTGTTGTTTGACAAGGAGATGAGGCTCCAGCGATCATGATCAGTGGATACTTTGACCATCTTCTGAACGTAGGCGTCCTTCATGGTCTGTGCTGTGATTTTCTCCTTGTTGACACATTTTGGTAAGAAGTCCAAGAGGCAATTCAGAACAGACTCCTTCACCACCTGAAACTCTTGCTCACTGGGAAGCTCAACCCCAAAAATGATGTCCAGGTCCTTGTAGCTGGTCCCGTTTTGCTTGACAAGGATGTGACTCGCTGTGGAGCCATTCAGGCGTATGTCTCGGATAACAATCTGCTTCTTGATCAGCTGCTCTTTGACCACCCGAATGATGTCCTTTGGCTTGACCTCCAGGGTTGGGAAATTCCCTCTTCCGTGAATGGGGATCACCTCTGTGAGCACTTGATCCAGGATTTGAATCTGTTCCCAGGTGAGACAACTGAATCTGTGATCTAAACCCTCAGTCATCATGAAATCAGGTGGTAAACTATGAAGGAAACACAAAGAAAAGAAGAAGTCAGGAATATCTCAGAAGAACTTAGATTAAAAAGACTCAGGATGCCATTGATGTGCTCTGTCTGGAAAGGGAGAAGAATTTCCACTCTTGTAGAGTATAGAACCATAGAACAGGAAGGGACCACACTGATCATCCTATCCAACTCCCTACTATGCAGGAATACACAATTAAGGAGCTTATCACTAGGAAGGGAGTTCCAGAGCCTGGGGGCAGCCACTGAGAAGGCCCTCTCCTGTGTTCCCACCAGGTGTACCTCTGAAGGTGATGGTATGCAAAGAAGGGCCCCTCTAGCAGATCTCAAAACCTGGACTGGTTCATGAGGGAGAACATGGTCTTTCAAATAACCTGGATCTGAGCCATGTAGGGCTTTAAAGGTCATCCCCAGCACTTGGAACTGTGCCCAGAAATGGACCAACAGACAATGAAGCTGTTGCAACAAGAGAGTTGTGTGATCCCTGAAGCCAGCCCCAGTTAACAATCTGGCTGTGGTTCTTTGGACTAGTTGGAGTTTCCAAACACTCTTCAAAGGCAGCTCCATGCAGAGTGTGTTACAGTAATTCAACCAGGATGGAACCAAGGCATGTGTCACCATGGCCAGATCTGACATCTCGAGGAAGAGGTGTAGCTGACGCACACACCTTAACTGTGCAAATGCACACCTGGCTACTGCGGAAACCTGAGCTCCCAGGCTCAGAGTTGAATCCAGGAGCACCCCCAAGATGCAAACCTGCATATTCAAGGAGAGTGTAACTCCATCTAACACAGGCTGATCTGCCTTTTGCTAACACATGCTAATTTATTACATTTCCCACCTTTACGAAGGCTGAAGTCAGGGGGGAAAAGATCCAAAACATTAGGTTTGGAGTGCTAATGACAGAACATTTGGAAGGCATTGTTTGCACAAAGGTTTATTACAGGGTATTGTAAAATTAAATGTTCCAGTGTTGCGATTTTAGATACGTACATTATAAATGTAATTAAGTGAAATTGTGCTACTCTGCAATTAGACATAATTACACTAATTAAGTACATCACTAAACATGGCATGCAAGCATATTTTTAAAAAAAACATATAATTCTGTTACAAATATATTTGGTAATTTAGGTGGAGGGAATTGTATTGATTATTATTGATTTGTACTCCTTATTCTGTTATTCATCAAATCTTTTGTGCTATATCGTTTCAGTATAGAACTGGATGTCTCTCTCACAGTCTGGTGACAGTCTTCCAGTGTGATACAGCAGCTTAAAAGGCCAATGTGATTCTGGGCTACATCAATAGGAGAATAGTGCCTAGGTCAAGGGCAGTGAGAGTACCATGCTATCCAGCTTTGCTCAGACCCCTCACGGAATACTGTGACCTAGTTCTGGGCATCACAGAACATGTCCAGAGGAGGGCGACCAAAATCGTAGAAGGTCTGGAAACCATTAAGCCCTGTGAGGAGCGACTTAGAAAGCTGGGTATGTTTAGGTTGGAGAAGAAAAGGTTAAGAGGTGCCATGATAGCTATGTTTAAATATTTGAAGGGACATCATTTGGAGAGTGGAGCAAGTTTGTTTTCTGCTGCTCCAGAGATCAGGACACAGAGCAATGGTTTCAAACTTCAGGAAAAGAGATTCCATGTAAATATTAGGAAGAACTTCCTGATGGTAAGAACAGTTTGACAGTGGAATTTGCTGCCTGTGCGTGTGGTGGAGTCTCCTTCTTTGTGGATTTTTAAAAAGAGGTTGGATGGCTGTTTGTTGGGAATGCATTGATGGTGTATTCCTGAAATGGCAGAGGGTTGGACTCAAAGGCCCTTGTGGTCTATGATTCTTTCTTGGTACACTTTGCCTACGGAAGGATTCAGCTTGTCTTGGAAGGGGTTACACTCCCATGGAATCGCACATTCACAGTTTGAGCACCCTCGATTCATCCCTGAGACTGGATGTGAAACGTAGGTAGGAAAATTGCATGGAGGGGGGGAATGTGCACAAAAAACGCATATAACTTTTGAGTGAGGTTTTTGGATGGATTTTGCTGTGTTCTCCAACTGGAGAGAAGGCAGACTGAAACAAATGTCCAGGGAAATTGAAATCTGTAGATTTCACCCATCTGTAGCCAGAGAAGAAGTGTGTGTGGGGGGGGAAGCAACTACTTCCTGTTCTTTTCCGTGCCTTTCTATTCCAGGGGCATTTCCACACTACATATACCATGATTATTCCACTTTCAACATCCTATGGTATCCTGGGGTTTGCAGTTAGCATCCTATGGTATCCTGGGGCTTGCAGTCCTGAGGTTTGCAGTTTAGGTGGCCCCTCCCTAAACTGCAAACTCCAGGATACCATAGGATGTTGAAAGTGGAATAATCACGCTATAAGACTGTAGTGCCGAAATGCCCTAGGTTATTCTCTCTCATGTGCTTTAAACTAGATCCGTGGTTCTCAACGTGGGGTCTAGGGACCCCTTGGGTCTGCAGAACCCTCACAAGGGATCTATGAAGCTCTGACGCTGGACATCAACCACACCAGCAGCAGCGAGAGGGATGCGGCAGAAAGGAGGGGGTTGCGGATTATGAAACTGCTCCCTGGTTTGGAGACCAGGAACTGAACCCCCCTCGGCCATGGAAACCCACCGGGTGACCTCAGGCAATTCAGATTTTCTCGGCCTTGGAGAGAGGCAAAGACAACAAATCTTGCCAAGAAAACCCTCATGATAGATTTGCTTTAGGGTTGCCCTAAGTCAGTTTTCAAAGGGGAGAGACATGACAGCTAGAACAAACCTCCCCCTGTCCTTTTGTTGTTGTGTGCCTTCAAGTCACTTCTGACTTCGGGCAACCCTAAAGTGAACCTATGAGAGGGGTTTTTTTTTTTTGGCAAGATCTGTTCAAAGGGAAGTTGCCTTTGCCTTCCCCTGAGGCTGAAAGAGTGATACTTCTCCAAGGTTGCCCAATGTCTGAGAGGCGATTTGAATCCCAGTCTCCTGAAACCTCTGATAAATAAATAAATATTTGAATATTTAAATAAATATTTGAATTTTTAAATCTTGACTTAAGCCTGGGGTGGGGGTCACAGCAAACAAATATATTGGCAGGATTTAAAAAAAGGTTAAGAACTGTTGAACTAGATCTTTTTCACACTTTCATCCCTGACTCTTTTTTTTTAGTATAATCATTCACATAATTCAAGTTCATTTCAAAGAAAATTTCAGGAGGGTGTTAGTCTGTTTCAGTATAAAATGAGAATGAAAAAGGAATCTTGCAGAACCTTAAAGCCAACTAATTTATCTCAGCAAAACTCTTTGGGGGCTACCGCCCTCTTTTTCAGATCCATCTGAAGGAACAGAGTTGAGTCCACAAAGCCTTCTGTTAAAATAAATTGGCTAGTCTTGAAGGTGCTGCAAGACCACTTTTCCCCTTTCCCTTTCCATTCAAGTTTTGTTTCTGAAATTAGGTTATGCCTTAGATTGGTTCCCGTCTGGCAGAAAACAGAGATCAGGACGAGCATAGGTGACATGTAGAGAAACCCCTGCGAAAGGATGCTGCTGCCATGGAAACCAGATATAATGGATCCAGGCATGAGGCATTAGACAGATGGAGATGCAATCACTGGGCTGCCTCGTGAGTCAGATGATACAGGAGCACCTGACTGAATGACTACGGCAAGCATTGATTTTTTTTTTTTTTGAGCTTGCTAAAATTAAAGTGTGTTTTTTTTTCCAGCACTGGCATGTTGTCTTGTTGATGACAGACATTTAAAATTCTAACTGTTACCAGCAAAGTTGAATTTAGAGAGCTCTAGATAGGCTGGGGTGAATTCCAAACACCCACTGCAATGCAAAAAGAGAAATATCTGGATTGCAATTGGATTATGTGAACCTATATCCTGCTTATATTTCAAAGAGCTCACATACATGGTCATCCTCTCCATTGGTATCTTTGGTCTGGAAGGGAGATTGGGACAAGAGATGATAACCAGCCTGAGGCTTAACCTGTGCTCCATGGCTGTGTTTGGAAGTGAATCTGGGTTTGCAAGTTCTAGTTCAACACTTTAACCCAGAGCTTTCCAAGCTTTTCGTGTTGGTGACATGCTTTTTAGACATGCATCATTTCGTGACACAATAATTCAGTAAGTAATTCAGTAGGTGGAGGCAGCCCCTCCACCCGTTATGTTCACGCAACACATCTACGCAGTGCAGCTGACACACTAATATGTCGTGACACGCCATTTCCACACTACACTCTTATAGTGCGATTATTCCACTTTCAACATCCTCTGGAATCCTGGGGTTTGCAGTTTTGGGAGGGGCCAGTTGGCCCTTCCCAAAACTGGAAACCCCAGGATTCCAGAGGATGTTGAAAGTGGAATAATCACGCTATAAGAGTGTAGTGCGGAAATTAGTTTGGAAAGCTGTTTTAACCACTGCACCACACTAACTGTTCCCAGGTAGGAAGAGCCCTTTAGTGGAATGGGATTAACTTCTGAGTAAGCATGTTTTGTATTGCATCATATTGTCCAACATTTTACACATGAAAACCAGAACATGTGTTGCTGAGCAAGAGTGTGATCAAGGTGGCAAAAATGATCAATGAGAAACAAGACATAAGCCATTTCTGCACGAGGTTGTTATAGCGCTATGATTCCACTTTCAACATCCTATGGAATCCTGGGGTTTGCAGTTTCGGGAGGGGCCGGCTGGCCCCTCCCGAAACTGCAAACCCCAGGATTCCACAGGATGTTGAAAGTGGAATCATAGTGCTATAACAGCCTCGTGCATAAATGGGCATAAGCTCAGAGAGCCTGCAACAATTTGCTGTTGCCTAAATCTACTGGAAAGAGCAAGATTCCACCCCATCCATTCCTCGTTCTCCTGCCGAGTCAACTGAGTGCAAGCTACTTTTGAACTTTGGACTACATTTGCAACAATTAAAGAAAGCTTATTATAAAGCTAATTATAAGCTGCTGTTCTATTTTAATACAGATTATTTCTATTTTCAAATTTGGTGTGCTTAAACCTTTTTTACTTACGTGTAGGATGTATACAATTATTTTTACCACCCTATGGTTTTTTGACTGTAATAAAGGCTTGACTTAGGGCCTTTCCGCACTACACTGTTAGAATGATACTATTCCACTTTCAACCTCCTATGAAATCCTGGGGTTTGCAATTTAGGCGAGGTATTGAGACTTCTCAGCCAGAGAGCTCTTTGGCCTCAGCAAACTACAAACCCTAGAATTCCATAGGTGGTTGAAAGTGGAATAATAGCACTATAACAGTGTAGTGTGGAAAGGCCCCGACTGACTGAGGACAAAAGAGGAAAGTGGGGGGAGGAGAGGGGAACTGGGACATTTCAAAAGCAGCTGAAGGAGTGAGATGGGAAAGGATTAACTTGAATTGCCCTTGCCAAGTTGTGACAGTTGGAAGGTATGCTACATTATCCAAAAGTTGCTTTTATGGATTAAATGTTTATGAACTGATTTCCGAATACTTCACTTAGACAGCCCTGGGGATGTTTCAGCAAACTTTGTAAAATCAACAACGGAAACAACATGAATTTATATTTAAGAAAACTCATTTTTTGCAGGGTGGGAAGGTGCTTTGAGGTAAACAAAATATTCTCTTATGCAAGAACTGGAGCTTTCTAGGAGGTTCCTTAAGAAATTACAATGTGCCCAAATGTCAATGTGATTGTAAAGAAACATTTGGGCAAACTGTCACTAATGCACAACATTTTGGAAAGCTTCAGCCACTCCATCAAGAAATGCTAATAAAAACAGATATTATGAAAGTAATGACAAAGTAGCAAACCAGTACACCAAATGATAAAGAAATTTTGGGAAACAGACATAAATGTTGAAATTGTTGACATATTGGGACAAGGTTGTAATTTTAAAAAAATGATGAGAAAAGGGTTGAATGAGTTTACTGAAATTACTCTTGAATAGCTCAACTGAAGGATGCTGAATAATAACCGTGGCACAAATGTTCAGATAACGTGGATTTGTTTTGCCCAGCTCATATCTCCAGAATTTGCTCCTCCTCATTCCCCATGAAAATGGGAACAGAATTTAAAATATGTTGGGTTTTTTTAAAATATGGGTACTTATAAAACCAGTAAAAAAAGGGCATCTGCTCAGCTAAAGAAGATGTCTTTTTCTAAGGACACTGCTGCAAGAGAATTTTAAAAGAAAGCTTGCCAATTCTCTTCCTGATATTTAGCTTTAATCACATGCAAATCTATGCAATTATAATTGCTCACTTGGCTAAAAGTCACACTGCTAAGGAACTTAGATTTCTCTAATGGAGTGAGAGTCCAGTTATTATCATCATTATTATTAGCTCAGTCATACCAAAAGAAACTAAGAGGGGAAGGGGAAGGAAGCTTCAGGACTGAGTAGAAACAAAAAATAAAGCTATGTGGCAAATGGCCATGCATCGCAGAGGGGACAAGGTTGTGTCCCATGGGCTTCATGTGGCCCCATATTTTGATGGGGTGCTTCTTCTCCCCCAAAGTATATATGGCAGTTGCATAGGGATAGGGGGGTGATGGAGGCAGTTCGCCCTGGGCAGCAATATATCTGGGGTGTCCCAGCCTGTAGCCACGCCCCTGCATACCCTGGCCACCCCCCCCCACACACTGTGGCAACACCCCCATGTGCAGTGGCCCCACCTCCTCACCGTAGCCCCCTCCCCTCTACACACTACAAGCTCCACCAATGCAATATGGAGCTTCACACTCCAAGAAGCTTCCAGGAAAAGCAATTTACTTTCAAGGTATAGGTGTGTGACTACTACTTACCTTTCTTTTTGTAGCTGGCATCCCGTTCTGTAGTTACGAGATCATAAGGTGGACATATGCTCTCAGAACTGCTAGGAATTTATGCTTATAGCCATTAAAGACTAAACATGACCTCCCAAATCTACTTTTTAGCGTTCCCAATGGGCTTCCAAGGCACTGCAGATGAGAGGGGACTGGGGGACGAGGTCCACAGTGCTCTTCTGATCGCGGGACCCCCTGGGATATGCGGTTGCATCAGGACCCCAAGGGGGTCTCTCTATCTCCCTGTCCTTGGCATGACCCATGACCGGAATAGGGCTGAATATGTTATTTCCCAGCATCCGCCCTGTACCACCTCAGAAATCCTTCAGTTGGGTCACTGCCAGGCTGAAAAGGTTGTGTTGGGGGGTGGGCATTGTCTAACATAACTGTTTTCTTTATCATATGGCCAAAATCAGACCTTTTCTTTTGGTTTCCTGTGCTAAGATTTTAGTTCAAGCTCTGGACATTTCCCACCTTGATTACCGTAATCTTCTAACTGATCTTCCACTATCCTTTCTTAGTCTGCTGGTTTCCATTCAACATTCTGCTGTTAAGATTATTCTTTTGGTCCATTGTTTTGACTCTATTGCCCCACCTCTCACAACACTTCATCAGTTGCCTGCTCTTATTTGGAGACAGTAAAAGCTTCTTGTTTTAGCTTTGAACGCCTTATCTGACCTAGCTTGCCCCACCATCTCTCATTTGTTTTTACCCGTCTGCTCAGGATCTGCATTCTAAGAACTCTAGGCTTCTCATTCAACCAAGGATTTCTTCTGGCATGGCTTGGCTTCATCCTTTCTCACTCACTGTTCCATCCTTCTGCAGTTGCCTCCCTAAACACCTGTGGGCTGCTCCTTCCCTCATTGTTTTTAAATCCCAATTGAAAACACTTTTTCCCTGTAGAGGAAGGAGAGGGCTTGTTTTCTGCTGCTCCAGAGACCAGGACAAGGAGCAATGGATTCAAGCTGCAGGAAAGGAGATTCCACCTGAACCTCAGGAAGAACTTCCTGACGGTCAGAGCTGTCTGGCATTGGAATCTGCCACCTCCATGGAGTGTGGTGGAGTCTCCTTCTTTGGAGGTTTTTAAGCAGAGGCTGGATGGCCATCTGTTGGGAATGCTTTGATATGTGTTTTCATATAGTAGGGCGTTGGACTTGGTGGCCCCTGGGGTCTCTTCCAACTCTAGGATTCTATTATTCGCTGATTCGCTGATTCCCAAAGTTTTTGGAGTCTTAGTTTAATATTATTTTATTATCTTCCATGTTTTGATGATATGCGTTTGCCACTCAGTTTTATTTTTATTGCATAGCTTTTTGCATTTTATCTGGATAATCTGTTTTATCATTGTTTTTATGTGTTGTTTTATATTCGCATTACTCCATCCTCCTCCTGTATGTGTATGCCTTTATATTTCAGACTGTATGCCTTTGGCAGATCTGGTTGGTTTTTGTGGTTATTTTTACATGCAAAGCACCATGTTCATTGATGGTACCATATTAATTAATTAATTACTACTCTGATGATGGAGCTCCATCACTGTAATATATGTGGCATTCTTATGCAAAACCCAGCATTTTCTGCATAGACGGCAGCATTTTCTGTGCAGAAAATAGCAATCTCTGCACAGAAATATTATTTCCTTTGCAGAAAATGCTGCTTTCCATCCCCCAAAAGTACACATTTATTAAAAAGTATATTTTTTTTGCAGAATAGGTCTCCTAAGATTCTTATCAGTTTTGGATGCTCCTTATCGCAGTTTTCTGATACTTGACAAACATGGTTTTTTGAACTTTTGAGGGGGGAGGGGAATATACTCTCATATTCTTTCCATTCCTACCGTATGACAACCTTTGTCCCTGACCTGTGCCACATTGCATGAGCAAAGACAGGAGAAATGGAAGCAGCTTGGCCTGAAAGCTTGCTCAGTCCTTTTTAATTGTGGGCTTTCAAGTTGTGCTCCATTAAGCTAATCAGCATCCATAGTGAACCTGTTTACTCTCTTATCTCAAGGTCGTGCATGGCTTTTTGCCACAAGCTTTCCATGCCATTATCATTCTTTTCCTCTGACAACACATGGTAACCCAAAGCCAAACACCGCTCACCTGCTTGAGAGGGGAAAAGGGAGTCTGCTGCTTTGAGTAAACTCTCCCAGGAAAAATAGAATTATAGAATTGCAAGGGGCCCACTGAGTTCCGTCCTCCATTCAATGCAGGTCCTTCAACTAGAGCATCCCCAAGCAGGTAGCTGTCCATCTCCTTTTCTGAAGACATCCAGAGAAAGAGACCTCTAGGCCGTTGGTTCCATTGCTGAATCACTCTTATCAAGAAGTTCCTTCCAATGTTCAATCAAAATCTATCTTCCTATAACTCAAAACCAATAGACCTGGTCCTACTCTGCAACCTCCTCTATGTGACAGCCCTTTAGATACTTAAAGAGTGCAGTCATGTCGCCCCTTAGCTGTCTCTTCACCAGGTTCAACATGTCCAGCTCCTTCAACCTTTCCTCATCATTTTGCTTTCCACAGCCTATATCATCCTTGTTGCCCTTCTCTGAACACATTCCAATATAAATTTATAATTTTTTTGCCAGCTGCCCCCCCACACACACTAGCCAATGTGCTAGCCCAAACGGATGCCACATCCAGAAAACCTAAGACCTAGTTCATAGCCCATCTGTGGCTACCACAACACAAAAGTTTAAGAAGGGTAAAGCTTTCTTGGCTGGGAAACAGTCTCCCTAAAGCGTTCAGCGAAAGATAACATTAAACATTGTTGGCATCAGATGAAAGGGGTTTATGTGGGTCAACATTTATGACAGACACAAGTCGAAGGTGATCCATGCGTCTCCTGAAGCTCTGGGAGTTCTCTGTTTAGGTCCATGTGAGAGCCAGCATGACTTGGGCTATTTCCGCACGAGTCTGTTATAGCGCGATGATTCCACTTTCAACCTTCTATGGAATCCTGGGGTTTGCAGTTTAGGGAGAGGCCTTTGCAAACGCCAGGATTCCATAGGAGGTTGAAAGTGGAGTAATAGCCTCTCTTCTCTGTATCTTTTTATTTTTTATTTTTTTTTTTGCTTTACTACAAATTTTGTTTCACTTAAATGTATATTGCATACAATGCAGACTCACATGAACACCAGAAATAAAACATTTATGTACACACACACAAAAAAAAGAAAACAAAACAAAAGTGGAATAATAGCGCTATAACAGTCTAGTGTGGAAATGGCCATTTTTATCCAACCTAAGACTGGGCTAGCCAGAAAGGAAATCCCTTCCGCTCTGTTTTCTGCCTCTTGCTGCAGGACCTCATGGCACACTTTCTCAGGAAGATTCATACTTACGATGGAAGGATTCTTGCCAAGCAGACGCTCCTGCAGAGTCAATGTGATGATGATTCACTGGACGCTTTCGCAAAACTCTGAATGGTCATCTTGGCACTGATGAAAGCATGAACCTCACAAGAAAATGCTGCAAGGTAAAAACAAATGGCAATGTGGCTTTTGGAGACATGGGCAGTCACTTTGTCATACAGTTTAAATCATGCATTCTTTTTTTTTTTCCTTTTCCTTTTATTGTTAAAAACACAAAATATCAATACATAACATTCATTCATGACTCATTACTTTCTGCGTACATCGACTTCCTCCTATCTGGTCTTGGTATAAAAACAATCTGTGAATTTCATACTTATTTTTCCTTCCACTAACCTTATCCCATATATGTTGAAGAGTTTCTTATCTTACACACAAATTCCATTATGATATTATTTATATTTATGGATATAGTTTTGTAACATTATAGTACTTTTTTTTCTATCTCATATTTATCTTCATTTCTTTAAATTTGCATCACCAATTCACCCCATTCTTTCTTCAAGCAAAATATTATCCCAGTCTTTCTCAAAAATCGCACATTCTTTTAAGACGTAAGCAGTACAATAAAGACCAGTGGCTGCAATACATAAATTGCAACTCTACTTCAAAATGCTATATTCAGTGGTCTATGATGTGAATGTCAAAAATGCTGTTGCTGTTATGTGCTTTGAAATTGTTGTCAACCTATGGCAATCCTATCACACGATGGTCTTGGCAATATTCGTTCAGAGAGCTATGCTGACTAGGACTGCTAGGAATTGCAGTCCAACATCTAGTAACCCATACTTTGCCTGCTGTTGTTGTCTGCCTACAAGTCGTTTCCGACACATAGGCCATTTCCGCACTAGCCTGTTATAGCACTATGATTCCACTTTCAACATCCTCTGGAATCCTGCTGGGCCCTCCTGAAACTGCAAACCCCAGAATTCCAGAGGATGTTGAAAGTGGAATCACAGCGCTATAACAGGCTAGTGCGGAAATGGCCATAGTGACACTATCATGGGGTTTTCTGGTGCTGAGAGTGTGTGACTTGCCCAAGGTCACCTAGTGGGTTTCCATGGCTGTTTCCAACACTGATCTCTGCAGTCACAATGTTATGTTCAAGCCACTACACCATGCCAATTTGTAATGCTAAGAGGCATCTTAAATTTGGCATAGCTTCATCAGCATGGAATATAATAATATTGATGCCTATTGTTCAGTTCCTTCAGTTTGAATTCTTGATCCTGTCTTAGGGTTTTCTTAGCAAGACATATTCAGAAGAGGTTTGCCATTGCTTTCTCTATACCTGAGAGAGCGTGACTGGCCTAGTGGGTCATCTAGTGAGTTTCTATGGCTGAGCAGAGATTTGAATTGTAGACTCCCAGAGTCCTAGTCCAATGCTCAAACCGTTACACTATTGCACGACACTGGCTATACAGACTCCTAGAGTCTTAGACCATTTCCACACTACACTGTTATAGTGCTATTATTCCACTTTCAACATCCTGTGGAATTCTAGGGTTTGTAGTTTACTGAGGCCCAAGAGCTCTCTGAGTAAGAATTCTCAGTGCTCCTTCCTAAACTGCAAACCCCAGGATTCCATAGGATGTTACAAGTGGAATAACTGCACTATAGCAGTGTAGTGCGGAAATGACTTTCGTCCATCACTCAATGCATCACATCACCCTGGCTCTCTAGTACTACTCTGTATTGGGTGTGGTTGTTATGTGTGTGAGGTTAAAAGTTGGAGGTATTCAGAATCTCTCAGCCTCAAAGGAAGGCAACTACAACACCCTCTAACAAATATTGTCCAAAAAAACCCCGTGGTAAGTTTGCCTTAGGGTTGGCACAAGTCAGAAATGACTTGAAGGCACACTGCAACAGCATTGCAAGAAAGTATATTGTTTTAATCCTTCTGTAAAACTTGATATGCAGCTTTAAAAGAATTTAGAGGCCTCTTATTGAATCTAAGGATCTAAAATGAAATTTAAGTTGCATGGGCTTAAATCTAGCACTGTTTCTGAGCATGTGCAAAGTGCCTTTGGGATACCACTGTGCAACTGGAACCTGTGGCCAAAAACGACAATGCCAGACTACTTGTGCCTCCATCACCAGCAGGAGAACTGGGCCTGTCTACAATCTACTTTGCTTGGGAATTAGATTTAATCTTAAATTCATAGAGCTTAGTTCTTATAATGAAATCAGCAAGACTTGACTCATTATTGGCATTCCCTACTGATTTCAAATAGGGGAGATAAAAACATTGAACTTAGTCTGGGTCCAAACCTATGTGTTTAGGATTGGCTATAAATCATAAATTAATGGCTGAATATTTAAGTATACAGAGATCTCTGCTGCAAAGAGTTTCCATTCTTAAAGGGTGAGACGAAAGCATATGGGTTTAAAGAAATTACCCCAGAACCAAACTACAAAACAACCCACAGCCAAATAGATTTTCTCTGATAAATTGGCTTCGTCAATACCATCCAGTATAGTCATCATTAATATACATACACATTGGTGTTCGAGTGACAGAAACTGTATTAATTTATCATACACAGTTCCTGTCTTAATTAGATGAGTAAAGCATTTGCATTCCTAATTAAGTTTATTTAGAACACAATGACACACCTACAGACTTTGAATTAAATAGGTCTTTTAACAGTCCCTTCCATCGCTGTTTGACGGCAAAATCCTGTTGCCCAAGGACAGGAATGTGTTGATCTTAATAGTGTGGCAGAAGCACTGACTAGTTAAAGAAAGTTGTGTCGTTCTGGCCATTTCCGCAGTGGACTGTTATAGTGCTATTATTCCATTTTCAAAATCCTATGGACTCCTGGGGTCTGCAGTTTAGGGAGGGAAGTGGAATAATAGCACCATAACAGTCCAGTGTGGAAATGGTCTCTTCCATACAACTTCCATTATGAAGTTACTGGAACTGTACATTCATTTCTTTTCTTTCCCCCAGATTACAAAAGACCTTTGAGAAGGCAGTAGGTCAAAGTGGCAAAAACAGATGCTCTGTTTGGAGAGAGTTCAGGGTTCAAATCCCTGCCATCTCCAAGAAGGGCTAGGCTTAGATTCAGGGTTAGTAATTCTGTACTCCTTCAGATGTTGTTGGACTATAACTCCCACTAGATTCAGTGACATGCAACTCAGGCAACTATCTGAGACACTGAGTTTGGGGTTATGATCTACTCTGACACTGGGGCAACACTGATTTCCAACTGATGTCCAACTATGTTTTCTTTAAAAAAAAATGCACCACACTGATGCCCATCGAACCAACAGTGTGCATGTGAATGATTGTGAGTAACAGTGATGTGATCCATGACTGAAGGTTTATTGTGTAATGTGACACAAATAAATACCAGTTGTGCACAGATGTCTCCCTGAGTGGCCCTCCAATTGAAATATGGAAAAGGCAGTACCAGATTTATGCACAAGCTAAGTAAAATAGAGTTTAGGGCCTCAGTTACGTGCCCTCCAATTGTCTTAAGGGATGGTCCCAATTAAACTCCACCATCCCCTTTTCCAGCTACTTTTAGAATGTCCTAGTTTCTCCTTCTTCCTCCCGCTTTTCACTCAGCTTACTTCAGTTGCTGCAAACTGAATTCAAACTGTAAAAGTAGTTTGTACTCAATTATGCGAGAAAGGAGAGATGAACAGGGAGGAATCCTCTCCTTCCCAGAAGGCTCAGCCAAAAGCAAATTGCTGTAACCACTCCTAGCTTATCTGTTCTTCTTTATTAATAAATTTTGCCCTTTTGACTACACTCTGATATTGTCTGGCACGCACGTCCTGGTTTTCATCTGTGAAATGCTGGATGGTACACAGATAATGAGGAGCCTTTGAATATTTTTGACAACAACAGCAACAAGAACGAAAACAACAATGCTATAGGATCTCTTAAACTCAACACAGGGCTTTGGCATGTCTTAATACACAGCCTAGTAACCCAGGGAATGGTTGAACTTTTTTTTCTAGTACATGCCATTGTCACTTGGCCATCCATAAACCCATTCTGTTTGTTAATCAGAGCATTTCAAGATAAGAATTGCTGCCAAGAACACACAGTTAAAAACAGATTTTCATGTCTTTTTATCACAAGAACTATGTCAGAACTTTGAGAACCAGAAAGCCAGTGGACATCTAGGTTCCGGTGTGCTTTACCTAGGTCAGGAGATGCAGATCATAACCAAAACTGTGAGTTTCAGATTCTTCAAGCATCCTTCCTATGCAGCCACTGCCTTGACCAGCAAAGCTTTCATTCACCATTTATTATGATCACAAATTCCATCTGCTTTATTAAAATTAATTAAACATCCTATGGGAGATATTATCATAGTTGTTATAGCGATGCACAGGTCTAAGATAATTGATGAAGAAACAAGGAGCAGTTTTATAGAGGAGAATTTAAATGGAAATACGGACGAGGGAACTGATCCATGCAAAGGAAAAAAGATGGTAGATAATAAAATCTAGATGTGTCTCTGTCTGTGGGGGAATTAACCAAAAGAATGCTGTCAACCAATGTAGCTTGGTGTTTCAATACTTTGGGCAGCAACACTGCAATCTTGCACTTATGTGTTTGGAAGCAAATCCTATTGGATTCAGTGTGGTTTACTGTCTTGTCAGTGAGTAAAAGATTCCAGTGTGACAAATGTCTCTATTAGGAAACTGAAAAACTTATTCCAACTTTTACAGAGCCTTCACAACCTGTGCGGGAATGCAGTGTTTGATCATTGCATTCCTGGGATGGTACCATTTATTTGGGATTGTTGCTAATTGCCATCAAGTTGACTTTGACTTATGGCGACCCCATTAATGAGAGACCTCCAATTCACCCTATCCTCAACAGTCCTGTTCAGATCCTGCAGATTCAGGGGTGTGTCTTCTTTGATTGAGTCTATCCATCTGTAATGCAGTTGTCCTCTTTTCCTATTGCCTTCTATCTTACTAACCATTATTATTTTTTCCAGTGAGTCAGATCTTCTCACGGTATGTCCAAAGTACATCAGCCTCAGTTTAGTCATCTTGGCTTCTAGGGAGAGTTCAGGCTGGATTTGCTCTCAGACCCATTCATTTATCTTTTTAGCAGTCCAGGGTATCCACAGAACCCCTTTGAAAAGGCTTCAAACTGTTATGTTAGTTTGCTAAATAGTGTCAATGGGTTAGAGCCTAGGGCCTCGATATAACACATGTATGTGTCTACGCACACAACATACACACACACACACAACATACACTGTGCATGCTAAAGAGAGAAATAATGCAACCCTGAAACAGACCAATGAGAAAAGACCATGTTTGTTAGCCATGGAATGTCATTTATCCACTGGAAATGGAAAGGGGGATGGAAGGGGAGACAGAATCCCCTGTTTGAATTCCTTATTATTTATAGAGTTGTGGAGAAGATATGGCAGGCTGTCAAGAAACCAAACAAGAATATTCCTGCTAGGACGGAGTGAGCAATATGTGACCTTTTTTATATTATAGGATTGTCACACCCATCTGCCACAACCAGCAGAGCCAATGGTGAGGGACAAAGATATTTGCAACGCATCAACATCCGTAAAGCCAACAATTGCCCACCCTTGTGGAAGGACATGAGAATGCATACTTGCAAGTCCAAATTTTGAACAACCATCCTGTTTTCCATTAAATACTTGCACAACTGGATTTTCTTCTCCTCTTCCATGATTGCCTTGTGTGGCCGGAAAAACAGGGCTGGGATGGTTTCCTAGCCCTCTGCAGTTGGTTTTGGTGGGTGCTAGAAGAAAAGGCATCACTACCTTCCAGTTCTCCTGACAGAAGCAGTTCCATCAGTAGATCTGATAGAATATTATCCTCTTGGATACTGGTGGGTGCATCCACATACACAAACACACACACACACACACGCACATTCTTTGTTAGCCACCTGGAACATGTACTAGATCTTAACAGCCCTGGTGGTGCAGTGGTTAAATGCCGGTACTGCAGCCACAATGTTGTGGGTTCAATCCTGCAGGGCTCCAGTTTCCATCCTTCCATAGGTTGGTAAAATGAGTACCCAGCTTGTTGGGGGCAATTAGCTAAAACACATTGTAAACCACTTAGAGGGTGCTTTGCACTGATAAGCAGTAGAGAAAGGTAACTGCTATTGCTATTGCTTACCAGGTTGCCTGAGACTCAATAGCAAATGAGATTGAACAACCAGAGTTGAACCTGATTGTGATGTACTAAATATCTACAGAGTTCTGTGAGTATTGTGGACCAAAGAAAAGAGAAATGAATGACTCCTTGAGCCAATCAAGCTTGAACTCTCTCTAGTAGCCAAGGTGACTAAACTGAGGCTGTCATATCTTGGACACATTGTGAGAAAACATGACTCACTGGGAAAGCTAATAATGCTAGGAGAAGAGGAAGACCGCAGGGCAGATGGATTGTTTCAAGAAATGCTGGCAGGCCCTGAGCTTGTAAGACTTGTGCAGGGCTGTTGATGATCAGGTTGTTGAAGGTCTCCTTTTCACAGGGCTGCTGTTAAGTCGAAGCTGACTTGACAGCAATTAACAACAACAATAAGCTGCCTCTTTCTCATGCATAAAACCTCTTTTTTCCTTGACTTCGCAGTTAAATCATCAACACGTGGCAAATGATTGGAAATAACATTGATAGGAAAGCCTACAGCCATGTGGCAATCACATGCTGGCCATTTCCACACTACACTGTTACAGTGGTAAGATTCCACTTTCAACTTATGGTGGAATCCTGGGGTTTGCAGTTTAGGGAGGGGCATTTGGAATTCTCAGCCAGAGAACTCTTTGGCCTCAGGAAACTACAAACTCCAGAATTCCACCGGATGATGAAAGTGGAATTATAACACTATAACAGTGAAGTGCGGAAATGACCACTGTCAGTCTTTCTTTCTGCCTGTCCAGAAGACCAACCATTTATCAAACTTTGCAAAGTCCAGATGCTGCCATCACCAGTTAGAAGCAGAACAGAAAAAGAAAACTGCATTCAGATGAAGTTGTTCTGGCTAGCCACCAAAATATCCAGAAGAGGCACAATATCATTTAACATGAACACTGGCATTAGAATGGCAATATAGACACAATATTCTGAACGGCACATAAGGGACTACAGAACACAGCTCAGCTTTCAGCCTGGAAACAAACTGAACTAACAAAATTCTCCCTCAGCAATGCTAGGCTCAGTCTAGCTTGTAACTCATAACAATCAAAGGTCACTGAATGAGTATCAAGGCATCATTTTAGGTCACAAAGTTCTTAGCAATCTGTATTCCCATTCATCCTCCCAACAACCTTATAAGTCATCAGAATTACCCTTGTTGTACAACACTTTCAGACTGAAGTACTGCACAATAATTTGCAAATTATTCCTTTCTCATTTACTCATGCCTACACTCTCCCTCCCCTCCTTCTGCTGCCTGCTTTACATCGAGTATTATACCATAAACAGATGCTCTTTTTGAGGTTTATGGTAACACGCAAATTAAAGGATGTTTTTAATTGTTAAATTATGGACTTTGTGGTAAATCATCTGGAATTCCTCAGGGGTGTGTTTGTGTGCATAAGTGGCGTTACACAAACAAAGAAACAAAGAAGGAAATGCAAGAAATGTAGATTTTCTATACCTTAAATGATTCGTCAAAATGAAGACTGTAGTCAAGAAATCAGCAGAAGGCTATGACTTAGAAGGGCATCTGTGGAGAACTAGATAAAGAACCCCAAGATGTATCATTGAATGCCAAAGTCAGAATCATTCACAGTATAGTATTTCCAATTTCTATGTATGGTTCTGAAAGCAGGAGGGTGAAAAAGCTGACAGGAAGAGAATCAGCTCCTTTGAAAAGTGGTGCTGGAGAGGAGTTCTACAGATACCCAGGAGTGCTAAAAAAGATAAATAAAAGGGTCCATGAGCAAATCAAGCCTGAATTCTCCCCAGAAGCCAAGAGGACTAAACTGAAGCTGTTCTATGTTGGCCATATCACGAGAAGACCTGACTCACTAGAAAATTCTCGGCTGCATCAATAGGAGTATGGTGTCTAGATCGAGGGAGGTACTGGTACCACTCTACTCTGCTTTGGCTAGACCTCATCGGTTCTGGGCACCTCAATTCAAGAAGAACATGGTCAAGCTGGAGCAAGTCCAGACGAGGGTGACCAAAATGGTGAGGGGCCTAGAAACCATGCCCTTTGAGGATAGACATAGAGTGCTGGGTATGTTTAGTCTGCAGAAGAGAAGGTTAAGAGGGGACGTGATAGCCATGTTTAAATATTTGAAGGGATGCCATGTAGAGGAGGGAGAGGGCTTGTTTTCTGCTGCTCCAGAGGCCAGGACAAGGAGCAATGGATTCAAGCTGCAGGAAAGGAGACTCCACCTGAACCTCAGGAAGAACTTCCTGACAGTCAGGGTTGTCCGGCAGTGGAATCTGCTGCCTCGGAGTGTGGTGGAGTCTCCTTCCTTGGAGGTTTTTAAGCAGGGGCTTGATGGCCATCTGTCGGGAGTGCTTTGAGGGTGTTCCTGCATGGCAGGGGGTTGGACTGGATGGCCCCTGGGGTCTCTTCCAACTCTACATTTCTATGATTCTATGATTCTATGAAAAGACAATAATGGAAGGTAGAAGGCAGTGCAGAAGAGGAAGATTGTGTTAACAGATGGATAGACCCAATGAAGGAAGCCATGGCCATCACTGTGCAAGTCCTGAGCAGGGCTGTGGATGTTGGGGTCTCGTGAGGACTCTGATTCATAGGGCTGCCCTAAGTAAAAAAGTCTCTCTAATTCTAATGCTGAGTATGTGGCCATTTCCACACTACACTGTTATAGTGCTATTATTCCACTTTCAACATCCTATGGAATCCTGGGGTTTGCGTTGAGGGAGGGGCATTTAGAATTCCCGGCCAGAGAGCTCATTGGCCTCAGTAAACTACAAGCCCCAGAATTCCACAAGAGGTTGAAAATGGAATAATAGCACTATAACAATGTAGCGTGGAAATGGCCTGTGAGTGTCACTGCATATGTTTCTAAAAGAACATTACTAATGGAGAATGAGCTTACAGAGACATCTGGAATGGGAAGATCATGTGCACACCATGTGCTTTGCAAACTTTGTTCTCTCCATGTGAACCCAACCTTGGACATGTTTAGTTCAAAGTCCAACTGAATACAGTGAGTTGTATTTTCTGGCCAGTAGACAAGAATATACTGCACCCATACAGAACAATTCCCTGCATGTTTACTCCAAAAAGACTTGTGTGCATATGTGCCTTCAAGTCCTCTGTCAGTTTATGACGATCCCATGAATTTAGTAGTATTTTCTTAAGCAAGGAATATTCAGAGGTGCTTTTGCCAGTTCCTTCCTCTGAAATACAGCCCACAGCACCTGGTACTCCTTGGTGGTTCCCCATCTAAGTACTAACCAGACCCGGCCATGCTTAGCTTTCAAGATCAAATGGAATCTAGTGCCTTTGGGATATTTAGGCATATGTTCAATAAGACTTATTCCCAGGTAAATGTGCACAGGACTGCAACCATAAAGTGCCTTCACAAGTGATTTAGAAATCCTTTTATCTTGCCAGATGCAGAGACACTCTTCCCTTCCAAGTGTTCATGTTGCCTCTGGGCATGAGCAGAAGCTCTGCTAAAAAACAAACCAAAAAAACCCCCCTCTATGCTTCTTCCATTTGACTAGGATGGGTAATGACAGATGCTCCTATGTACCCAGTTTGCAGTTTTTGGATGATCATGGAGGTTAGAGGACTGGAGAGATTTGGATACAAATTCTCACTCAGTCGTGATATTTACTGGGTGGTCTTTGGCTAGTTTCTACAACTCCCTTCATAAGGATTTATGGTAGGGAAAGGTAGGGAAAGGATCTATGCTGTCCTCTTGAGGCACTTGGAAGAAGGGCAGGAGAAACCTGAGATAAGTCATGGCATCTTGAATTCCTACCTGCTAATCCAAATTATATAAAACTAGACTCTGGTCCAATGTTCACATGGTTTCTCATTCATTCATTCATTCATTCATTCATTCATTCATTCATTCATCATATTTATATCCTATGTTTCTCCCATGAATGAGAATCAAAGTAGCCAATAGTAAAATAGAAGAAATGCAGTCAAAACATAAAATGAATAAAAACACCAAAAAAAAATTGAATTTTTTTTAAAAAAATTCAGCATCCTTCATGATAAAATTCCCTTCCACAGCAAGCAAGACCATCTGAACTAAAGACTCCTAGTTTGCTAACAGGGGAACCACAACAAAGAAGGAAGGAATTAGCCCAGCCTCTTTTGGTAAGATATTGCATAAATATGGATCTTCTAGACAGTTTCTTCCAAATCCCATTTACAAACTGTGAACTCACTCTTTTATTGCCTGGGTTTTACCGCCCTTTCTCTCCAGCCTCTATGTGGCCAAGAAGGGGAGTGGATTCTGCCTGTATTGATGTTCCTCTGGACCATCTTAACTGACAACAGAAGTAATATGCGAGACTCAGGCCATTTCCACACTACACTGTTCTAGTGCTATTATTCCACTTTCAACATCCTATGGAATCCTGGGGTTTGCAGTTTAGGGAAGGGCCTTTAGAATTCTCAGTAAACTGCAAACCCCAGAATTCCACAAGATGTTGAAAGTGGAATCATTACGCTATAAGAGTGTTGTGCGGAAATGGCCAGTGTAGGGCGGAAAGGCCCTAAGACACAATGTAGGTCTGTGACTCTAGCATCATCACTTTTCTTCTCCTTTATCATTTTTCACCACTTTGCCTGATGAAGAAGCCAGTGAAGCATTGAAAGCTTGCATGATGAACTTCATGCACTACTGTTTTGTGGATTTGGGGTTTTGTTGTATCATTCTCAAAGTGCGTATCACCATGTAGCCAAAACTGCACAAGAAGGGTTTTCAACAGCCTTGGAGAGCTCTCAAGGTCTGCGGGTACAAAACTCTTTAGAGAAATAATGTATGTGTGTGTGTGTTTTTGCCAGCCCAGTGATGACTGAGCATGTTCAGTAGCCATAGAATATAAATGGGGACGGGGATGAAAAAGTAGAATCTGGAGAATCTGTAGGGTGACTGGAATGGAGTGGGCTGTGGAAGGCCACGGCTGGCTGGCTGGCTGGCATTTTGCAAAGGAGCATTCCAGACTGCACCCGTTTCAATTTTTCACTTATAATCCAGTTGTCTAGTTCAAGAGACCCGCAGGGCATCTTGTGGAGCAAAATCCAATTAAAAACAGTGTCTTAAAATAACTTTGCACTTTTTGAAAACAACAACATAATAGACTAAAAATGGCAACAAGCAAAACAGAGATTGGACATGTTTGCACTATCCCAAGTCACAACCACTTGATAGATTAAAAAAAAAAACTTAGCTTATTACTAAGCTTTAATAAATATAGCCCAGAAGGGTTTGGGCTGTAGCTGTTCCACATCTTATGAAGTACCGCAGAAACAAAACCCCTGGTTTTAATAACTAACAATGGGCTCTAGCCCCATCTTCAGTTCTTGGGGATGACAAGGGACCCCCAACTCTCTAACTGGCAGCACCTCTATTTCACCTCATTTGGTGCCCCTTCCCAGTCCAGGTTTGGAAGCTACCTGTGTAGCAGCTAACTGTGGACTAGCAGCAGCAACTAAGTTGAGTATCTCTCTGTTCTTGTTGTACCCCCACAGCTATTTTTGAGCCTCACAGTCCCTTGTATCTTCAGTCCCCCCATTGTTTTTGGATTTCTAAAATTTTGGATACATATGCCCCCTTTTGTTCCCTTCCCCAGGTTATTTTAGGCACAGGAGAGGGCTTTTTTAAACTAGGAAGTGAAAGTTGTTTTCTGTTTGTTTCAAACAGGAAAGTTTTTATGCCTCTTCTGATATGTGTGTGTGGAAGGATATTTGGAACTAAATTTTCTGGGTAAAAATGTTTTGTGTGGTGGGGAGTGTGGCAAAAAGCTGTGGCCCTCCAAGTTCCGATAGAAGGCCAAGATGGCCCCAATTCCTGGGAGCTATCCACTCTTCTTTAAGAGAACTCCAGCCTGGAGTTGGAAAGGATGGAAATTAGTGACCTTGTTTGGATATTTTTGCTTCAGATGGAAAATCGCACCTTGTTATTGACTGGAAGGTGGCTGCTTGCTCAATGTTCAGATAGATTAGTGCAGGGATATCACTGAACAGTTCTAAAGCTAAACTTTGGCCTTGGAAACAGATCCTGGATTTGAATCTCGGCTATGTTTATTCTGGGAACATAAAGAGGAGTCTGTCCATTTGCCCATCCAGCACAGAGTATTGTTGACCTTGACAGGTAGCAAGTCTTACCAGGGATTCAAACAGCCCTGTCCAGAGACTCTAGAGATCAGACCTGGGGTCTTCTGCATAGAAAACATCTGTGTAACTGTTGAGCTTGCACAGATCTATGCTTTCATATGAGCTTAGTGTAGTAGTTTGAGTGCTCGATTTGGACACTGGGAGATTAGGGCCATTTCCGCACTAGCCTGTTATAGTGCTATGATTCCACTTTCAATGTCCTATGGAATCCTGGGGTTTGCAGTTTAGGGAGGGGCCATCCAGCCCTTCCCTAAACTGCAAACCTCAGGATTCCATAGGACATTGAAAGTGGAATCATAGTGCTACAACAGGCTAGTGCAGAAATAGGCTAGGTTCTCCACTTGTCCATGGAGACCCACTGGGTTCTCTCAGCCTCAGAGGAAGGTGAAGGCTCCTCCCCCCAACAAATCTTGCCAAGAAAACCTCAGGAGAAGTTCACTTTATGGCCTTCATAGGTTAAAAGGAAGGAAGGAAGGGAGGGAGGGAGGGAGGGAGGGAGGGAGGGAGGGAGGGAGGGAGGGAGGGGGGGAGGAAGGAAGGATTTAAAGGCACCCAACAACAAGAACATATTCATAACTTGAATGAATGACGCTGGCTTGGAGCTGCTACAGTTCCTCCTCTCCGAGGACGGAAAATCATATGAATCAGGAAACAGGAGAGCAAATGAATTCCTCGAAGTGACGGCTCTCTGAAGCTTGCTGATTCATTGCCATTTTGGGCCACAGAAAGAGAATACAAACAGTATAAATAGGGAAGGAATATAAAGAAACAGGGAGGATTTCGGATGAAGACTGCAGCAGCTATTCCAGGCTTAACCTCTCCCCTGCACACAACTAGCTCTGGGCACCCTCTCCAAATGTTTATGCAGCTTTAACTGTCTGGATGGGAAAGGGAATGAGTCTTGTATAGCTCCAGCTCTTTCTGACAGCTTCCTAGTGAAGGAAATCACTTTGTCCAATGATTCATTAATGAAAATCTCTCATCGCTGGAGCACCGTTGGGAGGCCGGGTGGAAGAATTGGCATGACGAGCTTGAAAAAGACTGAATGAAGCAACAGCAGTGGCTCATCGAGTTGGTTAAGCAAATGAGAAAAGAAAAGGGAGAGAGGGTGGAGTGGAAAGTCAACTGAGGAGGAGAACAACTATATAAGCTCTGCGGGGAAGAAGTCATTGAACTGTTAGTGGTAGAGAACATTGGATAGGGCACAGGTTGCAGGAGGAAAAGAGAAATTGAACTACCCTGCCTTTTCTTCACTCTCCATATAGTATGAGTTACATTTGCATCATGCTGTTCCCCTTGTGAGTTCAAGGAAGTATACATTTCCATCTAAACATTAGGAAGAACTTCCTGATGGTAAAAAGAATTCAGCAGTGGAATACACTGCCTAGGAGGGTGGTGGAGTCTCCTTCTTTGGAGGTTTTTAAACAGAGACTAGATGGCCATCTCTTGGGAGTGCTTTGTTGGGTGTTGGACTCGATGGCCCTTGCAGTCTCTTCCAACTCTATGATTCCATGCTTCTATACATAGCACATCTCTTCCCTTCTTTCTCTGCACAAACAACCCTACAAGGTAGGGCAAGCTGGAGGGTCCCAAACAGGGACTCCACAACTGTTATTAAGGTGTGGAGCTCAACATTGGCAAGCAGGCCGTTATTAATTTTATCTACTGGCAGCTACTTTCCCCATCCATTATTACTGAAATATCCTAAAATGCGAAGGCTCTTGCAAGTCGAACATGCATGTAGAAGTGCCCTCCATGTGTTTAGTGTCCTGTACTCCTAAGTAAGTGAGCAACAGGATAGACTGTTGGGAGCCTTTATTATTCCTCTGCAACAATTGTTGTCTTCACTTTTCTTAGTGCTTGATCATTTAGTACCCTTCTGTCTTGTAATTCTAAAGAAAGGTCAACTACCTGAACGTTTTGATGGTCCTTCTCTGCCATTACCTTTCAGGGGAGCTCAGTTCCACCCACCTATCCTGGGAGTCGTGGTTTGAGACCCCCAACCACCCTGTCCCAGGTCCCATGGTCACCAAGGAAGTTTTATGGTTGAGTGGGGACTCCCAAATCTCAACCCAGCACTCAAAGTACTACCCCCACATTAGCACACTGCTTTTCATTTTCTATAGAAACCACAAGCTTTAGGAGGGAGAAGTCAACTTGCATGTGGCCAATCCACTAGAATGGGGAACTTGCACTGATGATGGTAGGCAAGCTGGACCATTGTGATCTGTCCGTCTGCCCTTTCCCAGTGCTACTACTCTAGAAGCAAATGTTCTTGTTTTGAGATGCCTATCCTCATGCTTCAACCCAAGGCACACACACGTGTGAGGAAAGAAGAAAATGTCTAACATCAGACAGTGCAAGTGTGATCCTACATCAGAACAAAGGGACTGCAACACCTACATAGCATGTTGTTATTGGAGTGTGCCTTCCAAGTCATTTCCAACTCATAGCAACCCTAAGGTGACCCTATCACAATCTTTTCTCGGCAAGAATTATTCAAAGGGGGTTTACTTTTGCTTTCCTCTGAGGCTGAGAGAGTGTCACCCAGCGAGTTTCCATGGCTGAGCAGGGATTTGAACTCTGGCTTCCAGAGTCATAGTCCGATGCTCCAACTACTACACCATGCTAGCTCTCCTACAGCATATGGAAGAACACCCAAAGCTTGGAGAGGCTATTCAAGAGTGATCCAGCTAGTCCAGCCCATTTGGGGATGCTAAAGCCCCCCCTCATCCAGCAATGTCTATCCAGAGCTCAGAGTTAAGCACACATACATGTCCACAAGGCTCCAAGTCTCAGGGAAAGGATTTCAGGCAGCAAGGCAGGGAAAGATTTCTGCCTGAGACACCTTGAAGAACTACTGTCAGTCACAAGAGGTGATATACTAATGATCTGACAGGAATAAAGGCAGTTTTGTTGGTTCAAGAGAGGGACTCCACATCCCATCTGTGACACTTAAAGACTCTTGAAGAGTCTATTTATCCCAGACTAAAGAGATTCACATAGAATTCTGGAGACTCAAAAACTCATAGGACTAGCACTTGGCTATACTTATAAATAGCCACATTTTCTTTTAAGTAAAGTCTGTGCATGGATTCTTAGAACATGCAATGTTTTAACAAAGAAGATAGACCCACATTCTATCATCAAGGGACTGTATACAAAGCTTAAGCAACAAGATAAACAGAAAAAAATGTTGATGTTACAGGTTGCAGTTTCTACAAAGCACACAGAACTTTTACCCCCAGGCACAATCTGTGTGACATCCAGAGCATCCACACAACTCTTCAAGAGGCTGATTGTGTTTACCTGAGGACAGCAACTTTCCAGAGACTTACAACATCCTTCCCAATGTTTTAGGCTGTAACTCCTGTCAGCCCCAGCCAGTATAGGCAACATACAGGAATAAATGTGGTTGCTACTGTCCAAAATATTCGTAAGCCAACACACTTAACAAGGATGTATCCAGAGTCCCCATATAAATCTTGGGCTGCTCTATAAGATCTAGAGCTCCTTTTGGAGGTTTTACCCAAAGAAGAATATTATATGTGAACCAGTGTAGCTAATTCTTCTGTGACTGTGTTTTTTCAAAAGAAAAATAGACAAAACAATACCCTTCACAGGTTAAAACACTCACAGAACTTTAAGATTATTTCCTCCAGGTGCCAAAAACCACCTTGCTTAACTGCAGTCCCCATCTTCAGCCTCACCAGCATGGCCAATGGGTACGCTGGCCTTAAAATGATGGGTACTGTAGTCTGCTAAATCTAGAAGGTATCAAGTTCAGCACAAACACAATAAAGGATCTATACTGCATCCAAGAAACTCTCAGAGAGCACAAAACCCCTTGGGCACAAAAGCATTCTATAGTTGTGCTGCCTTTATGCCAAAAGCACATCATCCTGAGCAGAGGTGGGAATCATGTGGTCCCTCCAGATGTTGTTGAACTGCATCTCCCGGCAGCCCTTAGTCAGAACAGCCAAAGGTGAGGAATGCAGGGACCTGAAGTTTGGCAACATCTGGAGAGCTACTCCAATTCCCATCTTGCTCTAGAGCAGCCAGGTCCCATACGCCAGCCTCAGTTCTTCCCAGTCCCCAAAGGCAAATTCTGGATAATTTCCACAGACTTTTTAGAAACCCCATAGAATCCTGGAGTACTCAGAGACCACACAGGGATTCTTTACTCAAAGGGCAGATCCTGTCTATCTCTTCCTTCCGCAGACCTTCCCTTCCTTCTCTTAATAAGTTAAGCACAAGACAACCTTGTTCAAAGACTGTAGTAGGAGCATACCTTTGTTTACTGGATTCTGGAAATTATAGAATCATGGAGTTGGAAGAGACCCCAGGGGCCATCCAGTCCAACCCCCTGCACTGCAGGAACCCACATCAAAGCCCTCCCAACACATGGCCATCCAGCCTCTGCTTAAAAGCCTCCAAAGAAGGAGACTCCACCACACTCAACAACAGGACCAACAACTGGCTAGTGATGTCCCTCACACCATTCCCTGAAATCTTCAATGGAACTCAACCACACACTGACCTGTGGGCTCCTTCAGCCCTATTGATCTCGAAGAGGCTTGGAGCACCCCCAACCCAGCTCCTCTTCTGAGCTTGAGGCCAGAGGTCTGGAGGTGGTGGTAGGAAAAGCCAAACCCTCGCTCCCAACTAACCTGGGCTCCCCAAACAGTTCATGGATGACTCCGGACCCACAGCCTCGAGATCCCGTCCAGAAACCCCCTCCTTATCTTCCAAGGAGGTGGTCTCTCCAGAACTGCGGAGGGCTACACCCCAAAGGCGGACCCGGAGGGACACAGAGAGAGACCTCAGCTTCCCTGTACTTTCCAGCAGTCCCAACACTGCGCAACAGGACCAAAGAAGAGGCACAAAAGTAAGGAGGAGGAAAAATCCAGGGGGGTAGAGGAGTTTCCAGCAATCTTCTCCTCCGGGCGCAGTCGGCTCGCCCTCCACCCCGATGGCGAGGGCAACCAAGAACCCCAGAGGGGGTTGCCAAGGCCCCTCCAACACCCTCCGTCTATGAGTTGCCTGGGTGCCTCCCCGCCCACCCCGCGCCTCCCTCCCCCGGATAGAAAGCGAATCACTCACCGGGGTGGCCTCGTGGAGGCGGCGGCTCCGGCTCCCCCTCTCCCCTGCGGGCCGGGGGCTGATGGGGAGAGGCGCCCCTCGCCTCCCTCGTCCTCCCTCCGCCCGGGCTGGAGGGGGCGCCGGGAGGGGGAAAGGCGAGAGGCGAGGGGAGAGAGAGACGTCGGCGAGGGGTCCCGGGGACCCTCCAGTGCCCCCCCTTGGAGTCCGGGGGCCGGGCCGGGGCCGGGGGATCGGGAGGGGGAAAGAAAGCGCCGCGGCCGCGCGGGACCCGGGCGCCCAGGCTGCTGTCCGCGCCGCGGTGGTGCTGAAATGCTCGCCTCCCCCGGCTCAGCCCTTGTAGCGTAAACGAGTGGCCATGGCAACTCCGCGTCACACAGTTTGAGGTGGGGCCGCCGCCGGACGGGGCTTCCTCCTGGCTGGGGGCCCGCGGGCGGGAGGCGGAGGCGGAGGGGCGAGCCAAGGAGGAGACGGGGAGACCCCCGACTCAGCCCGAAGCCTCCATCCGCCGCCGCGATCGCCTCTGGCTGCCCGGTTCCACGCACCCCCGGCCAAGAGGTCTCCCTCCGGGGACCACAAGAGGCCAGCCCTCGCCTGGCTCGGTTCGAAAACAAGGCTGCCGCCTGATTCCACCCACCCCCAAAAAAGAAAATCGAAGGGATCTTGCTTTTCTCTCGTAGGGACACCCCCCCGTGCGCAACAGCAAGAGGCTCAGCTCCGGGATCTGTGTTCAAGTCCACGCGCAATTCAGAGGAAAGGCACCCGGGCTCGGGGTCCTGCCCCTGGTTGGGAGAAGGCGCGGGTTTCAAGGCTCCAAGTGCGTGGATCAGGCAATCCTGAGCGTCACACAGACACGCACGGGCACACACACACACCCCCAAACGCAGGCAGCGGCTGACCAAGAGATCTTGTGGCGCGCACATGTACCATTTTTAAGAAAGGGAAGGAAAGAAGGAGAAAGGAAGCCCCTTACGCCCAGTGTTGGCCAAAGTACGGGGGCGCTCCGCACGCACGCACTCACCTGCCTCTCCATGCTCCTGAAGCG
This sequence comes from Ctenosaura bakeri, assembly GCA_948474755.1. Taxonomy (NCBI): domain Eukaryota; kingdom Metazoa; phylum Chordata; class Lepidosauria; order Squamata; family Iguanidae; genus Ctenosaura; species Ctenosaura bakeri. The sequence goes on from CAOLHI010001502.1 coordinate 397,329, forward strand.
GATGGAAGCACCCAGGCGTCAAAACCCTCGCGTGGAAAGGATGACACACGCGGGCACGGCGCAGACCTGAGCAGAGATCAGAAAACAAGCCCAGCCGCTCATGGAGACCAAGGTCAGCGTGAGTGATGCGGTGGATGGACGCAGCACCAGAGGCAGCCAGCAAGCAAAGAGCAGGCAACCTGTTCCGTCCCCAGGGGATGCTGGCTGGTGGACTGAGAGGGGAAGGCGCGGAAACACCCCCACACAGGCATCCCTGCGCACTCTCCTTCCCTGCTAGGAGGAGGCTAGGAGTTTTCTCCTCATCTCCTCCCACAGGAACGCTGATAGACACAGGACGCTTTTCTCCCTGCTAGCAAAAGGGGAGAAGGAGCCATCCCAATGACTTCAAGACAAAGTGGGCAGAGGAAGATAAGGAGAAAGGAGGCAAGGCGCTCTGGGCCACAGCCTGTGCACCCGGATAGTTCAAAAGTTCCTTGCTTCAAGTTGCCCATCATCTTATGCTGACCCCATGACTTTCACAAAGTTTTCTTAGGTAAAGAATCCTTGGAAGTGCTTTGCCTTCCTCTGAACTACAGCCCACAACATCTGGTATCCCTCAGTGGTCAGACAGGTTCTGGTGCCTCCAGGATATCTAGGTTCAAACATCTCTTACAAATTCATATTCCTGGAGGGAATTTCCTCAAATGTTCCCCAGCCTCTGCTTTATACACACAGAGCCCATAGACTGGAAAAATTAGAGATATTATGGAATACAGCTTCCAGAATGGATGATTGGCCATGCTGGTTGGAGAGTTCTGAAAGCCCCAAAAAGTAACTTTACTTGAGCTCTGTTTTTCTCCAACTTAAACCCACATCAGTGGAGGCTGTTCAGAACCCAGCTATGTGCCCCAGACAGGGGCTGTTCCTGTCACCTGCTAGCTCTTCTCTTTGAACAGAACAAAAGGCTGAATCCAAATTCTTCTCTGCATAAGTTAGGAGCTCTAAGGAGGCTATAACATTTCTTTAGTCTTGCGTCATGGGCCCTTTCTTCAACGGTCTATTAAAACGGTGCAGAACGACCTCCAACAGAGGTCTTCTGCACCGTGGAGTGGACTGGGGTGGACTACTTTTCGTAGTTCTGCATCTCAGTCTGCTCCAGAACGACCCAACTGGTGGCGCAGTGTGCTTTTTAAAAACCTCTTTTAAGAGGTTTTTAAAAAGTACGGAGGATGTGACCCTGTGTTGCTTCGTCGCCGCGCTCTGGTGCAGATTTGCAGGGGCGCACTAGTGCATGCCTGCAGATCTGCCGGGGGCGGGCTTTAGGCTGGCAAGCTTTTCCGGTTGGTGGAGAGCCTCCACCAACTGGAAGCTGCTATTTGGACACTGGAGCAGTGCGGAGCAATGAGCTCATTCTGCTCCTCGTCCCGACGGACTCGCCCAGACGCTGAAGAAGTCCGGCAAGTCCCGTTTTTGCGCGGTTCCTTTCCCACATGCGGAAAAGGCCATGGCCTCGCATGATTCCTTTAGCCTGCCTTTCAAGGAGAGCACCCATTATATCAAACTCAGAATATTGGTTCCTAACTTTGTTTTGGAAGAGAATCTTAGGTCCATAGCCCTTCTTTCAGATGATACTTCATTAAGGCCAAGTGCACTGATCAAGGCAATCCACATTTGGTGTAGCTAGAGACCTTAGAACTATATTTACCCAATAAAGATGATCGACAAGAAGGAACTCTTCCATATAGAGCCCATTTGCGATCCTTACAAACAGAAGCCTTGTCTTTTGCCTCTGGTCACTAGCCTTATGTACAACCATTATCCAGAAGTGAAATGACCTGGTTGAGGTCACTTGACTAACAGTGAGTAAGCTGGATTAATAGGAACACATTATCTGAAGGGAATATCCTGTTCCTCTCTAATTTGTGCTGAGTAAATACTATTAGACTTTTTAGATTCCCAATGAAGCCCAAATATTGGGGTCAAAGCATGATGTCACAATAAGTGAAAGCACATTCAGTGATAAGTAATGATCAAGTGGGGCTCACATGACACAATAGGTATTTAGACTGTAGAGCAACAGTTTCCAGATGTTGGTCCTCCAGACATTCTGGACTTCATCCCCCAGCCAGCACAATCAATAGTTAGCAACACTGAGGGCTGAAGTCCCAAATATCTGGAGCAGCAAAGTTTGGAATCCACTGCTGTAGAGGGAACTTGGTCAGGCTGCAGAGAGCTGTGGATTTCCCTGCTTCATATTGCAAACTGTGCTGTTCAGGAAACATAGATTTAAAAAGGAAACATTCATGAATTTTGCCACGAGCCTTCGTTTACCCATGCCACAACTCTACATTCCCACAGCATCTTCTGTATAAAGCAGCGTGAAAGCCTATTTTATTGTGTCTCTTACAAGCCCAACAACATTTTCACCCCCTCAGTTCTGTACTGGGTTGCAAGACCCTTTCCCCCCATTCCAACATGGACGTTAATGCATTTTTGCATTGATTTTGTACACGTTTTGATAGACTTCTTTGCTATCAACTGAACCATATTTGTGTGCACTTCTCTACACCTTTTTATATGGGCAGATTTTTTTTATTTATTTTTTTACAAAATATGCTTGGTTTTGTGCACATTTTTCCTTGACCATAACCTGCTGCAAACCTTGGGTTCATACATGCTTCATTTCAGGAGACACAAAATCCTGTAAGTTCCTCTCTTTAGTAGTTCAAAACAGAATTTAAAAATTGATAACTAACCATTTGCTGCCTTTTCCAATGATGCAAATTGGCTAGTTGATTCTGCCTAACAGTAGGGCTGGCCTCTTATCATGCCCCTTGGTCTAAATTTTCAAAGAGCTGGGCAGGATTTGAAAATTTAGGGCAAGAGACATGATTTCCATCTTTCCAGATCTTATTGCATTCTATCCTACCCTCACAACTATGGAAATATGCTTCATGTCTCAGAACTTAATAACACTCAGTACTGCCTCTAAAGAAGATCACAAGTAAACGTGCACTGGACTATCTCTCTGAAAAGTGGTAGAACAGAACTGGAGAACCTATGGCCTTGTTGGACTCCAGTTCCCATCAGTCCCAGTTAGCCTGTCCCATGTTAAAGGATGATGGAATAGGATTAGATGTTCATCTTCATCTGTAAGGATACAAATTTTCCTTCCTCGCGTAAGGAGTGGTGTAAGTTGGACTTCACAGCCTTTCTCTATTCATGAACTCACTCGTTCCTAATCTATTTTCATGGGTCAGCTTGAGGATGGAAGGGAACACTAGTAGCTATTTTTTTAAGGCGAAAGAGCTACTTAAACCAAACATAACAGCAGGAAGGTAGGAGAAATGCAATGGCTATAAATATATTTAGTACAAAAATACAATGCAGAAGATAAAATGATAAATGTAACAAGAATTGTGTAATTTAGCATATATTGAGAACAAAATTAAAGCTTTTTGACAGCAGTTGCAAGCAAAATGACAAGGTTGTAATGAACTCTCAGACCATGGGCAGGACACAGCCTATAAGAAGAAACAGATGCAACTACATTCAGTTATCAGACCCAACTAGGGTTGCCCCATTGAATCCATGTAATTTACATGTGTGTGAACTCATCATGTTCCCATTGATTCAGGGGGCCTGCTCATTGGATTTAGGCCAAATTTAAAGAAATATCCTGTAAAAAACAAAACAGGTTTCAAGAACAGGGACAAAGAACATAAAATACCAAGTCAAAAAACCACAATAGGCATTGACTACATACATACATATATACATATATATATATATATACATATATATATACATATATATATATATATATATATTTTTTTACATCCGGTAATAGATACCAAAGAGTTAAATGAAAACACCCATGAATAATAAATGCTGCAGATTGCAATCTTCTGTTGACACTGGATTTAAATGACAAATCCATCTATTTTCTACTTTTTAAAATGGCAACATTTACCTACGTAGCAATGATATCAAGGGGTGTCTCTTAATTTAGGTCTTCATTCATTGCGTTTTGATAACAGGTATTTCTTACAATACCATATTTTCCGAAGCCATGTGTGGAAGTATCGTACTGGATCTTGATTTCCTTGTGTCTTGAATGAAGTTGCTCTTTTAAATTGACTTTCCACTTCCACACTCTTAGTCTCCGGTTTCTTTACGTCAGACCTTGATTTCCCACGCCTGACCTTCACTTTGTTATATAATGAGGCTTCCCAGCCTGTGATGTAGGAGGAGCTACTGGGTAATTTCATGGATTTTTATTATCTTTTTACATTACAGGCAAGAATATTGCTTAGTCTTAATTGCTTTTAGTTTGCACAGCAGAAATTATCTACCATATATCATTGCTTTCTTCTTGTAGGAGTCTATTTTCAGATCAGGCTATCAATCTGTGGAAATTCTTACCATACCATCTACTGGAATTAATCCTTTGTGACTGTTTGAATATTGTTTGAATTTTTAATTTTAATTTTAATTCCATCACTGGTCCATTGATCTGGTTCTTTTGCTATATAGCTCCTACTCTGACATATGCTAAAAAGAATCTTGGGCCTAGATCTGAAAGATTACTGTTGAAACTCCCTGTGATAATTTAGCTGTGAGTTATCTATCACACTGATAGAATCATAGAATCATAGAGTTGGAAGAGACCCCAGGGGCCATCCAGTCCAACCCCCTGCCATGCAGGAACACCCTCAAAGCACTCCTGACAGATGGCCATCCAGCCTCTGCTTAAATATCTCCAAGGAAGGAGACTCCACTACACTCCATGGAAGCAGCAGCCGATTCCACTGCCGGACAGCCCTGACTGTCAGGAAGTTCTTCCTGAGGTTCAGGTGGAATCTCCTTTCCTGCAGCTTGAATCCATTGCTCCTTGTCCTGGCCTCTGAAGCAGCAGAAAACAAGCCCTCTCCCTCCTCTACATGGCATCCCTTCAAACATGGTTCTCATGTCCCCTCTAGTTCAACTTCAGAAGTGAGAGACAGATGATATGGATAATATGGAATACATCTAACATGGGTATGTCCAAGGAGAAAGAATCGGTCATGCTACAAGAATGAGCATAACCGAAGCATTGAATCCTTCCCCTCCACACACACTTTCCTCAAGCTAAAACAGTATCTAACAAGAACTGCAGGCACAAATTCGAAAGGATCTTGCTGGCCCAAGATGTGGACAATGAAGAAATGCTTTGGGCAAACCTAATATGGACCCATTGCTTCCTCAGAATGAAGGCTACAAAACACCCAAGCCATATCAACATACCCATGATCTGAAGGCTAAATGTCTTCTTCCCTTCATGCTTATTCACTGTTTAACCAGGAAAATTGCATCCTTGAGTCCCAAATTATCTCCCATGACCCACCTACTGAAGAAAACAACCTTAATGTTTTCCAAATGGCCCCACTGCAGCAGTCATTCATATATATTTCCGGTGATGAGAAGCAACCAACCAAGACTGAAATGCCTCTTGATATTCCTACAATCCCATATAGAGATGCATGTGAAATTTATGAGCTAGAGCTGCAGCACCATTTTAGCCACAGCCGATAACATGTCAGAGTGCAGTGCAGTGCAGAAAACAAGAATGAATGAAATTATGCTGGAAAATGAACCATTCACTGCTCTTTCCTCATACCAGACTCATTTCAAACTTGGCTTAGAAGCTTCTGAAGATGGACGACAAGTAGTATCAAGAGAAGAAATGTTGGAGGAAACAGAAAATGAAGGATTTCAACAGAGATTGGGTCACTATAGCTCTGCATCCTACCCCGGGGTAGGAGAAATGGAGGCTGTGGAAGTCTCCAGGCTAGGAAATATTTAATAGAATCTGTGATTATGGGTGGTTCAAATTGGCTGTATGGTCCCTTGACGGACATTAGTAGGGTTTCTTCTTCACATAAGAAGTAGGCAGAAGAATATTTCAGATGGTGAAGAGAGGTGTAATCTTGTCACTAGAGGACAATGAGCACAGAGAAATACCAGCCTTAAATAATTCAAAGGGAAAATTTTATGTCAACACCCAAGTTCAATGGATCCATAGCCAATCTGACCTCAAAGATGTGGAAGATCAACCAAACAGTCTAACACATTTGAATGTTCCCCGATTGAGACTGGCATAGATAGAACTATGAGGAATGGCAAGTAGGAATGGTTTCTTTCAGAGCTCTAGTTCTCATTAAGGTGGTGTACATGTACGGTAAGGCATCACTTCAGGCCATAGCTGGGGTATTACAAGAATGTTCTTCATACTGAGTATCTCCTCCAAACAAGAAACAGGGATCAGAGCTAAGCTAGGTTAGAACACTTCTCCAAGACAGCAGAGTTTGTGGGAAGGAGAAGAGAGGAATTCTTGCATGATTCTGGCATTAGTTCAGTAAAAAAAAAAGGATAAAATCTGCTATTGAATGACATTAGTCCAATAACTGTTCCCAGACAGCCAATACTTTTGGGGATTCTATTCCATTAGGAGATACAAATCACACTACGTAGTATGAACTAGGCAACATTCAAAAATAAAACTACAGATCATCTGCAGACTGAAGAGAAAAGTACATGTACTCACCAAAAAATTCACAAGGCGCTTGCAGCAATAATTAAGACAGTAAAATCAAACACAGCAAACAATGAATAAAAATAAATTATGAAATAATTTCGTACAATTGCTGGAATAAAACATACATACATACATACAACAGCAGCCACCTGGATCTTTCTTGCTATCTCTCAGCAAGGGCAGCATGCAGAAAGATGCCTCTTTTATTAAGATTATCACGGTTAGGCTTAAATTTAATTGTTAGCCTCAACTAGACTAGATTCTTGATTTAATGGAATTTACAATGGGTTGATTAAATGGGTTTACTCTAGCATACCCTCCAACTGTCCTGATTTAGCAGGAACAGTCCCAATTACTTCTTTGTTGTCCCACCTTCTCAGCTGCTTTTAAAACATCCCAGTTTCTCCCTTCCTTTCCCCCTTTCCCCTTTCTCCTCAACTTATTTCAATTGCTGCAAATTGAGTTCAAAGTGCAAAAATATTCACTCAACTTAGCAGCAGGGATGGGAAAGGAGGGCCACAAGGATCCAGTTTTCATCTGTGATATATTGGAAGATACACTCTGGTTGTGACTAACAATAGGTTTTAGATGCCAGGTTCCTAATGAACTATAGTTGCTTACGATTTGCGTTAGGAAACTTTCAGCTGCTTTGAGCTTAAAGCAGCTGTCGTAATAGTAGTTGTTATGTGGATCCCAGACAACTTGGACCTGAAGCAACCCTATCATGAGATTTTCTTGGCAAGATTTATTCAAGAAAGTTTCTGCTGTTACCTTTGCTTTAGGCTGAGACTTTCCAAAGTTCAACCATGCCCAAGCAGGGTTTCCAACCCTGTTCTCCTGGAGTCTTCCTAATCCAGCACTCAAAACCCACTCCACTGTGCTGGATGGCACAAAGCAGACGTAGATAATGCCAATTAAAGTTGGAAGCAGAAGTCCAATTCCTGCAACTACTTGGCAATCCACTAGAAGTCTGAAAGTAACGTAAGCAGACAGCCCTGACTTATTGAACAGCTCATCCCTAAGACATCATCCAGCGTAAGCTGCCCCAAATGTGACATTCCATAATGAGACAAGTTGTACAACAGAGATGAGAAGTGATTCATTAGAACTACTGGAAAATCAATATGCCCATTCATATCCGTGGGGGCAATTTTTGAAAGATAAATAATCCAGAACAAAATCCTACTTAATAGTCTCTCATTGTGGTCTACCTTCTCTTAGTCTTGAAACAAAATACCACTTTATTTGTGCTGTTTGGCGACAAATGTTTCACCATGGAAGCATTCCTTCTTTTTTTTTTTAATTTTTATTGATTATACAGAAAAAAAAAGAACAAAAACAAAAAAATAAAACACCATGTGATACACATAATAGTGAAACAAAGAAAATTCAACCAAAACAAGCTTACATTATTATTTCTCTCTAATACCATTACAATCATAAACTTATTCAACTTATTCTATATCATACTACTTGTATATTTTTGTTACCTATCTCTAGATCTCATTCTCATTATACTCATTATTATTATAATAGTTTCATTCTTAATTCTATATTTTTCCCTTACATTTAATCTATTGCTATTACTAAATATAATCTTGGAAGCATTCCTTCTTTGCTGCTGCTATACAGCCCTTGAGAGGCCAGAATATTTTGCCAGTATTAGGAACGTAAATATTGACTTGCTTCACTTTCTAAGGGTAAATGAGCAATTTTTTTTTAATCTTTTCCCTGCAACATGGCAAGAGTATCAGATACTGTCTTTTTGTCAGCATCAGAGATTCCGCACATTTTTGAGACGGATTTTTTTTGCATTTTTCTAAATGTGAAAATCTTACAACTGCAATAACTGTTGCCGTTGAATGGATTGATTATAGGTTGTTTGCATTTTTTTTCACCACGAGCCTGTCCTTTTGTTTCTCTCGGTTTTTGTACTTAGCTTATAGATGCTTAAAAGGGCCATAGAATCCTCAGCAAGCCAGCTTTGCCATTAACACGTGGCAGTGATGTAAACTCGAGTTGATAGACTTGGCCTCAAGTCAGACTTAAGTCACTTCAGTGACTTGATTCGGATTTGACTTGGTAAAAATTACACACTGACTTGACTTGAGACTTGCATATTTTTAGTGACTGACTTGCTGCATTTGGTTCAGTAATATAACGCATTCATCCAGAAACCTTACAACTTACTAGTCACACGACATTTTGTCTCAAGCCCAAAGTGTGGACACATTTCTCAGAGGGAATAGCAAATGGCTTAGGCAATGGGCTTGAGATGAGGTTGCGGTCTGCTCAGCAGCCAGTTCCCACTACATACAAGAGGAGCTTTCTAAAACTTTTCCTAAGAGCAATAGGAAAGACTTGTGCTCAGAGTACTGGGCATATATCTCAGAAGGGAACAGAAAATGTGTTAGGCAATAGGCTTGAGGAAGAAGAATCCTTCCTTCTAAAGCTCTTTAAGCTTCAGTAAGAGGGAATAAGAAGGATCCTATTCCCCATGTCCGAAGCTGCAGATGGCAAAATCACAAAAGTAGAGGGCCGACTCTACTTAAATTGTTAAAAATGACTTTACTCAACTCTGTTCAGAAATTCTGGAATATAGGTTGGGGTAAAAAGTTGGCTCTCACACTTGAGATTTGACTTGAAAGTATCTTGCAAGGACTTGAGACTTGACTTGAGACTTAGGCCTTTTCCGCACTTTGATTTAGCGACGGGGCAGAGCGTCCTCCAGCAAGGATGTTTGCACTTAGGGGTTGACTGGGTTCAGACTACTTTATGTATGTCCGGACTTCAGCCCGCTCCAGAACGACCAGAACTGGTGGTTCGCCGTGATGTTGAAAGACCACTTAAAAGAGGTTTTTCAATAGCCCAGTGCGCCCCAGTCCGTTGCTGTGCCCCAGTCCGTTGCTGCGCTAATGTGTAGATTTGCAGGCTTGCACCAGCACGAGGCTGCAAATCTTCCAGGGGCGGGCCCAGTAAGTATCAGAACGCCCCATTTCCCCCCAAAGTGCGAAAAAGCCCGTAGAGGTAGAGACTTGAAACTTGACTTGAGACTTGGAGTAAAAGATTTAAATGACATCACTGCCGTGTAGCCTGTCTTGGGCAAAATCTCACCAACTGTAAGATTTTCAGTTCAGTGCTGTGGAACCTGTAATTTACTCTTGTTTACTGAAGGTCTATGGACAAACAGGCTGGACAAAGACTAGAGTCCAGGGGGCATACGTCACACAGTGAATATGGCCAAAAATTAGCAAGGGCGTTTACTTGTGCCAAATATGCAGGTTGGAGAAAAGATCCTATTACGTCTCTACTGAGAACCAGCATGGTGTAGTAACTTGAGTGTTAGGCTATGACTTTGGACACCAAGATTTGAATCCTTGCTTGGACTTGGAAATCCACTGGGTCACTTTGGGCAAGTCCCACTGTCTCAGCCTCAGAGGAAGACAAAAGCAAGGCCCCTCTGAACAAATCTTGCCAAGAAAACCCTCTTCAAAATTTAGTGAGTATGTGCATACATGTGTGTATGTGTGTATATATATATATATCTTTTAAAAATATTATTGTTTTAAAAATTGCCCTTGAATTGATTGTGCACTACCATAAGATCCTGAGATGCAGGCTGGGATATGATATAATAATTAACTTAAATAAATATATGAAAAAATATCCCCAGGCAATACAGATTTTGTTACCTGGGCAGTGAATGACATGTTGTTGTTGTTGTTGTTGTTGTTGTTGTTGTTGTTGTGTGTCCTCAAGTTATTTCTGACTTATGGTGACCCTAAGGTGAACCTATCATGGGATTTTGTGAGGCTGAGAGGTCACTCAGTGGATTTGCCTGCTCAAGCAGGGAATCGAACACTGGTCTCTAGGGTTGTAGCCCAACGCCCAAGCCATGCTGGATCTCAACTTTAACACTACTATAAGTTAAAAAAAATCTCAGATCTGCATCCCCTGGCCATGAAATAGGATGGGTGAACCAAAACATCTTTGGAAAGCCATTTCTAACAAATCGACCTGCATACTTCTTTTTAACCCAGTTGCACACAAGACCATCATAAAGTTCTCTGCATCTTTAGATAGAAAGATGGCTTTTCATCTACAGCTATGGTCTCCTTTAAGGGAAAGAGGAATCTCAGTGATTGGTTGGTAGATACAGACCATCCACTCATAGCAGTCAATAGAGCTTGATCTACCATTTTTCACTTAACATAAGACCATTTAGCCTGGAGAAGAAAAGACTGGAGAACGTTCTGGTGTCTGATAATGGAATAGATTAGTTCAGTGGGTTCTCGTTCATTTGAGATTTATAAACAGAGGTTAGATGGCAACTTGTCAGGGTTGCTTTAGTGATGGATTTCTATACTGGCAGGGTTAGACTAGATGGACCCTGGAGTCTTTGACAACTCCGTGGCCATTTCCACACTAGCCCGTTATAGTGCTATTATTCCACTTTCAACATCCTATGAAATTCTGGAGTTTGCAGTTCAGGGAGGGGCCTTTGAGGAGAGGAAGAAAGGGGGTCTTTGGGCCCACTCCCTAAACAGCAAACCCCAGGATTCCATAGGATGTTGAAAGTGGAATAATAGCACTATAACGGGCTAGTGTGGAAATGGCCTTTGATTCTATGATCATCCACATACTGTAAATTCATTATTTTGCTTCCTGGTGTGTACATGTATAGAGTTTACCTTCTTCCCTTTATTTTTCAAATGGGGATATTCCCTTGAGGTTATATATACTTTCTTCGCTATTTATCCAAGCTTTGCCTTTGCACCAGGCTTTTCAAAACCGAGCTTCAATGTTTGGTTAGGAAATTCAAGGCCTGGCTGCAATGCGCTGAGAGATGGTATTTGTCCTATTTAAGTATATGTTTGTTTATTTAGCCCAGCTTGGGTTTTTCAGAGGTAAAATTATTATTTTTTTTACCTCCTCCTGTAGCTTGTGTACTGCCAGCCCTCTGGGAGTTCATTGTAATCATGCCTGCATCGTTTCGCACGTATCTGCTGATGGAGACCATTCAGGTCAAAGCATGTTCTGGAGATTGATTTTAATTTTGTACTTTGCAAATGCTAAGCTATGTACTTCTTGTACGGTTCCCCGTTTCAGCTTTCTGCTCTAATTTTGCGTTAAGTACATTCTATAGTCAAGATAATTTTCTAACCCTTCTATTTGCATTTTTTTGCCTTTGCTTTAAAAAAATTGTGGATTTTTTCCCATATACCAAGGAACCTAGCTCTCCTAGAACATTTCTGCACAACACTCTTATAGCGCAATGATTCCCACTTTCAACTTCCTATGGAATCCTGGGGTTTGCAGTTAATGACCGTCTCCACATAGGCATCACTTTCCTTTTAAAAATAAACCTTGTAGAATCAAGAAAGATGCAGAGGCAAAGGGGGTCTGGTCAGCTCCATCTGTGACAGAATGGAAGATCAATAGGACTTGACAGGCATTCAGCTGTGTGGCTTGCAATGACGTCAAAGCACATTTTACTTCTTTCCAAGCGTGACGTCAGCAAGTCATGAGTCACTCCAGAAAAGGAAAGCAGGAACCTGAGTCAGTTCTATATTTATACATTCAAACAAAAGAGATGTACTCTGGCCAGTATTGGATGGTATTTCTGACCGACAAATAGCATGTTGGGGCTTGGGTTATTGACCCACAGGGAGAAATGGGGAATAATAAAATGTGGTCATAGGCCCTGTGCATTTCATAGCATCTAAATGTGAAAGAAACTTTCCATAAAGGACTTCATCAGTGGCCACTCACTTTCATCCAAATGGGACAAAGGCATAAACACAACATTTTCCTGCTCATTGGATAAGATGGCAGACCAGGAAAATGTTTTTGTTTTTTTCTGGAGCAATACATTTTCCACTGAAAAGGCTACAATAGTCCTCACAGTATCACAAATGCTCCCAATAACTTTCTCTCAACTCACTGGAAAACTTGAAGAAAATTTAGGTCCTCTTCCTCCTCCTCCTTATTTGATATGTAGACATACAGAAGCTTCTAATAATGGACAAAGCTCTTGCATCAAATGAAAGAGTAAAAGCCCAGACAAATTAGATTTTGCAAGAATGAAAAAAAAAATTGTGCAGTCTCCAATATTCTCTTTTTGTTTTATTATTTAAGGAGTTAATTTTCAAGCAACTGTATACTCCATTCTCATATATATTCCTTTTCTTTACTACCTAAGCAAAATCTAACTGCAATCGATTAAGGCAGGGGTTGGAAACACACCGTCCACAATCAGAGCTACTGGGGAGGGAGCAAAATAAGGGCACTGCCCTCCCCATGAAATTTCCTTCGGTCCTCAAACTTTTGGAATTGCAGCAACTTGAAATTCCAGTTGAGCATTTAAAAACACAGTTGACAGTTTGGAAAGAGAAGGGGCAGGCAAAATAACGAATGCAAACACAGGATTACAGAAGAGTTTAGATGTGCAGGAGTTAAGTGTCTGTGGGCCTTTCTGTACTACATTGTTAGAACGCTGTTATTCCACTTTCAACATCCTGTGGAATCCTGGGGTTTGCAGTTTAGGGAGAAGCCTTTAGAATTCCCAGCCAGAGAGCTGTTTGGCCTCAGGAAACTACAAACCCCAAAATGCCATAGGATGTTGAAAGTGGAATAATAGCACTGTAACAGGATAGAGCAAAGAGATCGTGTCTCTCTACAATTTTGGGGACTGAAGGAAAATTTCATGGAAGGCAGAATTCTTATTGGGGAACTATGCCTTCATTTTGCCCTGCCCTTTCTACACCCTATTCCATACACACCTCCTGCCTGGTTTTGAAAACAATCATTCGGATTAACAGATTAAAAACTGGAGAAGGTTGCTGTACCTTTAATCGCATAGAAGAGGGAAAAAGCAAGCAGGTGTTGCTTGTCATGCAAGCAGGTAGCCAGGAACACCTACTTGAAATCCCTTCTATGCAGCTGTTAACTCTCCAGTTTTAACTCTGGCAACCCTAGCAGCCACCTGCACCTATGAATCATAGGATCATAGAGCTGGAAGAGACCACAAGTCCAACCCCCTGCCATGCAGGAAGACACCATCAAAGCAAATGTTGTTCACTACAACCCAAATTAATTTTGGCAGGGCATTGGTTTAGTGGGGGAGGATGTAGCCCATAAACAAGGCATAGAGTAGGTTGCCTTATTTTGGGGGAAATTGCGGCTTTCACTACACTGCCATTATGCCACTGAGTTTCATTGGAGGCAGGCACAACCTGCCAGTGGTTCCAGTGTGGACCTACTCAAGTATGGAAACTGAACTGAGGCCATGGGACAGTTGTTACTGGGATAGCCAATGTCTCTTATTACAAGGGACGTCCCCTATTTGAGAGATGGAAAGCTTTTCCTTTCATATAGGCTGAACGTGATGCAAGAACATCCCATATTTTGGAGCATGGGCCTTTCATTACAACAGAAACGTGTGCATCATACAATTTCTTGCTACTTGAATCCAGTGGTTTTGTGTTCTAGTCTCTGGAGGAACAGCAAACAAGCTCACTCCATCTTCAACATGACCTCCCTTCAGATACTTTAAGACAGCTATTATGTCACCTCTTGAGTCTTCTCTTCCCAAGCTAAGCATACTCTACTCCTCAAATCATTCCTCATGCTGCTTGGTTTCCAGACCTTTGACCATCTTGGTCGTCCTCCTTTGGACAAGTTCCTGCTTCACAATATCCTTTGTGAACTGTGGTGCTCTGAACTGGACACAGTAATCCGACTGAAGTACGATCAAAGAGTGGGATCATTGTTTTGTGTGCCTTCAAGTCTTTTCTGACTTTTGGCAACCCTAAGACAAACCTATCATGGCATTTCTTGGCAAGATTTGTTCAGAGGGGATTTGCCTCTGAGGATGAGAAAGTGTGATTTACCCAAGATCACTCAGTGGGTTTCCATGGCCAAGCAAGGACTTGAACTCTAGTCTCGAACTAGACCCCATTGGCTTCTGTATGACCATTACTTCCCTCTTTCCAGACTCTACACTTTTGTTCAACTCCTTTGTAGTGGGGCAATACAAGGCAGCAGAGAGCATTGTACCTAAGCTTAAAGGACAAAGGAGGGATTTAGGGGTTGTAATCTAATTTTTCAGCCAAATTTCTTTCTTTTCTGGCCATATCTAATGTGAACTTTCTCTCACTTCTGGGGCTGCAAAAATGGCCATGCAGACACAATGGAACATCCACTTCCCATCTCCCCTTAGAGGACAAAAGCCTCCACATCTGGTTAACAAAGGGGTACTACAGGCAAAACAATCAGATTAGCAAAATGCTATCCGGTACAGCGTTTTGCCTGTGCTTGTGACTCTCCAAATATAGTTGGACTACAACTCCCAGAATCCTTGACCACTGGCCACGCTGATTGGGGCTGAAAGAAGATAAGTCCATCAATATTTCCCAGTTCTGCTCTCAGCTAGCAAGAGCTGCACTCTTATATACAATTACCTGAGAGTAAGTCCCAATGAACTCTGTGGAACTTAACTTCTGAATAGACACATGCCAAAGGTTGCACTGAAAGCCACACAAGAGAAAACCGAGTAGTGGAGCTGCATTGGGATGGAAAATTATTGAATATTCTCAGATTTTCAGCACCACATCTTCAGAACATGGACAATCGAGAATACAATTTTATACTGCCTCTTTGTACTCCTGCTAAATGACACAGTATTAAGAGATATGGAGTGTCACTAACCATGAAATTCTAGGTTTTCAAAAATTGTCAGTCAAGCAGCTGGTAAAAAATAAATAAATACCAATGATATATTCCAAGAATGAAAACCTACATAAAAATAATACATCTCCCTAGCTAGAATTACTTATATTTCCAGTTTCTTTCCTGCAAACAAATTGGGAGAGAAGGTATCACATTTATTTTAGAACACTTTTATTAAAAAATTAGATCTTCTTGAGAGCTTTTGCAGAAGTTGCCAGGTTGTTTTTATAATATTTTTTATTATACATTGCCCTTGATGTCTGAGCGGGAGAGGTTGGAGTTCATGAATGTAATAAACCATGAACATGCAGACATTTTCAAAAATGACTCCAAAGACAGGGGTCTGATAAATGGGGCAGCAGCCCTAGAAATATAGTAAATAATAATTAGCACTAGCATTTAAAAAAATAAACACTGGGAAGTTCAAAGTACTGCATATATTTATTTGTCAATTTTTGCCCTCTGTTTCCTCCAAAGAATTCACGATAAAGGATGTTTTCTCCCTCCCCAGCTCCACTCTCACAACAACCTGTGAGGTAAGCTGTCTTGCTCTTGCAACAGCTGCGTGAAGCAAATCAGTTTTATTATCTCCTGTCCATTGAAGAAAGAAAGGGTGAGGCCGATTTAAGAATCCCAGTTCAGAACTTAACCCTGTTACACCATTCCAGATTTTCCTTTAAAAGACAAATAATATTTTACAAAGGCTGGGAAACCTGTGCTCCTCTAGATGTTCTTGAACTCCGGTTCCATCAGCCTAAAGCCAGTGGTGAGGAATGATTGAGTAATTTATCAGCTTCTGATTCAAAGCCACACTTGGGCTACTCTGTCTGGAAGAGGGGTTCTAATTAAGCCCATTTCTGTTTCCCATTTTCTGTTGAGGATGCTTAATATGAGTAACCTTAAGTCTACTGAGCTCCCAGCTGTGTTCTGAAATGGAACGACCCAACCACAAGTTGACCACCTCGGTGGGAACTGGGCCTCTGAAAGTAAGCGTTCCTTCAAGAGCTGTCTATACTGGGCTTCCACAACAGTTGAACATTACATGTCTGGGAATGGCAAACCCCATCAAATCCAGCAACTTGCCTTCTGGTAAGGGCAGGTTACCTGTGGCTCTCTGCATACTGCTGAGCTGTAGTTCCAAAAGTAAGCACATTCAGTGGCCAAACATGTCAGAAGCTGATGGTTAAACGTCACCTAGTCAGCCAAAACTTTTCCACCCCAATCTGTGATACTTAACTCAAAGGAGGTAAAATATAGCAAGGAAAACAAAGGATCTGAAGAGTAAAACCAAGTATACTTTCAACCTATAGCAGTTAGCTCTGAAAGAAATCAATACAACCAGAATTTGAAGATGATGTAGATTTAATGAACCAAACAATGTCTTAAGCTTGGAAGTAATCCTGTCTGAAACCATTTACCCCAATGAGAAGAGCCCTCTTCTGGCTGTCCCTTTTCATATAAACAGTTGGGTGAAAGTCAGCTTTGGCGATACTAAATTCAATAAAACTATACACATAAAACTTAGAAGTGCAAATAGAGCTACGCTGTTTCTAATTCGTCTGTCAAAGTGCAATAAGCAAATCAAAGTATTCTTACAGCTGTCATTTCTTCCCCATTCCACAAAGCCCCAAAGGGTGCAAATGGAAGAAAAACTTGGGACAATTCATGTTGGCGACACAAAGCTGAGGCAACATTTTCTCCGCAGGAACTGTGGATGATGTGATTCTCTCAGGAAGAGCAAGACTGGCTTTTTCAAAGCTCTAGCTCTTCACAATGAAGACTCATCCTCAAGGGACTCTGTCCTCAGAGTCCAGTGTGTCACCTGATGGTTCCTCTTCCAGCTCCATGGACTGCAGACCACTGTAGCTCTGGCTCATTTCTCTTTCTAAGTTATTCTGCAAAGGACTTCCTGGAGGCACATCACTCTCCGATTCTACTGCTTCCACCATGTCTTCCACCTGATCCATGACCCAATTGGGCAAGGATCTTCGAGAAGCAGTTGACCTTCTTCCACTAACCTTCACTCTTGGAGAAAAACAGAGATTGGTCATGGGCCCATTGGACTTTGGGGTTGACATACAGATTCCATCCACATTGTTCAAGGCTGATAGTTCTCTACACTCACTGACATCCAATTCACTTATAAGATCGTGCTGCTCCTCTTCATCATCCGAAACTATTCTTCTGACTGGCTTCTTCTTATATCCAAAAGAAACTTCACTTTTGTTCACTGAAATGTCAGACAGCTTGTTAGAGCCATCCCAAAGCACAGAACCCATTATATTTTCATTTGTGCGGAAGCTCCCATTGCCTTCATTTTCTCCTGCCCAAGAGGGAGGCTCAGTGCTACAGTGACTGTCCAGCCGCAGCTGAAATCCTTCATTTTGGGTTTCATCCAGTGACATTTCTTCTCTTGATACAACTTGTAGTCCATCTTCAGAGTCCTCTAAGACAAGATTGAAATCAGCCTGGTATGGGGGAGTAGTAGTGAAGGATTCATTTTCCAGCATCATTTCAGATTTCTGCACTGCACTGCACTTTGACGTGTCATTGGCCTGTGGCTGAAATGGTGAGGCAGCATCTACCTCATAAATTTCAGAAGCTTCTTCATATGGTCTTCTAGCAACATCAGGAAATAGTTCAGTCTTAGTTAGCTGCCTCTCATCTCCAGAAACAGATTGAGATGTACACTGCAGTGGTTCCACTTGGACGCCATTAAGCTTAATGTTTGCTTCAGCAGATAGATCACAGGAAATCGTTTGAGATTCAGGACTGCAATTTTCCTCATTAGATAATGAAGGAGCAGTCAGAAAAGAGGACGTAGCTTTCATATCATGTTCATATTCCTGCGACTGGGGTGATTTGCATTCTTCGTTCCTGGAAAGAGATATGTCCATGTCAGATTTGTCCCAAAGCGTTTGTTCATTGTCCATATCTTGGGCAGGTGGTTCGTGGGAGATCATTTTGAATTCTGGATGGCAATTCTCCTTGTTTGAGAATGAGTTAGCTTGAGGAAAGGGTGATCCAGTGCTTTGATCATGGGCTCTGTCGTACTCTTGTAACCTGGAGGATTTGCATTCTTCATCCTTGGAAAGGGGTACATCCATGTTAGATGTATCCCGAAGCATTTGCTCATCATCCACATCCTCAATAACTAGACTTGTCATCTTAGAGCTTATATTGATAATGTCACCATCAACATTCTCAATGTTGTTATTGTCGTCATCATCACCATCATCATCATCATCTACAAGATCAACAACTTCATCTCTCATGGGTTCAACAGAGGCAGGTGGGGCATGAGTCTGAGAAGGTTTGGGTGTTTTCTTCTTTGGTTGGGTAGACAATTCCATTTCTCTCAGCCACGCTCCTTCAGTCGTATTTCTCATGCTTTCTATCAGCTGGTCTTTCAGTTGTGATTCTAGCTGCACCAACTCTTGGGCTTTCTGTACCCTGTGTTCAATGTACTTGTGGTCTTCTTCGTTCTCAGCTTCATCTTTATCAACCGTTTCATGAGTATACATCAAATCATGGTCCGAGATGCCAAATATCTCTAGTGAGTAGAGATACGCAACATGTTCATCCAACTGCGTGTCTGTCTTCCTTTGGGTGGCATGCAAGGATTGCAGCTGGAGTTGCGTCGATGAGCTTCGAGGATCTTCCAGCGTGAAGAGCTCTCTAAGTTCTTGCATACTGAAATATCTGTATGGGTTCTTCTTGTCTCCTGTGCTTTGCCGTATTAGTGAGTCCTTGAAGACTTGCCTTCGATAGATTTTCTCTTCCACTGTCCCACAGGTAATTAGCCGGTAGATCACAACATTCTCTTTTTGTCCAATTCTATAAGCTCTGTCCACAGCCTGTGCATCTGTGGCAGGATTCCAGCTAGGATCAAAAATCACCACTCTGGTCGCAGCCGTTAAGGTTAAGCCAACTCCACCTACTTGGGTTGTAAGCAGAAAGACAGAGTACTCACTGTTCTTCTGAAACACTCCAATCCGCTTTTCTCGCTCCATCAAATGGGTCACCCTTCCATCAATACGCATGAGCTTGAAGCGTCTGCCAGTTAAAATGCGCTCAATAATGTCTAGCATTTTTCTTGACTGGGAGAACACTAGAGTTCTGTGCCCCTCTGCTTGTAGTCTCTCCAGCAGGGCCACAAGGAAACATAACTTTCCAGACTCCTCAGTCAGAGCCTCATCAGAAATGTGTTCAATGTGCCGCTGCAGAAGCTCATTAGGTTCATTTTCACCACTTTCCGGTTCATTATAACCGGAGGCTTCCAGACCAAGTTGGCTGCACACTCGTGCAGATAACAGCCTGGGATGATCACAGAGCTTCTTCAGGACATGCAGCTGAGCCAGTGGCGACCTTGTAGACATCAACAACTCCTGAATATGATCCAAAGAAAGGAATTTCCTATATATTTCTTCCTGGATGGGAGCCAAATACAACCATATGATGAAGTCATTTTTTCTGGGGAGAGAAGGCATTGCAGGAGCAGCATCTATTCTCTGACAGGCAGGTAGATTGTTTTTAAGTTCAGCATTAACTTTCTTTTGTTGTTCATCTTTGCTCCGTCGGAGGAAATACGGTTTGATGATGGACATCAGATTTTCAGAGATCTTAAGCCCCAGTGCCTTCTCTCCCGGCGTTGCATCCTTTGCCCGGGCTTTTGTGATGGGATTCTCATATTCCATCTTGAAGGTTTTCATAGTGCCGAGAAGGGAGCCTTGACAAGCAAAGTCAAAGAGGGCCCAGAGTTCTTTTAGATTGTTTTGGATGGGGGTCCCTGTAAGGAGGATACGATTCTTGGAAGGAATGGCGTGGGCACATTTAGTTGTTTTGGCTGACGGAGTTTTAATTTTATGCGCTTCATCAAGGATGACATAGTCCCAAACAAACTGTTTTCCACCAAAGCTGGAGAGCTGCGCCCAGTTCTTCAGCAGCATCTGGTAGGTTGTAAGCAGGACACCCTGCTTCCTCTGGATGCGCTCCAGATTTCTATTGCGTTCAGCTTTGCATGTCCCATGAAAGACTTTCACCCGCAGCCCTGGAGTCCAGCTGGCAAACTCTTTTGTCCAGTTGCTAATGAGGGTAGCGGGCACAATTAGCAACACAGTTCGAATGTGTTCTGCGTCGAACATGCCAGAGAGGAAAGCAATGATCTGAATGGTTTTCCCCAAGCCCATGTCATCTGCCAAGATGCCACCTTTCCTTCCATCTCTGTATAAGCTGTACAAGAAGGCAACCCCTTCTCTCTGATAGTCAAATAGCTTATCATACATTTCTCCATACAGCATCAATCCGCTCTGACACACATCCACAAATCCATCCTCCTCCGGATCCAGGGCCAACGAAGCTAACGCTTCCTCCAGCTTTTTGATGTTCGCTGTCAGCTTTTCACTGGGATGGATCTGAAAGGCTTGTCTGAACAGTCTGATGGATTCCTCCAGATTCCCATTACGGGCCTCTTGCTTTCCTTCAGACACATATCTGTAAAATATAATGCAATTCATCAAGTTAGAAACACACCCAAAAAAGTAAGGCGCAGACTCAAGTTACAAGAATATAAGATTTCTGGACATTTTGAGGCCATGGGAATTTTTTTTAGAGTTGGGTTTTTTGTTTTTGTATTGGCATCCTTTAGAGATTAGAAGTCCCTTTGTTACTTTGCAGACATAAAATGCATTATGCATAACTTGATTTGACATAATATTATGTTTGGTACATTAAAAATTTCTTCAGAAACTAATTATTACAGGAAGCCCCCACTTATTGGATAGACTAGGGATCAGAACATTGTTAGAAAGTGGAATCAGTTGAAAACTGGAACCCAGTTTTTTTTTAGCTTGCAGATGCATTTTGCCTGCTAAACAATATAAATAACACATAATGTATATCACTTTCAAATGCATGCAAAAGCTAAATAACACATTATATACTGTATATTATATTGCTGTATGTATATTATATTGCTGAATATATTTTATATTATACTGTATACAGTTGGCCTTCCATAGCTGCGAATTCTGTATCCACAGATTTAACCAAACACAGCTTGAAAATATTAACAAAAAAACAAAAAGCAAGGTTTGATTTTGCCATTTTATACAAGGGATGCCATTTTACTGCACTATCGTACATAATGGGACTTCAGCATCCATGAATTTTGGCATCCACAGGGGGGTCCTAGAACCAAACCCTAGCAGACAGCAAGGGCCCACCATACTGTATTATAAGCACAAATACTGTAAGAGACACATTGGCCACAATCTCAGAAGCACCACAAGCTGAACAAGCACAGATGGTGCACAGTTACAGACACCAAGCAGCACTTGCTTGATTACCGGTACAAGTAAGCCTCCACCCCCACCTAGAATCATAGAGTGGGAAGAGACCCCAGGGGCCATCCAGTCCAACCCCCTGTCATGCAGGAACACCCTCAAAGCACTCCCAACAGATGGCCATCCAGCCTCTGCTTAAAAACCTCCAAAGAAGGAGACTCCACTACACGCCAAGGCAGCAGATTCCACTGCTGGACAGCCCTGACTGTCAGGAAGTTCTTCCCGAGGTTCAGGTGGAATCTCCTTTCCTGCAGCTTGAATCCATTGCTCCTTGTCCTGGTCTCTGGAGCAGCGGAAAACAATCCAATAACCTTCCAGACATTTTGTACTCTAGATCCCCCACGGCTGATGGGACTTGTGAGCCATAAGCAGGCTGAGGATCAGCAGCATCCCAATTCTAAACTCTTCAGGTGATTGAGGCCATTTCCACCCTACCCTGTTCTAGTGCTATTATTCAACATCCTATGGAATCCTGGGGTTTCCAGTTCAGGGAGGGGCATTTAGAATTCCCAGCCAGAGAGCTCTTTGGCCTCAGTAAACTGCAAACCCCAGACTTTCATAAGGTGTTGAAAGTGGAATAATAGCACTAGAACAGTGTAGTGTGGACATGACCTAAATGTCACCCAGACTTTCAGTGATACTCAGGGGTACAGGCACTGAAGCCACTGAGACTTAGGTTGGTCGCCTCTGATTGAAATCAAAGCCCTAACTATTTCAGTGGGTCTACTTTAAGTCTGATTAACTTCAATGTTATTAGTCGGTGACCGGTAGGGCAGAATTTCTCCTTCCAGTTTAGGCCATTTCCACACTAGACTGTTATAGCGCGATTATTCCACTTTCAACCTCCTATGGAATCCTGGAGTTTGCAGTTTAGGGAGGGGCACTTAGAATCCTCAGCCTGAGAGCTCTTTGGGCCCCGGGAACCTACCAACCCAAGAATTTCACAGGATGTCGAAAGCGGAATAATAGCGCTATAACAGTCCAGTGCGGACACGGCCGTACTTCCAGCCGGAGGGGGACCCGGCTCCCCCCTGCGGCAAACACGGCCGGTCCCACATCCAACCGTGGCCTTTACCTCCGGTACCGCTCCGCCTGCGCGGGATCCTCCAGCTCCGCCATGGTTTTGCGAAACCGAGTCAATCAGCCCCGCTCGGGTTAAAAAATTCAAACTCCCGCGCCGGCGTCCCCGCCCCCGCCCGCCGAGCCAATCAGCGAGCAGCGCGCGGCTCATTGGCTGGGCGGCAGCCACTCAGCTCCTTCCGAACGCGGCCGCCGCGAGGGAGGGGCAGAGATCGTCATTGAGGCAGGAGGGGGCTCCCCATTCAAGGCTTGGCCGCGGGCAATCGCACCATAGAGATAAAAAAATAGAGGCGCGCAACCTTGGAAGTGACTTCTGGCTTTTCCTCCCGAAAAGGAACAAATGGCGTTTGTTCAGGATAGAAAAATAAAATAAAAAAAATTAAAATAACATAAAAAAAATAAATTAAAATAAAATAAGGTTTGTTCGTGTTAGACTCTTGCAACAATAAAAAGACCCCTTTGGCATCTTAAAGGGCAATGCATTCAGTACTGGCTGAGCTTTCGTGGGCTCTGATTGTGCCTCCTATCCCCTAACTCTGCTTTTAGAGGAAATCTTTGGAGGAAAGAAGCCATCCAAGGCATCTGATGCATCTGATGACGTAGGTCAGGGACCCCCAAAATTGATGTTACATCATGATAGATGTTGAGGTGTCCAGAAGTCCCTCTGACGCTTTTACTGAGCGTGAAAAAAGGCATTTGTAATGAAACCTTATATATTCCTATACACGCATACTCCAGACAAGAGGGAAGGAGACTGAGCCCTTATTGTTTGGCTTTTAACCCTTCTAAAAACCTCTTTGCCATTGCACGATCTCCATTGTTTCCGATGAGAAGCCATCACTTGCACTCCAAGGGCGACTAAACCATGGTGTTTAAAGGTACCCGGAAGTCATGATCCATGTGTTACTCTTCTTATCTGGATCTAGGAGTCGCTCTGCCAGCGGTAACGACACAATCGCCGTGACATGCGCACTGCGCTCTCAGTGGTGACGTCATTCGCTGGAGCATTGCAGCAAGGAAGTGGCTGCACGACACTCTTATAGCGCGATGATTCCACTTTCAACATCCTATGGAATCCTGGGGTTTGCAGTTTCGAGAGGGGCCGGCGGGCTATAGATATATGTTGGTGGAGAAATAATAGCGCTGTAGTGCAGAAATGGCCCCAGAACAGCAAGGTAGAAGGCAGTAGGAAGGATGAAGACCATCTTACAGACTTGATCAAGGAAACCGTGGCCCTGGGTCGGCAAGACCTGAGGTCCCATGCATAGGATTGCCATAAGTCGAAGTCGGTTTAAAGCAGTGGTTCTCAACCTTCCTAATGCCTGGACCCCTTAACACAGTTCCTCATGTTGTGGTGACCCCCAACCATAAAATCATTTTCGTTATTTATTTTTTATTTATATATTTATTTATTTGTTTATTTATTATTTAGTTAGTTAGTTATTTCCAACATCAAATAGGTTGGAAACACTGCCCTAAATCACTGCTCTGGATAGACTTCTAATGCCTAAAAACTGGTAACCCTCCTCCCCCTTTTTAAGCACAGAAAGCATCCATCAATGCCAGAATTAAGGCAGTCGTTCTAGTTCTGAATGTTGGGTTTCCACAGGTCAAAAAGCCAGTCACTCCCAAAGGCAATGCCAAAACAGCCCACATTTTACACGAGGCGCAGGGAGGAAAGGACAGGGAGAGAGGAAAGATGGCGGCGGCATAAGCAGACGCGTTTTGTTTCACTCCCTCCTTTAAAGGGAGTGCGGACGCTGAACATACACAAAGCGAGGAATGCAAGACAGTCAGGGCGAAGAACACAACACGTGCGTGTGGCGAGCGCCAAGGGTTCACGCACAACAAAAGCGAGAGGAGAAAGTCATCCTGGCTATTTCTGCACTAGACTGTTATAGCGCTATGATTCCCCTTTCACCATCCTATGGAATCCTGGGGTTTGCCGTTTGAACTGCAAACCCCAGGATTCCATTGGTTGGTGAAAGTGGAATCATAGCGCTATAACACTGGAATGTGGAAATGGCCAAAGTCCACACGACGGATCAGAGCAGGGCTTTCGGGTCAAAAAACCCGCTGCAGCGCCATAAACCCTGAATGGGAAGCCCTCTCTCTCTCTCTGTGTGTGTGTGTGTGTGATGCGGGCACAAGCGTCTAAGCAGCCCCTGGCTGCTCACTCGCCCCAACAAGCAACTCTGACTCTGCGAGCCGGCATGAAGGGGAAAGGGAACACTGAAGGGGAAGCCCTCCGTGTTGTGTGTGTGTGTGTGTGTGGTGCAGGCGCGAGCGTCCAAGCAGCGCCTGGCTGTGCCCGGCTGCACGCCTCCTCTCCCCTCCCGCCAGTGCGGGGTCTCCTCTCCTCACCTCTGCCTTAACATTCAGGCTCCAGCTCTCTCCTCCTGCTCTCTGCACCTCCGGCTCCATCTCAGGCTCCCCAGTGCTTTCCCACCAGGCAAGGAAAGACGGGGAAACGCCCAGCATGCCTCCTCTCCCTTCCTCCCAGCGCAGGGGTCTCAGAAGCACTGCTCCCATTGGCTGTGAGGCCACCTTCCTTTAAAAGGGGGGCAGGATTGAGGAGCGGCGACCCCTGTGAAGTGGTCGTTCGACCCCCCAAAGGGGTCCCGACCCCCAGGTTGAGAACCACTGGTTTAAAGGCACCTAAGAACCAATGAAAGGACTCTAGACTGTTTTTGTGTTTGCCAGATATTTTAGTCTACTGTCTATTTCATGTTGCATAATGGTAGCACTCTGATACCACCCCCATTGCCAGGGATGCATTCTATGGGGTCCCAGGCTTTGGGGTTTGGTACTGGCCGCTCTGTTGCTCCCAGAACTACAAATCCCAGGATTCCATAGGACGGAGTCCTGGCAGTTAAAGAGGCACCAAAGTGCATAAATTGTGGAGTATGAAAGAGACCCGTGGCCAGGTATTTATGCATGTATGTTATTGTTTCCAAGTCCTGCTCTATGCAATGTTTGTGGAATGCTTTGCACTGAAAAGTATTACAGAAAATGTGCCAAAACAATAGTTCCCAAACTTTGATTCTCCAGGATTTTGGACATCAACTCCCAAAAAGGTCAGGAATTCTGGGAGCTGAAGTCCAAACCGTCTCAAGGACCAAACTTTTCGGAACACCTGTTTTAAAAAATATATATATATTTGTGGAGCATCTTCATCCCAGCAGCAGGAGGATGGCAGCTATTTGAAGCCTGCAGTGACCTCAACTTTCCTGTAGGGGGCGCGCGTAAGAGCTTTAAACAAACAGGCACCTCCGGGGGGTTACGTCACCAGGGAAAGTCAAATCTTATTGGCTGGGAGCGAGACAAAAGGAACGGGGCGGGGAGGGAGAGGAGAGAGGCGCTCCCGAGTGAGATTCGCCCGCAGGCCGTTTCCGTTCTCTCATTCGCTACCAAGCGGGGCGCTCTCATTGGTCAGAGTACCGTGCGCATGCGCAGGACGTGGTGTCTCCCGGCCGCCTCTGTCTCGCTCGCGTTCTCCTCACAGCCTGTCAGCCGGTCGGCGAGTGTCGGCCGGGCCCCTCCCGCGGCCGCGTGACAGGATGCCGGGGGCGGGCGCTCGGGCTGGCTGGGCGGCGGCGGAGGAGGAAGGAGGAAGCAGGAAGTGGAACTCCTGAGGGAGAGAGACAAAAACAACCGGCCCCGAAGCGCCCGAACCGCCCCTCGTTCCGCGGCCGCTTGTCGAGGGGCTTCCCGGACCCGAACCGCCGCCATGTCGAACATGGAGAGTATCCTTCGGGCGCCTCCGAGGGAAGCCGCGGGGAGGAGGGCCTCGGGGGGAGGGGAGGGGAGAGGGGGGAGGCGGGCTGAAGACGCGGGCCTGTTCCGCACTAGGCTGTTATAGCGCGATGATTCCCCTTTCAGCCCCCTAGGGGATCCTGGGGTTTGCAGTCGAGGGAGGGGCATCTAGGCTTCTCAGCCAGAGAGCGCTTGGGCCTCGGGAAGCTACAAGCTCCAGGGCCATTTCCGCACTGTGCTCTTATAGCGCGATTATTCCACTTTCAACGTCCTGTGGAGTCCTGGGGTTTGCAGTTTAGGGAGGGGCCAGGATTCCATAGGACGTTGAAAGTGGAATAATCGTGCTATAACAGTCTAGTATGGAAATAGCCTTACAGTCAGCATCTAGGCTTCTCAGCCAGAGAGCGCTTGGGCCTCGGGAAGCTACAAGCTCCAGGGCCGTTTCCACACTATGCTCTTATAGCGCGATTATTCCACTTTCAACATCCTATGGAATCTTGGGGTTCCCCGGCCGGCCCCTCCCTAAACTGCAAACCCCAGGATTCCATAGGACGTTGAAAGTGGAATAATCGTGCTATAAGAGGGTAGTGTGGAAATGGCCCAGAATTCCACAGGGTGTTGGAAGTGGAATAATAGCGCTATAACAGTGTAGGGCGGAAATGGCACCTGGAAGGCGCATGGACAACCCCCCCCCCACAGCAGAGGGGGCGGTTGTGTGCTTTGCCTGGGTGGGGCTTCGCAAGAGAGCCTCTCCCTTTTCCCTTTGATGCTTCTCCTTGGAGTGATGATGGGAGCAGTTCCCGGAAGCTGGGGAGGGGTGGGAGGGAGGTGCGTTTCCTTCCCTGGAGGAAGAGAGGAGGGTGGTTGTTAGCATGGCGTCGGTGGGAGTGCCAGTGGTATCCCTCCTGTGAGAGTAATTGTCTGTATTACTGCCTCTGTCTCCTGCCTCTCCTTCAAGGAGCTAAAGGTGTGGTGATAATTGTTGCTTCAGGTCGTTTCCAACTTTGGGCAACCCTGAGGCGGACCTATAATGTGGTTCTCTGGGGCCGAGTGTGTGTCTGTCTGCCACCCAACGCCACCCATTGGGTTTCCATGGCCAAGCAGGGAATCGAGCCCTGAAATCGAGATTTGTAGTCCAAGGCTCTAACCACTATACCATACTGGCTGGCTGTGACAGTAATTCCTTTCCCCTTTTATCTTCACAACAGCCTTGTGAAGTATGTGAGAGACTGACTGAGGCCACCTGGAGTCCATTCACACTACAGGATTATTCTACCTTTGACTGCCATGCCCTATGGAATCCTGGGATTGGCAATTTCGGAAGGGAGAGTTACGATTCTCAACTTGAGTACTCCGGTGCCTCCAAACTACACATCCCAGGATTCCATAGGATGCAACTGTGGTAGTTAAAGTGAAACCTTGGTACCGTAATTCTGTAGTCTGAATGGGCCCTTGCTGAGCTTTGTTGCTAGATAGTGCTCAGGACAAGTGGTACTTACCATGGCAGAAAACTATTTCTGTTGGCCCTCTTATTTGACTTGTAGGCTTATTGTGATTTATAATTGGTAGATTTATTTTGATACTGTGTATGCTTGAACCTGTTCTGTGTATCTTGTGAAGTCTGAAAGTAGTACATCTTTATGGGTACATTTGGGAAGACAGAAGAAGAAATAATAAACGATGGTATCAAAAAAAAAAATTAAAGAAAAAAATCTTTTTGGACAGAAGCTCAAATGTATGCAAGTTAAATATCTACATGTACAAGAGCAATTGGCAGTATTGCTGTTTTCGTAGTGTTGTTTTTATTCATGCATGTGTGCATCTACTAACTGCACATAAGATTTTATGCATTCAGCCTATAAAAGTTTCCACCAGAATAAATCTATTAGGCAGTGCTGCTCAGAATGATGGTCTGCAGACAAGTGTTGGCCTGTGGCAGCTTCCAAGAAAGAAAGAAAGAAAGAAAGAAAGAAAGAAAGGGTGGAGACCAGTTTCCTGGCACATTAGGTAAAATGATTGCCAGTCCTCCACATCAGACAGCCTGAGCAGCATTGTGTTAGGATCTAGTAGTGTTTCCCCCTTTAAAAAGGTAGGGAATACTTCTGTCTTGCCAACTAAAAGGGCAGAAGTGTCCAAGTTTTTGAGATCTCTGTATCTCATGAGCAAGATATTTTCAAAAAGCACGTTGTGAAGGCCAGCATGGAATGACGGGAGGAAAAAAGCAACAACCCTGACTTGATGTTGAAATCTGTACAGTGTCTTCAGATATAATGGAGAAAGAAGAAACCTTAGACATTGAAGCAAAGCTCTGTCAGGTGACTGTTTTCTCTGATGGACCTAACATGTTTACTTCTCTAGTATTTCATAGAATCATAGAAATTCAGAGTTGGAAGAGACCACACAGGCCATCCAGTCCAACCCCCGGCCATGCAGGAACACCCTCAAATCAATCCTGACAGATGGCCATCAAGCCTCTGCTTAAAAACCTCCAAGGAAGGAGACTCCACTACACTCCGAGGCAACAGATTCCACTGCCGGACAGCCCTGACTGTCAGGAAGTTCTTCCTGAGGTTCAGGTGGAATCTCCTTTCCTGCAGCTTGAATCCATTGCTCCTTGTCCTGGTCTCTGGAGCAGCAGAAAACAAGCCCTCTCCCTCCATTGACAAGGGGAGTGCTAGCTCCTTCTTGGATTTTCTGTACAGATCTTCTCTCAGTCTTTGCCAGCTGCTTGCCCATTCTCTGTCATCTTTTCTTTCAGCCTTCTGGGTTCTGCATCATGTACAGTGTATAAGTCAACACTTGATGATACACCAAGGTGTCACCTTCCTTGCCTTTGTCTTTTATTAGGTGATAAAGGTTTTTCTTCACTTTTTCAGTCTTTCATGGCCCAGGAGAACTGAGAAAATTGTGGCCCTTCATCCTTTTCTTTCTTCCATTTTCCTTTTGTTTGGGTTACTGCTTTCCTTGTTTAATAATTTACTTTAAGCAAAAGTACCTGGGTGAGCAATCACTTTTCGTCAACCACTGTGCCGAGTTGACTGAATTTTATGACAGTTTCAAAAGTCCATCTTTGTTAGTTTTGCTATCTGGGTGCTGGAAGGAATATAATCTTGATGCTTATGGAAAGTGTTATACTTCTAAAAGTAAGAAGGGTTTTTTCTTTGTTTTTTTGTTTTCTTATCTTTGTTGATTCTGATGTGGGGATAGTGTGCTGAGTTAAAGTTGTATAGCCTTGATTCTGCTCACCATGCTATCCTCTAAGGTATTCCAAGATTATGTTTTTTTTTTTCTGAGTGATAGTTATATGAGCACAAATACTAGACAGAGTTGGTTTTTTAGCAAAGGAGTTTGAGTGGCCCTACTTCCCTTCCTAATTGTAGCCTGTTAGCACTTTGAACACTCTCTTGCTGTCTTGGAGAATTTCAGGATCCCCTTGTAGTGAGTAAGTGCTGATTCTGAATCTAGGAGAATATAAATGCCAAAAGACGTGCTGACTCTGACCGACTGTGCCATAGAAACTCTTCATAGATGTATAAAAATATTTTCTGCCACTGTAGCATCAGCCAGAGCTGCTCTCTGCACAAGTGAGAAGATTTCCCTGTACAAGAAGTGATCCTCCAGACTGACAGGTTTCTACTTGTTGCAGTTTTTTTTCTGACTCAGCTCCTTATAGACAAAAGTGTTTGGGCATGTTCTGCTGTAGTAGAGACTAGTCTGGAGGTCTCAGACAATTGCTTATCCTAGTTGCTAGGACTGTTTTAGCTTGCTGACCTCTTGTAGACCTAGGTGCTTGGAGTGGTGAAGGGCCAGCAAGTGTATTCTAGGCTTGAGCGATAAAAGGCAAATGAATTGAACATGGGAATTAATTGATCAAGATTCTCTGGAAGGGTAGGGTAGGGTAATGATATCAGATCCTTCCTATTAAAAAGAGTAGGATAATCAAGTCCCACCAGAAAAAGGAAGGACACACATAGACACTTGAGAAAGTGGACTGGGGGCAAGATATTTGTCAGGAACAAGGAGCCCTTGAGGTTTAGATGTGGGCGACTTAGAAACGTTGCAAGTGGCACACTGCTTAATGTAAGTTTGCACGGAGGGGTTTAATCCAGGCCACCAAAAAAGGCGGCGAATCGCATGCAATGTCTTCAAAAACCCAAAATGTCCAGCGGGTTTGGAATCATGATAACGATGAAGTACCTGCTCGCGGGCAGCAGGGGGAACGTAGACCTTGGTGCCATAAAAGGGGAGATTGTCAACCCATTCTATTTTATCCTTGTTTGCCGGTAGCCAGGAGTCTGCATGCGCTGCATGAATGATAGCATCGCGGAGAGCGGAGTCACAAAGAGAGGAGGCAGAAAGCCTTGTCTTTGCTAATGCACGAGTAGTCACTTGAGAAGCCAGAGAGGAGGCAGGAAACAAGGTATTGGAGTGGGAGGACGTAGCAGGGGATTCCGCAAAACAGGGAAGTCGAGAGAGAGGGTCCGCCAGTTGGTTAGTTCGGCCAGGTTTGAAAACAATTTTAAATCGGAATCTCTGGAAAAATTCAGCCCATCTCGCCTGCTTAGGGGAGAGTTTCTTAGCAGACTGTAAGGCTTGCAAATTCCTATGATCAGTCCAAACTTCAAAGGGGAGTCGAGCCCCTTCAAGCAAATGACGCCAAGAGGACAGCGCAAAATGGATAGCCTTGGCTTCTTTCTCCCAAATAGGCCAATTAGCTTGTTGAGGGGAAAATTTCTTTGAAATGAAAGCACAAGGCCTGAGTGCTCCTGTGGTGTCATGTTGTAAAAGAACGGCTGCCATGGCAAAGTCCGAAGCATCCGTTTGCACAATGAATTGCTTCGTACTGTCGGGAAAAAGGAGTAAGGGCTCAGACGTAAATTTAGATTTCAAATGGTCAAACGCCGATTGACACTCAGGCGACCAACAAAGTCTATGCGCCTTGCCCGCAGTGGATCCTTTAGGTTTCCGTAGAAGGTTGGTGAGTGGAAGCGTTATGGCAGCAAAATCCTCAATAAAGTTCCGGTAGAAGTTCGCAAAACCAAGAAATTGCTGCAGTTGCTTCACAGTTTTAGGGACGGGCCATTGCAAAATGGAGTTAATCTTCGAAGGGTCCATTTTAAGTGAACAATCTTGAATCCTATATCCCAAGTAATCAAAAGTTTGGGTGTCAAATTGGCATTTAGATAGATTAACCACGAGGTTGTTCTCTATAAGCCTTCGTAACACTTCACGAACCAATGACACATGAGATTCCATGGAATCTGCGTAAATTAAAATGTCATCCAGATAAATCAGAACCCCCTGATACAACAAGTCATGGAAAATGGTGTTCAAAAACATTTGGAACACAGATGGCCCCGATTGTAAGCCAAAGGGAAGAACCGTCCATTTAAAGTTACCTAGAGGAGTTGCAAAGGTGGTGAGCCACTCAGAGTCCGGGTCCATTCTAATCCTATGAAAAGCCTCTTTAAGATCAAGTTTGGTGAAATATTTTCCTTGAACAAGATGGTCCAAAACAGTCCGTATCAGAGGTATGGGATAACAATTGGAGGAAATAACCTGGTTAATAGCAGAGTAGTTAACTATCAGTCTCGGATCCGCGCTGGGATCTTTTCTCTTTCGGAAGAAGACAGGACTCGCCGTGGGGGCTGTAGAGGGCTTGATAAAGCCGCGAGCCAAGTTTTTATTTAGGAACTTCTTGAGAGCAAGGAGTTCTTTTTGGCTCATGGGATAAATTTTCGGTTTAGGCAGGGTGGCCCCGTCAACTAATTCCAGTTTACAGTCAAAGTCCGTGTGGGGAGGCAATTTGTCAGCCTCCCTTTCGTGGAAAGCCTTTTGGAAGTCTCGGTAGTGTGAAGGAATTTGTTGCAATTCTTCATGGGGAATAGAAAAGTTTTCATCTGAAGAGGACATAGTGCCAGCAGTCCAGTTTATCTGGGGGTTATATTCACGAAGCCAATCGATTCCCAAGACCAATTTGAACTGCATTGCCTTGGGAACTAGAAATCGCATGCTGTAATTGTTTTTGTCCATTTGAAATGAGATGGGCTTAGTGATTTTACTAATTACTCCCCCAGTCATTGAGGTCCCATCCATTTGCGTTAATTTGATGGGGCATTCCAAGGGCTCATAAAGAGTTTTCAATTGTTTGGCCAATTTGGGGTGTAACAAACTTCTGGAGCAGCCAGAGTCAATTAATGCCCTATGTACATGCAAAGTCCCATCGCTGCCACTAATCGCAACCGTGGCGTAGAAATGGGGAATTTTAGGAGTACTTACAGATGTTCCCGCCGCTTGCCAGTCATCGCAGTCAGGTTTAGAATCTCCATCTATGTCAGATGAGGACGAAGAGGTGGTTTCATCATCGGGATCGGAGTCTCCTGTCGCCGCTGCAGGGTCCTTAGAAGTGCGTCTAAGTGGTTGTTTGGCGGCCGCTGTCTGATGTGTGAATTCTATATCCTTTGGGTCTGCTCGTGCTCCCTTAGTCCCAGTCGGAGCTTGGTTTCCGCGGCAGGTGTTGGCGAGGTGGCCCGGTTTTCCACAGTTAAAGCACATGCCCAAACGGAGACGTTTGTTCCGTTCCTCAGCATTGAGGACGGTGGGACCGCGAGGTTGTCGTTTTGGCACGTCTTGTCTTTGTCGGTTCAGCTGAACAGTCTGGGTTATGCCTTCCATTTCAGTAGCTAGTCTGACCCAACCTAGCAGGGTCTGTGGATTGGCCTGCATTAAGCACCCGTGTAGAATATCAGGATTTAGTCCATCTTTGTATAACTCAATTAGAATTTCATCACTCCACGGGACTTTGGTGGCCAGGTTTCTAAATTCACGGGAATACGTCCCCACATCGTTCCTGCCTTGTTTCATTCGTTTCAGTTGATATTTGGTGTTTTCCAATAAATGGGGGTCTTCAAGCGTTCCGCAGATGGTTCATGAAGAGCTGCAGATTTTCAGTTTCGGGGGCGCGGGAGTCATATAGGTTCGCTACCCAGTCTGCTGCCAGTCCTTTCATCCTCTGGCTTAGGTATCGAATTCGGGCCGCATCATCCCGAAATAGATGGCCGTGATCAATCATGAAATTGTTTGCCATAGTCAAAAAAAAGGAGAGTTTCTCCCCCTTCCCGTTGAAGGTCGCTTTCAGGTCTCCCACATTTCTGAGTAACAGTGGCGCTGGCGTGTGCCCTGTTGGTTGCTGGGGCGGACCAGGGGTGCCTGCCGCCGAGACAGCCGCTCGTGGTTCTCCTCCTGGTGATCTCCCTGTCTGCGAGGGACGGATGCGCATCTCGCGTAGCATGGTCTTGAGTTCGAGTATCTCCTCATCTTTTCTTTCCAGTTCGGTTTCCATTTGCTTTATCTCCTCCAAAAGGGATAGGTCTTTTGCTGATGTATCCCATCTAGCAGCCCTTCTGCGTTGTCTCAACGACGTATGTGGCTTTTCTCCCCAGACCCAGGTTTGGCCGCTTGTGGGGGTTTCCATAGCCTCGGTCAGGCGCAATTTTGTCTTGGTATCCAGGGGCACTTCAGTTTCTGTAGCTCCATCAGATTCTGCAGATCCTTGCTCTTCTTCAGTAATCGACTGGTCCATCAATTGGTGCATTTTTTGAAAGGATTCTCGAGCTTTCTGTCAGGAACAGATTCACTCTTACACGGATCAACAAACTTAATAGAAGATTTATTGTAACATAGTAAGGGATGCTGTCTTCAGACGTTAAAGCTCGAGAATGGAACGTTTTCCCCCCACCTTACACTTTAACAGACAGTTTCTCCTAAGATAGTTGTAAAAGAACGAACGTCATCATGCCAAATGGTTCCTTTGAAATTCCAGCCAGAAGGAATGGTTGGCGCCTGGGAATAGCTAACAGCCTACTATCACTATTTCCTCAGTCTACTGCTATCCTAAAACAATAAAACATGGAGGACTCCCGACAATATTGGTCCATTTTAGCAGTAGTGGCTTTGGTGGTCACTTGGCTTCGCTTCTAAAAATCTTCACGGTTTAAAGCGGACATGGGGAACTTCTGGCAACTTCCACAGCACGCCTTTGGCTGTGTTGCATGTGACTGATGGGAAGTATAGGCCAAAACAGGGCCAGATGCTCCCTGCTCCTTGGCCTGTCTTTTGAAACTACTTATCCCTTTGTATACTTTTATCACATGTTTGGATGCCCTACTTGTGTGTGCTGTCAGAGCAACAGATAACAGGCAGGGCTCTTTCAGTGACAGCTGGGGTTGTGGAACAGCCTCCTAAGCAGGCATTTGCAAGAGCATTCTTTGCAGAAGTTCAAAAGAGGCTGTGAAGACACGTATGGAGTACTGTTGTCACTCATTAACAGAATCACTGATAGTTTTACCATGCATCCAACCATTGTTTGTTTGTTTGTGTGTGTGTGTGTTTGTAGATGTTTCTTTTTAAAAAGAACGTGCTTCAGTTTTGTAGTTGTATACTTTCTAGTGTCATCCCCATGCTTTTGGGACAGGGTGTGTTATAAATGTAAATAAATAGAAAGGAAAGAATCTTCATTGCAAATAGAATTACGCTTGCAGTATGTTGTCATATCTAGTAATTAAATTACAGGATTTCATTATTTAAAAATTGTTTACTGGGGATCTCTCTATAAAGCTTTTGAGTGTCAGGGAGCCCATCTTCAGCTCTGTGCATCATGTTACTTACTGATTTGGTGAGTTATCCTTAACTTGAATTATAGAACATCTGTTTAACTTGAAGTTTGCTGCCAAAGAGCTTAGCAGAAATGCCAAAAAATGTGATAAAGAAGAAAAAGTTGAAAAAACCAAAATTAAGAAGGTGAGACCGTGAATTGTTTTTCTCTCTGTTCTAGAATCAAAATGTTTAGGAATATACGTGAATTCTTATTCTTTTAATATGTATTAACAGTGAAAATACTGTTTATGTCTTTGACATGCTTTTATCAAAAGCTAAAAATAAAATATTATTTTAGTTTTACAGACTAATCTATAGATTCTTCCACTCCCGCCCCAACCATGTGCAGTTAGTAGTTGGGCATTAATTCTGATTTGAGCTCTAAAACAGTTTTCTTTTTCTAATTGATATTTTATGTGTATTTGCAGGGTGGGTGAGTATGAGCTTGATACAAAGTGTTCTGGGGGAGCAGACCGAAAGAACATGCCCTAAAACCAATGGACAGTGACTTGTAGTTTCCAGAAACATCACTTGCTGCCAACACTGGCCTGTGGGTGTGCCCCATCGTGGGCTGAGAAATTCCAAAAATAGCCCCCCAGCCCTTGGCTCATACCCTTTCATGGTCTCAATGAACAGCTTTGGTTGCCAGATTCACCCAGACAGTAGAAGTTCCACCTCTTTCAGAAGCCAGTGTATGTTTCTAGGAGAGTTTGGTTCTGAAAATTTGTATACTGATGATGATCCATCTGTTACAGATAATCTGATGTAACCTGTGGCTAGACCACTGTTTCAAAGACTTAAAGGAGTTGTCTTTTGGTAGCTGCCAGCTCAGGGTCTTGAATGAAAAATGGTGCTTTGTTTTACCTCTTATTTCAGAGGATGAACACATTGAAGTTCAGAAGGGAATTTTCAGCTGTCCTTTGCCATAAAGCATCTTACTGGCAAGCTGGTACTGGAAGCATTTGTCTGCTGATAGCTAGGAGTTGTTAGACTGTTAGTCCTTTAAAGTACAGTTGGCCCTTGAAAGTCATGTTCTTTTTTCCCTTTTTTTATTAAAAGGCAATTCAGAAAGGCAACACAGAAGTTGCAAGAATACATGCAGAAAATGCAATCCGGCAGAAGAATCAAGCAATCAACTTCTTACGCATGAGTGCCCGGGTGGACGCTGTAGCAGCAAGAGTTCAAACAGCAGTCACAATGGGCAAGGTAAGCAAGTTTCTTTTCTTTCTTTCTTTTCTTTTAGTAAGAAGCACAAGCTACCAGAAACTTCAGTTTGGCTCTGGCCATGGAATTGTGGGGAAGGGGTGTAAGTGAGTGCTATAACACCTGTTCTGCATGCAGAGGTTGCAGGTTCAGTCCCTAGTAGTCTTCAAAGACCCTTTCCCAAAACCCTGGAGTGCTGGTGCTGGTCATCATACTGTATTGAGCTGGGTGGACCATGGCATGGCTTGTTATAAAGCAGCTTCCTGTGTCATAAGCAATGAAAGTAAAGGAAATAAACAGCATTTTACCTTCTTACAGAGTCTGTGGCCAAAAGCTGTGGAACTTCCCATTTACTTTAAGTAGAAATGGAAAGATTTCCTTTGGCATGTTCCCTTAAGAGACAGTTAATCAGTTTTAGCAGTGACTGGCATGGGACTGTTCTGTGTTATGTTTCTACTTCAGTATTGGATTTTGGCTGTCAGTCTCCAAAGTGGTACAAAAGGAATTAGAGAGGCAACTAAATACATCTTTGTTATGTATATTCTCTTATAGGTAACAAAGTCAATGGCTGGAGTAGTTAAATCTATGGATGCTACTTTGAAAAGCATGAACCTAGAAAAGGTAAATATATAAGCACAAATGCTAAGAGGATTTTTTTTTTATTTTCTGTTACTACTTTGACACTTTTTACCTTGTACCTTATTGGATTGACACCATTTGTTTATCTACAGATATCTGCTTTGATGGACAAATTTGAACAGCAGTTTGAAACCTTAGATGTTCAGACAGCACAGATGGAAGACACAATGAGTAATACCACTACATTAACAACACCACAGGTAAGTCTTAAGGGCTGCATAGCTAGTCAATGGCATTTCTGCCCAGTTATGTCCAGAAAGTGGGGCATATATTATGGGCACTCTGTTATTGTCCACTGTGACAAGCTGTCAAGGAAAATACAGAAATGTTACTTTTTTGCACTACAGCACCCCAAATGCCCCAGCTGTCATGGGCACTGACTATGCTGGTGCTAGCCATGCTAGCCTGAAAAAAAAATATTTTTTTCAAGCTCAATTTGGGAGGCACCCCAGCCTAGATCCAGACCATCTGTGTCTCATCTAGAGAACAAGATAGACGTAGCAATCTCTTCAGTTGTCAATAGAATGTAGTGGCTTCCCCAGAATCCTGTGCAACGTTGAAGAATTTCTTGCAGAAAATTACCGCAGAAGATAGAAGGAAAATACATCACAGGTTTATCCTCTGGAGTGTTATTGATATTGTTGACAGAAGTGTTTGTAAAAGATTAATTGTAATAGTAAAAGAGAGAGCCAGCCTGCTGTAGTTGTTTTGAATATTGGACTAGGGCACTGGGAGACCAGGGTTTGAATCACCACTTAACCATGGAAACCCACTGGATAACCTTGGGAAAGTCACACAAGCCCACTTTTTGAAAATGGACTTTCAAACAGTGTTAAATAGGGCAGTGGGAAGAGCCTAGCAGCAATTTAAATAGGAGGCAGTTCATCCTTCTTTCTAGGGAAAAAGGTGGTCTGTGGAGCCCAGGGAAGGTTGAGGGCTGCAAAAAATACCCTGGGTTGCTGTATTCTGCCCAGATTTATCTGTTGGTCTTTGACTGACCCCCCCAATCCTGGAGGGTGCACTGTGCTCCCATCTGAACAAAATTATAGGTGGGACAACTGTCTGATAGTGTCCCCAAAGCCCCTGGAGGAGGTGTTGGCCATCTCAAAGCAATTACAGCCATTTTCATAGTCCCTCATCTTTTTTTTTAGATCTACAAAGACCCTTGGGAGCTGAGGAACAGTATGTGGCCACTCTCAGCATAGTCAGAATTGATTTTAAATATTCTTGGACATTGCCTTCCAAGCGATCAGTTTTTTTGTGCGAAATGGTTATAGCTCCCTCTGGTGGCAGAATACTCAAAAGTTCAAAAGCTCAGGGGTAACCTCTGTTGGGTCATTTTTGTGTTAGGTTATATTGATTTGCTCCTTTTTTTTCCTTCTAGAACCAGGTGGATCTACTTCTGCAAGAAATGGCAGATGAAGCTGGGTAAGTGTAAACCTCTGAAGGCTGAAACTTTGAGTACTCCAATGGCAGCAGTATAATAAAAAAGTTTAATGCACTTATGATAGCAACAAGTGCCTGCCTTTGTCTGTTACAGTCAGAATAATGGAAATTGCCTAGAGTTACTGAATTCATGATATATGGTACTGTAGTTTCAGAAAAGTGCTGCCATTTTGCCACTCACTTGGAATTGTGTTACTCAGTTGAGATAACTGATGAGTACCTTTGTTTTGACTGAGCAGATCAGGATAAGACAAGTGTATGTGATTCTTATGAAATAATTTGGGAAGGAGTTTTTTTTTTTAAAAAAGTAACAGGATTTGATAGTAAGCCACAAGTGCTAATAGTTTGTTTTTCATGAATAGGAAGATAGGCTGGGGCATTCGGTCATTTTCACCTTAGCTCCTCTTGCAGCGGTTGCAGCTAAACTAACCAAGACATTTTGTTAGCTTGTTGCTTTCCTAAGAAACCAGAATCATATGCAAGGAATGAACAAGTGGGAATGATAAGGCAGAATGAACCTCTTTGCTCATTCAGAGACAGCTAAGATGTTGAGCAGTTCTGACTTATTGCGATCTACAAATGCAGACATAGTCCCAATTCTGAATACTGCAAAGATGAAGTGGTAGGACCAGACTTGATGACATCAGCAACCATAGTAGCTGACAGAACACACATTGGAAGTTGAGATAAATAACAAAACTG
Organism: Ctenosaura bakeri; assembly: GCA_948474755.1. Taxonomy (NCBI): domain Eukaryota; kingdom Metazoa; phylum Chordata; class Lepidosauria; order Squamata; family Iguanidae; genus Ctenosaura; species Ctenosaura bakeri. The sequence continues at coordinate 436,440 of CAOLHI010001502.1, forward strand.
ATCTATTTTGGATGGAGCTATGGTTGTTTGTAATTAGCTGATTTAGGGTACTGTCTTATATGTCCTGGCCTGGGAGTAAGTTAAACTGGACTCAGCTGGGTTTAATTTTGAGTAAATTTGTTAAGGTGTTTCTAATGTTGGTTTTTTTTAACTTTCTTGTCTCATACTATTTTATGGTTGGATTATTTTACATTGCAGTTTATGTTGTATCATTGGTAACCTTCTTAGGCATGCTTGTGAGAGAAGTTGGGATGCAAACAAAATTTATGCACCGTTCTCCATACTAAAAGGAAATGACAGCTCCACAAGGAATGCACTGGAATAATTTTTAGGAAGCAGGAAACAATCTTAAGAATAATCTTAAAGAAGCAGCAAAGGCTGCAATATATCCACATTACAATGCTAGGAGAGTATGTGAAGCCTAGATGGAGTGAGTGCTCCAGTTACTCTTCATGTTTGTGTTAAAGAGCAGGCATATGACTCTATTGAGTACATGGGGATATAAGTGAGCAGTGTTTTCACTTCGTACTGGTAAGAGCTCCTGATATATGAGCTGCCTTCTAATTACAGAACATACATTTACAGCCATCTTTTGTTCTTTTCTTTTGAACTCTAGCCTTGACCTGAACATGGAGCTCCCTCAGGGACAGACAGGCTCTGTGGGCACAAGTGTTGCTTCAACAGAACAGGTATATTTTCTTTGCTTGTATTTCTTTCCCTGATGGCAGAGAACTTTTGCATCCTGAGTATTGACACCTGAATCAGCCTCTTTGGTAGCATGCAATTTGGCTGGACCTCATATTAAGTCAAGCTAGCTAAAAAAGAAGCCTGTTGCTTTTCATATTCTCTCTAGTGCCTGAATTTGCCTGTTTTCCTGTTCATTCTCCCATTTGTTTCTTAGTGTGTTTTATTAGATTATGAGCCTGCAGGCAGAGACTTTGTATGGTGCCTTAAAAAAATATCAGGTGCTTTATAATTGTAAATCCAGAAAATTTAGACTCATCTGATTTCTGAAATGTAGATTCTCAACCATGGCATAGTTTTGTCTGAGTTCCCTTTCCTTCTTGTTCAGTTTCAGTGCTGACGCATGTATGCCTTCATTTGCTTATGTAGGATGTGATTAAATGGTTTGCTTCTGATTCTGCAGGATGAGCTCTCACAAAGACTGGCACGCCTTCGTGATCAAGTGTAGCAGGGAACATTGGATCTCCCATCTTCTCATATGCATCCAAAGCATTTTGTGTACATAAATCAGAACCCAACTGGATCTCTGTCTCTAATCTGTCTACATATTTAAATAGCAGACTTAATGGGCACATGTCGTGTTTGTTTCTTGCTGCGCTTTCTATCAAAGACATTAACTCAAAGGTGGTGTGACCTTCAGTGTATTTTCTAGTTCTGTATAGTACACTTTTGAAGCTGATGGTTATATTTTTGCAGATACCTTTTCCAAAACCCAGATTAAAATTTCATCTTTATGGAGTGTCACAGTATATTGTCATACTGAAAGAAAAGCAGTATCCTGAGTGTATGTGCTAAGTTATATAGCAGGGTTTTAAATTATGAATAATGTTTATAGTTTAATTACAGAAATGGTGCATGCTATTCATTCAGTCATCACACTAAACACTTAAAGAAAAAAGATCAGTTGGACAGAACACAGTATTTGTGTGTATGTGTTTGTGTATTGTTTAAACATCACTGGATAATCTTTCCACGATATTACAGAACAAACATGCTCGTAGTAAAGCTTAAATCAAAATGATAGTTGTTATTTTGTCCTCATCACTGAAAGTTGGCATTGTCACTTCGGTATTGATGGAATAAAATATATTTTTCAACATTCTCGCTGAGCTTCCCTTAAAACACATTTTACAATTATCCAGAGTTTTAGGAATACTTCCTACATCAATTAAAGTGCCAACTTTTGAACATTTTACTATGTAGGAGAACTACATTTGATTCTTTTGTTGTGGAAGAACCAAAAGGGCCGCACTGGTATCTCATAAAAGAAAATGAGCTTGCTTATGTAAAAATACATACTTTTGGTCGTAAATAGTGACAAACTGTGAAGTTGTATTCTCTCTTCAAAACTATGCTTAAAACTGATGATACCTTCTTCAGAAGAAAGAAAAATGTCTTTTACAAGATAAATATGCTGGATCCTGTGATTTTTGGTGTGCTCAGGGATTGGGTATCAACATATCTAACTACCAATTCCTATAGTGCTTTACTATATAATCAATATATTATATATAATTAAGTAAAAGATTTCCTGGAGCAACTGCAAATAACTGTTAGAAACTGGACTTTAGATGCTGCTACAGTACTTTCAAGTGCACATTTCAAAAGAATAGGTGTTCTAATTCAGTGTTCCTCAGACAGACTTAGCTGGGAAGCTGCCATTTTTTTTCCTAATGTACCAGGAACTGGAACCACATTTAGGATCAGGGGCTAGTTTATTGCTTTCCTGGAAATCTACCATAAGTGGCAGCCAATGGCTCAGGGACCAGCAATGGTCTGGGGCCACCATGATTGAATAGCACTGTTTCGTTCATTCAAGATGTTTTGTACTATAACTTCTAGAACCACCATTGTATTATTTTGAATTATGTCTTTGTGTTTTCTGTCACTGAGAGTTGCTTATCCTTGAATTTCAGTGTAATCCTGTATATTCAGGTATCCTTGGCTACTTCTTGCTTTTTGCCAATGGAACCAGTAGAGGGGAGTAGAAGGCTTAGGTTTTTTTGTTTTGTTTTTTTTGGGAGTAAGGTTTGCTTAATCTGGTTACAACCTTCTATAATTCAACAGCCACCCACCCTACATAACTGATCTGACATTCTTTCACTTGTTCAGTTGGATGAAGGAAAGCCTTCAGGCACGGTGCTGCAATAATGCCAGCGAAGTGGAAGATGCTATCAGACACTGGACCAGAAAGTGCTTGAAAGTTTTTTTTTCAAAAGTAGATGTGATGAGTGGATTCAAATGCAAAAATGTACAAATGCATTAATACTGAATATTATTTTGAATAGTACCATCTTGTAGCTAAAAGAGTTACTTTACACACATATGTAGCTGCATCTGTCCTATGTTGTTAATAAAGAGTTACAACTTCACAGACATTTTCTGTATAATCCCTATTACTTCCCAAGATGGACCAAGACAATTCCCTGAATCAAGGATGGAGAATTTGTGTCCAGAGGGCTAGGTGCACATCTGGCCTAATCTCACCCCCCCCCCGATGCACAAAGCATGAAAAGCTTGGCACAATTGTATTGTTTTCTGGAGACCAAGCCTTCCAGCGTAAGCACAACAGATTCTGCCATTCTTAGATACTGCAGGTTTAAAGCTATGGTGTGTTTTTGCAGGCTGAGTAACAATAAGCCAAAAGATTATACTCAGAGCAAGACTTTTATTTTAATTAAACCACAACCTATTATTGGACAAATATTAAAAGAGTAACCTCAACGTAGAACTATTTCAAAATAACGTAAAAAGACAAACTTCTTCAAATATCTAGAAGAGTACTACTGACAGAAGAATCAGGAGATAAAGAGGCAGAGGTATCATTTCTTGAATAGAGTTAAATAGATCTCCCCACTCTACCCTAAAGGACAAGCAGTCACCCCCATCAGCCGGAAAGCCAAAGGAATGAAGTGATGTTGAGGACAACTGGTAATGTTGGCTAGAAGAAACCAAATGTTCTGCTGGTGCGTGTTTGCTTGCTGCAGCCATCCAACAGGAGCAAGAGAGGAAACTCACAACCAACCCTTCCAAGATGGCAGTGAAGGTCATCAAGAGCTGTGCCATTAATATTTCTGGTGAGACAGAGTTAGTTGGCTGAATTCCTCACAATACACCTTGGTGTATTTGCCTTCAGGAAAAAGCTGTAGAAAACATACCTTACACACCCCTGGGAATGCCTCGGATGTTCTCCACTTTCCACCGTTGGCTTCCTCTGGTAAGATGACCCAACAACCGTCCCAAAACAGCAAGCAAAAATCCCTCTTGGTAAAACAAGAGGGATGTGGCCCAAGTACTTTAGGAGGAGAGTTTTTTCTCTCTTGGCCACAAGGCCTCCACTGACATGATGACAACTGGAGGTGGGCTGAAAACCAAAGAAAACGAGGTGTGCTCATGGAGTCAAGTGCATGTCAGCCCCGTCCTGAGAGTCTGAACAAGGAGCGACACTCCACCTAGATCTTGTGCTTTGCTGGCAAGAAGAACCTCCTTCTAGGACAAGTGACCCCGTGTTCCCCACTGCCTGCTCAAGAGGGAGCCACTTGGGGTCTGCTCTTGGGCGAGAATTGAGACATCAACCGAATCCCTCCATCAATGGCAAGCCTGTTAGGCTTTGCTTAGCACCAAGGAAAGGGGTGGATTCCTTTAAGCTCTACAGAGGTGGGGACTGGGGGCCTGAATTACCCAAAACCAATAGTGACCTTCCCTTGGAAGGTCTTGTAGCCAGAATGAGCAGAAAGACAGTTGGCAGTGCAAGAGGGAGACTCTGATAGCAAAAGCAGAAGAGAGAGTGGAGTGTCAGAGCCTATGGCTCTCCAGATATTCCACTTATAGGTGTCTAAAGAACCGGAGAAGGACTCAAGGCATTCCTGGCTCTAGAAGCAAGACACTGAACAACCATGCTGAAATGATGGGACTTTTCCTTTCTCAGCTGTGACGTCACCACTGATGCCTCTGTCATCCATGTCAACAACGGCAGGTTACCTGAAAACAAAATAACATCACGGTATTTATTTTCAGAATCGTGGGCATGTATATACTGTAATATACAAGCATTCCCAGAAGTTTCAACAAGGAGAGACAGCCACCCAACAACCAACCACAGCATAGGGTGGGGGCTGGAACCAGACTTCTGGGCTAAAGGGTCCAAGGTCCCACTTTGACTCTTTTTTTTCATATACTTTAATTTTTTTTATTTAGTAAAAAAGAGGAAAAAATGAACAAAAACCAAACATAGAAAAAAAAACCATACAAACATCCCTACTTACATCTATCTAAAACAAATACTAACAAAACATAACTAAACATTGATTCCCACTCTTGTTGCAAACAGTTTATATTGTTTACAGGTTTACTCCTAACTACTGAATCATTCATTTTATCCCATAATTATTAATTGCTGCTAATCACTTATCAATTTACTTACTTAATTCCTCAAATTCATAAATCATTGTTAACTTATTCTAGGTTACTCTATCTGAATGATTGATCGCGGAAAGATAATAATCATCTATATAAAAAATAACATTTTAGAACAACAGAGTACACGTACCATCGTCGTCGGTATGGCAGCCGCCGATATGGACGAGGGTGTGGGCGATGGTTGCGCCGTTGAGGAGGAACGCAAAGACGTGGCCATGTAAAGGGCAGTATTCTCGGCCGCCTGCTCCTTGATCTTTAATGACTCTTCCCAGCAGTGGGATTTGAGCCTAGACGACCTGTTCCTCAACGTTTGGGCGGTAAATTCCCTGCAAACAGAGCAGGCCCTCACGCTGAGGGTCTCCCCAAGGCAAAAAAAGGCACCCCGAGCATCCATCCAAGAGGGCGACCTTGTGACCACAAGATACACAGTTTTTGAAAAGTGCGGACATAGAAAACAGAAACCCACAAGAAGAAGTCCAAAGAGAAGGGTGGGGGGTTGAAGAAGTCCAAAGTAGTCCAAAAAACGCCAAATCTGTAAAGAGAAAGTAGAAATACGTAGAAAGTAGAAATACATATGTTGCGCTTTGACCCAAAAGGCTTCCAGAGTGGCTTATATATCCTTGTGAATTCAGCAAAACAATAAGTAAAAGTTTCATACTGCCATTCTGTGTATTCCAACAGGCTTTTGAGAATGGAGGATCTTTTTTTTAAAGGGTTTTTAAGAGATGTTGTACTGTTCTAATTGTACTTTTTTTTTAAAAAAAAAAATGGCTTTTTGTCCTTTTTCATTTGTTTTTTAATGTTCTGCATAGTTTAGTTCCATTTTGCTGTTGGTGGTTTTAACATTTAACAACAATGTATTTTAATTTGCAGGTCACCTTCGGTCTTGGGCCATTTCCGCACTAGCCTGTTATAGCGCTACGATTCCACTTTCAACATCCTCTGGAATCCTGGGGTTTGCACTTTCGGGAGGGGCCGGCCGGATTCCAGGGGATGTTGGAAGTGGAATCGTAGCGCTATAACAGGCTAGTGCGGAAACGGCCTTGGTTTTGGGGAAAAGATAGGGTATAAATAAGGTTAGTAATATTATTGGGAGCAAGTCCTCTTTAGAAAAGACTGCCGTTCATTACCATTCAAAGAGAGGAAAAGACCTATCAGGGCAATCTGGAACCAATTTCAGGCATCAGGCCGAGGCCTTTAAACTTCCAGGAAGGTAGGTTAGCAGTCCAACAAGCTCAGCTTTGACCTTTTGTTCTTCTTTATTAGGAGAGTCATGCTAAATCAGCATGGATGTGCAACTAGAGGGACATTCTCCGAAAAGACATACAGCTTACTGTTAATGGCTCAGAAAAAGTCATATTACTGCTGGCAGTACCCAGCTGTAAACATCACTTTCATACAGTTTGTCTTTGAGAGAACCAAAGAGTGAGCGTGATAAATCATTTTTTTTTTTGAGTCTGTCAATCATTTATTGGCAAGTTGAGTGCAAGTCAAGCCATTGAGGAGACTTAAGTCAGACTTGAGTACAAGTCAATTGACTCAAGTCTATATCACCGGTTGCAGATCCATAATTCTAGATTACAAACCCATAGCTGCATTGCTGAATGTGAGCCACTGTTTCCAGGAATCACTTTTTGTGCAAAAGTAAACAAACATGTCAAAACTTCAAGGTGTTTGTACAAATAAAAATACAAGTGTGCTTCTAGAAACAATATGATTATGTGATTATCATTCTTTTTTCCCCCTCCAAATTTTAATTACTAATCAACACAATACATATAAATCAATATACAACAGATCCATATGTATATGTTGCCATACATTCCATAATGGATTATCAACAAACAGTGTATGTAACTGGAGCATTACAGTATTAGAGCGCTGAGAAATCATAAACCCTGCAGTGGGAAGAAGCGACCACAGCTAAACTTTGCAGCCCAAAACTGAAATGATACAGTTGTTCAAGCACTAGTCCAGGAGCCTTCCAGATATTTTGGATTGCAAAATATGCAATGCATATGCAATATGCAGAAATGCAGGCAGCTTGGCCAGGGGTAAAGGATTATGAGAACTGCATTCTGAAATTTCAAGAGTGCCAAGGTTTTCCCGACATCCCAATCTAGCAAAAAGTTCTCCCTGGGACTAAGGGACGAAGATGGATAGTCCTGGATAGAGGTCCCGGGTAGAATTCCAAAATCTCACAGCCTGGAGCCTTTTCTTCCAGCTTCAGAGTGAGGAGGAAGAATCTGAGGGTGAGAGCAATGCCTTGAAAAAGTGTCCATCTCTGTTTTCCTCTTTACTTAGACTTTTTATTTATTTATTTTGGCATGGGGGCTTTGGACTTAGGCCATTTCTGCACTAGCCTGTTATAGCGTGATGATTCCGCTTTCAACATCCTCTGGAATCCTGGGGTTTACAGTTTCGGGAGGGGTCAACCGGCCCCTCCCGAAACTGCAAACCCCAGGATTCCAGAGGATGTTGAAAGCGGAATCATCACACTATAACAGGCTAGTGCGGAAATGGCCTTAGTTTCCAGCAGTTGAATTAAACTGAGGACAAAAGGGAACCATGGGAGGAGGAGAGAGAAACTTGGATTTTTTAAAAGCAGCTGGAAAAAAGCGAGACAACTGATGATTAATATGGGACTCTCCCTGCCAAATCAGGACGCTTGGTGAGTAGGTCGTTGTCACCATGATAGGATTTGAAAACTTACTTTGTGGGGTTGTATCTCCCTGAATGCCCCAGGCTGGGGGCAGTTTCTGTGAGTTGCGGTCCGCAAAAGTAACATTTTTAATGCTTTGCCAATGTTAAGAGCGTACCTCTCGTGCAATCTGAAGCTCCTAGAAAATGCAGCCTTTTCGACCAGGAGTGTTATAAATTAGTTCCAGTCTGCAGGAGAACACTGGAACTAATTGATGTGACCTGGAAGTTGGCTCGAAAGAAAAGGGGAAAGGGGGCAGGAGGAGGGGAGAGCCCATAACAATGGAGTCAACCTTTTTCATCCAGAGCTTGACATGTGTAATCTTTTAAGGTTTTGAATCAATGAGGTGTCTCCTCCTTCCTTCCATTTAGGAGCATCGCTTTTGGGCTTGGAATGACAATGGTTTTCAAGATGTCAATAGATTTGTACAACAGGTGCCTCCAGAAGGTTCAGGAGGAGATGGAAAGAGAGAAAAGAGCGGGGTGCATTAAAACACACACACACACATGGAAGCAAATCTAAGTCAGATCCTCCATCTATCAGCCTCTGCTTATCCAGTTACATTTGCTCTGGATCTTTTTAACCATCGCATGTAAATCTCGTCTGTTAAAAGGAGCCTAGAGAATTGGCAAAGGTGAATTGTTTGTCTGTACTAGTCATTGTGCTGAAAACACAACCATAAATCTAAACTTGGGGTGGCCATGGCTGTGTTTTAATAAAAGATTTAAAAAGTGCCACCCCCAAATACTTTGCAATCCTGGGAGACAATTAGCTATTAACCAGGGGTATTTTTTTAATTTAAAATACTGTGCAGGGATGCTTGCAAAATTCCCACCTGAATTTCTCCCACGACGGGATTTCCCAGTGCTGTCATTTCCAAGTGGAAACCCACGTGCCAGGAATTCTTCTATGATCTTTTTTTCCACTTCCAGCATTGTGCAGAGTATATTGCCTGAGGATTTACCATGGCTCGGTTAGAACACATCTGAAGGATTATAGCCTTCCACCAAATCTTACACAAGGACTTTGAGAGCTTCAACGAAAATCCTTCTCTCTCTTTTAATTAAGTTGCTCCTTTTACTAGAAATATTCCGCTTAATTGTTAGTTCCTATCTCTGGTCCAGCCTGCGTGGGAAGAAAGTTTCAGGATTTGGAAAACACCGTTAAGCCCTCTCTCATGCCCCCAGTGCAAATGTCTTCGAGGGCAGTAGAATCAATAGAAAGGCCTTCTGTGAAGATCTCAAAGTCCAGCAAAAAAATATACGGTCATCTCTTCACATTCACTAGGGTTAGGGGCACAAGACCCCTGTGAAAGTGGAAAAGAACATGAATAACTCTAGGCCCTCCCAAACCATATTTAACACACAAAAAGGTATGATCACCATATTCAACCCACCATGGATTCCTTTGAGACATCAGGGCTCTTTCACAAGATGAAAGCGGGGGGCCGGTGGGGCTTACGGCCACCTCCGCTGCTGCCCCCCACCATTTTTAATAGGGAGTTATAAGCATCATTTGCAGTTTCTTGGTCTCGTGAGGCTTGCAGTCCCTATTAAAAATGGCCTAGGGAGGCAGTAGAGGTGGCCGCAAATAATCCAAGAATAATCAAATCCGCAAAAGTGAAACCCACAGACTATATAGCCCGCTCTCCATATCCATGGGTTCTGCTAGATACCCCAACAGTGCACCAAGCATCACATACCCTCCAACATTTCACAAATGAAAACTGGGACATGTGTGGCCAAATAACATCAGAGCGTGGTCAAAACAGCAAAAGCTATTAATAAGCTAGGAGAGGCTGCTGCAGTTTGCTTTTGCCTGAGCCTGCTGGTAAGGGCAATGTTTTTCCCCCTTCTCTCCTCTTCTCCCCTGGGTGCAAAGTTCTTTGGCATTTGGAACTCAGTTTGCAGCAATTTATGTAAGCTGAGGACAAAGGGGGAAAATGAGAGGTGGAGAACGAAACTGCAGCTTGAAAAAGTGGGAGAGCAAAAAATTAATCGGGACTGAGCCTGCCAGATTGAGGACACTTGGATGGTTTGGCATTGTAGAAAGGGGAGAAAGGGACACCCACCCTTCCATCCTGCTAGGGTTTGCATTGTGCAAATTGTCCCTATAGGGCAGCATTGTGAACTGTGCCAAAACCAAAAGGGACAAATTAGTAGCCTAGGATCAAAGCCAAAGCCAGAAATTAAAAGCAGCCAAACCAACCTGAGCTCAGGAAGGCTTCAGTATCTCAAGCTAGGCTGAACTAAACTGCAAACCCCAGGATTCCATAGGATGTTGAAAGTGGAATAACGAATCCTCATGGGTAGAGTCGGTATATGGGTCTGAACATATTTCCACTGAGAAGCTGCCTACTGCAGTTCACCTCTTTGGCACATGGGGGAGACTTTGGACTAGTAGGATTCGAGCAAGTACAAGTTTCTTCTTGCACTCATCCTGTAAGTAGATTTCACTTGGAAGGAAGTCCTACTGTATTCAGTAGGTCTTAGTGCTCAATAAATAATAAGTATTGCAGCCTGAGAATATACTGTATTGATCTCTATGGGCCTTGGTTCCGGGCACAGGTACGTAGGATTGCTCTATTATGTGCTATCCATTGCACTCTTAGCTGGGATCAAGCAATGTGAAATGCAGTGATTTCTTTTTTACTTATGAATAAATGGATAGCAGGTGCTGCAGGCTATATTTCAGGGAAACTGGCAAAATCACCTGAGTATTCCTTGCCTAAGAAAACCCTATGAAATTAATGGAGTCACTGTAAGCAACTTAGAGGCACATATAACACACATACACAAAGTTTTGTAGATCAGGCTGCATTTTTCCCTTTCCTGGCTCATTGTAATGGTTCTGGACAAATTACTTACAGAGTCGTCCTCCTCCACCTTCTTTCCAAGGAGATGTATTGGAGGTCACTACCGTGTTTCCTAAAAGTTAAAGAAAACATATAGCATTTGATTGTTTAATCTAGGAAGGTCATAATTTTCAGCCAATCCAACAGCTGTATTACAAACTAATTCCAAAAATGCTGAAACCTGCTGGTGTTTAATATGAACAAAGCTTTAATGCCATGGCATAAATATTTGTATTTCATTCCATAGCTGCCCAAAGTATTTGACCAGTTCTTCCAGCCCTGTTGCAAAAGCTGTTGTAAATATCAGTCAGGTATGTTACAAGATGTGGTCGTATATTATGGTAAGGCTGCCTGACAGACACATTGGGATGGCGGAGATGCTAAGAGGCAGCTGGTAAACATATTTAACTGTGGGGCAGTTAGTCACACTTCTGGAGTTTTAATTGAATTACCTTTGACAGTGAGCAGCAAACCTGGTGGGTGATCTCCTAAATTAAACTGACGAATGGGTTCCCCCCAAAATCAATTAGCATATCAGGCTGGGGGCATGGACACATCCTGTTGCTCGGCGGGGACCCGAAACGGATGGAGAATGACAGCAGCAAATGTGAGACCAAGTGAAAGCAAGCATCTCCTGCCGCCGGTGACCTCTGCCCCCAAACATGAAAGAAAAACAGGAGCCCAACGGGAGCTGAAAAGCGAGAACGGAAAGTCATTTGACATCCATTTGGGCTGAGATGATATAGGATGCTTCCAAAGAACTTGATTAATGCCGGTCAGTATATTAAGAAGAAAGACCTGGCGAGGCCAGAAGGCAGCCCTGAAGCGCCGTGTCTAGCATATAAGCAGTAACATGTGCTCACTTTTATTTAGCGATGGCCAGGTAAGCAGAACATTCAGCTGGGTAGCCGTCTTTTTCCTGATGGCTTTCGTCCATGAAACTGGGAGCGTTACTTAGTACTGTAGTCAATATCTGACAGATCTGTTGACCCTGGAGGAAGAGTACAGTCAACGTGCATACATTGTTCATGTTCTTGGCTATTTTCCCAATTTGCATCATTTTACCAGTGGTCGTGGGAGTTGTAGGTGTCGTTGCTGTTGTTATTTTTGCGTGCCTTCAAGTCATTTTGGACTTATGGAAACCTTAGGGCAAAATTATCGTAGGGTTTTCTGGAGCTGAGAGTGTGTGATGTACCCAAAGTCACCCAGTGGTTTTCCATGGCCGAGCGGGGAATCGAACCCGGATCCCCATGGTCTGTACTTCAGTGCTTAAACCACTACATCTCTCTGGCTCTCACGGGAGTTGTAGTAGTTCCCCTCTCCAATTTTATTTTTAAAGCTGCGTGATAGATGCGTCTAACCTCTCTGTGCGCACATGTTACCAAGTTCTGTGGATCCCTGCCAATAAAATGTTGTTTCACACTCCAGGACTATCTGACTTCTTACCAAGCAAGAACACATGCATTTTCAGAGTGGAATAGTATATTTGATCTCTTAGCTCTTCCAGAGATTACGACTACTGCCTGCAAATCTGACCTTGTAAGGATTGCATTCACAAAGGAAAGGCAAGCTGGAAAAAGGTTAATTTGTGTGATGGCTGCTTTTTTTAAGGGGAAATGGAGTGTGGAATGAAGTCTCCAAGTGTCTCCTGGATTGATGTGCTTCTGTACATCACATTTAGCTGGATATAAAGAAGGATGTTGAGCTGGGACGTGTCCAGAGGAGGGTGACCAAAACGGTGAAGGGTCTGGAAGCCCTGAAGCCCTGTGAGGAGCTGGGTCTGTTTAGTCTGCAGAAGAGAAGGTGAAGAGGGGACATGAGAGCCATGTTTAAATATTTGAAGGGATGTCATGTCGAGGAGGAAGTGGGCTTGTTTTCTGCTGCTCCGGAGACTAGAACAAGGAGCAATGGATTCAAGCTGCAGGAAAGGAGATTCCACCTGAACCTCAGGAAGAACTTCCTGGTGGTCAGAGCAGTGGAATATGCTACCTTAGAGTGCGGTAGAGTCTCCTTCTTTGGAGGTTTTTAAGCAGAGGCTGGATGGCCCTCTGTTGGGAATGCTTTGATGGGTGTTCCTGCATAGCAGGGGGTTGGACTCGATGCCCCCTGGGGGTCTCTTCAAACTCTATGACTCTCTGATTCTATGAAATTTGAGAAGGTCTAAACTGTAGCTGAAGTTATAGTGCTATGATGCAGCCATGGCTGCATCCTGTGGAGTCCTGGGATTTACAGTTTAGGGAGGGGTATTGTAGTGGTTTGAGTGTTGGATTATGACCCTGAAGACCAGAGTTTGATTCACTGCTCAGGCATGGAAACCTACTTGGTGACCTTGGACTTATCACAAACTCAGCCCCCAGAAAACCCTGTGATAGGTTCAGCATAGAGTCGCTGTAAGTCAGAAGTGAATTGAAGGCACACAGCAAGAACAACAAGAGCAACATAACGATTAGAATTCTCTGAACTGAACAGTGAATGCAAACTATTGGAAGAAATTGGAAATCCCAACAATGATTGAGTGGCTTAACAGACTGATGGTAATTGCAGAGATGAGTGAGTTGTCTGCTAAACTAAAGGGAAATTCTGATGAAGAGTTTATTTCAGAATGAAGATTCTTAATGGATTATCTAAAGGAAAATGAGGGTGAATTGAGGACCTTAGGGTTTTGAGCTTGCATATCACTGTCCCTTACAATTTTTTTTAAAGATTATTTTTATTAAAATAGAACAGAAGAGGAAAAAGAAAAAGAGAACAAAAAAAATAATAAGGAAAAAACCCCACAAAGTGTTAAAATTGATTTAAAACCAGAATTCTTTCTGTTGGGCACCTTTCATCTAGATAAGGAGGTGGAAGGGAAAGTAGGAAGATTGATCTGTCATATGGTAACAGCAGCAAGAATAACTCTTGCTAGATACTGGAAGAAAGATTCCATACCAGCTGAGACAGATTGTTTGGAGAAATTGGTGGAAGTTGGCCGAAATGTTCCTTATAATTTTTGATGGTATTTTTACCATGAGAAAGGTATTCGGAAACTAAATAAGATAATTGTTTGTTACTATTTTAATACTAATAGTTTAGCTGACAACTTATCCATTTCATGTCACTGTTTAGGTCAGGAATGGCACCCCAGCTATTGTTGGACTACAGCTCCCATCATCATTAACCACTGGGTTCTCCAGCGAGTCCAGTAACATCTGGAAGGACACACCCTATCCTTGATGTAGGTTCCTTTCTTCCCCAAACTAGTAACAAAGGCTGGCATCCTGACAATATCTGTTTGAGGGGCAACAAGGAAACCTCTGCTGCTATTTTTGGTCTCTTGGCAGGAAACAGAACCAAGGTGCAACTCCTTCATTCGTTTTGAGCATGCATTTGGAAGCCCTTGATGGTGGGCTTATAAAAGATGTGGTGAGCCCTTGGTCAAATATTTTCCACGATCAGGCCTCCATCGCTCTGTTGCACTTTAAATGAGGACATTCTTTTGGTATTTGCGTGCTGGCGACAAGCCATTCTCATGGTAAAAGAATTATCCCAAGCGTTGTGATCTAATGCCAAAGCCACTTTAGGAGAATTACTTACAGTCATCCATTTGGGATAGGAAAGCTGTAAGTGGGCACGTAATAAGCTGGTTTGAATGTTTGCAGGAATTCATAAAATAAACAGCATGCTTGTGCAAGAAAATAGGGAGAGCTTTGTGTTTCCTCTAGTCGGGGTGACATCTGACATATAATGGGCCAATTAAAAGGATTCCTCCTCTCCTCTTTTATATTTATTTATTTATATATTTATTTAAAGCAAGACAGTTGTGGGCCATGTAGTTAAACCAGGTGCATTTGCAGAACAGGTTTTTGTGTGTTCAGTTTAACAAATTGATAGATCAATCAATCAATGGGGTTAAATTAAGCTCTTATACCATTTGAAGGTGAAAAGCCCCCATTCATCTTTATTGACCTGCTCCAGATCTTCTTTGGATGAATTCAATGGCCATGTTCTTGCATTGGGAAACATATTGCGAAGTAATGCCTAAACATGGATATGATACATCTTCCCATTCCCCTCCCATGAGACTCTGTCCTCCTGTAGGAAGATCCCTTTCAAGACCATTTTGTGGCTGATAAGAGTGAATCCATCCCTATAGCCAGACATATAATGGCAATGTATCCTCCAGGACTCTAGAAGACCTTCAGGAAGTCTCAGAGGATGCTTTGTTGTTCTGCATCTGGCCATAGGGCAAAACAAGATGTTCCTCTGGTGCTCCTCACTCTCCATCTGCAAGAATATAGCTATGGGGGGGGGGCTTCACAAGAGGAATTTGAGAGCTGTGGGGTGGGGTTGCCCTTCCATGAGGTCTCAGAGTTAACCCTCTGGATTACCCAGTTGACTCACACCTTCTTCTCCATCTCATCCTTATTTGGTGGCTTCCCAACTATTCTACTCTTCTCCTCCTTTCCATTCTGAAAGGCTGAGATGACTCTCATGTGCCTTAGTTTCTAGCATTAAGAAATGGAAGCTAAAATAGGAAGGTATATTCAGCAATTGGGCACATACAGGGCTGCTTGATCCACTGAAATGAAGAAACCAACTTATCATCTCCTTTGGAGCTATGAAGCACATGAGATATTCTAGATGAGGCTCCTTCTCTGTGGTGAGAAAGGGAAGAAGATTTTTGAATAGAAAGTTGGATGGTTTATCTGTCATACAAGCTTTTGCATTTCTGGCTTTCATGGACCAGTAAAGAGTTGGACTAGATGACCCTTCAGGTCCCTTCCTACTGCAGTTCTGCACTTCAGGGTTTCTCCTAGAAGAAGATCAAGCAGCTCTTCTTCTATCTGTGCAACATTCTGATGACCCGGATGTGAAGGCATGTTCAATCACTCTGCAGAATGCCCCACTGTCTCATTTATTTCCAAAATAATGATAGATGACAAGGTAGTCATGGTTTTTTTTTTAAGGGCAGCCAAATGTGGAAGTCTGCAAAACAGATGACAGTTGCATGGCGAAGTGCATGCTGCTCCGGAGTCGTGATTGACAGTTGGGGTCAGAATGTGGAATGCATTTGCAAGACGCTGTCAAATCATAGGGAGCTGCTGACAGCTTATTCTACAGTTCACTTCCTTTGCACACTGTTGAGATTTATGCTGCAGTTTTGGAGGTGCTAATTAAACTCTGCTTTGCAGATGACTCATTTAAATGGTGCAGCAAATCTAATCTGTCTTTCTCATCGTCTGCCTGTGGTCTGCCACTTTTACAATCAATCTTTTTTTTTTTTTTTTTAATAACAATTGTAGGACTTCCTACAAAGCTACAACTTTCCTATGGATTATACTGGAATATACTTTCGTACCCACAGTAGAGATAGAGCCAAGGGGGAAAAAAACTAAGGAAGGAAAAGAGGAGACACATGATGGGATTAAACAGGATATCAATCACAATTTATAGTCAGGATGAGTGAGAATTTAGTTTCCAATTGCTGCTGGGCAGTTTACCAGAATTTGCTAACATTTGCAAATTTCTTCTTATTGGGGAAGGGAAAAATATACTGAGATTCTTAAAAACAAACAAACATCCAGACTCAAAGCTTGATGTCCCTAATTCCAAAGATAGCTTTGGTGTCAGTAGAGCAACCAACTTGCTCCAAGTTTTAGAAGTCTCCAAGCCTTTCCGCTCTGCACGGTTATAGCGCTATGATTCCACTTTAACATCCTATGGAATCCTGGGGTTTGCAGTTACAGGAGAGGCTGGCTGGCCCCTCCCGTAACTGCAAACCCCATAGGATGTTGAAAGTGGAATCATAGCGCTATAACCGTGCAGTGCGGAAAGGCTCTCCAAGATACTAAACCCATTTCACATGTAGGATTTGGCACCTTTAATTGTCACCATTGTTACTGTGTGCCTTCAAGTTGACTCTGACTTATGGAGACCCTCTTACAGGGTTTTCTTGGCAAGATGTGTTCAGAAGAGGCTTGCCATGGCTTTCCTCTGAGACTGAGAGAGTGTGACTTGCCCAGGCTCACTGGCTTTCCATGGCTGAGTAGGGATTTGAACCCCCACCTCCCGGATTCCTAGTCCAACACTTAAAAAACTATACCACACTTGATCCTTGGATAGCTACTTTATGTACCCCTCTGACCTCAAAGGCACCCATTTGCCCTGTTCTTAAAAGTGTGGGCCAAGGCCAAAGGTCAAAAGTTATGATTTGTAACTTTACAGTGTTGCCAGTACATCCCTGATGGGACACAGAACTCTTCTAGTGAATTTTGGCAATGTGGCTTGGAATGTCCTGAATAGTGTTCTGTTGCACAATGAATCTCGTAGCATTCTGGGGCCCATTGTGCCATGGGGCTCATGGTGCAACATCCATGCTGCCGGTTCCATTTATGCAAAGGTTCCAAGCCATTATGCAAAGGTCCCAAGTCCCAAGCTACAATCCCACTTTCAACATCCTGTGGAATTCTGGGGTTTGTAGTTGACTGAGGCTCAAGAGCTCTCTGGCTGAGAATTCTAAATGCCCTTCCCTAAACTACAAACCCCAGGATTCCATAGGATGTTGAAAGTGGGATAATAGCAATATAACAGTGTAGAAAGGAAATGGCCTCATTCCTATATCCTGCTGGTATTTCAAAGAGCTCAACTACGGCATTTCCGCACTAGGCTGTTATAGCACTGTTATTCCACTTGCAACATCCTGTGGAATCCTGGGGTTTGCAGTTTCGGGAGAGGCCATCTGGTCATGCTTTCCTGGACTTCTGTAACTCCACAAAAAGCAAACGCTAGTCCTTTCACTGAGATGCCATTATGCCCTCACAGTTTTCAAGCTCCATGAAAACACACTGTGTTGGGGTACTACCTCCCTCTTGTTACAATTTGCATGCAATAGCTGGAAGTGTCGTGGTCATGATATACAGAGGCCTCCTAACCAATAATTTAATTGAAACCCTGTAGGAACTGCCAAGATGGAGGTGAAAGGTCTTCCAGAATGCGAACTTCCTGGCCTTAAAAAACTGGAAACTCAGCAAACCCCAAATCAACATGTTCCCTGCTGGTCTGACATAGTTATGGATCATCTGCCATGAGAGACTCATCATATCAAGCCCTGAAAGCCAAAAATATACAACGCTCTCATGCTTGTTAGCAGCCAATCTTACCAAGGGATTTGACTACTCATTCCTCGTATGTGTCGACATATAGAGATAGAGAGTGATGAAAACTGATGGTCTCTAATGGATTCCATCTTTTCATTCTGGCTGGGCTAGAGTCTCCATCCAACTTAATGCCCTTTCTTATCACCCGTTTTGGGAGGAAAGGGTGTGGAAAAAGTCCAACATAAACCTGTGCGCATTTACTGCTCTCATAATCACTTATCCCTCTCCACCTCCCCACAAATGATTAATTCACTAGCTTCTATGCTGGATATTTTAAGGAGGTGGCCTCACTGTTAGTTGATTTCCAGGAGAAACCATCAGTCTTTCACCCGGAGATGGGCAGAACCATTGGCATTTCATCAGCCAACGGGTTGATGACCTTCTCAATCTCTCTCTTTAAAAAGAAAAATCTGGCCAATCTTTGTCAGCACTAGTTTGGTTGGCGCTGTCAGGATTTTAAAAACCAGGGTTGCCATCCTATTAGGTATTTATGTCTTTGAAAACTGACTTGCAACCACGGTAAGGTGAACTGTGATGTTGCACAAGGTGCGTATTCTCGGAAGGGGAACAGAGATGTAGCTACATCTCTGGGGCCATTTCTGCACTACACTGTTCCAGTGCTATTATTCTGCTTTCAACATCCTATGGAATCCTGGGGTTTGCAGTATAGGGAGGAGCATTTAGACTTCTCGGCCAGAGAGCTCTTGGGCCTCAGTAAACTACAAGCCTCAGAATTCCACAGGATGTTGAAACTGGAATAATAGCACTATAACACTGTAGTGTGGAAATGTCCTTAGTTTAATTGCAAAAGTACTTTGTACTCAATTAACTCAGCAGGGGGAGAGGGAGGAGAAGAGGAATGGGCAATAGATGCCCTTCCCAATTGATTCAGGCAAAAGCTAACCGCTGCAACCTCTCTTGGCTCATTTTTCTCCATTAACAACTTTTTAACACCTTGACCACACTCTGATATTGCTTGGCTATGCATGCCTGGGTTTTTGTCTGTGAACTGTTGGAGGGGACGTGATAATCTGTTGAAAATCTACCAGCAAATTAATGGTTCCAAAGGTTGAAGTGAATGTTGTCAAATATTGGTAAGCAATGGATGGTAAATCCTCTCATTCTAAGGCATAGAGGTTAAAAGGAAAGGGAAAGACTGAGGAAGAGAGATGATAAATAGGTCCAGGTTGTAGGTTTTGAGTACAGTTTCAGTGATGCAAAGAAAAACAGCTTAGCACGAGGTCTGCTGGGAACTACAAAGACATAAAAATGATTTAGTTATTTTTTAAAAAATGTATATGCAGTTGGCCCTCCACATTTGCTAGGGTTAAGGGTGCAGGACCCCTGCAAAAGGGGGAAATTCACAAATATCAAAATGTGTGTGTGTGTTTCTGTGGGAAGGAGGGGGTGAGGCATGGTGGGAAGAGCGGGCCTCCAAGGTCAAGGTGTTACCCTGAAAATCTGGGGGTCCCAGAGGGACACCTCCATATGCTCCAAGTGATGGGGAAAGTAAGCTCAATGGAGCACAAGCAATAGCAATGCAAGAGGCAGGGTAACCTAGCAAGATCTTTTACCCAGTTTTTACGGGGTCAGGCCCAGTCAGAAATCACACAAAAAGGTCCAATGAATGACTTTATTAAACAGTAATAGCTCTCATCAACACAAACACTCACACACACATCCAAGGGCTAAAAAGAAATAAAGAGTGGAAATAAGATAGAGGGATTGTTGAAGGATTCGTAGTTTGGGTGATAGTGCACCTTTTCCTGAAGTCCTTGGTCTGGAAAGCAGCGAAAGTAAAGGAACTCAGAGAAGAGACGCTGAGGAGATCACGCGGCTATCGGGAGGGGGGACCGGTCAGTTGGTATGACTGGGAGGCATCCAAAGAACTAGTCAAAAACGGGGACTATTTGTAGGAAAAAATTACCTTGAGGTCAAATCCTCTCCTGGGGAGAACAAAGGGGACAGCAATGGAAAACAACTTCACATCGGCACCTCCTTTGATATTGGAAGATAACAAGGTGTTACCCAAGTATCAGGATCTTCCGCCGCTTTGGGTTGTGGTGTGAATGTATGTAGATGGACTTTGCCTGATAAGATTTTATTTCTTTCATTGCCCAACTTTGTGGGAAAACTCTTACTCCCTTCAAGTTGGCTCCTTAAAGGCTGAGGATCTTTTGTCCACCGTGGGTTGGCACAGCTTGAGGTCTCCTGTGGCTACATAACTAGGGAGTTTACTGGCCTGGCCTGGTTCTTTTGATCGTACGACCATTGTTGCCTACGTGCTCATCCGGGTGACCTCTCTGGTGGGTTAGATTAATTTTATATCAAAGTTGTAGAGCCCGGGACAGGGTTTACCAAGGGGGCAACAAAGGAAAGGAGAGGGAAAGGGGTTGGGTCAGCATAATGGCCCTATACTTTTGCCCATCTCCTTCTTTGGGGGTGTGTGGGGGCATCAGGAGAAGGTTGCTGAGAAATGGGGCCATGATCCATCCTTAGCTGGCCAGGCTGTTTCTGGTGGAGGAAGAGGACCAGTGGTAGCTTTTTAAATGGCTACATGCCATGCTCAAAACTGCCAAGAGGGAAAGTTCCCTTGGAAAAGAAGCACCTGGAGGAGCAAGGGTTGGAGAAACTCAAAATAATCAAACCCATGAAAGTCAAACCTGCAAACGTGGAGAGCCAACTGTAGATTGTAATTGTTCTGTTTTGATTTTATTGTACTGGTTAAATCTTCTGAATTTTTTTTTTTAGCACAGGCATTGATTCAGACAAAGACGTAGGAGCAGGGCAAATAGAAAAGCTGGCAATCTGAAACTCTCACACAGGCAAGAAGGAGGGTCTTATTTTAAAGACTTGAGGGGGAGAAACAAAGCAAGCCAGCCAGCTCAGAAGCCTGATGCTAAAAACATTAGAAAAATAGTCCTCGTGCTCTCCACCCTTCGTTGGAAAAAAGAAAATACTACCCGTGTCTCTTGGTTACTGGAATAACAAACAGACAAATGGTGTTTCTTCAGTATGGGTCACTGACCTCCAAATGGGCAGCCTTGAAGAAGGGGAGAAAAAGCCAAACTATTTGGTTGGAATCCAGTCGGGCAGGTGGGAGCCCAAAGGAACACATGGAAAATGAAGACGTCACTTTAAATTTCAATACCAGCTTTAAAACTCAGGATGCAACGGGCTCCTTTGGCATCAAGCAAAGTCAGTTTCTGGTCTGCACTAAGGTGCTTATCACACTAATCACTTGTTTCAAATTGTATTTGCAAAGACAGATGAATGCCGGTGCTGTGTATTTTACCCTCTTATGCTTTAATGGCATAACTTCCAGTCTTTCTTCACCACGCTAAAGGTTCCACAATCCTGACAATCCCATTTGCACTGTTCTGTTTGTCCCACCTCTTGCTTCATGGTAGGCTTCCCTTAAAAAAAAAAAAAATAGCCATAATAATACAATTATGGCTTGATGTCACAATGCTAATACACTACTGCCTTAATTTATAAAACTAATTAAAAATAATGGCCAGAATCTTATATCAGCTGATAAGTGCTTAACTAAGTAACTTCTTCTGGCCTCATCCCCAATCAAACCTGATGGCAACATCACTCAACTGTGCTCCAGTCGTGGGCGAAATGGACCTCCTTTTCTCCATGCAGCTGATGCTTGGTTATATAGGTTGCGGAGGAAGTTGTGATCATGGCAATACAATCCTCCCTCCACATTTGTGGGTCTGACTATCACAAATTTGGTTATTCACAAAGTGCATATGTGTCTTCCTCCCATTCTCCTCCTCTTCCTCTCATTCTCTTTGCCTTTTGCCCAGGCAAACCTGCCTTCCTTTTCCACGCCTGATTATATGGACTGTCCTGGAGGAATCAAAGTCCAGGTGATTTTTAACTATATCTTTTCATTGGACTAAATAAAAAAAAAATTGCCAGTTTGACAGGAGGGAAGCCCAGAAATAGAACTGTCAAGTGAAATAAGAGACAGAGCTCCCATGCCCTCCAACATGTCACAAATGGAAACCAAACACGTCTGGCCAAGCAACATCGGAGGGTGGTCAAGGTGGGAGGAATTATGAATGAGGAAGAACACCCACCCACAGGGAGAAAACTGCAGCAGATTGCTTTTGCCTGAGCCTACTGGGAAGGGCAAGATCCTGCCTGCTTCTCTACTCTCTCCTGAGTTAATTGAATGCCAACGAATTTTTGCATTTTGGCTTCTATTTGCCACTAATGGAGTTAGCCAAAGGGGAAAGTGGGAGGAGGAGGAAAGAAACCAGGATAGTTTAAAAACAGCTGAAGAAATGGGACGGTAGAGGATTAATCAGCAATATCTGCTAAAGTTCCTTCTTCTGCACAACCAATAAAGCGGCAAGAGCCCTGTGCCTTATTTTGCTTGGCAACCTTAGCACCAAAATAAGCAAACAAATTGCCACCTACCCATCTCCATTCTGCCTTTTACTCTGCATGTTCATAGAAATTCAGAGTTGGAAGAAACCACACAGGCCATCCAGTCCAACCCCCTGCCATGCAGGAACACCCTCAAATCAAATGTTCTTTGGCTTTCCCTCACATAGTCCCCCTTTCCCCCAAAAAATCTCTGGGGAGTTCCTTCCTAATATCCATTTTCTTTTAAAGTGAACCACAGAGATGACCTCTTTCTTTATTTTTTCTTTTCTTTTTCAAGGAGTGTAAAGACACGCTGTACCACTTCTCTGTACTGGAGGGGCTTGGGTGTGGAAACCAGCCAACAGCTCCCCTGCCACAAATAGGAAATGTATTTCACTGAGTATTACTCTCCATAAAAACAGAGAAGTCCCAAACGGAACCCAGTTTTTCCACCTCTTCTTTCCTCATGTTCAAAGGCCCCTATCGTGCAGCTGTTACTTGTAGGCTTTCTAGAGGCTCGTTCTGTAAATCTTTCTGTTTATTTGCTAACTCTGTCGGGATACTTTAAGCCCCCAATTTTTTTGCTTTCAGATACCCAGGTGGAACTGCCATCATCCAGAACGGGACTTAATTTCAACATCAGAGGAAAGTGATAACGGAAGCATATGGTAGAGGCATTGCAAGCCCCCTCAACATTTTATCCTGCCTGAAAACGAATAAGACAAGTCACAGGGTTAAGACTCTCCCTTGACCCACTCCTTTTTGTTTAATGACCGATACATATATATATAGGAATATTGTAAATATCATGACCTCATTGCCGCTGTGATTACTGCAACCGTAATAATACATGCCAGATACTAAATAGATTCCAGCAGTTGAATAATAGGAAAAACAAACTGACTGATTATGCTCTGCTGTCTGAATTAAGTAGGACTATAAGAAGGCAGACAGAAAATTAACAACCTTGGAGAGTAATTGGTTGTCTTTTATTAATTATTGGGGAACAAAAGTTACAAATCAATAGATGTTTTGGGTTTATATGAGGGTAGGGGGCAGTTTTCCATAGATACCCACACAGGCGCGCGCACACACACACACACACACATTGTGCCCAAACACCTTATTTCTTTCCATTTTGCCTTCAAAATAGTGATTGCAAGTAATGCTCTCCCTTCTTCCAGTAGTTCATAGATGAAAACCTGGACACATATGGCCCAGCAACATCAGCCTGTTGTCAGGATGGCAAAACTAGAAAGAAAGCACAAACGTGCAGAGGTGCAGCTGTGTGCTTTTGCCTGAGCCTACTGGGAATAGCAAGATTGCACCCCTTCCTCTCCTGTCCCCTTGCTTCTGGGTTAATTGAGCCCAAACTACTTTTGCACTTTGAACTCAGAGGCCATTTCCACACTACATAGTTGCAGGGCCTTTCTGCACTATTCGACCCCTCCCGAAACTGCAAACCCCAGGATTCCATAGGATGTTGCAAGTGGAACTATAGTGCTATAACAGGCTAGTGTGGAAATGGCCTATGAGTTAATCAAACATTTCTATTCACTCCCAACTCCTGAATTTTCACTTCATCTCAAAGTTAGGGCATCAGGCAGCCAAGACATCTTAGATCCTGTCTCCTTCATGGCATAAGTAGAAGTGGGAAACCACAGATTCAAATCCTCCAAGGACATTCAGGATTCCTTGGAGGAGAAAATTCCATTAAGGGGCCCTTTCACATTACATGGTTATAGTGCTATGATTCCATTTTAACTGCCCTGGCAAGATCCCATGGAATCTTGG
Source organism: Ctenosaura bakeri (assembly GCA_948474755.1). NCBI lineage: Eukaryota > Metazoa > Chordata > Lepidosauria > Squamata > Iguanidae > Ctenosaura > Ctenosaura bakeri. The sequence goes on from CAOLHI010001502.1 coordinate 460,477, forward strand.
GATTTGCAGTGTATAGAGGGAAACTTAGAATGCTTAGTCAGGGCCCCAGGATTCCTTGAGATGGAATCATGGCAGTTAACACGGAATAGTAATACTATAATTGTGTAATGTCAATGCCTCTGTCCCCCGGAATAGTTCCCCAAAGGAGTCAGAAGTCAGGCATTCCCCACGTGCCCTTGGCTATTTTCCTTTCTTTCTCCCCCTTGTCCCTGAGCTTTGTATCCCAGTCCTCTTGAGTTTAATTGGAACAGCTTTCCAAATGAATGTTGCCATCAGGGAACATGGGTAATTTGGAGTGGCAACCAATATTACTTTCCAATATTACTTTCCCGCCCCTGCCTCTACTTTCCCGATTGCACATGTGTGAATTGGTAAATTGTTGCCAAAAATAAATCAATAAAAAAGACAAGACAAAAGTCTGGATGTGATCACCCACATGATTTCCGTCAACATAGCTTTTGGTGTGGCATTTTACTGGTGCCCACACACCCCTTCATATCCTGCCACATGCAGAAAGAAACTTGATGTAACCTTGCGTGCAAACACATTGAGCCTGCTTTTGTTTCAGCAATATATCAACATTCACAGGAGCCTATATGGTACATACAAAAGGCAGGCAAAATTTCATTGAAGGTACAAGGAGGAAAAACAGAATTTGGGTGTTTACTTCTTAAAATAGTCATGGTTACAGTCGCAAAAGCCTGATGTGGTTAGTTGTTGTTGCAGGCTTTTAAAAGTAACCTTTCACTTTCCTGTTTTCCAAACCAGCTTAAATAGTTGCTTTTAGTTTAAAATATGTTTCACAAGTTATTGGTTTGTTGCTGTGTGCATTCAAGTCAATTCTGAGATAGGGTGACCCTATCACAGGGTTTTCTTGGCAAGATTTATTCAGAGGAGGCTTGCCATTGCGTTCCTTTGAGGCTGAGAGAGTGTGATCTGCCCAAATTCCCAAGTTTGTGTCTGTGGCAGAGCAGGTTTTGAATCATGATCTCCTGGACTTGGAGTCCAAAACACAAACCACCACGCCATGCTGGTTCCTACATGCCCTTGGACTGTGATACCAAACACACCCTTTTTTGTACACCTTGATATCACTTCAACCCCCATAACAGAAGCAGTAGCCCAGCAATGATAACATTAATGGAAGGTTATTTACATCACAAAGTAAATTTGTAAGATGCTGGGATTACATCAACACCTTAGTTGTCTGGCAGAGGGATTAATTCCAACTAATTGTTTTTAACTAGTTACTTCCAAACGCTAGGAAAATCTATAGCAAACTGCTTGAACAGCATTGTGTACAAAACTTGGGTGGTGGGAGAGACAACAGAGGGTTTTCTGGGATTTTTAGCTTGTGTTTGTTTGGTTTTTTTGCTAGCATCCCCAGTAAATGAAGCAAAAACTGGGGAGCATGGAAGAGAATCCACAGAAGAAACAAGAGACTTATGCCCATTTCCGCACGACACTGTTATAGCGCGATGATTCCACTTTCAATCTCCTATGGAATCCTGGGGTTTGCAGTTCCGGGAGGGGCCAGTCGGCCCCTCCCGGAACTGCAAACCCCAGGATTCCATAGGAGGTTGAAAATGGAATCATCGTGCTATAGGAGTGTCGTGCGGAAATCTTCTATGTCTCAGAATGTGCAAAAGATGTTTTCTTATTGATAGAAAAGCCTGCTAGTTGTTGGCCTGTGTGTATTCACAAGTTCTTCTTCATACACCAGCAATTTCTGAACCAGAAAATCCTGAACCATTCGCGGGACAAATGAAGACCCATTTGTCTCTTGTTTCTTCTACGACATCACACATGCCAACTGTCCAACTTCTGTATTGACAGCTTTGGCCGCCATATTGTGTGTGGGTAGCAGGATGGATGTTGCATTAATGCACACCAAAACCATAACAGAGTAGAGAATGCTTCATGATTGTGCGACAAATCACCCTCCTTTCAAGGCGGAGGCGAGGAAACGAATGGTGATCATGTAAAAATCTCCCCAAAATTTTTACCCAGAGAAGACATTTAAGGAATTTTGGACCCTGCTCTCCAAAATGCTCAGGGTTATAAAGGAAGTGCACCGTTCCAAGAGCTCAGCCTAAAACAAACACCTTACCGGTGCTGTCCCTTTCTCCGGGCTTCAAATCAAATGAACAAACATGAGCTCCTGCCGCTCTTCCTTTCTCTCTTTTCTCTTTTTTCCCCTTTTGGCTTTCCTTTCTCCATATGGCCCTTTTCCTCCCCGGAGGCTTTAGAACATCTTGAAGAGCAATTTGCAAGCACATGTCAGCAAGTCTTCTCCGTGCCATTGTGGTATTTCCTTCACAAAGCTCCCTTGATTGGCATGTGTCTGTTGAGAGAGATGTCTCCGGTTTCAAGGAAAATACATGTCAGGTGCACATGTGGAGGGGGGGAGAAAAGGGCACTCAAAATACTGGAAAAATTAACAACCTTAAATAATTTGATTTAGCTCAATTGATTGACTGGTGCAAACAAGCAAATGGAATGTTGAGTTGAGGTGATTAACGGTGATGGGGCCTATTTTTCTTTCCTCCATGCAGTAAAAAATACCAACAGCATGACCAACGAATTAATACGCTGCTTATAAACATACTCGGGGGACTGGGAGGGGGGGTTAAAGAAGGGAAAGCCAACAGAAAGCCAAATAGGTTGGTATAAACATGGCACCGTGAAAAACACAAGATCCCACCCTGCAGTGACTGGCGGCACATTTTTGTTACCCGTGCTACCTGGAAAGAGCAAGACGGAAAATGAGCCCTTCTCTTTAGCAAAAGATATGTTTGCACTGAGTGCATTTTTTATTATTATTCTTTTTTTTAGGAAAACATATATTAACAATATACAAATGTATACAAAAAAATTAGCAGAATGCAGGAGTATTTTCATGACGCTATTTTTTTTTTTTATTTGTATCCCGCCTCTCCATATGGATCGAGGCGGCGAACAACTTACAAATAGCATGTATTTCGAAACATTTCTATACATGCCCCCAACAAGGTGGGTACTCATTTTACCGACCTGCGAAAGGATGGAAGGCTGAGTCAACCTTGGAGCCTGGCAGGATCGAACTCACAACCTTGTGGTTTGTGGCTTGCAGTACTGGCCTTTAACCACTGCGCCACCAGGGCTCAGTGGCTATGACATAATACCCACAAATCTGCTCTGTCTCTGATTCTGCCATTACTTCCTATTACCTGTACCATAGACATTGTTCATGTAGGTAAACCCATAATGAAAAGAAACCACCCTTAATTAATGTCCTCAATTCCCTACGGCAGAGCTTTCCAAACTTTTCGTGTTGGTGACACACTTTTTAGACATGCATCGTTTCGTGACACAGTAATTCAGTTTGGCTAGGAAATGGGACGTTAAATGAAATGCACGGGGACACAACATATCTCATGAAAACCTTTCATATAGTTTTAAAAATATATGATTTATAAATAACAACATACGTTTCCAAGATTGTAGGTGACACACCTACACGCTTCAGGCAATACACGGCACACCATTTGGAAAGCACTGCCCTATGGTTATATTTTCTTGTTCATAGAATCATAGAATCATAGAAATGTAGAGTTGGAAGAGACCACATAGGTCATCCAGTCCAACCCCCTGCCATACAGGAACACCCTCAAAGCACTCCCGACAGATGGCCATCAAGCCTCTGTTTAAAAGCCTCCAAGGAAGGAGACTCCACCACACTCCAAGGCAGCATATTCCACTGCTGGACAGCCCTGACTGTCAGGAAGTTCTTCCTGAGGTTCAGGTGGAATCTCCTTTCCTGCAACTTAAATCCATTGCTCCTTGTCCTGGTCTCTGGAGCAGCAGAAAACAAGCCCTCTCCTTCCTCTACATGGCATCCCTTCAAATATTTAAACATGGCTCTCATGTCCCCTCTCAACCTTCTCTTCTGCAGACTAAACATATCCAGCTCTCTAAGTCTATCCTCATAGGACTTTGTGGCTTCCAGGCCTCTCACCATTTTGGTCGCCCTCCTCTGGACTTGCTCTACAGCAAAATTATTTATCACTGCGATAGTTATAGATTCAATAGTTTTAATGGAATGTCAGTGCAGATAAGAGACACTTACAAGATTCTAGTAATAATGCCCAATTTTCTATATAGTAGGAGGTATATTTGTTAATTTTTGTATCTCATTTGTTTTACGAGGGTATAATAGGTAAGTGCTAATATTAGAGGTATTACCAGCCTGCATGGTTTGTTATCCACGCTACCTGGAAAGAGTGAGAAGGAAAATGAGCCCTCCTCTTTAGCAAAGACATGTTTGTGTTGAGTGTATTTTACAGAACAGCCCTTCTGGTAACTGGGGAAAAGCTTTGGGTTGGGTTACGACAGTTCAGCTCCGTTAGATGAGGCGCCCGGTGTTTTTAAAGGAAAAGCCATAGCCCTGCATTATCTGTTTAATATGCTGCACGCCTTTTATGGCATAAACATTTCCAGTTCATTTTAACTTCATATCAGAGGAGAATAATAAAGACAGCCAACTTATTGGCTACAGCTGTAGTTATGTGCTAAATGTAACCTCCAGAATTAGTCTGTCGGGCATCTGGAGCCAGAAAGTATTCTTTTTCCTCCCTAATCTGGCCCAAAAAGCTAGGGATAGGGGTTGAAACAGACACACAATTAAAGGTTTCTCACCTATCAAGGGCAGCTTTTTCATTCTACAGAATGGTGACGGATATTTATTATCTTACCTATAAAGACTTGCTGGCTTGTTCACCCCTTCATGCAATGGAGTGTTGAAACTGCTATAGTACTTTCCAAGTAACCAAAACCCTCGGTGGTTGGTAAACAAAGAATCCAAGAATTACAAAAAATTAAAATGCTGCATTTTGTACACCTCTTCCTGAAAATGGACACATGGATGTTGCATGAGAAGACACAATTCTTCTCTTCTGTGTGGACAAGTTTAGGTGGATATTTCAACGGGGGTTTCTATTTAGATCTGTCCCGTGATCAGTGCCCCTGTCCGATTTCTGCATATCCAGATCTCTGTGAAAGGTAGCAAGAGGCTAGTTCTGGGAGTGTGGTGATCACATGCCTTACTCTAAAAAGAGGACAACCAAGAGGGTTTCCTGGATTTTCTTCTCCAGTCCTCAGGTAGGAGGAGAGGAATCTCAGGGTGAAAATGCTGCCTTTAAATGTGTGTGTGCTTCTCATGGCAGCGCAGAGGTTAAATGCCAGTACTGCAAGCCGCAAGGTTGTGAGTTTGATCCTGCCAGGCTCCAAGGTTGACTCAGCCTTCCATCCTTTCGCAGGTTGGTAAAATGAGCACCCAGCTTGTTGGGGCCATGTATAAGAAATGTATCGAAATACATGTTATTTGTAAGTTGTTTGATGCCTCGATCCATATGGAGAGGTGGGATACAAATAAACAATAATAAATAAATAATAAATAAATTTGTTAGACTTGATGTTTCTCATCTGAATGGTGAGCTCTAAGTGGCTGTGGTTATGCTTAAGGCAACATGCTTATTGGCATCAGCAGGAGCCAGCCCTTGTAACATCACAAGGCAGTAGGTAATCTGTAGGCCTTAGTTTTTTGATCCCAAAATCTGAGAGCCTGAGATAGTCCTGATCAGGCTATGCTAATGAAGGAGGATACTGATTTGCATCCCACTTTCTCAGCTACTTAAAAAAGGTTGCAGTTTCACTCTTCTTCTCTCATCTTCCCCCCTTTGTCCTCCACTTCGATTGCTGCAGATTGAGTTCAAATTGCAAAAGTAGTCTGCACTCAATCAGTAGGGGGAGAGGAGGGGAGGGGTGGGATCTTGCCCATCCCCGTAGCTTCAGGCAAAAGTAAAATGTTGCAGCCTCTGCCCCTCCCTAAACTGCAAACCCCAGGATTCCATAGGATGTTGAAAGTGGAATAATAGCTCTGTAACAATGGAGTGCGGAAATGGCCTTAGAATTAGCGCTCAGCCATGGAATAAGATGCACCCTGTGTATGGATATTGCAAGGGATAAATATGGATATCGATAAATATAGATGTAATAGAGTGAGTAGTGGTGTAGTGGAGGCAAAGCCAGCAGGATTGGAGCACCAGGACTTTTTCATGGACATTGCTTCCAGTCCTCACATTAGTTGAGGGTGGGGAATGAATTTTCTCAGGCAGAGAAAATTTTCTCATAACAGCATTCTCATTCTTGTATTTTCTCATAATAGCATTATGAGTTACCCCTATGTAATGCATAGTATTGCAAAGGGCCTTGGTCTTGAATGATCAATTAAGATCCATTAGTTTTGCAAAATACCTGATTCCGTTGGGGATGAAGAAGGACTAAACAGTGGTTTCCATTTTTGGATTCTTGGAGCCTTGACTACAGAGATGTTCAAGATAAATGGCCATACTTCAAAACTGACCGCTATCCGGTTGACAATGGCTAACACAATAGTCATATCAAAGGCTCAAAGAAAATGTAGCAATTACAGAACAGGAGGAGATATTCCAGTCTGTGGCTTTCAGGTATTATCTTGCAAATTGAGGCCAGATTTTGCAATGTCCTTAAGTTTCATGGCTGAGCAGTGATTTGAACTCTGATCTCCTAAAGTCTTGATGCAGGACTCGAACCACCACGCCATTGCTGCCTCTCACTTGAGAGATTATTTCTCATTGATTCAAAGTAGGAAAGCATATTTGTTAAAGCAAACAGCAAAAGTAAAATATAGCCAATCAAGTGATACCTTATTAGCACTAATGATCATGATACTACTAGCAAAGTGTCATTTCAATTTGCTATTTTAATTCACTTTTGTCACACGCTTTGATAAATTTGCTTTCCCACCTTGACCAAGTGAGATACTAACCTAAAAATAACTCATAAGGTGACCTCTTCCATCAGTTTTATGCACTTACTGCTGAAGTTAAAGCGAAGTGCCCAGATGAGAAAAAAATTCTTTTTTCCCCTTTGTAAATGAAATATCTCAAATAAAAGCTAGCTTGAGAAGAATAAATGCCTCAAACCTTGAGTTCTCAAAGACTCGCCTGTGGCTACCATTAAAACAACTGTTCCAATTGACTACACACAAATCAAAAGCACTGCTCTTAGTATATTAAAGGCAATATATCATGCTATTGTGTGATCACTGGAGCAAATCAGCTTTTTAAGAAAGAGAAAGAAAATCTTTTAAAAAGAGAATTTAAATCAGCATATTAAACCCAGATTGGCTCCATCTTTCAGAAATGTGCTTTAGAAAAATGCATACAGGTGTATTGTGTTCAGAGGGGGAAGAGATAACTCAGCAGTGTGGACAGGTGTCTATTTCAACCATATGGCTGTCAAATTATAAACAGTTAAATTAAGCTGACCGGCTACAATTACAGAGAATGAAGTTAAGGGGAAGCTCTCTCTCCTCTTGCATCATGTATGAGAGACAGAAAGAGACCCCTTTTTCGGTTTAAGCCCCAAATTATCTTGAAATCATTCTTCCATGTCTTCACCTGCCATGATGTCTTTTCATGTCTTTACCTGTCAGTTTTTCAAACTCTTAAAAAGTGCCCCAAATGTATTTCCTGTGATTAGGGAATGAATCATTATTGCTCAAAGTAGCCTGACCGTGCATTTGAAATTGGTCCTGGGAGGAGGATTCTGTGGATACCCTGGACGGCCAAAAAAGACAAACAAATGGGTCCAAGAGCAAATCAAGCCTGAACTCACCCTCAAGGCCATTACAGGTGGATAGACTCAGGCCATTTCTGCACTAGACTGTTATAGTGCTATGATTCCACTTTCAACATCCTATGGAATCCTGGGGTTTGCAGTTTCGGGAGGGGCCAGCCGGATTCCATAGGATGTTGAAAGTGGAATCATAGCGCTATAACAGTCTAGTGCGGAAATGGCTTCACTCAAGGAAGCCAGAGTCCTCCTGAGTTGTAAGATCTGACCAGAGAAGCGGATGACTGAGGAGGATTTTAGAGGTTTCTCATTCATAGGGTTCTCCTAAGTTGAAGTTGATTTGATGACAATTAACGACACATTCTGTCCATAGATGGCAGGGGGAATATTTCATAGAGGCTTGGTCTTCAAGATGATTCTTGGTGTGATGCTAGTTTTTTCCCTTCTTCCCTATCTGTGATCTGTTGAACCCTTATATGCTGAACTCAGCTTTCACAAATCTATGGTCATTTCCGCCCTACACTGTTATAGTGCCATTATTCCACTTTCAGCATCCTATGGAATCTTGAGGTTTGCAGTTTAGGGAGTAGCCTTGAGAATTCTCAGCCAGAGAGCTCTTTGGCCTCAGGAAACTCCAAACCCCGGAATTCCATGGGATGTTGAAAGTGGAGTAATAGCACTATAACAATGTAGGAAATGGTGTATGACTGACTTAATAGGTTGACAGAACAATTTTACAGAAAGCTCTCTGGCAGAAGCCCTGGTGGCACAGTGGTTAAATGCCAGTACTGCAAGCCACAAGGTTGTGAGTTCAATCCTGCTGGGCTCCAAGGTTGACTCAGCCTTCCATCCTTTCGCAGGTCGGCAAAATGAGTACCCAGCTTGTTGAGGGCATGTATAGAAATGTTTCAAAATACAAGCTACTTGTAAGTTGTTCGCCGCCTCGATCCATATGGAGAGGTGGGATACAAATAAATAATAATAATAATAATAATAATAATAATAATAGTCCTACAGCTCTTGCAGACAACTCACCTAATCAGTGGAAGCAGCATGTTTCATGTTTGGATCCCTTGCTCATGTTCCTTGAAACCTTGACCCTTGCCTTGTGTATGGACTTTGCTACTGGACTGTCACTCTGGATTCACTACAGCCTTGGGCTCTGAAAACAACGGGTAACTTGCTAACAAGCTGTTACACATTTTGCTTGTGGCTGCTGATAAAAGACTCTAACTAGAGAGATTGGATGGCTACCGGCACAGGACATAAGCTAGTGATATAACCTCATACATGTTTGGTATTCACCTTTACAAATGGAAGACCATTGCCCAAGTTGTAAATGTCCCCAAAACGTACTGTAAAATCCAGTCAGCTAGGAGATGTATATATTTGATTTTCGCTCTTTTTAGTATCAGAATGGATTCGTAGGTTCAGAAAGGAAGAACAGTTAAAAGATAAGGAATATAGAATACAGAATAAGAATAAAAGCAAAGACTTGATGGAAGAATAGGAGTAAGAAGGAGAGAGAAATTAATAAGCTTTGATAGAAAACAATTTATTAGGGAAAAAAAGTTCACTCCAAGGAAAAGAGAATAAATAAAGAAGAGAATAGAATTAAAGAAATAGGGAAGATCTAGGGAAAGGAAATAGGAGGGATATAGCGAAATCGACAATTTTGGAAGTATGCGGAGTAACGGGAATGATTATGTTTGAGTTATTGTTGGACGGGAAAAACTAATGAAGAACCAGCTAGTATAGAGAAAAGAAAATAAGGGAAGAGTTTTTATTAGTTAAAAAGGAAAGATTGGAGATTGAATTGATTTGGATAAACAAGCCCATTTATAAGGGGATGAACTGATTTGGTGTATATGGTAAAGTTGAGGATATGGGTGAAGCATAACAGAATGTAGATGACTATTTTTTTGTTAAATCCATCTCTCTTTACTTTCAGAATCACATATTTTTAACAAGACTGAAGTGGACTTTGTGAAATCCGAATTTGTACTTTGAATTTTAAGAAAAAGATTTGAAAACCATAAAACCCAGTCAGCTGAATCCAAGGATAGAGTTGTGTGGAGCAGTGAAGGATGATGTCTCCGGCCCCATCCCAACAGCGAAGCACGCTGTGACAGAGTTGCATGGAGTCCCTGTTTCTACTTGTCACACCACCACTTGCTAGTGAGAAGGGGCACGATCCTTCCATGCCCTGCTCACCAGCACCACAGAACTATGTCCTTGGGTGCAGGGGCCTGGATTTCATGGTGGATTTTGGATCATAGCCATGGTGCAGTGGTTAAATGCCACTACTGCAAGCCACAAGGTTGTGAGTTCGATCCTGCCGGGCTCCAAGGTTGACTCAGCCTTCCATCCTTCTGCAGGTCGGTAAAATGAGTACCCAGCTTGTTGGGGGCGGGTATAGAAAAATGTATCGAAATACATGCTATTTGTAAGTTGTTCGCTGCCTCGATCCATATGGAGAGGTGGGATACAAATAAACAATAATAAAAAAATAAATAATAATAATAATTATGGCTGTGTGTCTGATGCAGAAACTTGGCCCAAGTTTAATAAATGTGGAAACACACACATATCTCTTGCTCTGAGATACCTTGCCTTGAGGACTGGAGAAGAGGGTCCAGCCTTGGAAATCTGGCAACTTTAGCCAGAGTTGTCCATCTCGAACCCTGTCCTGGCGCTGATCTTCCGATGTTCAAACATCCTCCTTCCGCACACATTCGTTGGATCCTTCCAGCGGGTAGAGTTGTGCGTGCCAAAGAAGGGGGTGCATGAATTGCACATATAGAGGTGTTTATTTAAGCCTACCGACCAAGTTTTCGCTCTAGCTGTCTTGCATACGTTTGCTTTTACTTCCTACCTGAGGACAGAAGGTGTGTTGACAGAGGGAAGAAAGAAAGAAAAGAAGGGAGAAACTTTCCGTAGCTTCGGGCTTTTGAGGTTGCTTATAGTCAGAAAGGAAGAAATTGGCCTGAACGACTAAAAAATCAAGACCTTCCAGGATGGGGTGGGGAAGGGGGGCGTCTTATTCGCTGCATTTAACGTGGGGAGACATTTTGGATCACCTCTCCGTTTTGTTCACAGGCTTGACTTAAAGCAGATGGGCCTGTCACAGATCACTCACACAGGTGAGTCAAATTGGGCTGATTAGTCGCTAAGCGTTAACAGCTGTTACATTAGGCAGCCGCGGAAATTGTTGCAGAGATCAGGGCCCGCTAGAAGATGAGATGGGAACCAAAACACGGGGAAGAAAAAACAGAACCGGTCTGCAAAGTGATTCAGTCGCAATAGACCTTTGGAACATACGGCCTGCAGGCAACAGGAAGAACCTTTTTTAAAATAAATAAATAAATTGATTTATTGATTGATTTTGAACACTAATAATCTAATTTGCAAACAAAACAGTATGCATTGCAAGAGCGAAAAGACAGAAAGAAGAAGAAAGAGAAAAACAACTAAACATAGTAGGGCTCTAACTCCCCAATCCTAATTGTAATGAAAATAAAAATATACAAATTATTCTACCATTGCAGATCTGGCTAAATAATCCTACTAACCACTAATAACATAACTACAGATTATTACACTGTTATATTTCTTATTGCTGAAAAAGTAAGTGTTTCCAGTCTTCCACAAAATCTTCAGTTGGCTTGTCCTTTGGAATCTACATGCATTTTGCAACCTGGGCTATCTCAACAGCCTTAGCAATCCGTTCTTCCATTGTTGGTGCTTCCGTCTGTTTCCAGGTTTGAGCGAACAATATTCTCGCTGCTGCTGTTGTCCTCTGTCAAAGAAATGATCCCTATTTCCTGTCCAATTATTTATCTGTCATGCCAACATAAACATTTCTGGGAATATTATGAATTAAAATTTGTTTGGATTAACACTTAAGCCATTTCCACACTAGAGTGTTATAGTGCTATTATTCCACTTTCAACATCCTATGGAATCCTGGGGTTTGCGGTTCCGGGAGGGGCCTTCCGGCCCCTCCCGGAACCGCAAACCCCAGGATTCCATAGGATGTTGAAAGTGGAATAATAGTGCTATAACAGTCTAGTGCGGAAATGGCCATAGACCAGTAACTTCTTACGAGTCCACTACATATGTAAAAAAAGGAACTTGTCTTATCTTGACTCCTTCAACATTGGTTTGAAACATTCTGGGACATTTTCAAGAGCTTATTGGGGGTCCGAGAACATCAAGTACATCATCTTATACAAGTTTTCTTTTAAATTACTGCACATAGTAATTTTTTTTCTAAATCTTTGAATGACATTTTTTCCCCATACATCTATACGAACATTATGCTCAAAATTTTGGGCCCACCTTATCATATTGTGTTTTACCGGTTCATTTTCTGTCTCTGATTTTAAAAGCGATTTATACACTTTTTTAATGACATGGTCATCCTCCTTACACAACTCTAAATAAAACTCATTTTCTCCAACATCTAGGGCTGCATTTCTCTTATCTGGATTAAAACTATCCTTAAGTTACTCATAAGCAAACCAATTAAGATTTTTGCCTTCCTTAAAAAGCACCTCTCTTGATTTAAAATTCCAGTTGTCTTGCTCAAAATACAAAAGATTATCAGACAGCAACCATCTCAATTTTTTGACCTACTCTTTGGAAAAAGCTTCCTGTGGTAAGATGGCTAATATTATCTTAGGGAGAAGTCTCCGCTTATATTTATACCAAAGTCATAGAAGAGCCTTTCTAATACAATGATTTTTAAATTCAACACACGCCTTAATTGTATCATACCTTAAATAATCATGCCTCCAAAATCTTAAACCATGATCTTTGCATTCTGAGAACCACTTATCTGCAAACAATATCCATCCTTGCAGCCACACAAAACAACAGGTCTCATAGTGCAATTTAATAATAGGGTTTCCCAGGTCCATCCTTCGTGTATTGTTTTAAATTTTATTTGGTTTTCCTTGCCTGCCAAACAAATCTAGAAATCTCTTTCTGTCATTGCACAAAATTCTATTTTCTGATCATAGGGATCGTTTGAAATACAAACAGAATCCTTGGCAGTACATTTGATTTTATTACTGCAGTTCTACCCAAAAGGGATACATTTAACTTTCCCCATTTTCCCAGTCTCTTTTAATTTTCTTTCCAAAGGTTTTCATAGTTGTTTTGAAAGAACAAGCTTCACGATTGTGTTCCCAAATATTTAATCTCCTTTTCTTCTGCTTTAAATTTTGAAAGAGCGTTTAATTCATTTTCCTCTTCTGGGGTCATATTTTTAGTCAGCAATTTTGTTTTATCACAATTCACTTTAAACACAGGACATGTTCCAAAGACCTTTTTTTTTTTTCCCCTCCAAAAGAGCATTCATTGTTGTCCCAGGCTAATTTTTCTGGGAGTTTTTGGCACCTGCTGCAATGTTTTATTCCAGTTTCCAGGCACCTGTTGCAATGTTTTAGTTCCATCCTGAAGTTCCATCTTTTTTATTCCAAGACATATTGGCTGGCACGCTGTTAGTCACCCTTTAGCACCCTGCTTACCAATCTTTCAGAAATCCATCACTTGAAAAATAATCGGGAAACAGTAAAGTCATGCAGTGTTTCTTTATTTGTGACATCGTAACAGACATGATTACAAACAATACATACAAATTTTTAATTGGGGAGTTTCTTTATACTTAAAATAACATGATTAGCGACTCTAGGTCGTTGATAGGAAGTCATGGTAATGTAAAAATAGTTATGTTTTTATACTGCTAAGATAAGATGTATATTTGTATAGTACTGTATATATGAACAATTGAATCAGAAATGTACAACTTTCTAATATGGATTTTATTATTTGTATGCATACAATAAAATAATAATGATGATGATGATGATGATGATGATGATGATGATGATGATGATGATGATGAAATCCATCACTTGAGATGGCTGATTGGCCTTTAAGGTGGGATTAGAAGGTCAAATAAGGTGATGGAGCATAGCTACCCCTCTGGTGCAAGATCTCAACCAACATTTATTTATCTATCCTTTTATTTATATCCTGACTTTCTCCGGACATGGACCCCAAAGCCGCTTACAGCAAGGTTAAAGAAAGATATAGCTGAAAACCAATGATGATAAGTTAAAATATTATTGAATGAGCTGTCGTATTAAAATGACATTAGTTTTAACAAGTGTTCACATCAGAACCAAAAAAGTATCCTTCTCTACTCCTTTCCCTCTTTTAATTTTGTTGTTGTTGTGGCACTACAGTGCCTCCTTGCACTAGTAAAAGGGCACTTTTGCACCCTAAGGGGAAAAGGAAAAATTTGCCCTTCAAATCACCTTGGCGAAATTTTTAAAAACTTTTCAAAGAGCTCTAAGGCAGAGCCATGGAATTGCTACAAACAGCTCCCATGAAGGGATGGAACAAAGACAGCAACAACTAGGGCCATTTCCACACTACACTGTTATAGTGCTATTATTCCACTTTCAACATCTCGTGGAATGCTGCTGGACCAAGGACAGCAAGTCAGTCACTAAAAAGATACAAGTCACGAGTAAGTCAGTGCATCATTTATTGCCAAGCCGAGTCCAAGAACCTTTCTGCACTACACTGTTATAGTGCTATTATTCCACTTTCAACATCCTGTGGAATTCTGGGGTTTGTAGTTTACTGAGGCCAAAGAGGTCTCTGGCTGAGAAGTCTAGGTGCCCCTCCCTAAACTGCAAGCCCTAGGATTCCACAGGAGGTTGAAAGTGGAATCATAGCACTATAACAGTGTAGTGCAGAGGCTCCAAGTCAAGTCACTGAAGCAACTTGAGTCTGACTTGAATCTATGTCATTCCTATTTTGTTTCAGCTATTCGAACATTAGTATTTTTTTAATGCATACCTCTCCATTTGCACTTAATGTAATCACTCGTCTTCTTTGAAACTCTCAACTTAAAAAACATACAAATGTCATATTACTTTGTTTCTGGTCCTTTTTGAAATAAAGCGTACTTCCTCTTCAGTTCAAGATATCTAAACATTGGGATTTTTAACACAGCTGCCTCCATTTGCATTTAATTTGGGTTTTTTAAAAAATTAATTTTATTTAGAGTTTAAATACAGTTATAAACAACAAAGCAGCCTTTATCCCTCTTCAATTATGTGTACATGTGCCTTCAAGTTGCCTGTCAGTTTATGACCTCATGAATGTCATAAGATTTTCTTGGGCAAGGCATAGTCAAAGGTGGTTTTGCCAGTTCCTTCCTCTAAAATATTGCCGACAGCACTTGGTGTTCATTGGTAGTCTCCCATCCAAGTACCAACCAGGGCTGACCCTGCTTAGTTTCCAAGATCAGAGAGAATCTGGTGCCTTTAGGGTATTTAGGTCCTCCCTCAATTAGTTAAATTAATATAATTGATCATCACAGTCTTCCACATCTTCCATGCCGCATGTTTACATCATATCCAGAAACTGCTCCTTTCCCACTGTAAATAATTACATTAAAAAATACTAATCCAAAACTCTAGTTGATTCATTGGTGATCCATGTGTGAAAGCCAGATCTGTTTCATAGAGGAGAAATGGTGAGCAGGTTTCTATGAAGCCATCTACCGTTATCTCCTCCCAGTCCATCTTCGGTGGAAAGTTAATTTTGTAGATAGGACAATAGACTAAGCCCTATCGAGCCAACCCCTTCATGATAGACTTTGAAAGTTATTCCACAATTTTGCAATTTCTGTCCTGGCAGCTCCCAATAATGCAAAGATAAGATTTTAAATTTGCATTTGATTTGTTTGATTCAGTTAATAAATCTTGGCTGGAATTCATGATTATGGTTACAAACGTGTAACCTAGAGGTACTCGTTTGTAACTGAGTTGTATTCATGATCCCTACATGTTCAACGAGAGCCAGTGTCATGTAATGGTTTGAGTGTTGGACAGGGAGTCTGGAGGCTAGGGCTATTTCCGCACTACACTCTTATAGCGCAATTATTCCACTTCCAACATCCTATGGAATCCTGGGGTTTGCAGTTTCGGGAGGGGCCGACTCTCTCAGCCTCAAAGGAAGGCAAAGATAAATCCTCTCTGGACAAACGGTACCAAGAAAGCCCTGTGATAGGATTGACTTAGGATCACCACAAGCTGGAAATTACTTGAAGGCAAAAAAACAAAACAATAGTATAGGAAATACATAGGGATCATAAAAGCACCCCCCACCCATTCACTGGGCAGCAGTCACTGTGAGCAATGGGGGTCTCCTCCCATCAATTGGGATGAAGCAAACTGATGTTTCCAGCCACCTGTCTCCAACACCCCTCTGGTGCAAGGAGGAATTGTAACAGCGATGCTGCTTCTGACTGTCACACCAGAGCTCTTGGGGAGGAGAGGAATGTGGAAAATTCAGTCATTTGTATTCTGATTGACAGGAGAATTGACCTCTGTCATTTGCATCAGCTGCTGCTCAGTAAGTCAATACTGAGATGGGAGGCACTACTTAATTATGCATACTTAACTAAGTAATTGACCTAGAATCATGGTCCTTAATTTTTTAAAATAATAATAATGCAAAATAGCCATCCAGAAATATTGATTCCCCTACATCTTGCTGGTTCTTTTCAAGGTAAAGTTTTCTTCAAGACTTTCCTGGGTAACTTGGCTACCAGCTGAAAGCTGTTTCAGGGAAGGGCAGGTCAGAGAAATAGGTTGCGAAAGAGCTATAAAACATGAGGTGTGTTATACAAATTCAGCTGCACGATACCTGACTTGGAAGCCAAGATGCCCTGATGTAATCCCCAACATCTGTAAAAACTCTACCCGTCAGTCTTTCGCCCCATAAATATAAGGAAGGCCAAACTCCACTACACCAACCAAGTTCCACTGACTTCTCTCTAAGTGTTTCCATCTGAAATTTTTATACATTTCCTCAGTCCAACATGCTTAAGAGCAACTGTGGCTTGTACCTGGGGAAATCCAATGGAAAGACCTTATTTTATACAACAGTGCAGCCTCTCATGATTTATCCTGCATGCTAGGCAGACATGGGTCTGTGGTGGCCATAGCATGCAATGAAGGCAGAGAAACTGTTCCCTCCCTGACCCTTTCAAATTTGGAGTTCTGAATGCAGTGGATTAATTCATTTAACTAAAATGCATCAAAATGTCTCATGAAAGACATTCCCTAGGTTTTTTGCAGTTCAGTGAAACATGACAAATTGTATAATGAAAACACAAAAACACAGCATTTTAAAATTCAAGCATATTGATACAGGAGGGGTGGGAACTCAGCAGACCTTGTGTGGCGAGGGAAGGAACCTTCTGAGCATCTTCCATACTCATTTCTAGTCTACATGGAAGTCACGGTATGGGTCTTCCAGAACTGGGAATGTCAGGGATTTCATGTGGGATCTTCTTGTTCAAGAATGAGAAATCTTTTACCCCCAAATATGGTTTGGACTACCACTTCCGTAATCCCCCATGGGCCATGGTGACT
This sequence comes from Ctenosaura bakeri, assembly GCA_948474755.1. Lineage (NCBI taxonomy): Eukaryota > Metazoa > Chordata > Lepidosauria > Squamata > Iguanidae > Ctenosaura > Ctenosaura bakeri. The sequence goes on from CAOLHI010001502.1 coordinate 477,597, forward strand.
GGGACTGCCAAAGACTAGCAGAGCCAAATGTTCCTCACCAATGTTTGACATACTTAGGTGTTGGGGAATGTGAGAGATGTAAGCCATTTCCGCACTGGACTGCTGTAGTGCTATTATTCCACTTTCAACATCCTATGGAATCCTGGGGTTTGCAATTTCGGGAGGGGCCAAGTGGTACATGCTATGCCAAGTGGCCCCTCCCAAAACTGCAAACCCCAGGATTCCATAGGATGTTGAAAGTGGAATAATAGTGCTACAACAGTCTAGTGCAGAAATGGCCATAGTGTCGCTCACAGCAAAGTAATTAGCACTGTCAAGCAGAAGGTGACTAACACTCAGTCTCATACCACCACCACTTCCAACACACAGCATTGAGAAGAGAAATAAAATGGGATTAGTCTTCTTTTTAAAAGCTTATGACATAGGTTCACTTACTAATACTAGAAGTTTCATAACTTTTCAAGTGAAAGGCTCTGTAATGTACTCTTCAAACAGAGAGCAAAAAAGGAAAGGGAATTTCAGACTACAAAATGGAGGATGAGCAAAATCAGATGAACTGGAGATGCAGGAAGAACAAGAGGGTGGCTAAAATCTACAAACAGGAAATGAAAGGAATACATGCTATGTCTAAACATTTAGAGAGACATGCAAACTAGCGAGTAATGAGTATAGGCCTGTAACAAGGCTTTAGGGTTTCAGGTAGACAGGTCCCTGCACCCAATGAGCTTACACTGTAGTGTCATCAGGTCAAGAAGTGAGGAAAGAAATCTGGATCACTCTCATGAGAACAAGCAGTGGTACCCCCAAATATAGTAGAACTCACTTACCAATTGTTGAAAACAAGCAAAGACATTCCAGGGCTTGGAAGAGCTACTTTTTGGACTAGACCTTCCAGAACCCACAATCCTTACAGCAAAGAAGGAGTACTGGGAGCTGTAGTCCAAAAAAAAAAAAAAAAGAAAAAGCTTTCTGAAGTCTCTGAGAAATTTACTATCTGATTTGAGGGGTCTCTGGGTAGCCATAAGTCTACCATTATCCTAAATGCACCTCTGAATTTGCCAACTACAATTTGGCACCCAAGAAACAACTGGGAAGGGGAAGAAAGGGAGGAAGGGAGCAACAGAAAGGGGGTGGGTCCCTGTTGCAGTTGTGTACACAGCTGGAGGGGAGGGATGTTAATATGTGTACCCTACCACAGAGAATTAGGACTTGTGCTGGAGATTTGTACTCTACCACTGAATCGCAATCTGTCCACCTTTGCTCCCCACGGACACATTGTAATCCTGGGAGAAAGGCAGTCCCTACTGGCATCTAGGAAGGCATCTATCTGTATTCTTTCTTAATATATATGCGCGCGCACTGTATGTATCTCAGGCCATTTCTGCACTAAACAAAAAGCATTAATAAAAGTATAAATATAGGATTTAAAAACAGTTAAACATTTTTTAAAGTTAAAACATTAAGCAATAATAATATCCAAATGCATTAAAAGACTATATGAAAAATTTAAGAACAGGATGGCATGGCATTAGAAGCCCAACTCTAGTCCATCTGTAAAAGCCTGATGGCACAAAAAGAGTTTTGACCTACCAACGGAAGGAGAGAAAGGATGGGGCCAACCTGGCCTCTCCAGGGAGGGTGTTCCAAAGTCTGGGATCAGCCACCAAGAATGCCCTCTCTCTCTTGTTCCCACCAAACAAACCAGAGAAAGTGGTGGGACAAAGAGAAGGGCCTCTCCAGATGACCTCATAGTGCTAATGGGATCATAAAGGGAGGCTGTTGTCGCTGTTGTTGTGTGCCTTCAAGTCATTTCTGACTTATGGTGACCCTAAGGCAAAAGTATCACAGAGTTTTCTGGGGGCTGAGAGTGTGTAACATGCTCAAGGTCACCAGCGAGTTTCCACGGCTGAGCAAGGGATTAAACCCTGGTTTCCAGGAACACAGTCCAGTGCTCAAATTACTACACCACACTGACTGCCTATATAAAGAGACATATGATCCTTCTGGACCCAACATGTATAGGGTTTTATAGGTCAAAACACATCTCAAAGACACTTGTTGGGGAGCAAGCCCTACTGCATGGTGTATTCGCTGGAATCCTGTTGGAGACTTACCTCTGCTGAAATTGGAATTGTGCCATTCCATGATATCCATACCCATTAAGGGGCTGCGGTTACATTACTACATAGGGGAGTCAGCGAAGTGACTGATGCGCAGTGGGACCGATGGACAACAGGACAAAGGCACATTGGTACAAGCATTCATTGGCCACCCGCGAGGGAGTGCCAAGGAGCAATGGGACAGTGTTGCCAATGTCCTGCATTCTGTGCACGTGTCTATGGCAATATGCCGACAAAAGCAGCAGATCGATCCTGTGCATACAGGCATCTGTTTCCAATAATATCTGTTTACATATTAGTGTGCAGTACAAATTTGTAAACATGTACATTTGAAACTTTGGGAGGAAACGATACCAGCTTTTCCACTTTATTGAAACAGTATGTCTGAAAACAGTTCAGCCCCACATGTAAATAGCTTTAATACTGGACAGGTTTCAAACAGCATGTATACCTATTTGCCTGTTTCATATTGTCATCCAATCCAGGTTTGTTTATATAATCCTGATACAAATTATCATCTAATTGCAGACCAAATTTGAGAGTATATAAGAGGGGAGGAACACATATCAAAGCAACGACAACCACCACTGCTGTTTTCAAGTGGTGCATTCGGTTTCTTTTAAATTTTTACCGTAAACATGACTAAATTCTGGTGAAACCAGCTGGGAAACTGAACTTGGATACAAATGGGTTCTTTAATTTTGGCTCCTGGAGGATCAAAACGTAATACATTTCAAAGGGGTTGTAAAATCACAGGACTTCAAATACTGTCAAATCCATTCAGCCCGTTCTGTAAATGTAAGCAGACATTGCCGGGAGAAAAAGAACTGTTACATCGACTCCTTTCCTGCAAAGTTGCAATATTTATTATGTGGTAAGTTTCTAAGAAACTGTAAATGTGGGGGTTCTGGAAATATACCGGAGACGGAGCAGCTGCGGTTGGGGGCCAGAAATAGGGCGAGCACCGAGGACCTACAGCCCTTGAAATGATCCTTCTGCTCATAAAACCAGGGGAAATATCTGTTTAATTTTGCCATTGTGCACATATAGAAAATGCTGGTTTCATGAAATGCACAAGTTTCTGGTCCTTAAGGTGCAGCAGAAGAGGCTAATACCCAACCTTCATGGGAAGGACTACACCTCACTAGTAGGGCACATGCTTTGCAAATCCCAAATTCATTCCCAGATTTTTTTTTTCTAGCTAAAAAGCAAGGTGATGAGAAAGAGCATTACAAGAAACTCTAAAAGGGCTTTAATTTTGAGGCTCATTGATAATACATGAATGGAGAGTCATCTGTAATTTGGGATTGAAAGGGGGACAGATTTTGCTAGTTTAGAGCTCCAAAAGATTTGTGATGTGGGAGATCAGATCATATAGATCTCCTAACACCTTTTGCTTTCTTTGAGAGCAGACAGGGTGGAAAATCCATGCCCAGCTAAGGAAGGCATGGGTCCTGCTTGGAGAAGAGATTTTGAAAGGCTGTCAGAGGAAGTGCAGATGACTGGCATCTTGTTCACAGAATCATGGAAGAGACCACAAGGGCCATCGAGTCCAATCCCCTGGCATGCAGGAATATGCTATCAAAGCACTCCCAATAGATGGGCATCCAGCCTCTGTTTAAAAACCTCCAAAGAAGGAGGAGACTCCACCACGCTCCACTGAGGCAGTGCATTGCACTGGCAAACTGCTCTTACTGTTAGGAGGTTCTTCCTAATGTTTACATGGAATCTCTTTTCCTGTAGTTTCCAGCACCCAGAATATTCAGCATATAAGATTGTAACCTGGATTTATGATTTTGCAGCTGCTGAGGACTGTCATGCCCCAGTCCCAAGACCCAGGTGCAAACACAGACAGGTTCCGCCCCAAGAGTCAAAACACAGAGACATGAACAGGACAATACTTACTGCATCCCAGCAGAGGCAAGAATGGAAGAACCCACGAGGCTCAGAGCGCTTATATAGGGAAGTCTCATTAATCAGGCAAACAGCTGGGGGAGACTGCTGGCCCACAAATACCAGAGGTAGGGCAGGGAAAAATCTGTTGCAGATAATGGCCTGTTCCAGTGGAAGCCCTGGTGGTGCAGTGGTTAAATGCTGGTACTGCAGCCATAAGGTTGTGAGTTTGATCCTGCCGGGCTCCAGGTTGACTGAGGCCATTTCTGCACTAGACTGTTATAGCGCGACGATTCCACTTTCAACATCCTCTGGAATCCTGGAGTTTGCAGTTTTGGGAGGGGCTGGTTGGAAGAGACCACAAGAGCCATCTGCTTCATTGTCATTCTGGGATTTGTAGTTTCCTGAGGCCAAAGAGCTGAGAATTCTAAACGTCCCTCCCTAAACTACAAACCCCAGGATTCCATAGAAGGCTGAAAATGGAATAATAGCGCTTTAACAGTGTAGTGCAGAAATGGCCTTAACTTCGGTCTTATCAATTGTTCATTTCAGGTGGGTGCTCCTTCAGTAGGATCTGGGTTTTTACCAACAGCACTGGGACTATTCAGATATCAAAATGTCATTTCAAAGTCCAAGATGATGGGTGTCTTGACTGTGTTTCTGTATTGATGTATTCGGATGTTGGAGAGCAGGGCAGTGGGAAAAGATGTCCACTGTGGTCTCCCAGTCACAGGGTGCCTAGAGAACAGGCAGCTGGAGAGACCCCTCGGGGTCCTGCCCAAGTCCTTGTCCCACAGCATCCTGACACCCATTATTCCCCAGTGCTCTGATCTCCAGCACCTCAGAAACACTGCTGAGCTGTGATGATAGGGGGTTTTTTGTGGGGGGGAGGCAGGGAAATTATATTTGGTCATTTATGACCATAAATATGAATCCTCAGCACTTACATTATTGTAAATCCAGCTTACAATATCGTTAACTGCTGAGCTGGTTGCCAAGCTATGCATTTTGTATTTTTCGTTCTTTATCATTGTCATGATTGGTTTTATTTATATGTTCCCTTATGTGTTTGTTTCTGGAGCCGTGATGGCTGCATTAATTTTTCTCCCAAATAAATAGGTTAAAAATAAAGTAAAATAAATTGTGTTAGTGGTGACAGAGATCTGTATGGACCTTTTAGGATCCATCTTCTACTGAGTTTAGTGGTGATGGGTAAGGCTTTTTCAGCAATGGAACTCCTGTTCTGGCATCACTGTGCTCCTCCAGAACCATCTCATGCTCCTGGGGCTGTGAGATCCAAGATCCAATCTATACATATTTTCTTTGGAAGCAATTGCTCCTGGTTACACCCGGGGTTAATTAGTTCCCTGTGTCTGGCAGTGAGATGACTGATTGTGGAAGCCTGGAAAGAAGGTCAAAACTTACTCTTAAGTCAATAGAGACAGAAAACTTGATCCTTAGCTATTATGGAGAAACTTACAGAACAAGTTAGGGCACAAAAGAAATCCTTAGATATACCATCACAGAACTGGGAAGGCTGTCTCCATTCCAACTTCTGTCCTCCAGGGGGAGATGAGAGAATAATTCCAAAATTATATGGGGCTGGGTTCCAACATTCCTGGCCATGAGATGCAGTAGTGGACATTAGGTTCAGAGCTCAGAAAAGTTACTTTTTAGACTTCAGTTCACATAATCCCTTAGCTAGCATGTCCAAAAACAACAACAACAAAAAAAAAACCCTTTTCCAAGCTCTGGATAAAATGACTTTACATACAGACGTAGACTTCAGCCTAAGCTGTATTCAGACGTTACAGGTGTGCTGAATCTGAGGAGAGGACCATGCTAGCCCCTTCTGCTCCATCTTGGTTTCCACAAGGGGAACTAATCCTTGTCAATCTCAAAGGCTAACAGCCTTGGTCAGTGGGGTTTAGGGGACTTTCACGATCCCTATATATCTCCTAAACTAGGGGCTACCTAGGGATTGTGATTATGTAGCAGTTATGAGTGCACATCTGTAGTATTGCTGTTGTTGTGTGCCTTCAAGTAGCTTTCAACTGATGGTGACCCTAAGACGAACATGAGATTTTCTGGGGCTGAGAGTGCGTGATGTGCCCAAGGTCACCCAGTGACCCATGGCTGAGCCAAGGAATCTAACCCTGGGTCATAGGCTAACACTGAAACCACACTGGTTCAGTTGTAGGATACATATTTGTAATTTCCCAGTAGGATTCCAGTCATTTATTCTCTTGTTACTTCAACAGACCTTTGGGAACAGCTTACTTATAGGGAAAATCTATATTTTTTTAAAAAAAGGGTGTGCTTTCAAATTACTTTTAATTCTATTTGTACTTTCAACTCTGTTTTAACTTTTTGTATGTTTTGTATGTTTCAGACTTTAATCTGTAGCTGTTTTGACTTGTCTTGAGTCCCTTTAATTAATTAACTAATTTGATCCTTCCCAGACTAATGTATGTACTGGGATGGAGTTATCATTTGCATCTTGTTTCTGACTTGTGGCAACCTTAAGTAGACACCCCCCTTTTTTTTTCAATATATGTTCGGAGACAGCTTGTCATTGCCTTCTTGTGAGGCTGAAAGAGCATGCCTTGCTCAAAGTAAGCCACTGGGTCCCTGTGCTTCAACAGAGAGTCGAACCCAGAGTCCTAATCTAATACACAGACCACTACACTGTGTTGACTCTCTCAGTGGCACCTGACATGGAGAAAAATGAATGTGATGGAAAACCATTCTGACTTTGAATCTCTACCATGTTGCTAATCTTCTGTTCACAGGTGTACTTTACAATGTGTGGAGAATCTAATCACTGTTTGAAGTGGTACAACCTCGATGAAGATGTACCATCAGAATGAGAAACTAGACTATGGTGTGGAACATGGCTCTTGGAGAGTCTAACTGAGCATCCTAACGGCTAAAGCAACTGGCTATTTGGCTTATATATATATATATATATATATATATATATATATAGTTTTCCAGCGTGGGTGATCAATTATCTCTATTGGGGTCAAGGCTTTCAAGATTATTTGAAGATTTTCCAAGTGAAAGGATTATGGATGTTAGGAACTCATTGTGAGAAGAGCATCTAGACTTTTGCTAGAAGGTTCAGGCCCTCTGGCATCTTCATTTGTCATCTGATCCAACCTGGTGCTTTGAGATGAAGGGATGAAAGACTTCCCCCTTTAGGCACATACCTTGCTTTTCACATGTTGCCTGCACTCGTATGTGAATATATTTGGCAAAAGTACCAGCTCTGAACTCTGCATACGCTCAGGTTTCTGTGATCTGAAGATTGTTTCTCAGTATTGATGTGCCTAACTGTGTTTTGTTGTTTTGCATCTGTTGTGGTAGAATTCTGAAAGACCGTCCTCACCTTCTAAATAGCTATCTTCATTCTGCCATGATTTGTAAATGAAATCCTTCTCTTCCCATTTGGTCTGGAGTCTGTCATTCTAGATGCTGCCTTAGTACTAAATCAAGTCTTAGCTGATTGGGCGCAAGATACTATTTCAAGTTGTGGATCTACGGCTCTAAAACTATGGATGATGTTTGGCTCTTGTTTTTGGAATCTTAGTGGGTCTGGCATAGGTCTGATTTGCCCCAGACTCAGACTGAGTGGATATTTTGAGGTGAACTTTGGCTACCCACCAATGCATAGACAATGCTTCCAGGCATGGATCTATTACAGGGGCCAGAATCCTGTTGGTGACATACATAGAATTTTTTGGACAATGTGGAATGGGCATGTTGAGCTGATATTGGCACGGCAGAGTTCTGCATATGTAAGCATTATCAATGCACCAATAATGCACCTAGAGTAGCATATCAATGTGCATTATATACTGCCTCTGTGCTCAGTTCAATGAGGTGACAGATACCTGCATTCACTGGTTCTCATATGTTGCAATATGGCAGCATTCAATATAGACATGGCATAGCGCTAGCACCATGTGACTCCATCAATGGATATTTATGCTACACTAAGATGATGCAGGATTGTGGCCACAATGTCCTTTGAAGTTGCTGATAAAGCATTAATATGGAGGAGAGCTAGAACAGTATGTTTAAGTGCTTTACTCAGTGGGGAATGGGCAGAGGCGGGGTGGGGAGATCCAAAAGCACCAGTCCTTCAGCAGGCCCATGAAATCAATTTGAGAACACAAAGATGTTCCCAAAATAACCCTTGGAGGAAAAAGCAAGGTACAGAATCTTGTCACAATAACATGCTCAGATCACTCTCCATTTCAGTCATCTTGTGCTGCTCAAATTATGCTACAAAGTGCAAATCTGAAACAGGCGTGATTTTACATCTAACCTAGTTTTTTAAAATGACCAAATAAATTAGCAGTTGGGTCTTTTTCTCTCATATACATATTGCATTCTTGCTTTCGGCTGCTTCGTTGTCTTTCACACTTCACATTGCTGTTATGAAGTCAGAAGGGTAAGTCAACAAGGCAGCTTGGGTACAAGCTGGGCCAATGTTCCTCAGGTGACTTTTTTTGAGCAAAATTCTCTTTAAGGCTTTTCTTCTTCTTCTTCAAGCCTGGCCATCCCCTAAAGAGGAAAAACTCACCATATATTTCCCACTGCCTGTTTTGTGAGGCCATTATCCTCTTACTCCAATTTACTCACACATTCAGGCTGAGCTCACGTACAGTACAGTGTAGCATAACAGTTCTGAATATGCATTTGGAACTACACTATGCTGTAATCTCCACACACACACACACACACACCAAACTCACTGTTTAGTTCCTACATCCTCTCATGACCATTCCATGGGTGGTGGAGATGGAGTGAAGGGGAGGTCAGGGAATGAGTGCATTATCTGCTGAAACCTCTGGAGGATTGCAGCAGGTTTTACTGTATGGTGTAATCACTCTGCATCTGCCTATGACATAGCCAGAAACAGCAGGATTACACCATCCATTGTGATGTGCTGATGTCCTCCAGCAGATGATATAATCATTTTGCATGTGGGTATGAGAATATAGCCATGTGCTTCTCCAATCCCCTCTGTGGAGGGAGGAGCTGGGCAAGAGGCAGCCAAACAGAGCTCAGGGACTGCTGTGAAGGAGAGGGTCTATAGGGAGGAATTGTTACAAAACTGAGGCTTATCTCTGTCAGGAGGGAACAGACTTCAGAGTGAAAGGAACAGATGAAATAGAGACAGGAAAGTTAGACAGAGGAAAGGGCTGGCTATGATTTTGGGAAGCTGTAAATTATTTAGTATTCCAAGGGTTAGTGTATTATTTCCTTGTGTCTATTAAACTTCCACTTGTTTGTTTTTTAACCACTGTTTGTCTCTGTTCATATTAAGTTTGGTAGATGGCCTGGGCACGTTGACTGCAGCAAATCAACCAAGCCAAAACAGCCACTGGTCCACAATAGGGGTTTAACTTGAGATCCAAGTACCCAATCCAGGAAGGGATTAAGGAGAGAAAGTGCTATGTGAGCAAGAAGAACCTAGGGTTGGAACTGTGGGGTTAGCCCAGAAAGGGAATTTGTCACATCGCTCACTTTCTACCGGCAAGAGAGTGGCTGTGGGAGGCAGTTTTCGCAGCGAGATAGTGAGTCTTGGAGGAGGGATTTGTTCATTGCAGGAGGAAGAGAATCTCAACCTCTGCAATGACCCCCCTCCTCTCTCTATATATATGCAGGTGTAAGGTGGACCTATGCCTGCATATGTCACTAACATGGTGCTAGCAGCAATGCCCCAGAATGATGCTATGTCTTAGGCACTATAGTGGATAGAAAATAGTGGTGACGGTACCAGCATAGAGATTCTTCTGTTGCTGCTCTTCTTCTGCTAGCGAAGAATTTTTCTCCCAAGAAACTGTGGAAGAATGTTGAACCTCCAGAGAATATTTGGCAAAATCTTGCATGTGTGTAGGCATAAAACTGCACATAGGACTACCGCCAATGTTTCATTTGGGCAGATTTTTGCTCATGCAATGGGACTTCCCCTTTCTCTGCACGAACTCCTCCTGAAACGTCCCTTTCTGTTCCAGAGGTTTCCTCAACACTCCAGAGCTGATCTGGGTTGGATAGGTGTAAACATGCAGCTGTGACAGCTAGCGAAGTCCATATCACTGGGGAGGTGAATCTGGTGTTAGTCTGAAGTTTAAAAGAGCTGTCCAATGGAATGATGAGCCTTTTGGGGTATTAGGATTCAGCAGTAGTATAGCTTTATGGGACTAAAATGAGGGCACTGCCCCATTCAAACAAGAATTCTGCCAACCCATGAAATTTTCCTTCAGTCTCCAGTTTCTAGCATTGCAGTAATTTAAAGCTTCAAGTTGAGTCTATAGAAATAGAGTTTAGGCATCCAAAGGAAAGAGACCATTCTTTCATACACGATAACAACTGCAAGAATGCTGTTTGCCCTAATCTGGAAATGGTCCAAAGCACTGACGACAGAGGAGTAGGTTGTTGAAGTCGTGGATCTTGCCCAAGTTGCAAAATTGACATGGATTTGAAAAGATAGACCAACTGAAAGACTGGGCTTATGGGGGGGTTTGAGCAATAAGAAATCTAATGATGTAATAATCGGAGGTTATGATTATTAACCTGTAATGGTAGAATAAGACATAGGATATTAATCAATTTTTCCCTTTTTCTATTTGTATGGGGGAGATCAGAGTTCTTTTGTATGTTAGTGTAGTTTGGATGTGTTTAGTGTAATAAATTAGTCTTTTAGTAATGGTTATTGCTATTCTGTCTTAATTTAACTCAATTTAGCTTAGTTTACCTGTAGTTACTCAAGTGTATTTCTTATGTTTTGTTTGTTCCCTTTTCTTTTTTTCTTTCCTCTCTCTGTAGTTGTGAATCATTGTCTGTATCTCTCTACTAAAATAAATAAATATTAAATCTAAAAAAAAAGATAATAGAAGAGTTCTAGGTGTGAACAACTTACAAAGCTGTGCTCTCTGTAAATGCTAGAAATTTGGAGGCAGAAGGAAAATTTCATGGAGGGGACCATTCTTATGGAAGGGCGATGCCCTAAGTTTGCTGTTCACCATTGCTCCACTTCTCTGCTTTAAAACTCAGACTGAAATCAAAAGCAGATTCACTGTCCTATTGATATGGACACCGCCAGCCATCACTGGCCCACATTTGACATAAAGGAGATGGAGAATGCATTCGTTCTGCTGGTGGAATGGATGGGTACGGTTGGATACAGCTCTCTGTTTCATCAACCCTATACAGAATGGACAATTTGAGAAAGCTACTTTGGCCCCGTCCATCACATTTTGAATGTTCCATGGTTAACAACCCACCAGTCTTTGGTGAAGAGTCAAAGCCAGACACTGTGTTGGACTTTGAATGTCACTACCATCAAGAAGCTCCAAGGTCCATTAGAGGCAGTGGTTAATTGTGGAGGACCAAGGAGAATGGCTGCACCTGCTTTCTTGGAGTGGGGATGGGATGCTGTCATTTGCTTTGAACTGACCCGCTGAATTCATCAGTCTAGAAGGCATTGAGAAGTTGTAACCATACAAGCCATATGGGGGATGCAAGGCACAATTCAGAGCTTCTTGGGTAATGGGACCTGAAGAGAAAATGCTCCCAGGCGTGTGCAAACCGTACAACATGTGACTTGCAGGACTGGGCCCTTGGGAACTTGGTCTGTTTAAGTCTTCCGCTTTGCCACTTTTGACATTGGTTATGCTCAGGGAAGATAATGTGGGCACCTCCACCATGAAGTGAGGCAAAAGAGGGGGACCGGTGGCATTTCCCAGTTTGTGGTGGCTTGGGAACATCAGCGACTGCTGTCTCAAAAGGCCGGCAGGACAAATCTTGTAGCAGATGGGTAACCCAAGATGGTGGAGGTAAGAATCAGGGCAGGATGCTCCAAGGTTGGCTGCTGACAGGTGGAACGTTGGAGGAGAACAGGAAGGGGAAAGGAGAGAGCTGAGGGGGGATGGCGTGCCCCCTGTGGGTGTCACAGGGGAAGAGCCAGGGCTTCCACCTAGGAAAAAGGAAGCAAAGGATTGGTATTAGAGCTCAGTGGAAGAAACAGAATGCTTGCACTTGGCTTTTAATTATGCTCTGGCTCACCCAAGATAAGGAACATGCAAGGCTACAAACCAGGAACTTTCAAGCTTTCTCCACAGCTGCCCTGTAAGCCACCAGGGCTGCAGATATCTTCCTATAAACAATAAAAGGGCTCCACATTTTAAAAATGATCCTTCCCAGCCAGGTTGGTCATTGGTTCTTCTCAACAGGAAGGACTATAAAGACTTGCTCAGTCTGGGACTTTGGCTCTGCTGTAGTAACAATGAAGGCCCCCCCCCCAACACAAATACTAGAATCAGAAGAGGGATTGTTCTCAGGACCAACTGCCTATAGGTCTATCCACTCATTCCTTAGTAACATTTCTATCTCACCTTTCCTCCCATAAGCTCAGTGAACAAGGATCTCCCCATCCCCATGTCATTTTCACAATGGCAACCCAGTGACGTCAGTCAGGCTAAAAGAAAATGATGGTCCAAGATCAGCCAGTGAGTTTCATGGCTGGATGGGGAACAGAACCCGGATGCTCTAAGTTCCAGTCAAGCATCCAGACCACTAGACTATAATGTTTACTGCAAGGATGGGAAAGGATTACATTACATCTCTCACCTGTCCTAACCCTACCAAATTTCAGTTTCACAGCTCAAGAGATCTTCACTTAAAGAAAGTGGGCCCTTGGTTCCATTACAAAAAGGTTGGGCAAACTACAGCCCATGAGTTGCATGCAGCACTTGGAGCCTACTTTTGTGGGCCCTGAAGCTCTTCACCAGTCCCCCAAAGCTCTTATCCTTTAAAAAAAAATGGTCTAACTCCTAAGCAATTTTTCGCACCAAACCAAAAGCCCCTCAAATGTGTGAAAGCATGCAAAAGTACCCTCACCCACCCCAAAAGCACTGCAGGTCCTTGTACTACACCCCAATACCTTTGTTTCCCATTGCAGCTGCTCTCAAAATGGCAACAGAAAGTGCTGCCATGTCACTTCCTGTTGCCATTTTGAGAAGGACTGCAGAGGAGGATTTGGGATTTTGCTGTAGGAGAGTGTAGCCTGCAGCAGGGTCTGAAAGGGATTAGCCCCTGACTCTCACACAATTGCTCCGTCCTCCATTAGAACCTCTGACCCAGGGAAATGGGGACCACATTCTCTAAGATAGACTTGAAAAGGAAGCTAAGAGGAGGACAAAAAAGAAAAGATGGGGAGGGAGAAACCAAGATATTAAAAGAGCAGCTGAAAACAATGAGATGACACAGGATTAATCTGAACTGGGTCAGTTGGAGGGTACATCATTTGTGCTAATATGACAATCTTGTATGGCAATTCTGTGGTTAAAACTCTTTCTCTAATCATTCCTTGGCTTAATTTTTAAAAAAATCTCTTTCGCCATAAGCAGAGGAACTGCACGTTATGAAATAAAAAAATAGGTACGATTGTAATTATTGGTCGAAGTAGTATGAAAACCATTAGCTTAATTGCAATGGGTTTCCGACACAGCAGAAATGGTGAAACTGTTTGACGTATCCATACGGATTCAACTGAGAACTATTTTCTGCAAGTGGCTCAAGCTGTCGGTCTTAAGGAGAGGAAGCAAAACATTAAAATAAGTTCTTTGACTTCCTCAAAGTGTCTGTAAAAGAAATTAATATGGCATTTGGACAAGCTCTGGAGAACATTTCAAGTGGAATTAATATGCCTTGCAATCAAGCGAGTGAAATTGTGTCCTCCATAATGTAAACCATGGTATTTATCCAGGCTGCACGCCTTGAGCAATTTAATTGATAAATTAATGAGCTAGAGCTTTAATTCTGAGGATTGTACCCTTTGATTAATCAGGATGGCTGAGAACAAGTCAAAGGCCCAGGATTCTCAAAGGGAAAACTGCCTTTAGGCTCCCCAAATGGACCTGGTCTCTCTTTGCTGTGCAGATGAAGAAGAAACTCAAAAACGATGAAAACTCTGTCTGCTTGGTGTCCAAAGTCATCAGACAGTTCAGCATACAGAATGATATTGTTATGGTGACTTTCCCTTTTCATATGAACTAGCAGGTCTGCAGGGGAGGTGGATTTTTTGAGCAAATACAAAATCTAACAAGACAATAATTTGCAGATATGGTTATTAGTTATCCTAGTAAGTTTGCTTAGTTGGAACGGTAATGTTAGACTATCCAGCACTGTGTAGTGATTTGAGCCTTGGACTATGGCCATTTCCACACTAGCTTGTTATAGTGCTATGATTCCACTTTCAACACTCTATGGAACCCCCTCCTGGAACTGCAAACCCCAGGATTCCATAGGATGTTGAAAGTGGAACGATAGCGCTATAACAGGCTAGTGCAGAAGTGGCCTATAACTGTGCAGACAGGTGCCTCACATACTCTCAGCCCCAGAAAACCCCGTGATAGGTTCTCCTTGAGGCCACCATTAAGTCTGAGATGACTTGAAGACACACAGCAACGACCATGGTAGGATGATGATGATGATGATTACTTCTTTTCTTATCTTTTCTTTTTCATTATATTTTGTTTTGGGTTGATCAGAGCTCTTTCCCGTTTTAGCACTTTAGTGTTTAGTTGGTAAGTAAGTTAGTGTTTTAGTGAGTTAGTGTTTTTAGCTCCCTGTTTTGGTATAGTGATTTAATTTTCATTCACATTTCTGTTAAACGGTTAGTTGGCGTTTATGTTATTTTTGTGTTACAATTAATAAATAAGTATATTTTTAAAAAAAAATCTTCAGGGGAGTCCGAAGCGACAATTAGAGATATACAAAATTATGGGATTAATAAGCTGATAAGAGAAAGCAGGATACCGATTTGATTTACGGATTGTAGTAAGGTGCTAAGGAAAGGAAAGATAGGATACACATAATAATGTTGATAAAGAATATAAAAGATAAAAAGGAAGTCATATGTTTTTATTTGTAGTGTGAAATGGTGGGGTTAGAATTATTTGTAAAGTAAATTAATGAATGATTGTACTGTAGTGCATCGTTTGTTGTGTAACGTATGTTTGGGAGATGAGGGGATTAATGGGTAGATATGTATTAGAGTTGTTATGAAAAATCCAATAAAAAATATTTTAAAAAATTATAATAATAAATTTTTTTAAAAAAAATCTTCAGGGAAGGGCTTTCTCCCAGTCCCACCGAAAGCTAGGTTGATGTGAATATTGGAAAGAACTTTCTCAGTGATTGCTCTCACACTGTGGAACTCTCTTCCTCAGGAGATCCAGTTGGACCCTTCTCAGCTATCTTTCCATCAGCAGGGAAAAGCTTGCTTGCTTGCTTATTTATTTATGGTGCTCACTTGGTGCTTGAGTTATGAGGCAGAAGGGTGTTTTGAATGTAATGCACTGTGCCTTTACCTTGTTCATCTTTTAGTTGTGTTTAAAATGTGTTTTAAACTTTTTTAACTATGTGCTTTTTAAACAGAATCGTCTAATTTTTTTAAAAAAAATTGGAAAATATATACAGTTTTATCTGGACTGCGTTTTGCATTTTCTGTGACCCACTTTGAGTCCCTTGCTGGAAGAAAGGTGATGTATAAATAAACACCAACAAAATAAATACCAGAAACCAGACGCATTCAGCTGATGAACTGAACTGGCCAATAGTAGAGTTAATGTAACACGGGGGGCACTTCAGTTTGTTGGGGAAATACATAAATTCTTCAACTAAAGATAGGAGAGGTTTTCTCTTTCTTTCTTTTTTTTAAATTAAAAAAAAAACCCCAGTGTTTACAGTGTTTAAAAAATTCACAAAATTCAAACATGAAGGAAAAAACCTGACAACTTTGTCCATCCTTAGAAGCAGATGAAGGTTTTGCTTCAGTTCGTTCGGAATCTGAATCAGAATTAATGAAATTTGCCAAAGTTTGTGGGAGAAAGTCAAACTGAAAGATTTGTCCTTTTTGTGGACTGTACACATGTTGACAAGTGAGCTAAAGGTTGGGTTTGTTTCTTTGGCCATTTCCGCACAGGACTGTTACAGCGGCCCCTCCCGAAACTGCAAACCCCAGGATTCCATAGGATGTTGAGAGTGGAATCATAGCGCTGTAACAGTCCTGTGCGGAAATAGTCTTTGTTGCCGAAAATTAACTGCATTCTCAACCCCGTGTCCGGGTTCAAAGTACTGACTGAGCTCAGTTTCAGAAAGAACATTGTCACTGTTGCTAAAAGTTTAGCCTCATCATCTCAAAAACAGCTGCAAGATCAGTGCTCACCTTGACTTTCTGCACCAAAGGACTTGAAATCCAGAGTAAGGGACGGTCTCCACGGATATGATTCCAGAAGTCCGTCCAAGACTCCTCTGCAAAGTGAAACTTGGGACATTAGAGAAGTGCTTACATGTCATGCAGTCTTGTCATTTAGGGCATGTTTCTGGGGCAGAAGGCCAGGATCCCACTCAACAGAAGGGGCCCCAAACGCAACACAGTTCAAGTGCAAAAATACATACAATTGGTCCTCCAGATTTGCTGGTGTTAGGGATGCAGGACGCTTGCAAAAGTGGGGAAATCACGGTATCAAAATGTGTGCATGTCTGTGGATAGGGGTATGAGACATGATCAGGCGAATGGGCACCCAGAATTGCAACCAGCTCAGGGTATGGAGAGGGAAGAGGACATCAGCATAGACTTTCTGTTGCCCATCTCCTTCCTGGGGCGTGTGGGGTGCATCGGAAGAGGGTTTGTGGTGATGAGAAATTGAGCTGTGAGCCATGCTTAGCTGCGCAGGCAGGTAGAGGAGGAAGAGAACCAGAAGTGGATTTTTTAAAAGGCTGGGTAGCCTTATTGAAGCCACCGAGAGGGAAGCTTTCCCCAGAAAAGAAGTGCTTGGGGTGGGGAGGAGGCCAGGATTGGAGAAAAACTTGCAAACAATGAAATCCAGGAAAGTAAAACCTGCAAATGTGGAGGGCTGACTGTATTACTGCCTAAAGAACATGGGCTTTTATAAGACCTTGAAGTTCCTAGTCTGAAATTACATACTCACGGCATTGCCTGCATGGGAGTACATTCAGAAAGCAGGCTCATTTACTGACAATTGGTGCAATATATATTTTGCAGTGCAAGAGAGAGCCATGCTCAGGAATATGTTGTGGCGGAGGACAAATTTGAAGAGTTTTGCATTTTAATACAAAGTCACCTAATTTTGCACTTTTGAACCAACATGCAAGGTGAAATTCAGCTTTGCTGGTTTGTTTAAAAACTCACACTTCTCCAAATTTTTCTCATGGAGTTTTTCTAGGGGTCTAGCTATGGGGTGGGGTATGTGGATGTGGGCATTGCCCCCTTGAATAAGAATTTTGTCCTCCATGAAATTTTCCTTCAGTCTCTAGATTTCTAGCACTACATTGAGACACCAGAAATTGTCCATACCTCAAGTTTTTTTAAAAAAAAATTGCCATGTCCCCAATCTTTTGGTAACTTTGCCTGCTCCTTTTTCCTAGGAGGCTGAAACTGTATTTCTCCGTGCTCAGTTGTAGTTTTAAGTTAAAAATTTGGAGAAATATTTGATTTCAGGGGCAGAATCTATATTGGGTAACATTTTGCCCCACCAAATAGCTACACCCCTGAGTTTTTCAATTAAAAAAAAATGATTAAAATGCATATACATTAGGGTAAATGCCCACAAAAATATAGATTAGGCAAAATTATGTTTTAAAGGTTTTCTGTTAGGAAAACTGAAGTCCAGAAAATTTATATTAGGTGCAATTGAAAAAAAATACCAGGATTAGGAGATATGTAGCTAAAATGCAAATGAATGTACATGCAGTCTCCATCCTTGCCCATTGTCAAAACTGGACATAAACAAAACTTAAAATTGAAAAAAAAATGATGTTCAGGACATATTTCAATAAAAACAGAAAAAATAAAAAACTGAGACAAAAGAAAAATGACAAATTTACCCACCCCTAAATAGCAGTTAAAATGTTCACTTCTCCTCTTGTTTGGAGTTGAAAAAAAATTATGAAACAAATCACCCATTTCAAATCAGAACGCTTATTGCACACAGTCCTTAAAGGATCTAAGCCAGCACTGCACTGACCTTAAGTCATCAATGTCTGAAAATTACCAGACTTTGAGAACAAATGTAAATTTCTCTCAAAATATTGCCATGCATTCAGTATGGACGTAATTCTTCACTAATTTGATTCTCAAAGAAAGCAAGAATTAATTTTACCAACTTTCTTCCAGGTGCATGAACGCCTTTGAAAATTTTGCAGTTTTCCAAAACTCCTTGCAATTTAGGCTTATTTGGTGCAATATTCATAGGTATGGTTGTTTTGCACAGGAAACAGAATTTTTTGCATATTTTTCCTTGCAGAAAAATATATGACTTTTCCACAGACTACATACCAAACTGGGATGACTCTTGTTACTCCATGTTTCCCCTTGTCAGGATTTTGTGACACATGAAAAACATGTTGGCTAGCTATTTTTGGAATATTTTCAACTGTTCTTTCCACCTTTGACCAGTTCCTCAGGCTACACACACAAACACATATATATATATATATATATATATATATTAATTCAAGCTCTTATACTGCAATTTAAATTGCAGATGGCAAGCACCGTCCTTCAAATGGAAATGTCTTATCTACCTTGCTACAAAATGTAAATACAATCTCTAAAAATAAATAAGTTGGTGTTTTCTTCAGAAGTAAGTACAATACTTCTGAACAAAGTATCAGTTTCTTTGTCTTTGCTAGCATAAGCAATCCTTACCTGAGAAATAGACTAAAAAAATACTTTAACTCAACGTGTAAGCATTTAATCAACTGACAGCCCAATAAATTAAATAATCTTTGTTACCTGTTTCTTCCAGGGTCTCTAAACCCTTTAGCAAAGGGATTCCGGTCTATCTTGAGTTTGGTTATCTATGGGGATTTTGCAAGCAAACAACAAAGAAAAAAGTATTCTGAGTATTGCAAGTCCTACAACAATGGCATTTGCAAAACTGCTTTAGGCAGAACGCCAGCCATTTGTGTTCATTATTACAACGAACTCTCTTTTTTGTTTTTTTAAATGTATTAATATTTATTAAACAACATACAAACACAACAAAAGAAAACACAATCTAACAAGCATTACAGATAAGAGAAAAGAGAACTAAAAATAAAAAGACATAGCAATACATAATACAATACTAAACTACTAAACTACAAATACCGGTAACTAAAAGATTGGTTCCCTTGTTGCAAAGGGCTCATGCTACTCTAACAATTACACCTAACCATTAATTCTTTCATTTTATACCTAAGCCATTCCTTGTTGCTAACTGTTGATCATCATAATTACTCTCCCACACCCATAATTAGTTAGTAGTATCACAATGAACTTTCAGTAAACACTGGAATACACTTTTGGGCTAAGCTCTATCTCAGGGCTGAGAACTATGGGGGTCTCTGGACCTTGGCTGACTGCAATCTCCAGCATTGTCTTTACTGGCTTGGACTGCTGGGAGTTGTAGTCCAGCTGCTTCTTGAGAGCCACATAATTTTTGTCCTGCTTTACCTCATCAGCTACCTGAAGTGCTCTCTTTAGCAGGTAAGTGAGCAAATTGCAAGAGTGACTTAATTTCAGGCACATTTCTCCCAGCAATTAGTTCAGACCTGTGACAAGACTGACCTGCTGCTTCCCCAGAAATACATTGAGTTGTACGAAAACGGTGAAAAGAAGGAGAAAAGGGTGGTGGAAAGACAGAGCAAAAAGAATTTCAGGGAGAGCCATGTTTAAATATTTGAAGGGATGCCATGTAGAGGAAGGAGAGGGCTTGTTTTCTGCTGCTCCAGAGACCAGGACAAGGAGCAATGGACTCAAGCTGCAGGAAAGGAGATTCCACCTGAACCTCAGGAAGAACTTCCTGATGGTCAGAGCTGTCTGGCAGTGGAAGATGCTGCCTCAATGGAGTGTGGTGGCATCTCCCTCTTTGGAGGTTTTTAAGCAGAGGCTGGATGGCCATCTGTCGGGAGTGCTTTATGGGTGTTCCTGCATGGCAGGGGGTTGGACTGGATGGCCCCTGGGGTCTCTTCCAACTCTACATTTCTATGATTCTATGAGAAGGAAAGGGGCGGGGAGAAAAAGGGAGTTTCAGAAAGAAAGAGGTAAGAGTGGTACAAAGGAGGGGGAGTTGTTGGAACTCAATTATTATTTGAATTGTGCTCTTCTGCAAATTTCTGTTGTTGTTCTCAGCTCCAAAAGTGCAAACAAAATGCAAGTCTCTTCTGGGAAGTTATGCACAAAACACATGCATTAGGGAAAGCTGTATATAAAAATGAGTGAACATCTTTGTGATTCCTTCCTTAGTTTGCACGCTGACCTAGAGACTGAGCAGAATGCATCTTGAAGAACTAATTAGAAATAGACTGACTCTCCCCTCTTTTGCAGCTAACTTCAGTTGCTGGACATTATAATTCTAGAAGGGGGGAAAAAAAAGGTCGTTCTTGCAAAACCAAAGTCTGTCCATAACCAATCTAAGTGACTTACCTGCTGGTTTTGATAGGCTGTGACAGTGGTGAATTCTGTTTCTTTAAATGAGAAGGTCTGAACCCCTGTGGCTGGCAGAGATTGGATCTGGGAGAGATCGAATCGAGAATCCTGGACAATAACATGGACTCGGGGCTTGTATTTATGCATAGATTGCAGAATAATCTGTAAACCAGAGGCGGGGGGGGGGAGTAAAATACTGTTATCTTTGGAAAGGCCTGTCCAAAATATGCTTAATCAAAATAAATTTTCATTTGGTTCTATTTAGGTTCACAGTTTAGAACAAATGCAAAAGAGTCTCCTCATTGTCATTCTCTCACAAGTTTCTACAATGTGAAATTTGCATTTTGAAGGGTGAATTTCCATGTGTCAAGTAAGCCACCGTGATATGAATTAGGAATTTGGAGTCCTATGTCCCATGGCACTATGAGCCCACTGAAACTACCAGTGCTCCATCCTACAGGATCAGGATTTGCAATTTAGAGAAGGGTAGGTAGACCCTGTGATATGTTTAGCACCATTTTTAATGGTTATGAGCTGCTTTAGAAATCTGGATGACCTGAAGGATGGGAACTGGTGGCTTCCATGTCAGGAGGTTGATGACTCCATCCTAGATTTTAGTTCAAACTCTGACAAATTCATCCATGATAGTTGACCCTATTCCCCACCTTAAAAGTAGAGAAAAACCCAGAGTGGATTTAGTGCTGTACTAACAAGGAAGCCATGAGCCACCTCTACATGGGCAAACATTTCATTCCTCCTGGGACCAGCCCAACCAGCCTAAGGCAAGGAACAACATGGTATCCCTCCCAATCCTCATACAAATTCTTTCTTGACTACTAGAGATGGGAGGACATCCTCACCACATTGCAAAACAGCAGGCTAGCTTAGGGGAAATTCAAGAGTGGCCAGCGGGCACACAGTGTTACCTCTGACACCTTGCTCATGTCTCTCAACATTGGCCACCTAAGATGACCACTTCCCTTGGTCTAATGCAGGAGTGGGCAAAGTGTGGCCCACAGATTGCATTTAGCTCCCTATGGCTGTTTTTGTGTCTAGGAAAGCCTCCTTTTTGGCAGTTTTTATGGCCTCAAATTCACTTTAGCCTTTTTGCCATGTTTTTGGAGCCTTCAGGCCAGTTTAAGCCCTGGAGAGATCTTCTTTAAGTGGGAAGTGAAAAGGAAGTGACTTCCCCTCACTTCCTGTTCTTAAAATGGGCCACTCCTAAAATGGTTCAGAGGGTCTAAAAACATGGCAAAATGCCCCCCATGGCTCCTAGAGACTGTTTGGGGGCAAAAATGATTTTTTAAGAAGAGGCAGCCCTCTGTGGTCTTCTAGGGGTGTAACATAGCCTCCCAGCCTTCCGTAGTTGCCCACCCCTGGCCTAATGGTTGCCCAATCCGGCCTCCTCCCCTCGGAGAGGCACACCCCTCAAATCCACACATACATGCCCTTTGTCGTCCATCTCGTTGTTGGTCAACTTCACCCGGTCGAAGCTGATGATCTGCCTCATCCAGGTCTCTCCGGAGCAGGGGGAATCAGGGTGGATGTAAAGGCGAGGAGTGATGCAGGAGTGGTCGGTGTTTCCAGCTACCATCCATTGGGAGCTGTGATAGACGTACCTTCAAGCCCCAGCAGAAGACAGGAAAGTTAGAATGAGAGGTCAGCTTGACAACCAGAAGGAAAGGGCAGGGGTGAGAGGGTGAGGAGTCTAGCAGCATCTTCAAGGCTGTTTCATTTCAGCAGGAGCTCTCATTAATCTCAGTCCGCTTCTCCAGATGTTGCTGTTATTATTATTTGACAAGTCAGTTTTGACAAATGATGACTCTGTGAATGAGAGCATCGGTCATCAACTGCCCTGCTCAGGTCTTGGAAATTTCAGGGCAACCACAGCTTCCATGATTGAATCAATCTGCCTGCAGCGTGGTCATCCTCTTGTACTATTGCCTCCCACTTTATCAAGCATTATCGTCTTTTTTCCCAATATGTTTCATGGCTGGTATTTGTTGGCATCCAAGTAGACACCAGGGCTGATTCTGCTTAGCTTCCAAGATCAGACAGGATCTGGGGCATATAGCCCAAAGGAACATCCATAAATCATAGAGTTGGCCCTCTTTTAGGCAGAAACTGATGGCAAAGGCACCAAACTGTTCTTTTGTTTCTTTTATGAATACAAATTTCACTTCATTTCTGCCACCACCAGGGAGGCCCAAGAGCTTTCTGGCGGAGAATTCTCAAGACCCCTCCCTAAACTGCAAACCCCAGGATTCCATAGGATGTTGGAAGTGGAATAACAGCACTATAACAGTGTAGAGTGGCAAGACTCTTAAACTTCTTGTGTTCACTGTGGGCCCTTACCACACTGCATTGTTAATAGCACTATATCCTTTAACTGCCACAACAACATCATATAGAATCCTGAGATTTCCAGTTTAGGGAAGAGCACTTAGAAATCCCAGCTACACCAAACTACAAACCCCAGAATTCCAGAGAACGTTGACAGGCAGTTACAGCGGAATATAATGCTATAATAGTTTGATAGGTCCCTCAGTTTGCATTCCTTTGGTGGTTCCACTGACCCCTTCTCTAGGAATGCCTAAATGGTATTTCTGGTTTTTTAAGTTCCTGCAATGCTGCAAATTTGGGAATGGAAGCCAAATTCCATGGAGGGGGGAAGAATTCTTATTGGGTGCAGCACCTTAATTTCAACTCCCCCTCTTACACCTCTATCTCAGCCCCCTCCTTCCACCCCCTCCCATTCCTCTCTCTCCAAAGAGGTTACCTATTTTCAGTAATGTTTTAGGAACCTTACCACTGGCCAAGTTTGTTTTCTGGAACTGAGGGAGGACCCAGGCCTGAATAACTGCTCTCTCCGCTTTTTGGGCAGAGAGATTTCATTTTATTTTAGGTATCCTGACAATGAGGTGGAGTCTTTGCTAAAGAGGAAGCCCCATCCATGTCCAATGAGTCTTCCTCTGGGGTTAGTGTGTGCATTTAAGCCTAAGGATAAATTCCTACACACTTAGGAATAAGTCCCACTGAAACTAAGGTGGCCAAACTGACTCCTATACTTTGCATGGTTGTGTAGAATAAGGAACTTCGGCTGGTGGCTTGCTTGCCATGTAACACAAGCAACTGCTCCCTCTTCTACACCATTATTAAAGACAGAGGAGCCCTCTCCAGTTTTCACGCTGGCAACTCTACATTGAACCCAGTGGAAGGCTCTGCTGCATAGCCCTGGATATTTTTGCTTTTATTTTATTTTGCTTTTATATTTGTTTTTTTTATCGTTGAGATTGCTTCGTCTCCTTCTTTGCTTGTTTAAAAAGGCTTGTCTAAGCGAGATTCCTCCTTTTAGCCATGGGACACCGGAGAAGTCACACTTTCACGTGTGAATCCGTCCCACTGAGGTTAGGAAAAGCTGTTCTTCAGTAGAACTGTAAACTATTAAGTTAACCCTAGTCAAGGAAGGAAAATTCGAGTTCTTCTTCAAATACTCCCCAATATAATAACCAAATACAACTATTCCCGTGGCTGCTTGGAACAACATCCGTAAATCTGTTAAGCCCAAACATCCTAGCTGTTTGCCTGTCTATTTTAAAAGTGGTTTAATTCTGATTCGAATCACTGGAAAGAATATCTTCTCTCCAATTATTGGGGTAACAAGAGCTCTTGGTGTATTTCACCAAGGAGTCGGTAAAGCTGAAAATGAAACCGTTTCTCCGCTTACCCCGTATTTTTCTCACCTAGGGGAATTTCTCTCCGTGTTTAAGCACCCTTGAGAAGGGATGCACACGTGTCTCCGGGAAAACATGCATTAACATCGGGTTGCTGTCCGGTGCAAAATGCAATAACGGACATTGTGGTATTTGATTGTCATAAATCTTTGAAAAGAGAATTACCCTTCACGGTTTACAGTCCTACCGAAAAACAGCTCCCTCTGACCTGGGTGGAACTGATTCACACGTGCAAGTGAGAGTCCTCTGGTGACGGGCAATTGGAGGAGAATATTTCGCTTTGACAAATTTTGCATTGGAGGCGAAGTTCCAAGCGGGCAGCTCATTCCCAGGTAACAGGCTAGCAAATCACCCCAAAACGAAAACGTGCACGTGTGAACCAACTCCTACTCCCATATTTTGAATCGGATAGAGATACCATGAAAAAAAATGGCAACTTTTTAAAAAAAAAGCTATCTGCATTTTACCTGTATCTCTTCGAGTCGACGGGCACCACATCTATGGCGACGTAATATTGTTTCACCGGATCAAGACCTTTAATTTTCACTCTGACGGATGGAAACATCCGCCTGCGGAAAGAAGAAGGAAAGGACAGGGGTGGGTTTCACGTGTGAACGCTCACGCGGGCCGGCAATGATATCTTAAAGGGATACACGTGGAGGATTCACGGCATTGCGTTGAGACACGTGTTTGCGCCGCCCTGTTTGCAAGGCAAACATCTTTAGGGCTGGAATAGTCGAAGCTAAGTTCATTTTGGGGAGCGGGATCCCCCACAATCAGTGGCGCATTGCTATGGAGAATGAGCCCTCTACAGGCAACGGACTTAGGACTCCTGAAACTTACTTCGGAGTAAACGTTAAATAGGATCGGGCCGCATTGTCTCCCCCTATCTCTGGCCATTTCCGCACTAGCCTGTTATAGCGCGATGATTCCACTTTCAACCTCCTCTGGAATCCTGGGGTTTGCAGGTCGGCCCCTCCCGAAACTGCAAACCCCAGGATTCCAGAGGAGGTTGAAAGTGGAATCATCGCGCTATAACAGGCTAGTGCGGAAATGGCCTCTGTCTCAATCCGAAGGGAAAAGCATCACAGTTTCCGAACAAGGGAGCAGTATTAAATTGCAGCAGAAATAAAAGCCTAGCCTCTTCGTAAAAATATTTGGCAGCTGTAATGAGTCCTGAAAGCCAGGGTGGAGTAGGGGTTTGAGAGTTGAACTACGAGCCCGGAGACCAGGGTTCGATTCTCCGCTCAGCCATGGAAACCCACTGGGTGACCTTGGTCGGGTCACACACTCTCAGCCCCAGAAAACCCCGTGATAGGTTCGCCAGAAGTCGGAAACCATTGGCAGGCACACAACCACCACCACCAATATTAGGAGCTCTCCTGCGCGCAATCACTGCTAGAAGTAGCAGGTCGTGGCTGAGCGTCTTCAAGTCGTTTTGGACTTATGGGGACCCCAGCAGGGGATTCTCTTGGCAAGATCTGTTCAGAGCGGCTCTGCCTTCCTCTGAGGCTGAGAGAGTGTGACTTGCTCAAGGTTCCCCAGGAGGGTCCCATGACCAATCAGGGTTTCGAACCGTGTTCTCCCGAGTCCTAGTTCAACACTCCAACCTGACTCTCAGATACGAACATTCCGTTTAAAAATCAAGGGGAAATTTTTATTGCTGTTGCGCAGGCCCTCAAGTTGTATCTGAGTTATGATGACCCTTTGGTAAACCTGCCCATGAGGTTTATTAAAGGATGTTTTCCATTGCCTTCCTCTGAGGCTGAGAAAATGTAACTCGCCCTAGGTCACCCGGTGGGTTTCCATGGACAAGCAGGGTTCTGTATCCTGCTCTCCCTGAGTCTTAGGCCTAAATATCTTAAGGGCACCAGATCCCGTCTGATCTTGGAAACTAAGCAGGGTCAGCCATGGTTAGTACTTGGATGGGAGACAAATACCAGGTGCTGCAGGCTGTATTTCAGAGGAAGGAACTGGCAAAACCACTTCAGAGCATTCCTTGCCTATGAAAACCCTGTGAAATTTATGGGATTGCCATAAGTTGACGGGCAACTTGAAGGCACATACGCACACACACACATAAGGACTCTCCTTTGTGTCCCACCAGTGGGACACAAAGTGGGGCCCACGCAGAAGACCTCCTGTGCTGTGGCACCCCGTTAGACAATCCTGAGAGCCCCCAGCCTTGGTTGCCTTCCTTCCAACACCCAGTTCTAACATGGCTTCTCAAATTCTTTCCTATCTAACGATTATTATCCAGATCTGTCTCATCTTCTGTTGTACCCAAACGTGCTTTTAGACTGTCTCAACGCTTCCTTACTATCTTAAAATTTTAATTTTAAATAATGGTTTTCACTTGATTTTCTTTGTAGGGCTGCCCTGAGATTTTGAGATCGGAGAGGCTATTCCTATTTTAACTGATAAATAGTAATAACCATGGTAGAGCCTTTGGAAATGATTCAAATTCAGGGTGAGTGCTCCTTCCCAGGGGGCTAAGAAGGGAAGTGTACCCCAATTGAAAGCAACGGTGGGAAGAATCATTTAAGATCCGTACCAACGCGAGCAGATTTTTAGTGGTTTTCATTCCATACCAAAGAAAGAAACTTAAAATAGGGATATTATGCATTGTAGGAAAAAAAGATGTTGAGTTGAAAAGAGTGGCCAGTTCCTTTTAATGTTTGTTTCAACGGCCAATGAGTAGCCCTACTTAGAGTAGACCCATGGAATCCCTGGGAATGTGTCAGGGCCGCATTTGTACAAATTCGATTGATATTTAGGCCCATGAAACTAAGGTGCTATGAAACCCTTTTGCTGCAACAAACGTCCCTCTAAAGTCAGGGCGTTTTACGCACTGATGCGTCCTGACAGCTCCTACGACGGTTCTCGTTTTCTGGGTGGGAAGTTTCCCTCGGATCGGTTTGAAATTCTTCCTATAACGTCTGTAACGAGAACTCCAACCGTGGAAACAACTGAGAAAAGTCCACAAAGCGCCGGCCAAATCTGGAACGGCTGGAAACAAACGCGAGCCATCCCCTGTTCTCGGAGCTTCGCTGCGCAAAAAAGACTTGCTCCGAATTTGCGGGTGCATAGAAAAGGTAAACGGATGCCAAGAAGCTGAAAAACGGTTGTCACACGCTATCTGCTCCCACCTAAGAGTCAAACCGATCCTTGTAAAACATCGGGATGGAAACCTCTTAAAGCTATATTGGAGAGGGTGGTTCCAAGCGACAAATTCATCTGGCAACCCAGTTTCCTGCTAGCTGGTCCCTTCGCAGAAAGAAACGCGTTGGATTAAATAGGAGAAGCGGAGCCTAAGGCTTTGAGCGGAGGTAAGGACAAGCATCCGCCCGTCTACTCAAAAGTAAGCTTGGTTGGTTCCAGTGGGATTTACTCCTTATTAGGAGAGCCGGCGCACGACCCTGGAGACCAGGGCCATTTCCGCACTACACTGTTACAGCACTATTATTCCACTTTCAACATCCTGTTTAATTCTGGGATTTGTAAATAGCTGAGACCCTCTAAAGGCCCCTCCCTAAACTGCAAACCCTAAGATTCCATAGGACGTTGAAAGTGGAATAATAGCACTATAACATGGTAGTGGGGAAATGGCCCAGGGTGCGATTCCCCCACTCGGCCATGGACACCCACTGGGTGACCTTGGGAGCATCACACACTCTCAGCCTCAGAAAACCCCGTGATAGGGCCTCTATAAGTCGGAAATGATTCGAAGGCATACAATAAAAAAGAAGGACAGGACCCTGGAGTGCTCCGATTCCCAGGGAAAAGGCTTGGAACAGAAGTAAGGTAAAAATGGCACCTTGGCCGCCAACTCAAAAACCTAAGACTCCTTCGGTGGGCTTCTTCTCAATCGTGTGTTGCAAGTGAAGCTCCCTCCGTGATACTGCCTTTGCTCCTTCCGCAGAAGGCAAGTAACTTTTCCCACAGTTTAAAACTTCTTGGGATCCAAGTGACTCTCTCCAAAGCCAGATGGAAATTTTGTGCAAAACAGTTAAGGAGGCGGCAGGCGGAATAGAGTTACTTTAAAAATTGGTTTTGTAAATCAATTTTATACCACGTTGGGGGTACTTGGATGCAGTGCTGGCCCTTTTCAGCTGCCAACCGAGGGTACAGTCTGTTGAGAACCAACATGGTATATGGGTCTGAGGGGGAACCTTGAGTGAGTCACACTCTCTCAGCCCCAGAAAACCCCGCGATTAGGTTACCTTAGGGTTGTCCTAAGTTAGAAACGACTTCAAGACACACAACGACAACAAGGAACAGTCTGTTTAAAAAAATTTTTAATATTTATATTGACTACTAATAGAGTTTGTCCTGGTCTTAAGAGAAGTGAATAGATTGACTATTTTGGACTCTGTCCAAATTTCCTCCTTCCCTGCCACTTTTTTCTCACGTCCCTGCTGCACAATTTATTTATTTAATTTATACGCTGCTTTTCTTCCCTCATGAGCCTCCCAATGAATGCCAACAATTTGAAACAAAGTTCAGCTACGATCTGATTACATAAAAGTTTAAAAAGCAACTAAACAGTTCTATTTAAAAAAAAAACAGAGTGTAAGACGCATTTAAAACATAAATAAAAAGATGAAAGAAAAGCACACTACATTGCAAACCGCCTGGGTTAAGAGCCAAAAGCCTGACTAAATATGTTTGCCTGACAGCAAAAATAGAGCAGAAAGGAAGCCAACTGAACTTCCCTGTGGAAGGGAGTTCCACAGTTTGGGAGAAGATTTTCTTCTCTGTCCTCAACAAACTTGATGGTGGAAGAGCTGAGATAAAGTCTTCCCCCAAGAATCTTAAAACTCAGGCGGCCTACGCTGCCCTGGGGCCTCTTCTTGTGGAATGCTGGGATGTGTAGTGTTGTACTTAGAATTCTCTGCTAGGCTGTGTCCTTTCCAAGACCTGCGTGAAGAAACCTAACATACTTCAGCAAACTACATATCCCGGGGTGAGGCTCCGGAGATGAAAAGCGGCAAGAATCTGCTCCAGTTATGCAATGTGGATTTTTAAAATATTTATTTATTGGTCGTTGTGCGCCTTCCAGACATTTCCGATTTATGCTATCAGGGGATTTTCTTGGCAAGCTCTGGTCGGGGAGGGGGTTGCCTTTGCCTTCTTTTGAGGCTGAGAAAGTGTGAAGGCGACCCTCTCACGGGGTTTTCTGGGGCTGAGAGTGTGTGATGCCCCTAAGATCACTCAGTGGGTTTCCATAGCCGAATAGGGAATAGTTTCCTGTTCTTTAGGGTCATCACCCAATTCTCAAACTACTGCACCACCAATGTACTTAAAACAGATGAAGCCCACTTCCCATAGCTTTGTTTTTAAATAAGGGAAACGGAGTTTTCTTGCAAACACGTAATTATAAGCCAAGAGTCCGTTGGAATTGGGTATTTCTTCCCCTTTTACAAAGGGATTTTGGGGAGTAAGCAAGGGCTGGGCTCGAAAGCAAGGAGCGGCCAAGGGTGGAAAACCCAATGGTCAGAGCCGGGATAGGAGAAAGCAGAGTCGCTCCGGTGCCAGGAGAGAAGCCTGTAGGGATCGTTGGGGAAACAAATGTGCATCAGCTGTCCAAATAAGACGCGCATCTCGGGAACAGAGTGAGGCTAACGTCTGAGTAAACATGCCCAGGATCAAGCAGGGAAAAATAAGAAGGGCAGGATCCAGTCCGAATTAAGGACTGTTCACATGACACTCAGGCGCAGCTCAATCCTATTGTTTTGTCCCAAGCAACCCTGAACGAAGGGGACTTATTAAGGAAATGTTTAGAGGCAACATGGTGCCCTGGTCTGAGGGTCATTTTGGGAGAGCAGGGTTTGAATCCCCGCTCAGCCATGGAAGCCCACTGGGTGGCCTAGGGTAAGTCACACTCTCTCAGCCTCCCAGGGAGGCCACAACAAACCTCCTCTGAGGAAACCGGGCCAAGAACACGGAGCCAGCACGGTGTTGAACTAGGACTCTGGGAGAGCAAGCTTCAAATCCCCATTCGGCCATGGAAACCCCCGGGGGGACCTTAAGAAAGTCACCCTCTCTCAGTCCTAGAGGAAGAGAGTGACAAACCTCCC
This sequence comes from Ctenosaura bakeri, assembly GCA_948474755.1. Classification (NCBI taxonomy): domain Eukaryota; kingdom Metazoa; phylum Chordata; class Lepidosauria; order Squamata; family Iguanidae; genus Ctenosaura; species Ctenosaura bakeri. The sequence continues at coordinate 507,937 of CAOLHI010001502.1, forward strand.
CTGAAAAAAAATCTTGCCATCTTGAAGGCCCCTAAGAACAACATTTAATATAAATCCCATGCATTTAATAGAACTATTCTAATTCATCTTCATTAATTGTGGTTGTTGCCTGCCTTCAAGTGGTTTCTGAGGCCATTTCCGCACTAGACTGTTATAGTGCTATTATTCCACTTGCAACATCCTATGGAATCCTGGGGATTGCAGTTTAGGGAGGGACCTGAAACCCCAGGATTCCATCGGATGTTGAAAGTGGAATAATAGCGCTATAACAGTCTAGTGCGGAAATGGTCTGATTTATGGCGAGCTTCAGGCAAACCTGTAAGGAGGTTTTCTGGGGCTGAAAGTGTGAGAGGCACATGGCTTTCTCCGGTCGTAGTTGAATGCTCAAAGCACTACACCACGCTGGTTCTAACTCCATACCTAGGTAGTTAGAATTTGCATGGTTATCTCCAGGGGAGAATTCAAGAGCTCTCCAAACCTCTGCTTCTGGAGCAGAGTTTTTTTTTGCTCATAGAAAGAATAGTAATCAGAAGAATTACATTAAGAACTGCCTACAGTGTGCATTTGAGGAGGCGATGCCCCTTAAAGGGATCTGTAATAACTGGGGGGGGGCTTTCACACTACACAACAATACTTTTATATTTTATTCATTCACATCCTGTACTTTCTCCAATATTGACACTCAAGACGGTTTACAGAAAATTCAAATCCAGAACAGAAAACATTGCAAAACATGATTAAAAAGAAAGAGATTTTTTAAAAAAGCAATTAAACAATCTACAGAACGGATATCAACAAAATCTTCAAATGACAGAATATAAAAACCAAGACAATCATGGCAAGTCAGTGTTTGGAACAGGGAGGCTTACACCTGCTGATGGAAGGAGAGCAAGAAGGGCCTTGTCTTAAGGCCTTTCTGCACTACACTGTTCTAGTGCTATTATTCCACTTTCAACCTCCTATGGAATCCTGGGGTTTGCAGTTTAGGGAGGGGCCTTTAGAATTCTCAGCCAGGGAGCTCTTTGGAGTCAGGAAACTACAAACCCCAGAATTCCACAGGATGTTGAAAGTAGAATAATAGCACTATAACAGTGTAGTGGGAAAGGGCTCCTAGTCTTCTTAGGGAGGAAGTTCTGCATTCTAGGAGCCACCACCAAGAAGGCCCTCTCCCTTTTTGGGGCCAAATGCTTTTGGGAAGGTGGTAGGATTGGTAGAAGGGCTTCCCCAAAGATTTTACTGAGAGGGCAGGTTCATATGAGGCAAGGTCCTTCAAACATCTTGCCCCCAGGCCTGTACCATTCTGCTTTTAGCGCCAGGACTGCATCCTATAGAACTCTGTAGTCTGGGGGAGGTAATTTTCTGGCTAAGAATTCTAAATAAGCTCGCCAAAATGCCAGTCCCAAGATCCCATAGGATGGAACCGTTGAGGTTAAAGCAGAACCGTGGCGCTCTAATCCGACAGTGTGAAATGCCCCTGTTTTCATGGACAGGAACTGCCTAGGAGACGAAAAATTGTTGGAAACGATAACGCACATTGCATTTCACATCGTTGAAACGCAACGTCTTCGGCTGTGCTATTTTATGCCTATTGGAGAAAAAGATAGTCTCCCAGAAGCGCCCCACGCGATCCCACGGGTGGCGTGAAAGTCCAGACCTACCTGCCGGCTTTGGTAATGATCATCTCGGTGCCGATTTCGTGAAATCGCTTCCACAATTCGGAGCCTTGCAAATCCACTTGGATCTCCCCGCCGGCTTGTTTGGTTTCCTCGGAGAGAGAAACCGACCGTTCGCCTTTGGATTTCTTTTCTGCGAGGAAATAAATAAGAGGGTCGGACGGAAAAGAAGAGCGCAGGGGAAGATTGGAGCAGTCCCTACTCGGAAGCAAGCGCCTTTAAGGGCAGGAAGACTTCCTTCCCAGGAAACGAACGCCAACTTGCAGCCTTAGAGATCCTGAATCCTTTTTCCCAAAGGAAAAGGAGACCCCTTGGAACCCATTGCTCAAGGGGGAGTCGACACAGAGGTGAATCCCATTGATGCCCTGGTGCTACTTGGGAGTAATAACAGGATTACAGGAGAAAGGCACTTGTTCCAACTCCGCCTGCCTTCCAAAGGTAAAGCCCTTGGGCAAGTCACACTCTCTCAGCCTAAGAGGAAGGCAGTGGCACACTTTCCCTGAAAAAGTCTCACCGAGAAAACTGTAGGATAAGGTAGGAATCGAACTGAACACGCGTTAACCACAACAAAATTTCTTGCATTGCGCTGGGGGAAGACCAGAGGGCAGGTTCACCGGCTCTGGCTGACTTATTTTATTCCGATTTTCCTCTGGGAGCGGACAGTGTTGATTTATCTGTGGTTTCCTGCACTGAGAGGCCTTTGGGAACGTTTACAACACTACAGTGTTATAGCGCTATTATTCCACTTTAACTGCCATGGCCATAAGGTGCGGAATTCTGTCGTGTGTGGTTGACTGAGGCTAAAGAGCTCTCTGACTGAGAAGTCTAAATGTTCCTCTCTAAACTGCAAATACCAGGAGTCCGTACAAGGTCGCCATGGCAATTAAAATGGAATGATCGCGCTATAACAGTGTCGTGTGATAAGGCTTGGTGATGCTTGTTGCTTCACTTCCGCTGGATATGTCAATTAACTGGCCAAGGGACTACCAAATAGACTAGGTAAATGGCCCAGCTTCCCCTTCGGGTTTGAATGTTTCGTTATTGAAAGGATTTCCTTTGCCCAAATGGAGGCGAATTACCACTGCAATACCCATCTCGAGGGAAAGCACAAAATCCCCTTGGAGAGGCAGGTTGTGGCGTCGCGGGCCAGGACTTTCGAAGGGCTATTGCGCCGTCTATAAGCTCAGGCCCCCCACTTTTAACACCGTAAATGAATCCACGGCTTCCTCTCTCGAGAAAGCCATTTTGAAAAGAGAAGAGGCAAGCTTTGGGAGTCACACAGGATTCTTCTGGAGGCTGGCAGAAGATGGAACTGGAGGAAGGACAGGGGAAAGAAGGTCGATGACCGGTGCCGAATGATTCCCTCGCCACATTGTCGTGCGGCTGCAGCCAAATACAAACAAGACTCACTCCGGAGTCCATAGGCCAGTAGGCTCCCACTGTCAAGATTTGGACATACATACAGTCTGTGATCCTATACAGGCGCACCTGAATGGAAATCCTATGGAGCTCAATGAGACTTGCTTCTGAGTAGATATGGATAGGAGGAGCACATTGATAATAGCAATACCTTCTATGGAAGCTCGGCTGAATCCTACACCGAGTTGGGTATAAAGCTACTTTTCTTGGACTATAGTCTCCAGAATGATTGCCCTCCCAGCATGGCCACTGCTCGTGTTGGCTAGGAGATTTTGGAAGCTATCATTCCAAAGAGTCATTTCCCCAAATTTTGATCCCGTACTGTTTATATCCTAAATGGGCACAGGGTTGGGCCGCGCAGGGCTGCGCTTCCCGCAGTGTCTGTTACCAAGGGAATCCCACTTCCTCCCATAAACTAAAGGAACGCACCCAGAATTCCGGCGGCGAGAAAGAGTTCTGTGAGACTCTGGAAGCTTGCTTCTTGCCCGGGCGGCAATGGATGGGAGGCGAGAGGTACGAGCCCGTCTGGCTACCCTTTCCAAGCAAGGAAAGAGAAAAGAGGGGGGAAACGCTGCTTACCAGGCGCCTGGCTTTTCCTGAAGGCTCCCGTGTTGGAAGGGCGCTCCTCCTCTTCCAGATCCAGAACTTTCCGCTTGGCCCCGTTGCCCACCAAGGCGTCCACGGAGAAAGCGTGGGCCCGGGAGCTCAGAGCCATGGTAGTCCGGGCTTTGTTCGAAGGCCACCAAACCCAACGGAGCCCAGCCCTGGGAGTGGGGAGAGCGCGTCTTCTCCTTGGCTTTCCTCCTTTGGACCTCCCGGCTCCAAACTTCAGCCCGACTGGGTGGCCAGATCAGCCGGCTCCGCTGTCTTTGCGCTGCATCCTAAAGCAAGCTGGCAAGAGAGGAAAGCGCTACGCAGACCTTCCCGGTTCCATCCAGTCCTCCGAGGAAGGGAGTGGCAGAAAAGGGAGGGAGAAACCGAGCCTTTCTTTCTTTCTTTCTTTCTTTCTTTCTTTCTTTCTTTCTTTCTTTCTTTCTTTCTTTCTTTCTTTCTTGGGGAGGGGGAGACAGAAGGGTCCCAGTTCCAGGGAGAAGCCGGATCGAGCCGGGGAAAGGACAGAAAGAAGAAAGGGACACCCGCGGAACTCGGTGCGAGCCAACAGTCGCCACTGTTTGTTTTGGAAAGAGTTGGGAGCGCTTAAAAGAAAAGGGAGGGGAGCGAGAGAAAGGGAGGGGGGAGATCACAGGGAAATGGAGAGATTGGGGGGTGGGTTGGGGGAAGGGGGAAACTGAGGAAGGGGAGTGGAGGGGAGAGAGGGAGGAGGAAGAGAACTCTCGCCCCTCCTCGCCGAGGAGAAATACCAGAGGCTCTGTTCTCCATTCCCGTGGCCAACTTGGAAGGAAATTCGACATAATTGCACGCTGGGGGCCGTTTTTGGCAATGCGAGCCCTGGCGGGACGACCAGGAAAGGCCGGAGAAAGGCGGGGGGCGCTTCCCTGCGACCCCTTTTGCTGTCCCACTTAAGCCCTGGGGAGTGATCCCCGGACGATCTAAGCAGTTTTGCAAAAATGCTGCCTCGGAGCCCCTCTATCGAATCCCGGCTTGTCGCAGTGTGGAAAAATGATCGTCACCATCTTGAACATCATCATTGTCAATATTATTACGTTATGATTAACCTCGATTGTGTGCTACTACGGTTACTACTAGCATATTATTATTATTATTATTATTATTATTATTATTATTATTATTATTATTATTAGTCCATCAGCTGCAAGAATGTCGTGCAACCTTGGCCTCAAGAGCCATGAAATTTCACTGGGACTTTTACAGACGAGTGAATTCGGGCCGCCTGTTAAAAGTTCGTAGGCGCATACTACGATCTTCCAAAAGTCATTTTTTAAGGGGGAAACCAAGCTACAGTTCCCTCCACTTCGTTACATGGATATAAGCCTCTTGAATAACCTAGTATTTAATTCGCTTTGAGCCCACACGCATAATTCTGCCTTGTTTGGAATCCCCCGAGACCGGTGCTCAGTAAAAGGTGGCGGTAGGAAATTGGCAGTCAGGTATAGCAGTTAAAGTCTTGGATTGGGACTCGGGAGAGAGGCAGATTCGAGACCTCACTCGGCCCTGAAAATCACTGCGTGGTTGGAGGCCAGCCACAATCTCTCTCTCTCTCTCTCTCTCTGCCTGGCCTATCTCACAGGGTTGTTGTGACCATATTGAGGTGGGGGAGAACAGCAACAACGCGCCTTGCCTTGAGCTCGCTGGAGAAAAGCGGGATATAAGTACATAAATAAAAAGATAGTAAGGGATGCATTAACTCCACCTAACTTATTTTCTGCGCCACTTGAGCATCTTTTAAAATGACCCTTAGATGGTTTTGTCGTACCAGTTTCGCTCCTGCACCGTGACAGGCGAGAATGGCTGGCGATCGAATGGAAAAGTCAGATTTTCCCCCGGATACTTGGCACTGGGCGTCGGTGCCAAAGAAGAGAGTGAAACTGAGCTCGCCCTGGATTCACCTAAGAGCGAGGCGAAGTCTGGCGAAGTAGCCAAACTACAGCGAGATCGCCTTCGAATTTTCCCCACTGGGTCTACGGAAAGGGACAAAGAGGGAGACCTCAAAGGCCCCTCCCTAAACTGCAAACCCCAGGATTCCATAGGATGTTGAAAGCGGAATAACAGCACTATAAGAGGCTAGTGCGGAAATGGCGCTAGAGACAGCGCAGGAGGAGCGAAGGAGAGAGAATGTTTTTGTTCCTTCTTGTACTAGTAGCGGAATCGGACGCACTGACTTCTATTGGTCTTCAGCTCCGGATTACAGCAGCCTGCGACAACATCCTGAGCCAGGCAGGATCGCGCAGGCTTCCCTGCGTGTTAAAGAGGAGCAGGAGTAGGGAGACGAAACCCGCGTCCTGCTTGGCAAATAAAGAAAGCGCACGTCCCAAAGCGCCTCTTGGGAAAAGAAGCCAACCGGCGTTTCGTGGAGTCTTTTTGTTTCAGCCTGAAACCGGTTTGGTTTCCGTGTGATGCTCCAGATCCGCAGGATGGGAGACTCCCACACTTTGGCTAGACAGACAAAGAAGGCCGCCGGGCCCGAGGAAGAGCCGTCTGGAGCGCATTAAGCGGGGAGAGGAGGACCTCGCCCGGCGCACGCGAGGCCAAGGCACCCCCGGGCTTCTTCCGTGGGGCGCTTGCGGGGTGATGGGGCTGCCTGCGTGGACGCGTGGGGGTTCAAATACCATCAGCCCCGAAATAACCGGAGTCCGAGGGCCTGAGAAGGAATTTCTTACCGGAGAATTTGCTTTCTAACGAATGTGCTGAGGAAGGCAACTTTCCAAGAACGCTTTAAAAATCGTTTAACAAATACTGCATGTGCGTGTATCACATGGCCTTAAAGCGCATAGATATGTCGCCATGGGCTTTCCACTCCAGCTGTCCTGGGGTTTTCTTGACAAGATTTAGTCCGAGGGGATTTCCCAGTGCCTTCCTCTGAGGCTGAGAGAGTGTGACTTGCCCAGGGTCCCCTGGGGTGTTTCCAAGGCTGGGTTGGGATTGGAACACACCTCCCCAGACAGCTAGTCCGACCACTACAGAAGGCTGGCTCATATGTATGTGATTTAAAAACAAGCAAACAACACTGCTAGCCAGCTATTTGTGTGTGTGTGTGAGAGAGAGAGAGAGAGAGAGAATACATCTACACACACAGAGAGCATCCCTCAATTAACTAAATCTCTGACAAAAAAGTTCTTTTTTACAAAGTCTTTATGACCACTTTTCCCCCTTTTCCTCCTCATCCTCTGTCCAGCTAGAAGTTTTTGCAGCAGCATTTGCATTGGGTAGATGGTGAAGGAGTGCTGGAGAAACATGGACTTTCAGCGTTTGCAGCAATGTTTCTGCATTAAACAAAGCAACAACTGGGAAAGAATGGGATTCTACTGTAGCTGATCCTATTGCAGCCCTGCTTAGGCAAAGGTAGGAGCAGCTGCCTACAGAATTCCTTCCTGAACATGCAGGAAGAGCAAAAGAGAGAGAAGAAAGGAGAACAAAGAAGCCTGCCTCACTAGCCCAGCATGTTAAAAAAGCATAGATTTGGTCACCAAAATGGAAATCCTAACGAAAGTGGAAGCTGGTGAAAGGAAAAAAAAATGGTATCCCTGGAGACCTTTTGGAAGAAGCCTTCCAGTGGTCTCTAGAAGGCTCAAAATGTTTTCTGTTTTCTTATGCTTCTCAGTTTGGAATAAAGGATGTGCTGAGACATGTTGAACCATGAGACATACTGAACCACATCGAGCCGTTGTTCTTTATGTATATAAGAAACATATTGCCCCTCTCTCCATGTACTTTCTCCCTCTGGTACCAAAGTTTCTGTTAAAGAAACCATGCTCAGGAATACATCCACTTCGTTAATGGAGGTATACTTTCAACATACACCTATACCTATATCTGTACCTACATATATAGATATATAAAATATATTCTAATAATTATACTTAGGGTGGCAACCTGAAAAGGCAGATGGTTTAAAAGAGAGAGAGAATCTATCTATCTATCTATCTATCTATCTATCTATCTATCTATGTGTGTGTGTGTGTGTGTGATAGTTCCACTCTATTCTGCTTTGGTCAAAACTCACCTGGAATCCTGTGTCCAGTTCTGGGCATCACAGTTCAGGAAGGTTATTGAAAAGCTGGAACGTATCCAGAAGAGGTTGACCAAAATGATGGAAAGCCAGGAAACCACGGGCCTTTCCACACTAGACTGTTACAGTGCTATTATTCCACTTTCAACATCCTCTGGGGTTTGTAGTTTCCTGAGGCCCAAGAGCTCTCTGGCTGAGAATTCTAAATGCCCCTCCCTAAACTGCAAACCCCAGGATTCCACAGGATGTTGAAAGTGGAATAATAGCACTATAACAGTATAGTGCAGAAAGGCCTGATGAAACCCTATGAGGAGAAGCTTAAGGTGCTAAGTATGTTTAGCCTTGAGAAGAGAAGGTTAAGAGGCAACATAATAGCTCTGTTTAAATATTTGAAGGGATGTCATATGGAGGATGGAGCAAGCCTGTTTTCTGCTGCTCCAGAGACCAGGATACGGAGCAATGGCTTCAGGAAAAGCAATTCCATCTAAACATTAGGAAGAACTTCCTGATGGTAAGAGCAGTTTGGCAGTGGAATACACTACCTGGGAGTTCTTCCTTTTTGGAGGTTTTTGAAAAGAGACTGGATGGCCATCTGTGTGGAATGTTTGAGTGTGTATTCCTGCATGGCAGAATCAGGTTGGACTTGATGGCCCTTGTGGCTTCTTCCACCTCTATGATTCTATATTTAAAAACAAACAAAAAACCTACTATCAACCAGTTTTAATAAGATATGGTGTGTGCGTATGTGTGCACGAATGCGCACACATGCTCGTTCACTTGTTGCATATATGAATTGTGTGTGTATATGTGCCTTCAAGTTGCCTGTGACTTTAAGCGACCCCAGGAATTTCGTAAGGTTTTGTTAGGCAAGGAATCCTTCTCCTTAAGAGTTTTTTATGTTTTACTATAAGAAGCTGTAGAACAAATGATATCTATCAAGGGATAGCAGGATTGGCCATGTAACAAAATATATAAAAAAAGAATATTGTGGTGATACCATTATCAGGCCAACCAAAGGGTGCAAATTATATTATGCAACCTTTTGAACCTCACAGGGTTCAGGCATGGATGCTAAAAGTCATTTTTAGGGGAAGAAAGGTGAAGATGGAGGCTCACAGACGCCAATGATGTTGTTGCTGTGTGCTAAGGCGAACTTATCACTGGGTTTTCTGGGGGTTGAGAGGGTGTGACTGCGCCCCAGGTCCCCCAGGGTGTCCCCATGGCTGAGTGGGCAATCAAACCCGGTCTCCAGGTTGTAGTTAAGGGAAATGGTTCTTCTCGGGTGCCCTAGAGAGGGGGGTTTCTGTCGTCGTCACACTACCGGCTGGGTAGAAGTGTGAGCCACTTTTATTGTCCTAGAATCCTGGGATTTATAGTTTAAGGAAGGACTTAGACTCCTCCGCTAGAGAGTTCTGGGGGCGCCTCCAAAGGAGAGCACTGGAGCTGGGACCTTATTCTTAACCATGGAGATAAGTACATAAATAATTCGAAGTAGAGCATCGCATGCTTTAGAATGGAGAAGCCCTTAAATTGACACGAAACCGCTGTAAGGGGGTTGCGCAGCTAGGCATGCATTTGCTCGGCTGGATGAAGGCAGATGGAACCTGGGATTTCCCCCTCTCTCAGTGCAAGACTCCTCTCTTCCATTTGCATCCCAAACGCATTTTGAACTCGTTCACACCATACAATTACAACGCTATGATTCCACTTTAATTGCCATCAATCCTGGGGCTTGTAGTTTGGGGAGGCACTGGAGCTCTCCCGCGGAGAATTCTCAATGCACTTCCCTGCATGGCCAGTCCCAGGATTCCACAGGAAGCATGGCAGTTAAAGTGGAATAAAAGCGATATAATTCTGTAGTGCGATGTTCAGGACATAAAATCAACAACGGATGCTGGAACTCAGCCCCGTTTCTTCTCATTCTCAATCCAGACCCTTCCCCGAAGCCCGGAATTGGTGGCCATAGACTAAGCATTTTGTGCATGCTCAGATGCACCACTTGGCGTCCCGAGCCGTTCCTATGGTGCACGGGATGGCTTGAAAATGGAAAGAGGATTCAGGGAGGGGGACGGGGGGGGCGGAACGCGTGGACCCCCAGGCTCCTTAACCCTTCCTTCCAAACTCTGGCCATTGCATCGCAGAGAAGTATTCCGGAGGCCCCCTGAATTTGCTAGGGGTACCTTTGTTTCACTCTGAAGACGGCTGGAAACTGTGGTTCATTTCCTTCTCCACCTCCGGACGATCAAAGACAAAAGTCTGCCTGTTGTTTATCACTTGAAAGAAAACACACACACACACATACACACACACACCTATTGTAATGCGAGCGCGCACACCCAAAATCGCAGGGCTGCCGTTTACTTCTTGCGCAATGCGCTTACACGGAGCGCCTAGTGTTGCTGGAATTTATATTCCAAAACATTGGTCTTAACGAAGAAGGCGCATTTAAAAAATGTTTTGGGGGGCTTCGGGGGCGTTCGTGTTTTCATTCCTCTGAAGGATTTATTTGTGCATCCAATTTTCGCTCGAATAAGGGAACCGCGGACCGGGGACAGGTAACCAAGGCCATTTCCGCACGACACTCTTATAGCGCGATGATTCCACTTTCAACCTCCTATGGAATCCTGGGGTTTGCAGTTCCGGGAGGGGCCGGCCGGCCCCTCCCGGAACTGCAAACCCCAGGATTCCATAGGAGGTTGAAAGTGGAATCATCGCGCTACAAGAGTGTCGTGCGGAAATGTTCCAACTTAAGTCGCCTGCATTGGTCTGTTGTTGCGCCTTCAGGTCGCTTCTTACGGCAGCCCTAAGGCGACTCTGTCACGGGGTTCTCCGGGGCTGAGAGTATGTGACAGAGGGTGTCTGTTGGGAATGGAGTCCTGGTCCCCAGGGGCATAGCCCGGTATCCAAAGCATTGCGCCCCGTTGCTTCTCTATCCGTCTGCCAAGGGGGTTTGGAGGCTCAGCTCTGACCAAGGAGACCCAGTTTTCGGAAGCTTAGGCTACACATTTTATTGCTTCCACTCTCAAAGGCGCGACAAGATCGTTTGCATGCTGATTTTACTTCGTTATGGGTGCTTATTTTTTTTTCTCCAGTCCCAAACCGCCGCTACTTTCTTCCGCCCGATCCTAGGCACGTTTACAGGCTCCCCTTAAATACTTACTTCCAGGAAAGCCGGCGGCGACTTTGGCAAGTTCGCTTGGCCCCCGAGAAGGAGGGGATGTGAAGATTTCTCCGAGCCTTTGGACCACAGCAGCGCTATCATTCTAACACATAGTAATTTCCAAGATTTGTTTTGCAGAATGCCAAGAATTACTGATTTTTAAATCTTGCAAGGGAATTCTTCCTGGTAGGACAATATGCAACGCGAGCAGAGGTGCAGTTGTGGGGGAAGGACAAAATTGCCTTCCGCGAAGAATTCTGCCTCGACAATAAAATTATTCTTCAGTCCCCAACTTTCTAGCATGGTCGCCGGTGAGACCCTGAAAACTGCTCACTTCTCTGCGTTTGTGCGCCTTCAGGTCGCCTGCGGGTTTCTGGCAGCCCAATGAGTTTCTTAGGGTTGTCTTAGGCAAGGAATGCTCGGCTGGTTTTGCCAGTTGCTTCCTCTGAAACAGAGCTTACAGTACCCGGTATGAGTTGGCGGTCTCCCATCCAAGTACTAACCAGGGCTGACCCTGCTTAGCTTCCAGGATCAGAAGAGATCTGGCGCCTTTAGGGTCTTAACTAGTACTCTTTTATTTCGCATTCATATCCCCTTGGCCCCTTGGCCTGCTCGTTTTCTTTGCATGCCGACACTCTATTTCTAAATGCTAAATCACATCCTCTTTCTCCAGCACTTCAAACCCAAAGGAAGAAGATGGGCAAGAGAGAGTAAGTATAGGGCTACCATGCCAACCCAATCCCTTTCCCTCTCCTTTCCCTGGCCGCATTAGACTATTATAGCGCGATGATTCCACTCGCAACATCCTATGGAATCCTGGGGTTTGCAGTTTGGATTCCATAGGATGTTGCGAGTGGAATCATCGCGCTATAACAGTCCAGTGCAGAAAACCCTGGGTGCTCCCCTTCTCCTCCTTGTCCTCGGCCCCCTTCCCACATTCACACAAACATTTTGATATTTGCCCTTTTCCCACTTTTGCGGGGGTCCTGCGCCCCTAACCCTAGCTAACGTGGAAGGCCAACTGTATTTCTAAATGCTCGACTGATGTGTCGAGTTACTGAAACGCCAGACATTGAGGGAAGGAGAGAAAATTCAATTTTATTTGGGGCAATGGTCTCATTTGGCCTCTCCCTCTAGCTGCAATCCTGAAGACGGGGCTATTTAAATACCGGGTTGGAGCTGCAGAGCCTTTTAAACTTCGTGTCCTGGTAATTTCGTCCTTGTTGCTTAAAAAACAACTGGGGATTTTGGAGCAAGGAAGCGACTTTAGCCCTGTGTGTATGTTTCTGTGGGTGCGTCCCAGGGATGAAGCTCTTCGCTCCGGAGTGAGCCTCAAAGGAGATCCGGAGTGGAAAAAGCCCTGGCGCTTCGGATTTCTTTGCAAACTCCGGATTTCGTTTCAAAATGCTGCTGCCTGGAAAAGAATTTTCTACCCCTCCCAGCTGACTTCTTTTCTTCTGTATTTCCAAAATATCTCATCATCTTTCAGAAACAACTCCGGTGTAGTGGTTTTAACGACACGCAAGGCGATTCACACGTGATGGAGAGTCCAACCCAGGTTTGTCCCTCGGGATGCCGCCCAATCCGGACCAGGACGACAATGACGTCATGCACCTGCTCCTGTTTGTCGGGGGTGGGGGCGCGATAGGCTACCTGGTCCATTCCAAATCCGATTTCGCTCCGGTTTGGCCCCCACGCAGCGACTACTCTCCTAACGCCTCTGCCGAGCAAAAAAACGGAAGAGGTCAGTTACTTCCCTTGGAGGAATTCCATTGAATTGGTCAGCGGCTGAGCTGGTATTGAAAAATATCTCAGATGATCTTCCAGCATCTTTTTCAGGGTGGCAATGCGTCCAAGGAACCGAAGGGGCGACGGAGGAAACGCGTTTGGAACGTCGTGATCAAACGCGTTTGGAACGTAGTGATGAAACGAGTTTGGAACGTTTCTTTTCCCCCTGCAAACGACAAGAGCCTTCCTTCTCTTCTAGTCCCCAAACGCAATGACATCCTTTGTCCCTTTTGGAAAAGGCGTTAAGTTCTCTTCTCCCTGCGCTCTCCAGGTTTCCATAAGGAAAGTAGCAGTGATTGGAAAGGTTACATGTGGAAATCAACATTTATTTATGCGACACTGAGGAACTGGGCTCCTCATCCAACTCCAGCTGCCTCCCAGCCTCTCTTCAGACTGTTTCCAATCCTCTTTTACTGAACCGATTTCAATGGTTTTGGTTCATTTTTTAAAAAATTTATTCCTAACTCCATTTGCTTTAAATGCCATTTTTAATTATATTTGTTGAGGGGCCTTCCTGCTCTTAAGTAGAAAGGCAGGCTGAAAATGTAAATAAATAAAATTAAGATTTAAAAAAGTGAAGGATGAGTGACAGCGTTGGAAGAAAACTCTGTTTGCAAACACTGGATGGGTCCTTCTCCAAATCTGGAAGCTTTTGAGGTGGTTCTAGAAAACCTTGCTGGTTGATTGTAGAACTATATGATGGGCTGGTTAGCTCATTAGATTTGTACAAAGCTCTGAAAAGCTCTGAAGCAAAATATGTTAAATATTTTTCTTAAAATACAGAGGTATGGATTGGTGGATGGACAGACACACACACTCAAAAACAACCCTGCTTTTTTTTTTTAATCAAAGAAGTATTTAAAAAATCTAACAGCTTTCTCCCCATCAATCAACCCAGTTAATTAACTAAGCAATGCAGCCCTCTTCTTGCTTTTTACATTACCAAATATAAAAGCCCATTATAATCATCCCAGATGATGGAAAGCTGCTACTAATCTCTACTTCGAAAATTATGGAAACACTTCCAATTACAAGTTTTGAGGCTTTCACCCCCACTCCTGCTCAGTAAAATAGTATATGTCCAGCAATACCCAAAAAATGGATATATTAACATTGCCTCCTTGCTTCTCTCGGCTTGCCCCTCTTTTAAATATATTGATTGCAAAACCAAATTCAAAGAAAAACATGTATAGGTATTGGCTTTGAAAGTGGTTCAGCGTGATAGATCTAAAATGCACCAGGACTTTTATGATAGGGCCTTTCAGTTTATATTTTACAAGTAAAATTGGAAAAGATTTGCAGTTTACGAAAAGGATCAGTTTAGGTACTGGAATGCTGTAGTGTTTTCAGGCATAACCAATACTTCATTGCAGCTTGGTTTATAAGTCCCTTTGAAGCCCAAACTTGTGGATATCAGCAAATTTTTTCCATATGGGTTCTTTTAAAATGTTGGCATTTTTCAGAATCAGCAATGGGTGAATGGTCCCTTTCCCACATTTGCTATGCTGAAAGTCACTTTGGGAATAAATCCCACTGTGGTCAACAGAATATATGTTGCTAGTCCTTATGAAATCTGAAAATATTGGGTTGCATTTTGCCGTTTGTCCATTTATCTGAGGGCCATGGAGTGATCCGACACAGGAGTCAGGCTGTATAAGTACAGAAGAAGCTTGATTCCATTTTAACTGCCATGGGTGCATCCTCAGGCCATTTCTGCACTAGACTGTTATAGTGCTATTATTCCACTTTCAACATCCTATGGAATCCTGGGGTTTGCAGTTTAGGAAGGGATTGCAACGGCCTCTCCCTAAACTGCAAACCCCAGGATTCCATAGGATGTTGAAAGTGGAATAATAGCACTATAACAGTCTAGTGCAGAAATGGTCTAAGAACTCATAGGATTTGCAGTTCAGGGAGTCGTGCTTAAAATTCTCTGCCAGAAAGTTCTGGTGCTGAACTAAACTGCAAACCCTGGGATTCCACAGGAGGCAACTAGGGCCGTGTTGACCACACTCTGATGTTGCTGGACCACACCTCTCACTTTTCATCTGCAAAATGTCAGAAAGAATGTTTTTACTTCCAGAGGGATCTCTTAGGCCCCTTGTGAAATGATTGTAAACTCAACATTAAAATAATCAAAGCAACTCCGTTTTTGCCAATAGAGAAACAACACCCCATTTTTTACAGCCAGAAAAAGTTATGGAAGTTTTGATTCTCTTGCAGTCCTGCCTCCCATTCTAGCCAGGAGCAAGGTGAATGACTGGGCTGGGGAGGTGACAAAAGAGAGCAGAAATAAATTCTAAGGGAAGCAACCTTTCTTTCTCAGAATCTGTGACCTTTTTCAGAAGTGGTGGCCTTGCATGGGAAGCGAAATAAGCAGTTTTGGATGGCGGAGACTGCCTCCTTCCCCCACATAACCCACTACTTGAGCCATACAAGCCTTATTAATCCATGGAAATTTCGTAACACATTATTTAAGGTGATATCAAACCTCCTTTTAATTCATAAGGACTAGCAACTTGATTGGGAAGATAAGAAAAGCTGAGATTTTCAACATGCTCAGTCTTTACCCCACACCCCATTCCACAAGACTCTGTGGTGCATATTCACAGATAGAATCTTCCATAAGCTTCTTGTTCTAACATTTGTTCTAAATATATGAGCCTCCCTCCCTCCCTCCCTTACTTTTTAAATATAAAATGTAGGAAATGCGATCATAGTTCTGGTGATGATGGAGCGCTACGACTCGTGGATGAAATGTGGGTTTTTAAAGAGTGTACACACTTGTTTTCTTTCTTTGTTCCCTTATCAGTATTGATTGAAGCCAGCTGAGGAAGATAATGAAGAAACCATTATCTCTTGCCAAGATGACATGTTATTAAAAAAAAAAGTATTCCAAGTAATCTTTTATTTCCTTCGCACTGCAACACATTGGAGGAAAGGGGAGAACTTGGCCAGGGATCAACCAAACTTCTTTTAAATTTCCTACGGAGAAGTATTAAACAAAACATGATTAGGGATGATATAATCAGGAATGGTTCGGAGGCTTAGGTCATATTAATGCAGTATTATCCCTTCTTTAAAAAAAAAACCAGGGGGTATGGAAAGCCATATCTTCACGCAATAAGCTCTTTCTGTAATCTTACTGTTGTTTGATTACAACCAGCGAGAATGCCCTCAGCTCTTTTCACTGGGAGATACAGCAAGCAATCTTGCTGGCATGCTTCTGCAACAACGGTGGTGAATCTTATTTGTTAGTTTAAGGGCCCATCCAATTCCTTTTTGTTCTGATTTTACCTGCATATTTCCAAGTTTGAATCCAAACTCTTTCTTGAACTATCCCCTGGTTTCCCTGACTCCTCTCTCCCTTGAGTTCTTCCTCTACCCCCCATCTCATGTTGCATCTAGACTTTTAAAATGTCATTCTTTGTCCATTTCTCCACTACACAGTTATAGTGCTATTATTCCACTTTCAACATCCTGTGGAATTTTGGGATTTGTAGTTTACTGGGAGCTCTCTGGCTGAGAATTCTAAATGCCCTTCCTAAACTGCAAACTCCAGGATTCCATAGGATGTTGAAAGTGGAATAGCAGCACTATAGGCCATTTCCGCACTAGCCTGTTATAGCGCGATGATTCCACTTTCAACATCCTCTGGAATCCTGGGGTTTGCAGTTTTGGGAGGGGCTGGCCAGCCCCTCCCGAAACTGCAAACCCCAGGATTCCAGAGGATGTTGAAAGTGGAATCATCGCACTATAACAGGCTAGTGCGGAAATGGTCGTAACAATGTAATGTGGAAATGGCCCTAGTTAGCTTGTTTTATATATATCTTGGTGTGACAGGCCCTTCCTTCTCCCAGGTTGGCATCTGAGGGAGGCTGCCAGACCATATATATCTCAGTCTTCCCCAGACAAGGTCATTGCTGAAGGAGGCAACCGTCTTGTCTCCTGATTCCTGGCTCATGTTTCTGAAGGGCCTTGAACCTTGCTTCACTGCTGACTGTGCTACTTGCTCCTTCCTTGGGTTGACTTCTAGGATTTATTACCTTACTGTGTTGACCTGGACTGCTTGAACCTCCAGAACTGTAATTGTTTGACTGGTAAGCTTCTGCTTATGTCTATGGCTGCTACCATCTCTGCTGTCTGACAGATTCTGCTTTTAATTGTGATCTCTGGCCGATCTCCAAAAGAGTGTCCCAATTCACAATGGGGTCCATATGCAAGGAGAGTGATGCACATTGGTCCCAATGCACACTGGTCACTTTGCTGGCTCTCAATATGAGAACATAACAGGAGTCACTTACTGGAGGTTGTGACAGGGCCTTTCTTCTTTCTCCCAGATTGGTGTGGCACTCTCTGGCCATTTCTACACTAGAGTTTTATAGCGCTATGATTCCACTTTCAACATCCTCTGGAATCCTGGGGTTTGCAGTTTCGGGAGGGGCGGGCTGGCCGGCCCCTCCTGAAACTGCAAACCCCAGGATTCCAGAGGATGTTGAAAGTGGAATCATAGCGCTATAAAACTCTAGTGCGGCAATGGCTTCTGTCTTCACCACCCAACTCTGCCTACTCCCTTATAACAGAACCTCAGTGTAAAAAGGTGAAGGTTTCCAATGTTTGTTGACAATCACTTGATGATTTTGGCCATTTCCACACTATACTGTTATAGTGGTATTATTCCGCTTTCAACCTCCCATGGAATCCTGGGGTTTGCAGTTTAGGGAGGGGTATTGAGAATTCTCAGCCAGAGAGCTCTTTGGGCTCAGGAAACTACAAACTCCAGAATTCCACAGGATGTTGAAAGTGGAATAGCAGCAGTTTAACACTGTAGTGCGGAAATGGCCCTTGTTTCACACTGACTCCCTCTCTCTTTTCCTTCCATTGGAGAAACACCCCACAACAAGAATCTGGATGCACTCATATCTATAATAACATCTAAATTGGTTATTGTCACATGTACATTCTGCAAACATATTGGAGAATCAGTTTGGGGCAGTAGTTAGAATGTCATCCTGGGATTTAGAGGTTCAAGTCCCCAAAAAACCTAAAAATCATTGGGTGATCTGGAACAGTAAAATTCTTTCTCTCCCAACCATACCTACCTCGCGGGGTTGTTGTGAAGATAAAAGTGGGGGGAAGATAACCAGTGTACCAGCTTATAATCATTAGAGGAAAGGTGGCACATAAAAGTAAGTATTAAATGCATTACCGTATTTGCTGGCATATAAGACACACCTGTGTATAAGACGCACCCCATTTATACACCGGCAAATACTATTTGCCGGTGTATAAGATGTACCAGAGTATAAGACGCACCCCACTTTCAAACAGCATTTTTTGGGGGGTCTTATATGCCAGCAAATACAGTATATAATTATAAAAGGGTACGTCTGTTTTGGCATGGCTCCAAGACGGTGAAACCTAACCATCTTAAACTTGGCAAAGATCCTACGGGGATCCCAGGGTGTGCATCTCTTTTTAGCTTTGAAAATAAATTGATTAATTTTTGTTAATTAAAATTAGCAAAACCTACTGGGTGACCTTGGCCAAGCTGCATTCGCTCAATCTGAGAGGAAGGCAATGGGAAGCCCCCTCTGAACACATTCTGCCAAGAAAAACCTGTGATAGGTTCACCTTAGAGTCACCATAAGCCTGAACTGACTTGAAGGTACACAACAACAACAGACCTGTCCAAAGCTGCTACCTCTAGTAGTTAATATATAATATATGCATTGGCCAGTCATATTTGGCATCCATATGCCAAAAGATTCAAGTTACCTGGAGCTTCTGCACGCTACAGTTCCAAAATTAATTGCAGAGACCAGAATTCGAGAGGAGGAGTTGAAGGCAGGGCAGGGAGACAGAACAATAAAGGAGAAACGCTGGAGGAAAATATCTGTTAATCTCCAATTGTGCATTGCAGGAACCAAGTGCAATGCACAAAAAACTGGCAGCAACGTATAGGTGATATACAGCAGCAGGCTTTGACAGATAGCACCTTTAATTTTGTTTGATGAACATTTGGTTTGCTAAGGCTCCTTTTCCCCACCCACCCCATTAAAAAAAAGTAAAATAAATGCAAGAACTGACATATGGGTTCTTAGTTACAGTACAGTGTTACCGATCCCTTGCACTTCATCAGGCGCCTGATCTCTTTATCTTTGAGATCTACATCTGACGTAGTGCCTTGAATGGATACAGTTCTGCACTTATAAATTTAATACTTTTCAGCTTCAAGGTGGAACGTTCATAAATTGTTCCCTTTGGTTCAAAAAGCCTTTTAGCGGGGGGAAACTTTTCAGATCTGTTTTTGCCATTTGAATATATATATATTGCTTTCATTGTGGTACAGTTGATTGCCACATATAATTACCATTGTTTATAGCCTGGACTACAAGTTTTTGCACACTTTGAGTCATTAAACTCCAGGGAGACCAACTTCCAAGTAAACATGCCTAGGATCAGGCTGTAAGTAATATCAGCTATATTAAGACATTTATTTATTGGCAAAAAAATAAATGGAATTCTGGACCGTGAATCAAAATACAGATTGCTATATGCTCAGTGCTCCCATAGATGCATACAAGCCATTGAGTAGCTATCAGAATTCTGGCCTTGCTTTAATAAATGATTTTTTTTAAAAAAAAATTGTAGGGGAAATTGGCAGTAATCATACCTTTTAGCCTATCCTCAATCATACCCAAATTATTTTCCCTTACGTGTTCAAATCTCACGTCCCACAGCCCAGCTTTAATTCCATTCTCCATCTTATCTGGCTCATCATGAAGTTAAATCAGTCTATAAGCTTAAATTCACAAAAATTATTATTAGGGTTATTCCAAAACTGCTTACTATTTGGGCAGGGATTTCTTTTTTTATAGCAAAGATGGAAAGTAACCCTTTTTTCCCCTCTTTGTCTGTATAGTTCTTTCTCTCATTCCTTCATCTAATTCTCTTGACCTTGTTTACTTGCACTGATGGACACACACCCAGGACAGAGGCCATTTCCGCACTACCTTGTTATAGTGCTATTATTCCACTTTCAACATCCTGTGGTATTCTGGGATTTGTAGTTTCCTGAGACCCAAGAGCTCTCTGGCTGAGATTTCTAAAGGTCCCTCCCTAAACTGCAAACCCCAGGATTCCACAGGATGTTGAAAGTGGAACAATAGCACTAATGGAAATGCTATGTACCAACCTGTAAAATAGCTGAAAAATGCAGTACAAAGATATAACAATGTTAAGAGATATTGGAAATGAAATCTAGATCAGTTTGGAAGATTCAAGAAATAATTCATGTGAAATAGCAATAATAAATGTTTGTTTTAATTGTGAAACTTTAATAAAATATTAAAAAAAGAAAGAAAGTGGAACAATAGCACTATAACAGTGTAGTGTGGAAATGGTCGGAGTGTCATAAAGGCACCTCATTTTCTCCATGATTTTTGAGTGATTTGCTTTACGTATGTGACTGATTCAAAGAAACGTCAGCTTCTGCCTCAGCTCACATTGCTTATCTTTTCAAATCTTCCAAACTGCAAAATGTTTAATTTCATACAGTTTTAAAGTTTTGGCTGGTATGTCCGAATGTTCAGGTTTTCTGGTGTCCAGTAATAAATAATTTGCTGTCTATCTGTTCATGTTCTATCCCTGTTTTTTTGGGGGGTGCTACCTGAGAAGAGCCCCTAAGGGAGCCATGGCCAAAAAACAGTTGAGAATGGCTGTTCCAGGCTCATCCTTGATGTGGCCCTTCAGAAAAGCAAATCCAAAATCATTTCCCCATTACTCCCTCGGCCTTTGCCGGGAGACGTTTGGAGAGTTCCTATGAAAGACCCTTTCTGGCAGAAACTTTCCCCTGAAGCGCCGAAAAGGGCCTTAAATTGCCTCTCGTTCTTCCATTAATTGAAGGAGGAAATCTTCAACATGTGTTGAAACTTCTCATAAGACTGCAAAATACTTTTAAAATGTGTAATAATAGAGGAATTAGAGAAAGCGAGAAGGAGAGAAAGAGAGGGTAAAATTAACCCATATGGATGAAATGGAGAATGGGAAGGAGGGAGTGAGATTTGAGTGACATCTAAATGTACTTTGTGCAATTTTACCCTGGGGAAGGATGGTGGAACAGAGAAGAACAGCCTGTGCTCCTGGATCGAAAGTGTGCGTAATGTAAAATAACTCCCTCAACTCTCTTGTGCATATGAAAAAATATTTTGATGGCCACTTGATTGAGTTGGAGCAGAGGGCATACCTGTCAAGCCCAATGAGGGGGAAACCCATCAGCTGTCTAGGCGAGTATTCAGAAAATCATATACAATTTGAAAAATAAATAAAACACCCCCCCCATTTAGGGCAAACCATCTCAAAGAATTCCTCCTTTGCACTTACGGGGAGGGAAAGGTGCTGACTCACTTCCTTTGGTCAGATGGAAAGCCATACTTTCTGCTCCAGCGGCAACTGGGTCGTTCTGGATTGACACCGTTGCAAATCAGGTTAGAATTTTGGCCTTCAGACTCCATTTCATCTGGGGTGTCCTGTCGTATTCCAAAAATGGATTTGAAATGAGGTGCTACACGCAAAGCACGAAATCTGGCAGCAAAGCAAGTTAGAAGATGGAAACGTGAGACTTTCCACTAGCTTATGCACAGATTTGGCCCATTTTTGCCAGTAACCAGATACATTAGTCAAGCTTCTATCAAGATCTAAGTAAATTCAGCCAACAATTTTTTCCAGTGAAAGAGTTAACAGCCGCTTAATGTTAAAATGAAAGGTCTAAGCATCACACAGTGGGTTAGAATAGATCCCAAGTTTCCCATGGATAGCAGTATGTTCCATGAAGGCATGAAATTCCATCTAATCTTGGAAGCTAAGCAGGGTCAGGCCTGGTTAGTACTAAAAAGGGAAACCACCAAGGAATACCAGGTACTGTAGGCTGTATTCAGAGAAAGGCAAGATCAAACCATCTCTGAGTATTCTTTACCTAGGAAGATCCTATGAAATTCCTGGGGTAGCCGTAAGTGAACAGGTAACTTGAAGGCACATACTTTATGTTAAATATTTAATAAATGAAATAAAAGGAATCAAGAATGAGGTCCAAGCATACATCTCATGACTAGAAGCAGAGGCTGGAATCCTCTGTCTTCGTCTGTTGTTTGTTGTTGTGTGCCTTCAAGTCATTGCCACTTTATGGTGTCCCTAAGTCAATCCAATCATAGTTTTTTTTGGCAGGGGGCAATATTTCCTCAGAGAAGGTTTGCCTTTGCCTCTCTGTGAGGATAAGAAAGTATGATTTGTCCAAAGTTCACACCCACTGGGTTTTTATTGCTGAGCAGGAATTTGAACCTTGGTCTCCAGAATTATAGTCCAATGTTCAAACTACTATGCCACATTGGGTCTCTCTATCATAATTTATATTGTGTACTTTTATGATTACTAAGCTATGTAGCAGAGATGCTAAGAGACACTGTTAGTGAATTGCAAAGATGCATAACTGGAGATTGGCAAGAGTATGCCAATGTTCATTGGTCCTTACGGATGCACACCAGTAGTCTCTAGCTGGTGTCTTTCATGTCTTGGTTCCAAGACCCAGCTCAGACTGTGATACACAAGGGGACTAGCTGGTTCTTGAGACAAGCAGTGACCCTTTCCAGCAGCCACAACACAGAGATGTGGACTTGAAAATACCTACTGTAACTGAGTGCAAATGACAAAGGGAGCCTCCATGATGCTCAAAGTATTTAAGTATGAGACACTCATTAATCAAGCAATAGTTGAGGGAAGCTACTAGACCATAAATATCTCAGCCTTTCCTGGACAAGGCCATTGCTGACAACAAATCTTTCTGGAGGAGGCAACTGTCTTGTCTCCTGATTCCTAGCTCATGTTTCTGAAGGACCTTGAACCTTGCTTCACCGCTGACCGTGCTACTTGCTGCTTCCTTGGGTTGACTTCTAGGATTTATTGCCTTACTGTGTTGACCTGGACTGCTTGAACTCCCAGAACTGTAATTGTCTGAATGGTAAGCTTCTGCATACATCTGTGGCTGCTACTGCTTCTGCTGCCTGACAGGCTGTGCTTTGAACTGTGACCCCAGCTGGCCTCCAAAACAGGACAGTGTCCTGATGCACAGTGGGTCCTCATGCATTGAGACTGATGCATATTGATCCCAATGCCCATTGGTCATTTTTCTGGCTCCCCACATAATATTGTAACAGGAGTCCCTTACTAGATGTAGACATTACGGAACTGCCTAATTCTAGCTCATAAGTCCACTTATGAAGATGTACGTTCCCAACAGGATTCCAGCCTGTTATTTGCCATCAAGTCAGTTTTGACTTATGACAAGCCTGTGAATGAACGCCACAATCATCAACTGCCTGCTCAATTGCAAACTCAGGAGGAGAATAACTTTGGGAGGCTGGTGACCCAAGAAGATCCAATAATGCACCCAGGTTCCCATTTCATGGTTCACAAAAAGTACCAGCAATGTTGCTGAGCACGTTCTCTGATAGTTATGGTCTCCTCTCCTTGATCTCTGATATTCTTAGGCCATTTCTGCACGTTACCTGTTCCCATTGTCCTCCTGCCACAGTCCTGGCAGCCCCTATGCCAAGAAGGGAGCACGACAGGAACTCTCTCCTCCACACTCGACCGGCTCCCTGCAGAAGGGAGTGTGAGTGACACCTGTCTGCCTTCCACAGCACAGTCGACCTCTTTTCCATGCTGCACTGGGGAAGGAAGCACCTCCATTGCTCTTCCTGCCCTTCCACATGTCCAGGAAGGATGAGAGCATTGCAAGATTGTGGGTGCTTAACAGATTTGTTCCATTAAGCAAATATCCTGCAATTGTGACATGTGGGGGCAAGATAGCAGTGGGACCATGATGGCCTGCGGACTGCTGCCACCCTGTCCCCATAGAGGGACTGTGCGGAAATGGCCCTAGTCGCCTCCTTTTTAGTTTCTTACTTTTCTAACCTGAATCTTTACTAAAGTAGATCCCCAGAATCAAGAGGATTTTCTTATGTTATGACTCACTATTCAACAATTGATTTAATAGGTGAACTTTAGTTGGGACTAACAATAAGACCCAGGCCTCTTTCTGGCATACCTCTCATAATGCCATCTATTATGTGACACCAATGACATCACAACATCTCTGGCTGCCATTGGCTTAGCTGTACGACATCAAGAAGGGTGAGGCAACCAGATCTAGGCCAAAAGCTTGCAAGGTGGGCTGGAGGTGAAACGAATATGATCTGAGGCACACGGCTTCAATAAACTCTCCAATCCATATCGGCGTGTGCCACCAGCTTTCAAATGACATATATTGGTGCAAATAGGCTCAGGAGTTGTGGTGGGCTATCCCCAGAAATGGAACAAGAACCACCAAAATTGGTGTTGTCAGATGTTGGCAGGAATCTGGATCTGAGCCATTTTGCAGAATGAATGATGATGAGCGACCTTATGAGTGACTCCATCGTGGGCTGTTAGTTCTTATTTCTTAGTAACCTTGGAGACTTATGATAATCATCTTTAAGTGTTTCAAGGTTTAAGAAAAGAACTTTTTGAAGCAATGAACTGAAAGGCCCCATAGACATTTTCAAATAAAATCAACTTTACAATCGTTTCACTAATACATCAAATTCTTCTCCCTTGGACAGTCAAAGCATTCATTATTTCTCCTCCTGCTCTCAATTCTTATTTAAACAGCAATAACAACAGCGGACAGCCAGCATGGTGTAGTGGTTTGAGCATCGGCCTCTGATCCCAGAAACCAGGGTTTGATTCCCTGCTTGGCCATGGAAATCCACGGGGTGACCTTGGGTGAATCACACACTCTAAGTCCCGGAAAACCCTGTGATAGATTCACTTTCGGGTTGCCATAGCTTGGAAATGACTTGGAGGCACAATAATCACAGTTCCCAGAGATCTGTAGCAGAAAAAGGGATACAACTGGTTTTGCTGTACAGTGTCACCATTACTCTGTAAAACATGGGGCTAAGCTATGTGAAAGGCTGTATTCTCCCATAATGAGCCAGCCTGGGCTTTGATATCTTCAGGGAAGCTCTTCTCTCAATCTGGCCCTTCCAAGAACATCAGGACACTGAGGCCCGGATAAGCATTTTTGCAATTCCCTAGGAGGGTTCTGTTGCAACTCTGCTACGTAGCTAAGACCATTTCCGCACGACACTCTTATAGCGCGATGATTCCACTTTCAACCTCCTATGGATACAGAATGGGAGAGAGAGGAAGGAAGGACTGGGGGGAAGAAAGCAAACCTTGGGCATGAACAAGTGTCAAATAAATTGAGCTCCTGCTTTCCTAAATTCTTTAGGAAAAAAGGAGGCCAGCTCAGGATGATAGTTCATGCCCAAGGTTTGTTCCCTCCCTCCCTCGCTCCCTCTCTCTGCAGTTCTAGACCATTTCCGCACTACACTGTTATAGTGCTTTTATTCAACTTTCAACATCCTGTGGCATCCTGGGGCTTGCAGTTTAGGGAGGGGCATTTAGAATTCTCATCCAGAGAGTTCTTGGACCTCAAGAAACTACGAACCCCTGAATTCCACAGGAGGTTGAGAGTGGAATAATAGCACTATAACAGTGTAGTATGGAAATGGCCCTAGACTGCAGTCAGTTCTGCATAACGTTACCCATACTTAGCTATGTAGCAGAGATGCTAAAGAATTGGCACTTACCACTATCATCCCAGAGAAAAAAGAAAAATCCAGTCAGTGGTAAATTTAGTAAAATTCTTTAGGAAAACGGGGGATATTTCACTTCACAGTTTTACTTAATTCTTTAGAAAAACTATGGATACTTCGCTTCAACCCATGCCCTCGACTGGATTTTTCTCTTTTCTCTGGGGTGATAGTGATAAGCACTTTGCTGCATTCTTTCCTTCATCCCTCTTAGCTCCGAAGCCAGATGTAGAAGCCCAGCTGCAGAAGCATTCCAATTATGGTGTCACCCCTAAACCTCATAGGGACAATCATTTTGCATTTTATAGAGTGGCTGTTTGTGTGTTGCATCTTGTTTTCTAGCCCTCTCCCTCCCTTCTTCTCTTTAAGTTCTTGATGAAATCTTCTCTTCTGGGAGGCCGAACACAAATCTCTTCTGCTCATCAGCTAATGGAAGTTGCAGCTGTTTTACTCTCTCTGAAGGAATCTTGTCACTTTCACATAGTGAGAAGACCTCTGCTGGGACAAACGAGACATGAAGGTCTCTGCCCTTTTGGTCCTCTCATACGGCCTGCAATGAAACACACAATGGCCATTTCCGCACGGGTGCAGAGCGTCCTCCAGAGAGGACGTCTGCATGGGGGAGCGGACTGGGTCAGACCTACTTAGTGTAGTTCTGCACCTCAGCCCGCTCCAGAAAAACCTGAAGTGGTCATCCAGCATGTTTTTGAAGGACCGCTTGAAACAGGTCTTTCAAAAGCACGGAGCGTGCCACTCCGTGCCCGCGCTTTGGTGCAGATTTGCAGGCTAGCACCAGTGCGAGCTTCAGCAATTGGTGGAGAGCCTCAACCAACTGGAAGCCGCCAATTGTCCCTGGAGTAGTGTGGAGCGGCAGCCACGCATTGCTCTGGACCCAAGTGTGGAGCCAAGAAGTCCAGTAAGTTCACTCCTTGCGGAAACGGCCAATGTTTCCATGAGATTCATCTGTGCTGGGAAGTAGGAAAACCTATGTAAATAATACAGAAAACAAAGTCACACAAAAGAAAAAGTAATCGTTTGCTTCATAAGAAGACCCATCATGGGTGATATGATATGTAACAGGTGAGTGAAGAAATGTCCAAAAAGTTTAGTTAATCTAGTAAAAAGTCAAAAAAAATATTTAAGAGATACTTTTAACATCTCATGAGCCTCTGTGATCTCTGTCTTGGAAGCTGGTCAGCCTGGCCACATTTGGAACGTTGGTTTCCTTCCATCCCCTAAACCTCATTTCATCCAGCCTGATGAAAACTTCTGGAGAACTTGAAAACTCAGTGAGGCTACAGTCCTGTTTGGCTCAGCCTAGTTTAGTAGTTCTTTGTGCAAGGACCTACGCCAGAGCTTTCCAAACTGTGTGTGTCGCAACATGTTAGCGTGTCACCTGCTGCGTGTAGGTGTGTTGCGTGAATGTAACGGGTGGAGGGGTTGCCTCTCTCACTGCTATGGTGAGCCAAGGTCGGGTGAAAGGGCACCTATGCCAAAGCCACCACTACCCCAGACTGAGGATGACCCCAGCGAGGGTGGCAGTTGTGGACCAGGCTTGAGCGGATGGGCTATCTCTCCCACCGTTACCACCCTGCGCCAAGGAAGACCCTGGTGAGGGCAGTGGCGGCAGGCCAGGTTCGGGTGGAGGGGCTGCCTTCACTTACTGAATTACTTACTGTGTCGCAAAATGATGCATGTCTAAAAAGTGTGTCACCAACATGAAAAGTTTGGAAAGCTCTGACCTATACCTAGCTGAGCCATATAACAACCTCTTGGACTTACTGCGTGATGGATCTCCTTGCCAGCTGGTTCTGCAGTTCCAACTCTGAGTACCTGTCACTCACTTTGCCCTTTCCCCATATTAATCCCTCCTTGGATTGGGTCCTTGTTGTGATAAGCATTACCTGATTCTCTGGCCATTTCTGCACTACCCTGGTACTGACTGGTATAATTCATCATGGGTTCCATATTCCTAGTTATCATAACTTGCCATTATTTTTATTATTCAGGGTTTTTTTTTTTTTAACCTAAATGTTGGTTGTTCCAAATGAATGAAAATTCAGAGCAGCTCCAGGAAAAAAAAATCTCCAGAAGTTCCAGGTTTTTCTCCCCTGTACAAACCAATTTTATTTATGTTTGCTTCATCCTGAAGTATTTCTTAGGAGCTACCAGAATAACCAAGGACTTTTCATTTCCATTCCCCAGACTGATTGAATTTAACCTATCGTTTTCTGAAATGAAATGTGTTTGTCCTTGCCTGTGTGTTTGTACTCCCTCAGTAAATGTAAATGTAGCCGTTGTTTCCAGGAGACAGACTCAAACCTAGTAGGGAAAAGGAGCAAAATTATCCTAATGCTGAAGTAATGTAATAATAGCACTGTCGCACTTTGACTATGGCCATTTCCGCCCTAGAGTGTTATAGCGCTATGATTCCACTTTCAACATCCTCTGGAATCCTGGGGTTTGCAGTTTCGGAGGGGCCAGCCGGCGCCTCCCGAAACTGCAAACCCCAGGGTTCCAGAGGATGGAAACTGCAAACCCCAGGATTCCAGAGGATGTTGAAAGTGGAATCATCGCGCTATAACAGGCCAGTGCGGAAGTCTGTTATAATTCCCAAATAATAATTTCAGAAGGGTCTGTAGAGACTGGTGGAAAATCAAACTCTGGAATGTTACAGGAGACTGTGCAATGAGAGGCAAAAGGAAAAAGACACAAAGAGGGCAGAGGAAGGGAAACTCATCCTACTTCAAGAAAGTAACTGGCTTCAACTTGTGAATATACAGGTACCATCAAAGAAAAAAAACACCCTTGAAACTTTTGAGGTTTCCAGACCTTTTTTCCTCGTCTGGAAACTACCTCAGAGATATAACTGTTGAAAGAAGCAAAGGCAGGATAGGCCATTGTGCTTTAGATAGAGAACACCTAGGTACCACTGTTCAGGAAGGATATTGACAAGCTGGAATATGTCCAGAGGAGGGCAACCAAAACGTTAGAAGGCCTGGAAACCATGAAACCCTGTGAGGAGCAGCTTAGGGTACTGGGTATGTTTAACCTTGAGAAGAAAAGGTTAAGAGGTGCCACGATAGCTCTGTTTAAATGTTTGAAGAGAGGTCATATGGAGGATGGAGCAAGCCTGTTTTCTTCTCCTCCAGAGACTAGGACATGGAGCAATGGATTCAAATTTTGGGGAAAAAAGATTAGGAAGAACTTCCTGACAGTAAGAGCAGTTCAACAGTGGAATACAATGCCTTGGATTGTTGTGGTGTCTCCTTCTTTGGAGGATTTTAAACAGGGGGTAGATGGCCATCTGTGGGTAATGTTTTGATGGTGTATTTCTGTATGGCAGGAGGTTGGACTCTGATCTCTTCCAGCTCTACGATCCTATACGATTCAATAAAATCAAGGGTGGAGAACATATTTAGTTGCACTTGGTGCTTCCATCTCTATTTTTGCCACCATTTCATAAGCATTTTATCAAAACAACATTTGGAAACTCAGCCATAAAGATCATTAATATGGCACAAGATGAGGCCAAAGGAAACATCTGACAACAGGATAGAATAATATCTTATTAAAACAAAGAAGAAGGAAAAAAAAATCCACTGAGCAACTTTCTGTGGAAAGTGATGTCAATCGCTAAGCGAGCGATTGTATTTGAAATTAAAACCGCATGAACTTGCTGGATAAAGCCAAGCGAAACCATGCTTTTTTAAGAGCATCCCCTGAGGGAAGCTGGTTATTATTTCCTGCTTTTAATTTTAAAGTAATAAATAAGTGCAAGTGATGGACCAGACACCTAGTAAGACCAGCTTATCGGACAAAAGCAGATAAATTCGGCATTTGAATGAATACGGGTGGGGACATCAACAGTTTGCAAATGCCTTTAAAGAACAACTTGGTGCACGAATTGATGGAGATATTATTGCAGAAGAAGAAAACCAACTGCAGTGATGAATGAGCTGTATTTTCATGAGTCAGTTTGATCATGGGACAGAAAAATCGGTCCCTAAAGTATTATCTCAGTTTCCAAAGTTTCCCTCTGGCTGTGCAGATGATCAGACAATGGGCTGTAAATTATCCGGAGGTTTTTTTTTTTTTTTTGGATTTTTTTGGTAAATCAAATAATCTTCTGCAATAAGGCAATAAGGAAACACACACAATGATTTAATATACGAGCCTGTTAAACTTATGGCCTTTCCAAGCTTGCAAAGTGGATGGTTTTGGGTCAGATTCGAAAACCATTCCAAACAAGGCTCAAATTAGTAAGTAACCATCTGGTCTTGGTGGCTCAACACCTTCCATGGCCGTAAATTTCAATCTCAGCAACGTTAACAGGGGATTTACTTGGCAAGGAGAAGTTCCACTGCTGGATAATGGGGAGAGTCAAGGTCAGTACAGAAGAGGTCCTTAGGTGGTTTTTCATGACTAGATGTAGCTGATTTTGACAGGGAACCTCAAGGGAGAGAGGCCCAGATTTGCTTGTGTCTCAATAAAATAGCCTCTACTGCTTTTGCTTACCCTCCAACATTTCACAGATGAAAACCGGGATACTGGGGGCCAAATGCTAAAGGAAAAAAAATATGTTGCTTGCTTGCAATTTTTTTTTTGTATAATTTTTATTGAAAGTTTGTCTCGAAAATAACCCCCCCACACACTTCCATGCTTAAATCTTCCAGTTGAAATTGCTTATTTCTATTCCCTTACAAACATAATTTCCATCTTACAGAGAGAAGAACAGTTACGTTATTTCTTCTTTGATTTCTCATACATTTATATCCTTACCCAGTCCAATACTCTTTTCCATTCTTTCTCAAAATCCTGGATAGATTTACTCTTCAAAGAAAATGCTAACTTTTCCATCTCTATCATATCTAACACTTTTAACTTCCATTCTTCTATATCAATATGCTTCTTTTCTTTCCAGTGCTGCGCATATGTCAATCTTGCCGCAGTTATTAAATATAATAATAAATATAATAATATCTTCTGATGACTTCTTATTTCTCTTTGTTGCCCTAGCATATTTAACAAATGAATACTTGCTTGCAATTTTGATGGCAAGAGGTTATACCAGTAAAAGTGGTTTCTGTCTCTTCCCCTTCCCACATAGCAAGCATATGTACAACCCTAACTGAAAGATGCTCTGGTTGTAGAGTTTGGCAAGGCTGGATTAAAGTGTATAGGGCCTTGGAGTAGTTCCTAAAATAGGAACCCCTTTCTGCTTCTGTGTGAGCTATTCTAGGAGTGGCAGCAAACATACTGACCTCAGTCCCACATCCCCTTAGTGTAATATAAATATGTATATGCAGGGATATGTTACAAGAGAGCTACGCAACTTCCAAGCAAAATAGCAACATCATATGCACATGGCTAGGTGACCTTTACAAAATGCACAATACATGTTGCACAACCTCAATGCAAAGGATAGGATGCACAACTGCAATGCACAATGTGCAACCATAATGCAAGGTATAGGATGCATCACTGCAATGCACAATGTGCAACCATAATGCAAAGTATAGGATGCATCACTGCAATGCACAATGTGCAACCATAATGCAAAGTATAGGATGCAAAACCACAATATGTAATGAACAATGGGCAACTTGCAAAGACAAGGCACAGTTGAACATGCTCTCTGTGCCACTCCCTTTCCACCACTATCAGTAGAACATGTCTGTTGTGCAGTGGTTACCTTTTTTATCCCACATGTGTGGTGTGAATGCATATGTTCCTAACAGAATTCTGGCCTTTAACTGATACAATAGACAACAGGATAAAAATCTTCTTATGCGGTGGCGGAGCTTGGAGTGCGTGGCGTGGCGGGGGGGCTACGGTGCAGGGGTATGGCCATAGTGTGTGGGGGCATGGCCACAGTGCATGGGGGAGTGGCTACAGTGCATGAAGGCATGGCCACGGTGAGTGGGGGCATGGCCGCAGCATGGAGGGGCGTGGCCACAAACCGGGACACCCCAAAAACAGTGCCTCCAGGGGCGAACCACCTCCATAGTCACCCTGTCCCTACATGACTGTTTATATGTGAGCCTGATTCCAACCCTGCAAATTCTATAAATAAATAAAGAAAAAGAACATCAATAAGAAAACAAGACAGGCAAAAGAGCAGCCAAACATCTTTATGATTAAATCTATTTTCCACCCTGCAACTTCAGGGAAACTCACAGCCTAATCCTCTACTCTTCCACTTAGGCCATTTCTGCACTAGCCTGTTATAGCGTGATGATTCCACTATGAGGAAACCTGGAAGGGCTTGAGCTCCTTCCAACATCCCCACTCCAAAATGTACAAACTGTACAACTGCTGGCCATTGAATAGTAGCAGTAATGATATCTTTGACTGTTAATTTCTGTTTATTCTGCACTAATGGGTTTTATCAGAACACATTCAAAGAGAAGTGTGGGGTATTTATTTTTAAGACATCAAATCTTTTTAAAATTAGCCTGTGCTGTGTTTAGGGGGCAATTTAAGATAGGCGCCCTGAGTTTGTGCCGGAGATAGTGTTACCCTGCCAAGGCAAGTTCAAGGAGGTAGAAAGGGCAGAGTCAATCAGCCAATATTTCTGGCAAGTTTATGCAAAACGGTGGCAGGGTTTCTGCATTTGGAAACTGATCCGAAGCTGATATGAATGGGAAAATTTCTCATTGGTTTTTGTTTGCTTTGGCTGAAGCTCTCAGGCATTCATCCAGCAAACAGTTACAGAGGACTGTTTAAAGTCTCTCTGCAAAAATAAATGCATGTCAAGCAGAAGGGTGATTTGAAGAACAAATTCCCTACTTATATACTTCATCCATGCTACCCAAGATAGCAGTAGTAATAAATAATAACAAGTAGAATTAGAATTGCAATGTGTATGGTAGTGTAAAGTGTTCAAAACATTTTGCATAATTTTAGTAGTCTTTGCAACACACCTTGGCATGGCAGAAGTTAGTTTCCTAGGCATCTGGAGAATAGTAGGTTGGGGAAGTCCGCAAAGTTTTACTCTGCTGTTTCACCGTGGCATGGAGATGGCCATAGGGTCTTGAAGGCTGTGCCAGTGAGAATGTAAGCCACAGATGGTTCAACAAAGCAGGTGAGCCTCCAAGGAGCTGAAGCTGATGGGCCCCATGTTAGTGAGGTAGTGAATATAGTCCAGGTTTTCCACAGCTTTAAAAGAGCTCTCCAATGTGCTGAAATCATTTTAGGGAGAGTATTCAGCACCTTGAATGCCTTTAAAGTCTGAACTAAAACCTGGAATGGACTTTTGGTCCCACTGACATGGGAGCTATCAGGTGCTCCTGGCTTCAAATTTGGATCTGGAAGCAAACTGGCTAAGGATGGAGATGTATGTCACCAGAAGTTTGGCTGCTAGCTATGAATTGACCACAGCAACTATTAATGCAGTGATGGTATGGGATAGTTGAGACTGGAATTGGTGCATGCACTGTTTACAGTTTTTCTGGATGGTACTTAAATCCTAAAAATAAATGAAGTGTTATAAATGCTGTGTCTTCTAGAAATGCTATAAATGAATAAAGTGTTGCTTGTTTAAAACATTTTAATACTGCTCTTAATCATGGGCATTTTAAGATACTGGGGAAGACATCTTGCAAAACCAGTCACCCCAGTCATTTACTAAAATTATCACATCAGGATACAGTATAGTAATAAAACATAATAAACTTTATTTGCTTGGATAGAAGATGCACCCCATTTATACACTGGCAAATACTATTTGTGACGTACAAGACATGCCAGTGTATAAGATGCAACCCATTTTCAAACCATATTTTTTGGAGAAAAAGATGAATCTTATACGCCAGCAAATACAGTAATCAATGAAAATGCAATAAAAAGAATGAGCAATTTATTTTAAAAGCCCAGCAATGAAAAACTCTTGGAAACAAAGTGAAAACAACAGCAACAAGAGAATTATCATCGCCATCATCTTGTATGCGTCCCCATCATTGCACATGGTGCTTTCAAGTAAAAAAACAGCAAAACAGTTCCCTGTCCTCAGGCTGACAGTCTGCTTAAGAGGAGACATAAAAGGAAAAGGGGGTGGTAGTATGGGAGGGGATTTCCACACAGGATGTTGAAAGTGGAATAATAGCATTATAACAGTGTAGTGTGGAAATGGTCTTACTAGCAATGAGTTGTCCAGTAAGTTTCCTTTCTAGACTGCAGTAACAGCAGCAAGTAATAACCTGTTGAGTGGTCAGAATAATAAAGTAACCAGTTCCTTTTCAAAAGTAAAATTCCAAGCTCTGACTACAGATGTATTTAAACTGTCAGGTCAAAGAAACGCAAAGGAAAAAAGGACAAAGTAAATACAATCTCTCTCTCTCAGACACACAAAAACACAAACTTGCCAAAATATGAAAAACAGAAACATAATAAATACCTAACATGGGAAAATTGGGCTTGAAATCACAATATGCATTTCGATCTGAGAGACCTGAAACGCTTATAAGCGAAATAGCAAACGAGCAAGAATTAGAATTCCTTAAGACTCTGAGGATGAAAAGCAGACAAGCCAGACAATAACTGTTCTCCAAAGATTAGAGGGAAAAGCCTCCAATAACCCTAAAAATGCATTAAAATCTAGCTGACCAATCTAGGGTGCAATATACAAATAATGAAGGACGAGAAGCTGGATTTTAGGATGTTTTTCGTGTTGCCTGGGTATTTTTTCCTAACCTTTCCATAACAACTATTGACTAACTTGCCTTATTTTATCTTACAAAATGTATACTGCTAGCATTACAGAATTCAGATTGCTGCCTTTATGGAAGACTCAGCAGTTCAAAACATGGATAGTGATTTTAATCTGAATTTTTACCCTGCTTACTGGTGTAGTAGTTTGAGCATTGATCTATGACTCCGGAGACCAGGGTTCGATTTTCCACTCAGCTGTGGAAAGGTTTGCCTTAGGGTTGCCATAAGTCAGAAATGACTTGAAGGCACACAACAACAACTATATGAAAACTATCTATAAATATTTATCATATTTATATTATAATTTTTTTCTCAACTGGGGTATGTATGTATATATACTTTATCCCAGTCTTTTCTGTCTTGCATGTTATCTTTGGGAAAAGTGGCTTCCTTTGCTATTTGCTTCCTCCATTATGGCAAACAAGTTTCCACTCCAAAACCAAGTGTAAAAATGGATTGGAGTGGCTCCAAATAATTCAGATCAGTCTATTTCCTGACCCTGTCCATTGTGTGTTGTTCATTTACAAGTCAATTCCATCCTGTTTGTGTATGAATTTATGATTTTAATTTTTTAAAAAATTATTTTAGCTTTATTTTTTCACAACATACACTTTTCTGTCTGCACTTTACCCTAAAACATACATGCTTGCATGCATTTTAACTTAAAATAAGATATTAATATGAATTTAAGAATCTTTTGCTTTTAGCCAAGACGTACAATGCAAAATTCAGACAAGTGTGAAAATAAAAAAGAGAGTTGCATTCTTAATCAAGGAGGTGTACATCAGCTCGACTCACTTAAAAAGTTATGGACGGAACAAAATTCTTAAGGGCCCATAAAGTGAGATTCCACAAAATTCTCAAGTGCCCATGAACTGAGATTAGATTTTCTTTTTCCTTCACCATTTCAAATAAATGCTGCTCTCTCTTCCACTGTCCTGGGTTTTCACTCAAATCAGGCTATTCCTATCATTTTACATTCCATAGGCTTCAGAGCACTTCCACTTATACGTTAAAGGCTTTACTTCAATTTTTCTGGAAAAGGGAAGGGAGGAGGAAAGGAAACCCTTTAGCTTCCAATTTTCTGAATAAAAAATACATATGGTCCAACACTGCATTTTATACTTTTCCTTTAAGCCCCACCGCCTTTGGGATCTGCCTCCTGGAAATTAAACAAATCACTCAAAACGTTGAAGAGCTTTGCAGTTGTGTTACATTATCCTGGAACTGGGGACAGAGAATAATTTAGTGGCTCTTTAGGTAGCATTTGTCAAGCGTTCTGGACTGACATTCATAGAAGTCATCACTTGATCTACTATGTTTATTCAATTGATTTTGGGGTCACAAAGGACAGAATCCGGGGACCATCAAGTCTGAAAATGTGATTTACAGACTGTAGCCCAGTCACTGAAATAGGCAGTTCCAGCGGAAACTTTTTGGATCTCCCCACCCCCTCTTTTCCTCCTCTTAATGCTTAAATTACACTCCAATGTTTTCCTCTAATCTCCCAGAATTTAGAGGAATGTTTTCAAACTGAACACAACTCAGCATTTGTCAGATCAAAAGACGGTGCCATTCTCCATCTAGAGGCCCTGCATTATAATCTCCAACATTTTAGAGATGAAAACTGGGACGATCAATCAACTTTTGGACTTTGACTTCGTTTTGCAGCATTAGAAGGACAAAGTGGGAGGAGAAGAGAAAAATTGGGACATCTTCAAAGCAGATGAGAAAGTGGGATAACAGAGAATTAAGCAGGTCTGTCACTGATGAATCAAGACTGTTGGAAGGTATACAGCCAGCAAGATTGCTGCCAAGATTTTATAGACCCAAGGTGAAAGACCATGCAGAAGGTTGCCTGAACTAGTGGTAGACAAAGAACAGAAACAGTATAATAGCAATAGCAATAGCATTTATTTCTATACCGCTTATCAACTGAGTGTTATCTAAGTGGTTTACAATGTGTTTTAGCTAATTGCCCCCAACAAGCTGGGCACTCATTTTACCGACCTGCGGAAGGATGGAAGGCTGAGTCAACCTTGGAGCCGGGCAGGATCGAATTCACAACCTTGTGGTTGCAGTACTAGCATTTAACCACTGCGCCACCAGGGCTCCATATGCATTGACTTGGAGGGCAGCTTGGTGAGCATAAATAGAAGCTGGAAGGTTTTCTGGGATAATGAAACATTCAAGGGTCCTAGATCAAGAATGAGCATAGTGTGGTCCATGGGTCTTATGCAGCCCCTGCATCCCACATTTACAAGTCATGAAGGCTGACCACCAACCTCTCCAGTTTTTTTTTTTAAAAAGTGTGATTTTCAGGATTCTTGCCCCCAAATTATGTCGAAAGCCCCCTAATGCATGAAAATACATAAAAATACCCCCACCCACACTAGCATCCCAAAACCCTGTACCACTCTTTTGCTCTGCAATCCTTCTCAAAATGACAGCAAAAAGGAATGTGGCATCACTTCCTGCTGCCATTTTGAGAAGCACTGTAAAGGAAAATGTTGATAGATCGTATGTCTCTGTGTGGGGGAATTAGCCCCTGGCCTTCATGCATGATGCAGTTGCTGTAGATCAGTGGTTTGCAAGCCTTGGTCCTCCCATAGTTTTGGACTCCAGCTTCCAGAATTCCTAACCGTTGGCCCCACTGGTTGAGATTTCTGGGAGCTGAAGTCCAAAATGCCTGGAAGACCAAAGTTTGGAAACTATCATCTAAGATGGCCACCCAGGATGGTCACTAAACCCTCCTAGATAGGAGGTACTTCTTGTTTTAACAAGGATAATGCTGGAACAATAGTAATCTTTCTCTGCTGGTCTCCATATCCTGTAGATATGACAGTCCTATCTACTCGGGCCATAAGGATCAGACTTTTATTTTATTTGTAGCAAATATAATCTATGGCCCAAACGGTAGGCAGCCTTCATTGTGAAGGTTTTGCTTGTTTTTACACAAATCTAACTGAAATGAATGGGAGGTGTTCAACTTAAGTGCATTTCATCGATGGGAAGTGTTCAATTCCCATTCATTTCCATGGTGCTTTCACAGAGAAGCTTTCAGTAGATTATATCCCACTTGAATGAAAGTCTAGCAATCAGGCCTTTGTGCACGAAAAAACTAATCAACTGAAAAATAAGTCGTTTAAATGACAGAAAAAATGAAATCATAACTGTCCTCCAAATTTGGTTTAAATTAATTATTGCTACATACAGAGATCTCAACTGTAAAGAAACAATGACCAAGTTCACTTCTTTAACAAAGGAGATCAGGTTACACTTTCCATGCTAGCGTAATCCCATATTTTTAAATCAAATTATAGCGGTCTGCTCACCAGTATTCCTTCTAAACTGAGTTTACTGATCTGTGTGCTTTTGTTTTTGGGAAGAAAAACAAATCGTACATAGTAAAATTTACAATATGATCTGTAGGTGACATGCAAACAGTTTTACAAGGTCAGGGGAATGGTATAGTCTAGCATCCCACCTCCAGCGGTGATCTGTTTATGATTATGATTTACAGGACGTTTACAAGAAATCGTGCAACCATCTGGGACTTCTTCCACCCAACTGTTTCTCGCTGGTATTTATTTACATCATTTGTTCACTTGGCTATTTTAGAGAAGCCACATGATGTGATCAACTGATTTCCTATGGATTTCAGTATAAGCTTATACCAGTTCTTGGCAAAGCCCAGCAGTAAACAATGACCTTTGCTACACCCCAAGGGACGGATGGCCATCAGCTTAGACAGCTTTGGAAGGAGACTGGGCCATTTCCGCACTAGCCTGTTATAGCACGATGATTCCACTTTCAACCTCCTCTGGAATCCTGGGGTTTGCAGTTTCGGGAGGGGCCAGCCGACCCCTCCCGAAACTGCAAACCCCAGGATTCCAGAGAAGGTTGAAAGTGGAATCATTGCGCTATAACAGGCTAGTGCGGAAATGGCCTGGAAGAAAAGTCTGTTAATGGCCACTGGTCACATGCTAACCTATGTCTGTTAAAGAAGAGGAAGGCAAAATACCACCTTTTATTTAAAATGTTTAGTGCTTGTTTGCAAGGACAAGATATGACGTGGATCTTATTCTGTAGCCATTTCCGCCCTACACTGTCAAAGTCCTATTATTCCACTTTCAACATCCTCTGGAATTTTGGGGTTTGTAGTTTACTGAGGCCAGAAAGCTGTCTGGTTGAGAATTCTAAATGCCCCCTCCCTGAACTGCAAATCCCAGTATTACATAGGAGGTTGAAAGTGGAATAATAGCACTATAACAGTGTAGTGTGGAAATGGCCTCTTTGAAAGCTTTTCCTTGTCACAATCAGATTAAGATGCAAAATTTCTACAAGGGGTGGGAGTTTCTGCAGTTTGTTTTACTGAATGATATCAATGTCCCCTTTCTAATGGACCTTTCATTTCTTCATCTATATCCATGCCTTCTAACCTTTCACAGATGAAAACCAGGACATCAGAATGTGGTCAAGATAGCAGAAGTTACTAATGAGGAAGGACACACAAGCTAGAAGAGGTTGCAGCAGTTTCCTTTTTCCTGAGCCTACTGGGAAGGGCAAAATCCCATTTCCTCCTCTCTTTCCCCCCCGCTGAGCAATCTTTTGCACTTTGAGCTTAGGCCATTTCCGCACTATTATAGTGCCATTATTCCACTTGCAACATCCTGTGGAATTCTGCGGTTTGACATTTAGGGAGGAGCATTTAGACCATTTGGCTTCAGTAAACGACAAACACCAGAATTCCACAGGATGTTGAAAGTGGAATAATAGCACTATAACAGTGTAGTGTGGAAATGGCCTCAGTCTGCAACAATTGGAGTGAGCTGAGGACCAAGGAGGGAAGTGGGAGGAGGAGAAAAAAACTTGGACATTTTAACAGCTGCTGAAAAAGTGGGACTACAGAGGATTAACTGGGACTGTTTCTGTAAAATCAGGGCAGTTAGTGGGCATGCATGCTATGTCCCTATACTATAATAAAGTGTATATGCTATCTATCTATCTATCTATCTATCTATCTATCTATCTATCTATCTATCTATCTATCTATCTATCTATCTATCTAATAGATCTATCTATCTGTCTGTCTATCTATCTATCTATCTATCTATCTATCTATCTATCTATCTATCTATCCATCCATCTATCAGATAGATAGATAGATAGATAGATAGATAGATAGATAGATAGATAGATAGATAGATGAGAATGAGATTAGCTTGGACTTCTTTGTTTAAAGGAAGAGCAAACCTGAAGTAGCTCTCAGGAAGAAAATCAGTGGTGTGTCCGCTGCTGTCTCCAGCTGTGCAAAACGTTAAGCTGCAGGAAAATCCATCTGACTTAATTAGCAGAACTTTGGAACAGCTTAGAAGCCCCCCAAAGGTGGCTGACAGTATCTGTAAGGCTGAAAAGAGGAAGAGGCAAACAGCCCTACAAATTGCCACTGAAAGTCCTTTGCAAAATTCCGGGTTATGACCCTCTTAACAACATTTTGATGAGATGCCACCAAGACAGACAGCTGTCTGCTGCTTTTAAACTTTTTTTTTGAAACTTTTTTTTTTTTTTTTTAAATATTGCTTGTATTGTTTATTCCCCCAGCTAGAAGCGTTAGGCATCTGGCCCTGGTAAGAAAAAAAAATGTTGAAAAGAAATGATTGCCCCTAGAGACTCAATGGCCTGGAAATGATTTCACTGAACTGCTATGCAGATGGATTAATTCCAGTACTGTAAAGTCAACATGGCCGAACACTAGCTACATCACAGTCTTCATTACTGTGGTCTGGATCAGGTTTTGATGAAGTAATTTCCCTTGGGTTTAGCACTTAGGAAGCATAGAGGGCGTCCTTCTCGAATTTGATTTGAGACTTGTCCTCTCCCCTCCCCTCCTTCTCCTCTCCACCTTTCCAGCTAAATTGGGCTTTATCAATTGCACATGGACCTCTATGATTTGGAAGAGTTTCAAACAAGGGCCATATGTTTTGTGGCACACAATGCCCAAACAATTGGATGCATGAAATGAGATTCATTTCTTCTCTCTCTCTCTCTCTCTCTCTCTTCTTTTCCTCTCGGTCATAGATGATAGAATTAATAACAAATGGTACAATACTCCGCTGAAACATGTTGAAGGGGAGAAGGTTAGTTCTGTGGTCCTTCGTTCTTTGAGGATGTTCTTACCTCCATGGAGGAAAGGAGAAAGGGACCTGCAGATGGCATAATAATAATAGTAGTCGTCATCATCATCATCATCATCATCATCATCATCATCATCATCATCATCTAATATATAAAAGTCTAACTTTG
Source organism: Ctenosaura bakeri (assembly GCA_948474755.1). Taxonomy (NCBI): domain Eukaryota; kingdom Metazoa; phylum Chordata; class Lepidosauria; order Squamata; family Iguanidae; genus Ctenosaura; species Ctenosaura bakeri. The sequence goes on from CAOLHI010001502.1 coordinate 548,338, forward strand.
TGAGTTTGTCTGTGTCGGGCAAAGACCTGACCTCATACGATTGGCTATGTTGGCTATGTCAGGCAGAGACCTCATATGATTGGCTGCCTAAGACGATTCTATGGAATCTTGGGGTTTGCACTTTAGGGAGGGGCCTTTAGAATTCTCAGCCAGAGAGTTCTTGGGCCCCAGGCCAGTTGCCATGGAGATGAAGCCTAGCAGCAAGGAGGAGGGCAGTGTATTCCCTCAGAAACTCAACCTGTGGTATGTTACAGATTGGATTGGGGGATATAGGGAAAAGTTTCAGGTTCTAGACAAGACAGTGTGGGGAATGAGAGACACGGGATCACAAATCTTTCCAACAAGTATTACCTATGAGAAAATAAAATCCCAGGCAACAGGTATGTGTATATATATATATATATATATATATATATATATACTACTACTACTACTACTACATAATAATAATAATAATAATAATAATAATACACGTCCTCAAACATGATAACCATGTTCCAGACACTGTATTGATCTCATTGGAGAGCCCTGGTGGCACAATGGTTAAATGCTGGTACTGCAGCCACAATGTTGTGAGTTCAATCCTGCAGGGCTCCAGGTTGACTCAGCCTTCCATCCTTCTATAGATCAGTAAAATTAGTACACAGCTTGTTGGGGGCAATTAGCTAACACATTGTAAACTGCTTAGAGAGCACTTAGCACTGATAAGTGGTATGGAAATGCAACTGCTATTGCTATTGGTGGAACACAGAAGATGGCCTCTTCAGCAGACTTTAGCCTTTGGGCAGGATTTTATATGGTTTCCTTCATTGTACTAAGTTCATGCTAGCTCAAAATTTTTGGTGTGTATGTACATGTTTGTGCACACACGTATACACACACACACACAGAAGCCTGCCATGTCAGTGGCTTAGGAGACAGATTTTTTGGTGACCAAAATATATACAAAAACTCATATCTGTGTTAACCAAGACTAACTCTTTGAGCATCTCATGAAATGGACTTCACTGCCCAAAACATGACATGAATTGGTAAGTGTTGAAGTTGGTACAAGATTCCTTTTCATGTTCACTTCTTTTTTTCCCACCCCCTTGAGGAAAATCCTAGAAGCCTGGATCAAAGAAAAGTACTTTGCCATTTTCTTTTTTCTTTCTTTCTTTCTTTTTTAAAGTTTCTTTGACAAACCTGAAGAAGACAATTGGTCAGCACAGCTTAGAGCTGGGGACCTTTCCCCAAAGCCCCATATGACAAGACACAAAAATGGTCAGAGAATGAAAACAGATTTCTTGCAAACCGGAATAGCCCTGTCCGGCAGACCAGCTTGGAAGGTGCAATGGGAACATGTGATGAGGCATCTGTAATTTATTAGCTGCGCGGAAAATGCATCTTTCCTGCACCAATTATTTTGCTTTCATCACTAATGAGAAAGAGGCTCAAGGGTCTGTAGCTCACGGCAAACTCAAACAGCCTCCCACGCATACTATCCATGCACATTTCTCATGCGCTATTGCGCATTACATTAAACAACAAATAATACATACAAGGACAATTCATTAGGACAGCAGTGCAAATGTTCAAAAATAGAGCTGGAATTAATTTGAACAGAGGGGGAAATCTTAAAGGAAAATTTCCTTCCTCAAATTTGGTTCCAAGAATTCCAACTTACACTAAATCTCTCCCTTCTCCCTCCTGCTCCCCAATTTTCCTCCTATAGAATAGCAAAGATACCCAGCTTTACACAGGGTGGAATATCCCAGAATTTGATAGACTGGTGCTTTCAAGCAAAGTAATAACAGCTGTCAGAGATGAAGATATTGTGCCCACTACATATGAGTAAAACATGTGCCCTGGCACTTCTAGGGACACCCCATGCCATGATACACCCCCACAGCCCTGTGATATAAGGGATTTGGTCTGCAGAAGAGGGAAAGAAACAGCCCTATAACGGCCTATCTCAGAGTACTTCCCTCAACATCAAACTGCAAACCTATGTGGTCCTTAGGGAAGTCTGCCACCTAGTGAGTCAAGAAGGTACTGCAGGCTTCAAAGACGAACACATGTAATTGAATTTAAAATTAATTAATACATTATTTTTAAAAAAATGTAATCCTGGCATACATACTGATAGGGTCCCTGTGGTGTGCATACCACGTCGAATGTTTCCAGGTATCATGGTCTTGGAGATAATGGCTATACACCCTATGTACACCCTATGGTATTATTATAGATGGGGATATAAACATTCTCATTGCTGGTTAGGGGAATTTTAGAATTAAAAGAAAATGAAAAAGCCAGACTACCGTGAGCAGTTTCAGAAAAACATTTCACAGAAGAATTTAAAAAGCCAAATTAGGATAGGCCCTTTGGGTTTGATGTACTTTGAAATGCTATTGCTCGGTTTCAGACACATTTAAGTCAGAATTTCTCCGGAGACAGTTCTCTAAGAAAACAGAGATTTTCCTTTCATTTTGCCGCCTTCCCAAGTGTCCATTCTTGTGATGGTAATGGTGGGTTGTTTTGTGTTAGTGGCAGCGTCTTTCCAAGCCATGCTCCGGAATGACACTAAACCTAAGAAATTCTAGGGAACACAAAATGGTGGTTGGAATGCCAATGCAAGTAGCTATCCTGATTTGGCACAGGCACTCCTGATTAACTTTCTGCTGTCCCCCCTTTTCACTTGCTTTTAAAATGTCCCAGTTTCACCTCCTCCTCCTTTCTTCCTTTGTCCTTGGTTTGCTACAATTGTTGTAAACTGAGTTTGGAGCACAATTAACCGAGGAGAGGAAGGAGCAGAATCTTGCCCTTCCCAGTAAGCTCAGTCAAAAGCAAACTGCTGCAACCTGTCCAAGCTTATGTGCACCTCCTGATTAATAACTTCCGGCATCTTGATCACCCTCCGAGGTTGCTTGGATAACACAGGCCCCACTTTTCATCTGTGAAATATTGGAGGGTACGAGGAACTACAGAACTGACGTTCTCAGTTGCTCTCACCTTAACATTTTGCCATGCCAATGCTTTCCTGATTTGGCAGCGGGTCAACAGTTTCAAATGACTCATTGCAATTCAAGGGATCCATAAAGAAATCCTTCATTGATTTCTCAGTCTCTCTCTTCCTCCCTCCCTCCCTCTCTCTGCAGTTTAAATGGAACAGTGGGGTATGTTACGATGCACAGATTCAGTTTCTCATGTGGTATGAAGCCAAAAACAGCCTTGAAACTTTTTTTTTAATTTCAAAAGGGATTTTTGTAGATAAGGAGGAGTCAAATCATAAAGATAACTTTCAAAGAGATGGTTGTTTTTAGTGAAACATAAATATATTGAAACACACACACACACATATCAAAGCAATTAATGAGCAGAACTAAAAAAATATAAAATGAGTGAAACGTTTCAGCTGTACACAAGATGGCAGTTCACAACACTCAGTTTCCAGCATTCTTAAGATAGTAATATTCTCTAGACTGAGGGCCTATTTGTTAATCACTTGAAATATATATATGTATGTATGTATGTATGTATGTATGTATGTATGTACAGTAGTTAACTGCATCTTTCTGAGATCCAGGGCAAACTTGGCAGAAGTGCTGATGGTTTGCTTTTTAATCAACTACACATAAAATGAGAAACAGTGTGTGTAATGGTTTGGACTATGGCCATTTCCGCACTAGCCTGTTATAGCACGATGATTCCACTTTCAACATCCTCTGGAATCCCGAAACTGCAAACCCCAGGATTCCAGAGGATGTTGAAAGTGGAATCATCGCGCTATAACAGGCTAGTGCGGAAATGGCCCAAGACTCAGGAGACCAGAGTTCAAAATCCTGCTCGGCCATGGAAACCCACTGAGTGACCTTGGTGAAGTCACACTCTCTCAGCCTCAGATGAAGGCAAAAGCAAACCCCCTCTTAAGAAGTCTTTCCAAGAAAACCAATTGATAGGTTCACCTTGGAGTCATCATAGGTCAACAACAACATACATTAAATAACTGCAGAGGTATATCTCAGATGACCAGATAAACTTTAAAAGGTTCTGCTGTATCTCTAGGCCAGTCTATGATTTCACGCATGCCAGCCTAGTGTAAATCCCATTGAACTCAATGCCATTTCCTTCTGAGTAGATAAATCAATGCTAGCATGGAAAGTTCTTAAAAGTTCTTCCAAGTCAGGTTTCAGAATCAACACTGGAAAATATTTGAAGCTGAGGCTATTAATTCTGATTCTTCCACCTCACCCAGAGTTGTTTGTGTTTGCATTTTTCCAGTAATGCTCCAAAACTGAATGGAACTAAGCCTATTGTAATCAAGAGTGAGTAAAACAACAAACAAACTTGTCTTGTTTTTCTCCTGTTCTGAGGAATTGTGCAAAGCAAAGCAAACTAGAAACACAAATATGCAGTAAAAAGGTATTGATGAACATGCTGCTTGTAAGGTAACTTCTACGCTATTTTACTGTACTTTCTGTTATGATCTTCCATTGGCTCCCACCTTGTTTTATCCTGATTTAATTTATGTTGCTTGTTTTTTTTTAATTTATTTATTTGTATCCCGCCTCTCCATATGGATCGAGGCGGCGAACAACTTACAAATAGCATGTATTTCGAAACATTTCTATACATGCCCCCAACAAGCTGGGTACTCATTTTACCGACCTGCAAAAGGATAGAAGGCTGAGTCAACCTTGGAGCCCGGCAGGATCGAACTCACAATCTTGTGGCTTGCAGTACTGGCATTTAACCACTGCGCCACCAGGGCTCCTTTTGTTTAATTAGGAAGGGGGCATAGGATTTAGCAACACTTTCCCTCACTCCTGGCCTGTGACATCACAATGATGTTGATGCCTGACTTCACCATCACGGATAAATGGTCACAGAATTTTCTCAGTACCTGTTGGCAATGCAAAGTGCATCGCGTAAGAAAGGGCTTGTTCTAGTCTGTTTCTATACTTTGCATGGGGAACACAATATGAGGAAAGGGAAGCAAAATCCACCAATGTCATTCTGTCTGATGGCACCTAATGGTGGAAAACCTCTGGAGAATTTATTCTTTTATGGCACTGGATGTATACTTAAATGTTTGCAGAACAAAACATGGCAAATGAAAACTGATTCCATTTATTTTTATTAGGATAGGGTACATCAATAAAGCCCACATCTATGGATGTTCCTCTCTTTCCCTTTTTTTTTTTAAAAAAAATAGTAAAACAGCAACAAAATCCTACATGCCATAAATGAACAAAGCTTTTTCTGCCATTGTGACGTTTGCAGGACGGAAATGGATATCTTTTATATGATATCTCCTCCTCCTTTCTTACCTCCAGCCTAAACTTGGTTCCATCACAGCTTTATTTTTTCCCCCAACAGGACAGAGGTTGCCATGTTATTTATTTGTTTATTATCAAATGACTGCATGTTTAAAATGTGTATATTTTTGAAAGCATTCTCCACCTGGACAAAAATATCTTTTGCACCGGCTTGGAATCTGCCTGTTCTTCTGTGCATCGTCCTCAGAAACATGCATTTTATGCACCTACAGCCTGTCCACGGGGGTATCCTTGAGAACAAATGATGTGTGACATGCAAACAGTTGGGGAAATGCAGGCCAGGTGATGTCCACCAAAAAGAACCATCTGCCAGAGTGCACTCTTTGTCTGTCTTCACTGAACACTTTCTATTATCCATTTTTGAGTTTCCAAGAGATATCAGAAGAGGCAATGGGTATGAATGAGAACAAACCATTTCTGAATATAGAGGTACACCTATAATGGCATATGGAAACGTCCTACTCTGTCAATGGAGCTTAGGTTTGTCTAACAACTGGAGATAAAGATACACATCTGTGCCCCCTTCTTTGCTGTCAAAAGCAATAAAACGTTCAGGTGCTGACCAGATGCTAAGGTGGGCAGGGATTTAGGCTTTTGCTGGAACAATAGCAATGAACACATGGATGTAGAGAACTATTCAGGATAGCCGGTGTCATCCCCGCAGTCCTAAATTTAAATGCGAATGTTGCATTTTATATTGCTCAAGGGGATGTTTTTGGAGATTGTAAAGTTTTAAGGTTTTTCTTGGCTGGATTCTCTCCCCCGCCCTGCTTGAGCAAACTACACTGGGATGCTGGAGTTTTTGTTTCCTATGCTTGCTGTTTTCTGTTCTGAGAACTTATGGCTGTCATCAGTTAATCTATCTCCTGGGGCACTGCCTGTGGTCAGCAGACAATTTCATTGCCTTCTAAAAGACTCACTGGAGTTCCCACTCCCTGTCCGTCCTGGAGGAAGTACTTCTCAGCAAGACAATTTCTTGCTCTTGGTTATTCAGGATCCATTCAATTTTTACTACAATAGAGAGAATAATGTAAGGAGCTCTCATAACTCTCCATTTTGAAGTGGATTATGCTTCACGTTAGAACCAAAATGATTTTCAAATGGATACAATCTGAAATAATCAGATTCAAATACGTTCCCTAATTTGAAGTGATTTCAATATGCCAAAACCAGATACTTGCATTAGCGGCTTTTGTTTGAAATTGTGAGCCTACCATATTTTCTAGCTAATTCTTCATTTTCTTGTGTGGTCAAGTGTTTCTTATTTGACGGTACGCCAGCAAATTAGTTTTCAAAAGGGACAACTGATTGTTTTACATTATAATGTAAAAAAACACCCAAGTATCATTTTTTTATTATGTCTTTAAACCTTTTTCCCCTCATCAGAGAAATTATTCCTCCATGTAAGGACTTTGGCATTCATAAGGCGAAGCAAATTGCCTTGCTGCCAGTTCATGTATTTGTATTTGTGTCCTCAAACTCTTTAAAAAAATAGGGTCGTGTACCAATTGCATATTTTTGTCTTGATTTGTAACATGTTAGTGGATTAATCAGTAAACCAAGTGGCTCATTTTAAATCCATTTCTATATTAGTTATATATGATCAAAATATTATCTTTAGCTTAGATTTTTTTTGGCCTTCAAAAATTATGTTGTGTCAAACTATTCCAATTACATATATGCATCTCCTTTTTTCAGAGGTTTTTTAATGAGGGTTCTGAGGTTTTTCCATGGAGGCTGGATGGCCATCTGCCAGGAGTGTTTTGCTTGTGTATTCCTGCACGGCAGGGGGTTGGTGTCCTGTACCGGCAGCCAGCCAAGGTTTACAGCTCTTCAATTAGAGTCTTTTATGAGCAGCCACAAGCAGAGTTTATCACAGTTTGTTAGTTAGTGATTGGTCATCGTTTTCACAGTCTGAGTCCATAGCAAATCCAGAGCAACAGTCCAGTAGTGAAGCCCGTACACAAAGCGAGGGTCAAGGTTTCCAAGAACACAAGCAAGGGATCCAAACATGAGGTGTGCTACTTCCACTGCTAAGGTCAGTTGTCTGCAACAGCTTCTTTCCATATCTTTCCCTGTTTATATAGCCTGACAACCTCCCCAGCTGTTTGCCTAATTGATACATCCTTACTATATAAATGCTCCAAGTCCCCTGGGCTTTCCCTTTCCACGTGCTTTGGCTGCAGTAAGTATTGTTCCATCCATGTCGTTGTGGCTGTTGGGAAAGGTCCTGTCTAGGTTCTGGAATGGGGGCATGACTGTTGGACTGGGTGGTCTTTGTAGTCTCTTCCAGAGTTATCATATCCCCAGCTCAGTCTGCCATCTGGCCCCTCCCTAAACTACATGCCCCAGGCTTCCATAGGATGTTGAAAGTGGAATAATTGCACTATAAGAGTGTAGTACAGAAATGGCCATAGGTGTAGTCTGCAAGGAGAGACCTAAAATATGAGGAAGTGACTTATCATGCCAAAAAAAACCCCAGTTCTACCAGCTTTTAATCCCAACCAGAAACAGATCTTTTTTAAAGCTAATGGCTCTTGATTGCCCACTGAAGAACAACTCATTGCAAAATATTTTGCACTGCAATTGGGACAACTCTTCATAATATATAGTAGCAGGGAAGATCCAGCTTCATTCCCCACTGCTACTTTGAGGCAACAGGAACTCCAGAGGGAGATGGCAGAAGATTATTGGAGTCCTAGATCAGTTACTTAGTGATGTCTGTATTAATTAAGTATTGTCTCCTAGCCTATTCCGTTTAGCCCACCTTAAAAGCCAGCAGCCAGATTGGGCAAAAGAAGTCTGGTCAGTTGACATTCCCACCCACCCCCGAACTTGCAACAAAGGCCATTTCCACACTACACTGTCATAGTGCTATTATTCCACTTTCACAATCCTGTGGGATTCTGGGGTTTGTAGTTTCCTGAGGTCCAAGGGCTCTCTGGCTGAGAATTCTAAATGTCCCCCCTGCTAAACTGCAAACCCCAGGATTCCACAGGATGTTGAAAGTGGAATAATAGCACTAGAACAGTTTTGTGCGGAAATGGCCAAGGACTTGTAACAGATCCTGCCTCATATTGCTGCAGGTTCACTCACTAGTGGAGTGAATGTGTGGGAATGCTGTCCTCCTTGATCTCCAGTCAGAAGCTGAATGGACCTCCTTCATCTGATCTGGCAGCTGCCTCTTAAGGAAGACTGGGGTGGTGTTTATGTAGGTTTCCAGTAAGGTTTTCTACTCTTATTGAATATGGGTCAGTTATGGATTTGCCACTCTAGGTTACAAATGCATATCTGCAAAACTAGACACCAGCAAATATCATTGTCCATGCAAATAAAAATAAAGTGTTGACGTGTCAACTCAGCAAGCCTCGTCTCCATTTCACCCCTAGGAAGCTATGACAATTCCTGTGGTATACAATGGCTTTAAATGTGTAACATGGCGATGTCTATCACCATGGATCTTTAGAGCAAGACTGCTTGAGAACCCTCTACAGCTGTAAGTCGCTTTTCTTTCACAAGGATTATTTTTTTTAATAACAAAAAAATAGTATGGAGGAATCACATATGCAATTACTTTGCACAAATTGAGCGGTTGGCTTTAGAAATCTCGTTCGAGTCAGGAGCAATCTATCCTCTTTAATTTTTTCTCCTGCTATGCCAAACATCAGAGTACACTGTCAGAAAAGTTTAGATAAAATAAAGAGATGTCGCGATGAGCACATTGGATGTCGGCAGGGTTCATAGCATGTTTGCAAGTGATCAAAAATTATCAGCTTTTCCCTAATGCCTCAAGATAAAAACACACACACACACAAATGATTTCCCTGTGTCTGCTAGGCAATTTATCTCGCTCTCTGCCAAAATATGTTTTTGGCAAGGGGGTGAAAGCAGGAAAGTTGAAAACTGTTTTGGAAAATATGAATGAAGCAGGAAGAAGCAAACCTTAAACACTGCATTGTTGATAGATTTTGCTTCTCTCTCGGTTGCAAAAGGGGTGATCTTGTTCTTACTCGAGGCATTAGAAAACCAGAGAAGAAAGAAACAGCGTCCATCTTCCTCTGTGTCTCTCTGAAATAAGCAATGACAGGGACTAAAAGGCACAGGAAATCAATAAAATGCCATGACATAAGGTATTTATCATATGGAACAAATACAAATGTTTACTATATTTCCATGTAAGGAAATACTTGAGGTGTTGACAGTGCTAAATTCCATGCTTTGTGAAGAAAGAGGAGCCCACGGGTGAGATACTCAGTGGGTCTGTCTCCCCATCACAATTTTTGTCACTGCCTGTTTCCTTGCTTCTCTCTTTGGGCGCCACTCACATCACTTCCCAGAGAGAAAGGACAAGATAAGCAGAGGTTCTTCCTCCTTCTCTTTATTCCACTCTTGGTAACTTATGCACTAGGGCAATAGTTTTTAACCTGGGGTCCACGGAGCCCTCAAAGGGGGTCCATGAAGCCCTGCTGCTGGACACCAGCTGCAGCAACAACAAGGACATGGCAGTGGAGTGGTTGGGTAGATGGCAAAACTGCTCCCTCCTGTGCAAATGAGGGAGCAGTTTGGGCATGTTCACATGCCTGCCCCGTGTCCCTCTGCACCCACACATACCGCTGCCACATCTCTAATGAAAGAGAGATGGTGGTACATTCAAACAATGACTCTGGAGGCCAGGGTTCGAATCCCCACTCAACCACGGAAACCCACTGGGTGGCCTCAAGCAAGTCACATTTTCCCAGCCTCAGAGAAAGGCAAAGACAACAAATCTTGCCAAGAAACCCCCCTGTGATTGGTTCACCTTAGGGTCGTGATAAGTCAGTTTCCAAACGGGAGAGACACAATGACTTGAAAGGACCTCCTCCTATCAGCTTGATTGTTGTATGCTTTCAGGTTACTTCTGACTTATGGCAACCCTAAGGTGAACCTATCACAGGGGGTTTGTTGGACAAGATTTGTCTTCCTCTGAAGTTGAGAGAATGTGACTTGCCCAAGGTCACCCACTCAGTGCCCAATAAGCCTTTAATAAACAAATAAATATTTGAATATTTAAATCTAAATTTAAAATTTAAATTTTGAGTGTCTTGGGAATCCCCAGCAACAAATTATATTTATAGGTCCCCAGTAAAGGAAAGGTTAAGAACCATTGCACTAGGAGGTGACTATGTCAGTAGCAGTGGTGCCCGGTAGCTTCCATGTCAGTGGGATGGTGAATCTGTTTCAGGCTCCAGTCTGAACTTAAAAGGAGTGGCCATGGACTGCTATGGATATTTGAGTGAGACAAAGGGAACCTGCAACATAATATTATAAAATTCCTGCTCTCCCTTTTAATCAGTGGTGACCGGTGATCTCCTTGTTAGTAGGATAGTGAATCCATTCCATGTTTTAGTTTGGACATTAAAGCAGGTATCCAAGGTGCCTGAATCTATTTGAAGGGCAGGATTTAGTACCATAGATAGGACCTTTAATGTCTAGACTAAGGCCATTTCCACACTAGAACTGTTATAGCGTATTATTCCACTTGCAACATCCTATGGAATCCTGCGGTTTGCAGTTTCGGCCCCTCCCGAAACTGCAAACCCCAGGATTCCATAGGATGTTGCAAGTGGAATAATAGCACTATAACAGTCTAGTGCAGAAATGATCTAAAACGTGGAATGAATTTGTTTTCCCACTGACATGGATGTTTCCAGCTGAAGCTGATTGAAAGAGAGAGGAGGAATGTTGTAGTATTTTTTCCCCCAGTCAGTATCTGCTATATTCTGCTTCATGGTAGGGCTGGCTCTGACTAAGTCCTCTCACAAAATGGACACCAGGGCCAGCTGGAACATATGATATAGCAACTAGAGGAAGGCAAATAAAGCAAAGTTATGAGAGTGGCACACTTTCACAAGAGAAGGGTAAGATATCTGGAATGCATGAGGTCTAGGTGCGCGGCCCCTACTTGCAGCCATTAGCCTAAGGTCCACAGCCGTCTGCAACTGGCCAGTTCAAAGCATGGATAATCTTAAAGGTAGCATGGGGCATTAGTGGAAATTTTTTTAAAAATTTTTTTGTGAAGGGGTAAAGTTGAGGAGGAGTGGCACTCCAAGGTCTCCTGTGGGGCTAATGCAGCCCCTTAGCCTCCCATAGTTGCCTAGCCTCGGTTGAAATGCATCCACATTTAAGTTCAGGAAGTGCAAATCTGTTAAGTTCGCATGAATGAATTTGTCACCCATCCCTGCATTTTAAGCTGATAGCCAGTATCAGCTTTCCCTTCCTCTCTTTCCCTCTGCCTAATAAGAGAGGACCAGCCTTGGGGGTTCTGCCTTATTTTTGAGAAGTAAAAATATTTTTGCAAAGTGCCATCAGGCACACAAAGAGACAATCTTCTGTTTCCAGCCTTGACAACACATTTTACATTGTCATTCCAGAGGCCTCCAAGCAAATGCCACCCCGAACATTTTCAACTCTTTCATTCTTATTTTTTTTCTTGCTGAAAGAAGAAAAAAAAAAACTTCCCGACTTCTCCTTTGGCAGCATTCGCCCCCAATGAAGAGATTAATTCTAGCCAGGGGCTGTAGCCCAATACCTTCTCCCTTTCCCCAGAATTACCACAACACCCCGTTGCAAAGTGCTCATTACCTATTTTGCATACCAAGAACCTTTGCAACAAATTGCTTCCACACTACACTCTAAACTTTTTTTGGGGGAAAAATTTTCAAAGTCCAAGGGTTAAGAAATTTAAACGTTTAAAGAGTCATGAAATGGACCGTTTCCGCTTCCCATCTGGCTTTTATCAATTTTAAGTCGGTTTCAGAAGGACTGCTACACAATCAAAACATACAATCTCCCTTAGTCGGATAATTCAATTTTATAAATGAATTACTTATGTGTGCCATAAGTAAATGCATTCCCATGCAGGGAGATATAGGCTGCTGTCAATGAAATAATCAAGTCCAGGGAGGGGAAAGAAGACTGTCGCTGGAAAGACTTCGGACTTTTATAAATTGGACAAAGCACGCTGGTCCTAGCTACAACCTTTTTTAAAAAATCACATTTGTTGTTTTTTTTAAATCTCCACACCTAGGCAGGTCCTTACAAGCAAGAAACCCTGGCAGGCCTCATGTTACTGACTGCTTATTGAGGGAATCAAATACCTGCCCTGCAGGGGTAAGTTATGGCGATGGAAATCTTGCTTGCTAATAGGTTCAAAATTGTTCCAAATTTGGGCATGACCCAGTCAAAGTTAAGCACTTTCAAGGTGCTTATTAAGAACTCATGTGGCTGGGGTGTCCCATCTTCTCTGCATGAACCACCCAGCTTGGATCTTAAAGCAAGGAAGAGGTGGAAAATAAATTTGTTTGATTCACATTTTCACAAAGAAATGGCCATTTTTGCATCTCCGACGGCTGGCAATGGGGCTTTTGGGAAAGTCTGCATTTCTATGACCTCTAAGGTATTTTGAAGAGGTGTGCCTACACATAAGAAAATGGCTGGAATCCTTAGTCATGTTCTATATCTGTACTTTACAAATACTTAGCTAAATAGTGAAGGGGCTAAGAAACCCTGTTAGTGAATTTCCTAGCAGGATATGGGTAAGAGTGTTTCAATGTGCACTGGGCTTCTGTCAGTGTGCCCCGGCTGGTATCTTGACACATGCTTCCTTTTGAGATAGCTGCACAATTACCTTTCATTGCAGCCTAGAAATGGCATACCCTCTGCTTTTCTCAAGAGGAGTGTTGAAATTTAGCATAGATACCAGCTGCCACTTACAAACAGTCTCTGGGACTGAATTAGAAAGGAGGATCCATGCCACATCTATTCAAAGAAAAACACAGGCTGATGAAGATCAATCCAGTCGAAACATCTCACTTAGAGATCCCAGGGAAGGATGTACCGTCACCTCTCACGATATCTAAATATTATATCTATCATTGCATCTAAATAGGGATTTTTTTGGAACGATATTGTCCATTGATTGCCTATTCCCCAAAATAGTATTTTGTATAACACTATGGTCTCGGAACCTTATATGTGAGTTCTTTCTGTAGCTATACATGGATGGTAATGTTTGATATACTATCAGATTTTGGTTAGTATAAAGAGTAATAATTGATCATTGCTTTATTTTTATATTTTTTATCCCTCTTGTAGGTAGTATTTTGCTTGGTATTCTGATGCACAATGGTACTTGTGCACAGTGGAACCCAATGGGACTATATTAGCTTCCCTGCACTGTAATGTCACAACAGGGTGTTGCTGGATACAGACGTTGCAGAACTGCCCAGTTCGAATTCCAGCATTTGTAAGTCCGCTTACAAACAAAACACCAATGGGGAAACACCAGTGAAAGCAGGGAGGAGATTCAAGATGGGCTGGTTGGCATAAATGGTAATATTTGCTCATTGCTTCAGCTTTTTTCATCCTTCCTGTGGTAGTAGTTTATTTAGTTCCGAGGGGGCAATGCTTCTAGTTTTCCTGGGAAACCAAAACAGAGGCAGGATGAAATGAATGGCGCCTCTATCTGTGCCTCTGTTGGGTATTCCTAAGCTGTTGCAATCAGAGAAATGGTAGGCATTGTGGAAGCCACCAGCAATAGTAAGCACCTTGGCAGTGTGGCAATGGCAAGAGTAATAGGCCCTTGTGTTTGAACTTACCCACTTCCATTACCCACTTCCATTTCAATTTGCCCACAATTCATTTCAGGATCTACATAATATGCATAGGACTGTGAAATTATAATGGGCAAGTAATGCATGGAATCACACCTTCCATACCTTCCAACATTTCACAGAGGAAAACCGGGACACATGCGGCCAAGCAACACCAGACTGCGGTTCAGATGGTAAAAGTTATTATAAAGAAGAACAGGCGAGCTTGGAGAGGCTGCAGCAGTTTGCTTTTGCCTGGATCTGCTGGGAAAACCAAGCTTCCACCTCCTCCTCTCCTCTCCCTCCATTGTGTTAATGGAGTGCAAACTACTGCTGCAATTGAAGGAAGTTGGGAACAAAGGGGAGAAATGTGAAGAGAAACGAAGACATTTTAAAAGCAACTGAGAAACTAGGATGACAGAAGATTAACCAGTACTGTCCCTGCCAAATTGGGATAGTTGGGTGGGGGACATGAACTGCGTAATCTTGAACTTTATATAATGACTAGCGTATATACCCAGTGTTGCCTGGATTTTATTTACTCATAGGTAATACCTGTTAGAAACATTTGAGATCCTGTGTCTCTAATTCCCCAAACTGTCTTGTCTAATACCTGCAACTTTTCCCCATATTCCCCAATCCAATCTGTATTCAGAGTTATTAACATACAGAGATTGGGTTCCTGAGGCAAATACACTGCCCTCTTCCTTGCTGCTTGGCCTTGTCTCCATAGCAACTGGCCTATTCCAGACAGGCACAGTTGACTGAGGCCCAAGAGCTCTCTGGGTGGGAATTCTAAAGGCCCCTCCCTAAACTGCAAACTCCAGGATTCCATAGAATCTTCTTAGGTCTTTCCCTGACACAGACAAATAAACTTTTATATATTAGAAGAGTTGGTTTTCTGTGTCTGTATGTATTCAGAGAAAAGTTCACTGCTATGGAACCACCCTTAAAAAGCTATTGCTTCATGTGTGACCTACCTGCAGCAAGTTGCATTTTCTTATTTTACAAGAGGCACATGCAAGGATTTTCTACAAATGCCAGTCCATATCGGCTTTTAAATATTACCATCAACACTGTGAATTTGCCCCCAAAATAAACTAGCTGAGCTCTTGACCACGTCCTTTCTCTCATTTTTAGCACCTCTGCCACCACAAAGTTTAAAAATATTTTATTTAATTTCAGCGCAAACCAATGCCTTTCTCTTCCAAATTGAATTCACCCTGAGTTGAACAAGGGTTACTCCTAGCTAAGTATACTTAAGAATGCGGCTTCAGTAAGTTACTTAATTAAGAAATTTAACACCTTCCTTATTAAAAGTCATTGCAACTCTCTCTGGTGAGATATCTGACCTGCAGGCAGCAGGTGTCCTTACAGAAAGAGAGAACGAGGCAGGAATCACGAAGTCCCTGGTTTAATCATTCTCAATCTTGCCACAAATGCACTAATGTACATTTGACAGGCCATTCTCTCAGCTGAAATCCCTCCCTCCAACATGCAATATGAAAGTTATTAATTCTGGCCCAACCTAAACTACAGGGTCCCTGGAAGGATTATTAAAAATATGTATGTGCAGCTCTTTGAATAATATATAAAACTATTACAGAGGCTGGCAATTTGTGGTCCTCCAAACATTGTTCAACTGTATCTCCTATCATCCTTCTCCATTTACTATGCTGTCTATGGCTAATGGGAGTGGCAATCCAACAACAACTGGAATGACATATTGCCTAACTCTGTATTATAGAATGAAATTGAAATTGGTGATGCAACAAAAGGGGATTTCTACCAAGGATGGAAATCCTGGGCCTCTACAAATGTTGTTGGTCCGTAAATCCCAGCAGCCCTAATCAGTATAGTCAGTGGTGAAGAATGCTGGGAGTTGCAATCCAATGACATCTGATACAAGGTCTTGTCTTAGGCCTGGGGCAAGTCTTAGCAAAGTAGGTTATTTCAGCACCTAGGAGAGCTCCAAGGAAGCAACTGGCTCCAAGCCACCCTTGAAGGGAGCCTGAGAGCCTTTAGATGGCACCCTTTCCTCCAAAATGGGAAGCCTTAAAGGATCACTTCCCGTCTGCGAAAATGAGACCTCCCCTGGGCCTAAAATGAATTGAAATCGAGGACCCAAGTTTTCAGGAAAACTTTTCTCTTGGGGTCCATAAAAATGGTCCATGGGATCAATTTTTTATTTGTACAGCTATACGTGGCAGATGCATAGATTCCTTCGCTGCAGTTGGGAATCCTGGGACAATCGAGGCACTTGGCCAGGAAGAAAAATTCCACACCTGTACTGCAGCATGCAAGAAGCCCTGTAGGACTTCTAGTAATTGGAATGGGACGGACGGCAAGCACAGTCTACCTCATTGTATCGGTGGAGATACTAATACTCTTTTCGCACGCATTTTTTTTTTGCGCGAGCAGCCCTTGAGCGTTGCATGAATGGGAGCGTCAGTATGAGCGTCAGTCCGTATGACGCACTCCCACTCATGCGATGCTCAGGAGGCTAAAGCGGGGCGCGTGTGCATTTTCTTATTTTCGGCTCTAAGCTGAAAATACTGTGTGGTCGCGCAATGCTCGCGGCACCCTTGCACATTTACCTGCGTGCGGTGCGTCGGCGAGCCAGAGCGGTCACACTTCCTTCCCCCAGCGCAGCCTACCGCTCCCAGACTGCGCTGCGGAAGGAAGGGGCGGGGTGCTAGCGCGACAGTCACGTGACCGGAAACCCAGCTGCGGTAGAATGGAGGGGCGATGTGAGTGCCTCGTGCAAGAGGCTGCTTGCGCGAACGGCACCCCCCACCTCCGCGAGCAGGAAACGTGCGAAAAGGGCCTAGGATGTGGGGGAATGCCTTCCTAACTTCTATCCATTCTAAGTATGGTGGAAATGGTTTGAAACGCCGCACAATGTCATGACTGTTGATTCCCTATCTTACAGAATAGTTGCCTTCACCCTAAGTTGGGCTGAGTAGTTTACTGGGTTTGTAGTTCCCTGAGGCCAAAGAGTTCTCTGGCTGAGAATTTTAAATGCCCCTCCCTAAACTGCAAATCCCAGGATTCCATAGGAGGTTGAAAGTGGCACTATAACAATGTAGTGTGGAAATGGCCTTGGTGGAGTATTTAATTTTATGCATCCAGACGTTTGGTAGTGTATTAAATGTATCAATCCAGACAATCTTCCCACCAGGGGGATCTGTGGAGTCCTGTTGCAGTTACTTGCCGCATTGCTCCCACAGCTGGGAGAAGGCTGGATGTATCATTGGTCAGCACCCTGCTTTCTAGAGCCTCAGAAACCCTTCTACAGGGTGGGTGGGTCTGCCCAGCTTCAAAGGTAGCTTTTGGGGTGTAGCATTGTGAGACATAGCTATGACGACAAAGTTTTGTTGTCATAGCTATATCTCCTGTTATATACATTAGCGCATAGAGACATATGCCATATCAAATCCTACTTACTATCCTCAGTGGCCTTTTCTAGGGTGCAAAGTTATGCATCATAATTTCTTGGGCAATGTGAGAGTGGAGTGGGGGAGAAAACCCATCCAGAAGAATAAGTATGTACAGTTACATGTGACCTTAAAAAAAGAAACACTTTCTTGCAGTCAGCTCTCTCCAAAAGTTCAGGAGGTCCCCATTTTCATGGGGAAGTGCTTTAATCAAGATTACTTTTCTCCCCCTTCACGTAATTGGAGCTCTTCCTGAGTTTCCCTCCACTTTCCTTTAGGATGAAATTATCAAATTTCCATGGCAATTAAATGGAAAAGTTTGAACATATGGATCGCTCTGTACAATCGACGGCATGAAACAAGGGAAATTAAGTTGGGAGGGAATACGTAGCGATCCTCGGGAAGGATTTCCACAGCCGAAACGTCAACCTGTTCTAAATCTGCGATTATCAAAGCCACTTCAAATGCATTTCCATCTATCGGTTCTAATCTTTTGTCACTAGCTAAACAAACTCCAACTGAAATGTTGGCCGAGGATCTAAAGCCCCAACTGCAGAAGGGAATGAATTAATTAGGCAATTAAGAGGGAAGTGAATAGCTTGCACATTAACGTTAGCCAGACTGAAATAATTTTCTGTTCTTCCCGGACAGCTATATTTCTAGTCAGACCCAGATTGGAGGCCCTGGAGCGGTCGTGATTCCAGGATCTCCCCAGGGTGTGATTTTCTCTCCACTTTTCTGAAACAAGCATGGCACTTAGTAAGTTTAGTGCATGTTACCATTAAAAGAATTGCATTTTAACTCCTCTCATTTGCCTACTAGACTATAATGCCTGTATAGTTTCCTTCAATTTGTGCTTTACACATTGCCTGACCTTTGCTGTGGGTTCCCTTGAAGTGTGCTGGAGTTGTCTGAATAGCACCGAAGTGCATTGCAGGGCATTATATGGATATGTCATGAAAGGCCAAAGAGTGATACACCTTCTCTGTGTGTGTATATGTACCTTCAAATCACCTGCCAGCTTATGGTAGCCCCATGAATTTCATAGGCTTTTCTTAGGCAAGGAATACTCAGAGATAGCTTTGGAGTTTCTTCCTCTGAAGGATAGCCTACAGCACCTAGGAATCTTTGGCTGTCTCCCATCCAAGTACTAACCAGGGCTGTCCTGACTTAGCTTTCAAGACCAGATAGGATCTGGTGCCTTTAGAGTATTTAAGTGCATCTGCTTCTCTATGCTTTTCAGTTTTATGTCTGTGGTGTGGAACCTTTGGCTCTCCAGATAATTTGACCTATGGCCATTTCCACTAGACTGTTATAGCACTATTATTCCACTTGCAACATCTAGTGTGGAAATGGCCACAGTCTCAGTCAGCCTCAACCAGTACAGCAAATGGTAATAAACTGTGAGATCTATAGTCCAAAATATTAATAGGGCCAAATGTCATCCCCCCTTTCTTTACAGCAAATAAAGGAAAGCAATTCTAGAGCATAATGTTAGTGGGGAAACAATTTAAGAGTATTCCTGAAAGCAAATTGGAAACTGCAGGATGAGTTTGAGGTTTAAGAATAAGTAAATATTGGTTGAGATCATAGATCAGCTACTTAGTTGATCTAGGATCTAATACTTAACTAAGTAGTGTCTATCAGCCTGACCTTCCCATCATTCTGATTTACAGGCATCAGCCACTGCAAGTGATGGGGTTCTCTCCTCCTATCCATTGGGGCAGAGTAAACAGATGTTTTCACCCACCTCTCAGAAATGATCCCTAGTCTGACAATCAGAAGCAGGATCCCTGCTGCAATTCCTCCCCACACTTAGCTCCCTGGTGGGAGGGGAATGGAAACATCAGTCAGCTGGGTCCTGATTGACAAGAAGAAAGACCTCTGTCACTTGCAGCAGCTGATGCCCAGTCAAGCAGGATTGGGGAACTTTTACATTTGTAGCAATAGCGTCACCATCATGATTATGTAGGCGTTGTGAATCAGTTATGGATCCGTACCTGCAATACTGAATTCCAGCCACTAACGTTGGGGAATTCATATACTGTGGAGATAAAAATGATTGTTTCAAGACCAGGATCAGCTGCAGTCGCTCTGGTGTCACTAAGAGAAGTGTGAACACATCCCATGGCACCTTAGTCCTTCTCCATTTATAGAAGACATCTTCTTTTTCATCCACAGGACATCCTACTTCTTCATCACACAGTGATGACTATCTTCACATATTTCCTGGATGGCTTCTAGCTTCTCAGCCTTTTTATTACATTTCACCAACCTCACTAGTCTCTCTTTTTGGTTCCTTACTAAATACTAATTATCATTCTCCAGGAAAGGAGAAAGTTCCTCCATCTAGTCACAGTTCCATACACACCAATTTCCATCGAATGGGAACTTATTTTCTAAATTAGAGCTTTGCTGATTTGAGGACGTATCCATCTTGCTGAAGGTGTTTTACAGCCATACATATGTGACCCTCTTTTTGGTGGGGGGAAACACTGGCTAGACAGTTTTGCTTTTTCTCCCTCTGCCATTTGGAAGAACTCAAGTAGCACCTCGATTCCAGGAAATGTCTTCTAGTTTATGTCATACCTCAAACCACAAGCTGTTTCAGCCAGTGTTTTGCATTATTAGCAGAATGGGAAGGAGCCAAGAATCACCTCTTAAGGTCTTTGGGTTTTGCTTTTATCAAGAGTCATCTAAGATGAGCTGGAGTGGGATTCTCCTCCTCTGCTTCCTCTTGCTCTTCCCCAAGCTCAGCTTCAGGCTACAGATTTGAAAGTAACATCATCTCCTGATCGTCCAGCAAAATCTAGTTTAAAAGAAGAGAGGAAGTCCTCCTGTCCCCAGGCTGAATCTACTCCATGACCTATTCCGCACTGGACTGTTATTGCGCTATTACTCCACTTGCAACATCCTATGGAATCCTGGGGTTTGCAGTTTAGGGAGGGGCTGGCCGGCCCCTCCTGAAACTGCAAACCCCAGGTTCCATAGGATGTTGCAAGTGGAGTAATAGTGCTATAACAGTCCAGTGCGGAAATGGCCCATGTCTCATGGGTGGGACCCATGGGAAGCCCTTTCCCTTCTTAAGCTCCTCCCCATTTCTCAAAACCCCACCCTCTGGTATGATGTCATTCTTCACTAATTTTATTCTTAAAGCAATAAACAATTTTAAGCAATTTTTGTCCTGCTGTAAGAAATTTTCGGTAACTGCACGGTTTTTGAAGACTAGTCACAGTTAGGGACTTTGAGGAAAATGAACCTCTGTTGTTTTCTGCACAGAAGGCAGCATTTTCTGCACAGAAAACCCACCAGCTTTTGTTCATAGAAAATTATAGAAATATTATTTCTACGTAGAAAAGGCTATTTTCTATGCAAATAAGTCACATGAGAATTTTGTATAGAACAAGTCCCCAAATACAGCATTTTTTGTGCAAAATATATCTTTTTCTGTGCAGAAAATAATGTTTCCACATAGGTGGATGGGGAAGGGTTTGCACAAAGCAACCCTGTGTGAATTTTGTGAAGAACAAGTCCCAAACTGTGAAAATTCCCATCAGTCCAGGATTCTTCTCATCAAGTTTTCTTGACACGTGAGAAAGCATGCTTTTCAATGTTGTTGCTTTTTTAAAAAAAAAAAAAATTTCAAATATTCATTCCATCCCTACCACTTGGAGTGGAGATATGCTCCTGGCTTTTGGATTGGGAAGTCTAAAGGAGTGAGGGAAAACACCATTGTTATCACTGCCCCATAATCTGGCTCCCCTAGAATAAAAAAAAAATCCCCAAATTTGTTTTAATCTTTAAAGGACGGTCAGCAAAAATACTATTGCAACCTTTTTTCCACAAAGGTTTCCGCCTCCATTCCTGAAGATGGAATTCATCACCTCTCTAGCAGGAAATGATATTAAGAAAACACACTCACCCCTTTCCTCCCTCTTTATAATCTGGTAACATTCTGCAGGGTCTACCCACATCTCCTGAAGTCTCCAATATATATGGGCCTATTGGTACAATGCTAGATGACAGTGTCCCATTGGAGAGATTTCTGGGAAGTGTTATGGATACAATCTCCCTCTAAACGTCTCTGTGCTTTTGAATGAGACAGCCATCAGGGCCTAAAAGAGGAGGAGGTGACATTTCTCCAGCTGGCAGGAGGGGGCAGATGTGTGCAGATGTGCAAGAAGCAGCTGCTAACAGTTTTTGAAGAGAGCTCAGAGGTTCTAGCTAGAGTTTGGCTGAAACTGGGGCTGCACTCTAGGAACAGACCAATTGTATTTGGGCAAAATCTTTCATCTTGCAGATGGACCTGCTTGTCTGCTTCTTCAGTCTGGGCAGCTTGTCCCCAACGATGGTCTTCAGCTGGTCCAAAGAATGGCAGTGGGACTGTTTACTAGAGCTGGTTACAGGAAGCACAGAAGTCCCTGATTAGAACAGCTCCACTGGCTGCCAGTCTGTTTCTAAGCATAATTCCAAATTCTGATTATGACTTATAATGTCCTACAAGACCAGGCCCAGGCTGTCTAAAGAGCAGTTATTTTCCCATATGAACCTGTGTGAGAGTTTAAAGACCTGCCAGGGAAGTGCTTCCCTCCATCTCACCACCTTCAGAGGTATGTTTGATGGGAACGTAGCTCAGGAACTTCTGCTCCCAGCCTCTGGAGCTCCCTTCCTAGGGAGGCTAGGCTGGCTTCCTCTTCAATCTGTTTTTGTGAGCAGAAGCAGAATGTTTTATTCCGGCCAGCTTTGGGGAACTGATTGCTTTATAAAAAAAAAAAAGGACTTTTTTCTTAGTGTTCTGTATAGTTTTAATGTAAGACTGGCATACTGTAGTAGTTTGAGCCTTGGGCTATGATCCTGGAGACCCATTGGGTGTGTCATGCACTCCCAGCCCTGGGAAACTCTGATACTTTCACTTCAGGGTTGCCAAAAGTTGGAAACAACTTGGAAGCATACAGCAACAAGAAGTTGCTTTTACGTGAACCAGCATAATATTGTGGCTTGAGCATTTGACTGACTCTGGAGGCCAGGGTTTCATTCCTTGCTTGGTCATGGTAACCCACAGAATGACCTTGCGCATGTCACGCACTCTCAGCTCCAGAAAGGCTCATGATAGGTTCACCTTAGGATAACCATACATTGAAACCACTTGTGCCTATTGTGCCTTAGAACTGTGTTCATCGACAAAATATATGTCTTGATGCAGAAAAAGGGATCGGGGAAACCTGTTTTCTCTGTGCCTCCACCCTGCCTCACCCCACTTCCTTGCTGTGGCCGGAGCTCCCCAAACCCGTATGTTTCCCCCCACCACATTGTTTTCAGCCTTATTACAAATGTCATGTTGTTATGGCCTCCAGGCCTCTTTTATGGAAAACAAATAAACAGCAAGAATTTATCAATCTCTGTCCTAAGTGAGAGTGGCAGCAAACTTAATCTGGTGCTAATTAGGCTTGTGGAAAACTAAATCAAGCATCAAGAAACCACAGATTATTTTAAGCTTCCTCCAGCATAAACAGAAAGGCCTGGGGATCGGTAACATTTTATTTTTGTTGACAGTTTCCCACTTTCCTTCCATTTTCTTCCCTGCCTCTGATAGGCCGGTGCTTGATTGCCCCGAGCTCTGTCTTCTTTTGGCCTCCGCACGGCAGTTTGTTAATCCTTCCTATTTATGTGTATTTAAGCGGGATTACAAACTTCAAATACACTGTAAAAAGAACGTGTATACAAGCCTTCAAAAGCACTTAAAGGGGCTGCTGATAGATAGACCAGCCCAGCAAGGAAATGCCCAGACTTTGGGAAAGAAAACCATCCCGGGTGTTTATTTGTAAGCCATTTGTGATTACTAAACAGGGAGGGGACGAAAGGGCTGGAAAATGTAAAAGGATGGAGACGTTGGCATCATGTTTCAGCTCGGTACAGGAGGAGGCAGCGATCAGGGTGCTTTCAAGTCAACAGAAACATTATTTGGTGGGTGCAGTTTGTTAGCTTATTGGCAGGCCAATGCAAAAATGAAATAAATCCATCCTCTATTCTATTATTCAGCTTCCAAGGAGTCCAAGAGAGGGCAGAGGACAAGGTAGATGGAGAGATGGCTGCCTTGAAAAAAGGATGCTTGTTTGGCAAAGGATAAGATGGTACTTTCCTCATTCCACTTACAGAAACTAAACAGTGGCCTAACCACACTACACTTTATAATGCTATTATTCCACTTTAACCGTCACGGTTCCATTCTATGGAATCCTGGGGTTGGCATTTCAACCTCAACTTTTGAAACAGAGGGAGCAATTCATCCTTTTCACCAGGAGTTCCATTTAGCCATCATGAGTAAGGCCCTTACTTGGTGTTGCTGGCATTACGTTGGGATCGTGCGAAAAGCCCCTTGCAAGAGGGAATCGTGTCTCCCGCACTTCCCTCCGGACCAGCTCTGTGCTGGATGGAAGGAAGCAGGATAGCTCCACCCCTTCCTTCCGCAGTGCAACCGGGTACTTTCCCAGGCTGCACTGGGCGAGGAAGCACGGCCATCACACTTCCTAAGGTTCCGCACACCAGGTAAGTGCGGGAGGGACGCAGGAGGAATGCACAATCATGCATAATTTATGGGAAAAACCCAAATATGATATAATGCGCAATTGCCGTGGGATCGCTATGGGAGTGATGTGCGATCGCGAGAACATCGTGCGGAACCGTCCTCGCGATTCTGCGTCACTCCCGTGGCCATTTTGCATTTGAAAAGGGCTCAATACTTGTTGAGAGACTGTGAGTAGATCCACCCAGTTCTTAGCAGGCTGAATCCACTTGAATTGTGATGCATCCATGGCACAGAATCAAAAGGTTTGCTGGTTGGTGAGGGATGTAGAATTCTGTGCTGGAGAGTTCGAACACATTCTGCTGAACTACAATCCAGGTACCCTTAGAAGTTCAAAGGAGCACACTAGGTGTCTTGAACTGAATATTTAGATAGCTCATCAAACTACTACTGCTCCAAGAATTGCTTAGGATGGAGCCATGACAGTTAAAGTGGTATCCCACTGCTACACCTATGCGATATAGACACCCTCGGAATCATATATACCCCTACTTCAGAGAAAGTTCCATTGAACATTAGTGGTCTTATTTCTCAGCAGACATTAAAACTGAACCATAAATATAAATGGATTGCACCTTTTCCTGTTCTGAACTTACTGCCAACCACAATGAAGTGTGGGGTCTGGTGGGAGGGGGGCAAAACACCCTCCCGCCATCACATAATTTGGTTAGCCTTTAGTAAGCCACAAAATTCTTCTTTTTTCCTTCTGAATAGGCAAGCACAGCCCCACTTTCTGTCCAAATACAGCCTACCAATTCTATCCCAGGTCTGAGTGTTGTATGAAAAAAATTCTTCTTCTAGTCTGGCCACTGGACCTGTGGTAGAACTGATTGTTGTACCACACAAAGAGCTTCCAACCTCACAGTCCCTGGAAAAGAGACTGAACAGCCAGGCAGAAATATATGGAATATTTTCCAAAAGAAAACAGTGAGTGATGGATTAGCAAGAACTTCCTGATGGTAAGAGCAGTTTGATAGTGGAACACGCTGCCTAGGAGTGTGGTGGAGTCTCCTTCTTTGGAAGTTTTTAAACAGAGGCTGGATGGCCATCTATCAGTAGTGTTTTGATGGTCTGTTCCTGCATGGCAGGGGGTTGGACTCAGTGGCCCTTGTGATCTCTTCCAAATCTATGATTCCATAATTTTCATCATTTTGATGTTACTTTTTTGCGTTACCTTCCCTAGCATCCTCCAGATCTGCCTTTTTGCTGATGTCACACACCATTGCACAAAGCTTTGCTGTTAGCCATCTTCTTTTTCCAAAAAGCCCCCAAATATATTATCTTTCCCAGAAAAATTTGTTCCACCATTTTTATTATTTTGATGGTCTTCTGAAATCAGAGCAGTGATTCATCCTTCCTTCCTTCCTTCCTTCCTTCCTTCCTTCCTTCCTTCCTTCCTTCCTTCCTTCCTTCCTTCCTTTTTTTGGACCACACTTCCCCAAATCTTCCTTTTTTTGGACCACACTTCCCCAAATCTTCCAGCCATCATGATAAGGTTAGAAATTCTGGAAGTTATTTTGTCTGTTTAAAAAAAAAAAGAGAGAGAGAGAGAGTATGTGTCCAACAGTCAAAGATTTGCCTGTCAGCCACAGTTTTCTTAGACCCCTGGCCTTTTACTCAGAGAGAAGCTAAACAGGACAGAAATAATATGAGAAGCTATGAAAAGCAACTTCCTCTTCATCCAGTTTTGCTGATCTGATATGGTGAGAGCCAGATGAAATCCTCAAGGTAAGCATTTCCTACAACCATTTTTAAAGATGCAACTGGGACTTAATAAAAAAAAAAACATAACACAGGGAGAAAACAGTTACCTCGCATCTAAGTACTGCTGCATGCTGCATTAATTAGTAATTCAATATTGCATGAGAGGGGAATGAAAAGGCAAACAGAGGGAATGATATTTCAATACGATAATTGTTTCCTAGCCGTAATATTTCTCCCCATGTTAAGTAAATAAAGCTGCCATTGCTTCCTGGACTTGTCAGTGCTTCAAACTCATGTTCTCGGGAACCAACCAAGGACGATGTCTGAGTCCTCCTGGAAGATGAATCAGCCAACACATATGAAATATGCTTCAATCAACTTAAGCTTCTTCCAGACTGGTCAACAACAGGGACATATTCATATGTACATTTCCCTTACGTGTACATATGACCTCCTCTGTGTGCTGCAGGGGTTGGAATTCCTTTTCTTTTCTGCAGTGGCCAAAGTGCCCCACCCCAACTTACTGAACAGGCTCTAAAGCTCCATGCACGACCATCCGGTACTTTGTATGGAGCAGGCAGATTTGCAGGAGCATCGGGTTTCTTCCCCATAGCCAGACATGAAATGATTACAGCAGCACTAAAACCCTTGCAGGACCACAACAGATTTCAGTGTTATCATTTTGTGTCTGGCTATGGGGACGTAGCCAGATGCTTCTACAATCCTTCCTGCTCCCCACAAGGCAGAAAATGCCTGGGTGGGGGAAACTGGCTTCAGAATCTGTTAAATAAGTTGGAGGGTAGTATATGCCTCGGCCTAGAGTTGGTCTGCAAGTGGACTTAGTACACAATGCAGAGCCATATAGAATTGCAGGCACTGATGGACTTTCCGCACTAGACTGTTATGGTTCTATTATTCCACTTTCAACATCCTATAGAATCTTGGGGTGAGTAAGAATGCAAAAGTACCATTTTATTGTTGCACCATACTACGATAACTCTTTTCTAAAAGAAACTGAAAAGGAAAGAGGAGAAGAAAAGGGAACATATTGTTCCAATATGACTTACAATTAAAAGAAACTCAGTCAAAAATGGGAATAAAATGTTGCAGCTGGTGCTGGTTCCCAGCTAGCATCACACTACATTCAAATAACTCCCTCCATCATAAGACTGGTTGAGTGGAGAAAGACAAGAGGGAGGGAGGGAGAAGTTCTAGGTATAAGAAAAAAGGGAGTATTTTATTTAATATACCATGATCTTTCCAACATTGCAATACTCATTTTAATTAATTTCTGCAGTTAATGCTTACTTGCCATTGATTTCAATAAAACACAATCAAATCAGAGATACATAGGTTGATGCACAGCAGCAGGCAAGCTACACAGATCTGAATTCTTCCATGAAATGCCCTGTTGCAGTGGTAGTTTTTTAAAAATTATTTTTATTAAAAAATAGGGTGGGTTTTTTTTACTAATTTTTAGTAATTTTTAAAGTGTCTCGATTACACCACATTGAAAAAAGTAGCATAATTAATATAATGTAGCATACTACCTGTTATATATGATGAGTGTAAATATAAAGATATATAATGGTATTTATACGAAATCAAGAACAAAAGCAAAACAAGTCCAGACAAAAATTCTTTCTCAAATGTTACCAACCATTGATGATTGGCTGTTGAAACTGTATGATATGGTGGTGCTAGATAAACTAACCATCTTGTTATCTGACAACATTCTTAAACAATTTATAGAAGATCGGAAAATAATATCCCCTCTTTGGGAAACCAAACGTGGGACATTAGTGAAAAGGGTAAAATTAAACGCCGAATATGGACCAGTGGTTTCATAAAGTCATGGAGTTTAAGGAAAGTGATCTATTTTCCCAATTTTTGAAGGGAAAATCAATTAAAGAAGCAGAGAAGGACTGGGAATTGGTGATTAGCTACATTAGTAACAGATGGAAAATCAAAGTCTAATTAATGCAGGAAAAGCTGGAGATAGGATGAACAGTAAACTTTAGACATAAGAAGTGTGGAGGAAACGAATATAAGAAGAGACTCTTAACACTAAGACACAGCGAAATATAACAAAATGCGCAACAAACTAGAAGAAAGAACAAGATAGTAGGAAATTCCAATGTAACGTGTATATTATGCATGGAAAGAGAATGTCAGTGATATGATAAGGAAATAATATTTGTAAATTTATATAAATGTATAGAAGTTCTATTATTGCTCAATGAATGTAATTATTCTAGCAATATGAGGTAATGGGTGGAAATATAGTGGATTATTTGATGATGAAAACATGTACGGCAATGGTAACCTACAACATAAAAGAGGATTGTAATTTTATTTATTTTATGAATAAAGAATGAAAATTAAAAAATATATATGACTAGCTCACAGGTGTAGGTGCTCACGTCTGCCACAAGATGGAGCATTCAGATAAATTTAAGCAGGTGATGAGACAGAATGTACGGTACTGTGGTGTGGATAGGAAAAAGCATTTTTGTCACCATAAACAAGCTCAGCAGGTTTTGGTTGTTTCATTTGGTAAATGTGCAAAACCTGTTCGACCGAGGCGGACTAGGAGACAAAAGGTGTTTGCAATGCAACTGCATTTGGGTGTCTCTTATGATCTATTGTCTTTCTCCCACATTACTTTATAAAAATGAGTAGTACTGTTGTTCTTGTAAAGCAAATGTATTATTTGCCTTAAGTAACAGTCTATGATACTGCATAAAATATAGATTGACTTGAAGAGGCTGAAGAGTGTGGTGGATTTCTGCTCAGTGCTGCTAAATTGATCCCAAACCAACTCATGTTGCCT
Source organism: Ctenosaura bakeri (assembly GCA_948474755.1). Classification (NCBI taxonomy): domain Eukaryota; kingdom Metazoa; phylum Chordata; class Lepidosauria; order Squamata; family Iguanidae; genus Ctenosaura; species Ctenosaura bakeri. The sequence continues at coordinate 576,843 of CAOLHI010001502.1, forward strand.
TAGGCCATTTCCGCACTAGCCTGTTATAGCACGATGATTCCACTTTCAACCTCCTCTGGAATCCTGGGGTTTGCAGTTTCGGGAGAGGCCGGCCGGCCCCTCCAGAAACTGCAAACCCCATGATTCCAGAGGAGGTTGAAAGTGGAATCATCGCGCTATAACAGGCTAGTGAGGAAATGGCCTCTGATAGATGGAGGCCATTTCCACACTACACTGTTATAGTGCTATCATTCCACTTTCAATATCCTGGGGAACCCTGGGGTTTGCAGTTTAGGGAGGGGCCTTTAGAATTCCCAACCAGAGAGCTCTTTGGCCTCAGGAAACTACAAATCCCAGGATTCTACAGGAGGTTGAACGTGAAATAATAGCACTATAACAGTGTAAGGCGGAAATGGCCTGAGGTTGACAAAAATGGACATCCACTAAAAACTTAATAGTCTTTTACAAGCTTGCAAAAGACTCTTGTACTGAATTCTTGAAGGAACAGGCACGCATCATCATCATCATCTTAGGCCATTTCTGCATTAGGATGCAGGAGCATTTCACCACGTGTCATGAGCAGTGTTTTTTAATCTGACTTACCCCGATTCCTATCTGCACGCTCACTGGTCCCTATCGAAGTAAGGCGGAGAAAATCGTTTGCAGCTTCTGCATCGTCAATTCTCGTGGAACTCCTATTCCCCTCCCTCGTTTCACCCTGCCACCACTGATTGGTCAATTAAAAAAAAAGTCGTAGAAACCATTGCTATGTTTTAGCGCAAGTGGTGTGAATCGATGTAACGCTTCTGCATGTAGGAAAAAACACAGCAGACTCGGTTTGGGTGGCTTACATCGGAGTTTTTCCATTTTTACAATACATCAATTTAACGTTGATGTTCACCGCGCTAAGAACTCCATTCATGTGGAACCACGGAGGACAGAACGACATCAAACCAGTTTAACGTGCAGGTGTAGAAGCGACAATATGATGCTACTGCGATGTATCAGCCTTGTGTGGAAAGGGCTTTGGCATGGTTTTTATATAGAAAAGTGGGTTCTTGCACAGAACCGCCCCCCCTTGTTTTCTGCACACACAAAAAAGTGGAATTTCTCCTGCAGAAAGTCCCTAACTTTCAAGGATTTTATCTTAACAGGAAGAAAATTGCTAAAAATTCTCATTTTTCCCACTGAAAACAAAACCAGCAACAACTACATCTCAACACAGAACCAGACCTATTGCTTAAACATTGAAAGCTTGTTTTCTTGATTTGAGGAGAGAGGGGGGAACTAAGAAACAATCTCTTCTACCTGATAATTTCAAATAAATTATGACTTGATGGCCCTATATCTTGGTGAACTATAGCACCCATCAGTCCTTGCCCAATGGCTTTTAACATGGCATGATTTGACACATTTCTGCACGACACTCTAATAGTGTGATGATTCCACTTTCAACCTCCTATGGAATCCTGGGGTTTGCAGTTCCATAGGAGGTTGAAAGTGGAATCATCGCGCTATAAGAGTGTCGTGCGGAAATGGCCCTGGTGTGTGGTTGCCAGAGTGAAAACCTGAGAGGGTTTCTGTATCTTTAAGGGTTCTGGTGGAAGAGGAAATTTCACAAGGTGCTGCTTGTTCCCTGGTTAGCAGTAAAAACCTCACTTTACACAGAAATAATCAGTTAAAATGCAACCAGCAAAACAAGTATTACAGCTATTCGTTGCAGAAAATATCACAGTGGGAAATGCTTCTGTTAAAGCTTTCAAATGCGACATTTCACTCTTCTCCCTCCTAGTTTTACGGGGCTACGCACAACCCTATTTGCTAAGCGTTCAAGACAGAATGTGAAAATAGGAAAAGAAGTGCCTATGAATAGATACATTTTCTGGGAATGAACTGTCAAAAGTCTGTTGAGTTATGTTTATTGTTAGATGCTCTAAAAGCACCCAATGCCGCATCCTGCAGCATTCAAAGGTTTTGCTTGGCACAGCGAGTGAGCATGAGATCAGCCTGTACTTGCAGATGAGAGGGAAAAAAATGATCAGATTCCAGATAGTGTAATTGTGTGTGTGTGTGTGTTCTTCTGGAACAGTGGTTCTCAACCTGTGGGTCGCGACCCCTTGGGGGTCGAACGACCCTTTCACAGGGGTTGCCTAAGACCACCGGAAAATACATATTTCCAATGGTCTTAGGCTCCATTCCCTCCTCGGTGGTGGTGCACAAGCGTGAGCCACATGCTCGCGTCTCCTGCCCCCTTTGGCACGATTCATAACAGTAGCAGGAGCCCTGGTGGCGCAGTGGTTAAATGCCAGTACTGCAAGCCACAAGGTTATGAGTTCGATCCTGCCGGGCTCCAAGGTCGACTCAGCCTTCCATCCTTCCGTAGGTCGGTAAAATGAGTACCTAGCTTGTTGGGGGCATGTATAGAAAAATGTATCTAAATACATGCTATTTCTAAGTTGTTCACCGCGTCAATCCATATGGAGAGGCGGGATACAAATAAATAAATAAATAAATAAATAAGCAAAATTACAGTTATGAAGTATCAATGAAAATAATTTTATGGTTGGGGGTCACCACAACATGAGGAACTGTATTAAAGGGTCGCGGCATTAGGAAGGTTGAGAACCACTTCTGGAAAGTAGTGAACATCTGTGGACTCCTCCTTCCAATGAGGTATTTAAGTTTTTTTACTCCAAGTCTCAAGTCAAGTCTCCAGTCCTTGAAGATACTTTCAAGTCAAGTGTCAAGTCTGGAAGCCAACTTTATACTTGAACCAAAATTCCAGAATTACTGGTAGAGTAAAATAAAATCATTTTTAACAATTTAAGCGGAGTGAGCTCTCCACATTGGCAATTTTGCCATCTGCAGCTTTGGATGTGGGGAACAGGATCCTATCTTACTCTCCATTACTGAAGAATCAAAAGCTTTAGAAGGAAAGATCCTTCCTCCTCAAGCCCGTTGCCTAACACATTTGCTGTTCCCCTCTGAGAAATACGCCCACACTTTGGGCTTGAGAGAGATTGCCTTTTGACCAGAAGGGAAAAAGAGATGGAGGTGTTGTTCAAAGTCATAAGGTTTCTGGATGAATGTGTTATGTAACTGAACCAAGGGCATCAATCAAGTCAGTCATTAAAAATATTCAAGTCTCGAGTCGAATCAGTGCATCATTTATGGCTGAGTCAAGTCCGACCTGAGTCCGGGTCTATCGACTCGAGACTACATCACTACCTCCTTCCCTTGTTTTTTAAAAATCTCAATTAAAAACCTTCTTATTTTCCAAAGCTTTTGGAATTTTAGTTGAATATAGGTTTATAATTTTGTTACACGTATTTGTTAGTTTGCTTTATATTATATTGAATGTTTTTGTATCTTATCTGGGGCCCATTCTGCACTTTACCTGCTTCCGAAGGTGGGGGGTGCCATTTGCGCAAGCAGCCTCTTGCACAAGGCACTCGCATCACTCCTCCGTTCTCCCACAGCTGGGTTGCCGGTCACGCAACCGTCACGCGAATGCCCAGCCCCTTCCTTTCGCAGCGCAGCCTGGGAGCTGTAGGCTGCACTGGGGGAGGAAGCGCGACCGGCCCAGCTAGCCCGACGCACCACACAGCAGGTAAATGTGCGAGGGCCCCGGGAGCATTGCGCAACCACGCAGTATTTTCGGCTCCCAGCTGAAAATAAAAAAATGCACGCGCGGCCTGCTTTAGGCTCAAGAACGTCACGAGAATGGGAGTGCATCATACAGACTGACGCTCCCATTTACGCAACACTCAAGGGGCCCTTGCGCAACAGAAACTGCGTGCAAAAAGGGCCCGGGTAAACTGTGGCGCCAGCAAAGATTCTACAGATACCCTGGACTGCTAAAAAGACAAATGAATGGGTTCTAGAATAAATCAAGCCTGAACTCTCCCTAAAAGCCAAGATGACTAAACTGAGGCTTCTTTTTTTGTTTGATGGTAGTGAAATTATGTATGTGGCCGTGTAAAGTCTACGTCAGGGCTTTCCAATCGGTGTGACACGACACGTTAAGTGTGTTGCCTGAAGTATGTAGGTGTGTCACCTACAATCTTGGAAATGTATGTTATTATTTATAAATCATATATTTTTAAAAATATATAAAAGGCTTTCATAAGATATGTTGTGTCCCCATACATTTTGTTATTACAGTTTATGTATGTGCCCAGATCTCTTATAAGGGGTTAGTGGTTTGCTGCTAAAACTGAATTACCGGGTCACAAAATGATGCATGTCTAAAAAAGTGTGTCACCGACAAGAAAAGTTTGGAAAGCTCTGGTCTATGTCAACTTTAGGTTGAAATTAAATTTCAAATTTAAGTTGAGTTCAGAACAGGCATTGGCAACTTGTCCTATTGTTAAAATATAGGGTGTTCTGATTAGCTGGGTGCAGAACAAAGCATACTCTCCAACATTTTGAAGGCGAAAGCTGTGCCGCATGAAACCGAGCAATATCAGAGCATAGTCAAGGTGGCAAAAGTTATTCATGAGAAAGAACATGCAAGCTGGGAGAGGCTGCAGCAGTTTGCTTTTGCCTGGGTCTACTGGGATCCTGCTCTTCTTCTCCTCTCGCCCCTGCTGAGTTAACCAATCGAAAACTGCTTTTGCGCTATGAACTCCATTTGCAGTGATCGAAGGAAGCCAAGGATAAAGAGGGAAAGTGGGAGGAAGAAAGAGAAACTGGGACATTTTAAAGGCATCTGAAAAAGTAGGATGGCAGAAGATTGATCAGCACTATCCCAGCCAAATCTGTAGAGTCAGAGGGTAGGACAAAATAGAAGTCTAGCCAAATGGATGGTGCTGGCCCAGGGTATTTTTTACTGACTGAAGCAGAGCCTAAATCAGAGGTGGACAACTGTTAGGCACTGGTGGCTGCATTGGCCCCTAGAGATCCTTGATGGTCCCCTAAAAAAATTAATATAACAATATATAATTTAATATTTTTACGCCAAATACCCTTGGGGACAAGGAAGGCAATTTTACCATACATTTAGCTCTCTCTTGGTCTTTTTAGGTTAAGCAGAGGCCCTTTTTCATGAGTGGAAGTGACTCAGAAGTCAAGTTTATTTATTTTTTAAACACAGGCACCAGCAACCACAAAAACAATGACCTTCAGCACCACATGCAGACTGTGGGTCACACTTTTCCCACCCCTGGCCTAAATGAGACACCGCCATCACAAGGAGAGTTAACGCTCTTATCACACCATTTCCAACAGAGAAACCACATCCTCCAACACAACAGAGATGAAGCTGAGATAGGTATGGCCAGGCAACATCAGCATGTGTGCTGGTGTCTGTGGCCATTTCTGCACTAGCCTGTTATAGTGCGATGATTCCACTTTCAACATCCTATGGAATCCCGGGCGGCCCCTCCCTAAACTGCAAACCCCAGGATTCCAGAGGACGTTGAAAGTGGAATCATGGCACTACAACAGGCTAGTGTGGAAATGGCCCATGTGTGGGGTTTTAATCAGGCACATTTAGATCTGGTTTCAATCTTTTTGATTGCTTAGTCTTGCTTTCACTTTTGTATCTTGGGGCTTTTAAAAGATGCCTTTTTTAAATTGTTGTAAGCGGCTTTGAAGGAAAAGGTGGAATAGAAATTAATATTAGAAAAATAAAGAAGAGGAGGAAGAAAAGAGGAGGAGGAGGAGGAGGAGGAGGAGGAGGAGGAGGAGGAAGTGTCTAAGACAGGAAAAGGTATTAATGAGGAAGAACACACACAGTCATGTAGGGATGATGGGCGGGGAGGCGATTCGCCCCAGGCGGCAATGTTTCTTGGGTACCCTGGCCCATAGCCACGCCTGCATGCGCCACAGCCACACCCCACACACAGTGGTCACGCCCTTCGTGCCATAGCCCCGCCCCTCCACACACTCCAAGCTCCGCCACTGGACATACAAGCTAGGAGAGTTACATCAGTTTGGTTTTGCCAGAACCTAAAGGGAAGAGCAGGTTTCTGTCCCCTGTTGAGTCAACCAAGGGCAAAACAAACTCAGGCCATTTCTGCACAACGATGCTCTCCTGCATTGTCCCGTCACAATCCCAGCAGGGCCTCTCCCAGGATGGTAGCATGTCCCCAAATGCTGCCCTCCACATCCGACTGGCTGCCTGAAGAAGGGAGTACAAGGGACACGCTCCTTCTTCCCGCACTACAGCCAGCCTTCTTCCCATGCTGCGGTAGTGGAGGGAGCACATCCATTGCACTTCTGGCTCTTCTGCGTGGCCGGCTGCGATGGAAGGCTTGTGCAATCGGGAGCCATTAATGGACTTTTCCCATCATTAACATACTCCATGATCACACCAGCTGGGGATGCGAGAAGGGCGGGACCACGACAACTTCATGCAATAGCATCGTCGGAGTCCTGCTCCTCTTGCGTCCCCATGCCAGGAGGGTGCCGTCCTGTGGAAAGGGACTCAGTTTGCAGCAATGGTAGTAAGCTGAGGACAAAAAAGGAAAGTGGGAGGAAGAGAGAAAGAAAGTTGGACATTTTAAAAGCAGCTAAAAAAAGCGGGATGACAGAGAAATAATCGAGACCATCCCTGCAAAATTTGGACAGTTGCATATCCACTCAGAAGTTTGTCCTAGACTGTTTTATGAGGACGCTTCGCAGGTAATGTCATTTCCAGCTGCCATTTTGGACAATTTTCAGCCCGGGGGCAGGGGAGCTCTGATGGCATATGAGAAGTAAACCTCCACATTTGTGGTTGGTTTGGGGCCAGTTTGGGGGTAAAAATTCATCTGAAAACTGGCAGAATTTTTTTAAATGATTCTGAGGGGCTTGGTAGGCTTCAAGGGGTGCACTTTGCTGACACACTTCACCCACCCCTGACCTAAACCTGATAAATATGTCAAATTGCAGCTGCAAAGGTTGTCTTTCAAAATTGTCTGCCCTCCTTTAACCACAAGCAGAAGAAACTTCAGAAGCTTCCTCTTCAGTATCTTTTCTAAATATGATATGCAATATCACACACACACCATTTCCTGAGTCTTCTCCTGTAAATGCAGAAGTTTCATAACACCATCACAACATTTCCTGAAGTCGGCGTTGCAGCAAAAGAACCCATACTAAGTGAAGTAGAACTTGGTCTTCTCAGAAATAGAGACCTAAAGGCTAGATAACAAACAAATGGGGAAACAATTTGACGGAGATGAGGGAGTGGCAATTAAAAGTTCTGCCAGGAATTTATTCAGCTCGTATGGTTGTTTATGTCTATCTAGACTGGGCTTTGGGAAGGAAACGTCCATCCGCTCGCTTGGGTTGTTTTTGCTGCTGATAATGGCTTTGCTGTTGCACATGAAATCAACTGCATTTTATTTTTAAAATCATGACGTATCATCTTATGGAATTCACTGCCACAATACATTGTAATGCCAGAAATGCCTGCCTTTTTTTTTTTTAAAGATTAAACACATTTGAAGGCAATTGTTCTACCCGTGACAAAACAAAACTCCAACAGCAGATCTCTAATGAACAGACTTGGGACAAAGTCAGTGTTAACAATATAAGTAGAGTCAGCCCTCCACATTTATGATTTTGCTATCTGCAGCTTTGGAAGTGGGGAATAGGTTCTTTCTTACTTCCCATTTGCAAAGCTGGAGGCTTTTTCAGAAGTGGGGAATAGGATCCTTCTTATTCCCCATTACTGAAGCGTCAAGAGCAAGGACCTTTCCTCCTCAAGCCCATTGCCTAACACATTTTCTGTTCCCCTCTGAGATATGCACCCTGCACTCTGGGCATGAGTCTTGCCTTATGCTCTTAGGAAAAGTTTTAGAAAGCTCCTCCTGTACGTAGCAGGGATAGGCTGCTGAGCAGACCTCAAGCCCACCTCAAGCCCATTGCTTTGTCCATTTGCTTTTCCCTCTGAGAAATGTGTCCACACTGGAGACAGATCACCATGTGACCAGTAAGTTGTAAGGTGTCTGGATGAATGTGTTATGTTACTGAACCAAGGGCAGCAAGTTGGTAACTAAAAATATGCAAGTCTTGAGTTGAGTCGAGTCAGTGTGTAATTTTTGCCAAGTCAAGTCCAAGTAGAGTCACTGAAGTGACTTAAGTCTGACTTGAGTCTGTCTCGATCAGCTTGAGTCTACATCACTGGTCAGACCTCACCTGGAATACTTTCTCCAGTTCTGGACACCACAGTTCAGGAGGAATATTGAGAAGGTGGAATGTATGCAGAGGAGAACAAACAAAAGCAGTAAAAAGACTTGGAAACCATGCTCTATGAGAAGTAGTTTAGGAAGCTAGATATGTTTAGCCTGGAGAAGAGAAGATTAAGAGGTGACATGGTAGCCATGTTTAGATATTTGAAAGAATGTCCTACGGAAGATGGATCAAACTTGTTTTCCGGTGCTCCAGAGATTAGGACACAGAGCAGTGGATTCAAATTTCAGAAAAAGAGATTGCATCTAAACATGTTTGGTGTGACAATTAGGAAGACCATCCTGACAGGAAGAGCAGTTTGACAGTGGAATATGCCCCCTTGGAGTGTGGTGGAGTCTCCTTCTTCGGAGAGTTTTAAACAGACACTGGATGACCATCTGTTGGGATTGTGTATCCCTTCATGGCAGAATAGAGTTGGACTGGATGACCCTTGTGGTCTCTTCAGCTCTATGACTCTGTGAATCCCCTAACAGTGGATTATGTGGATTATTCCTGCAGTGGAATCTGCTGCCTTGGAGTGTGGTGGAGTCTCCTGCTTTGGAGGTTTTTAAGCAGAGGCTGGATGGCCATCTGTTGGGAATGCTTTGATGAGTGTTGCTGCATAGCAGAATGGGGTTGGACTGGATGGCCCCTGGGGTCTCTTCCAATTCTAGGATTCTATGATTCTATGATTCTAACAGGCATGTTTACGGTGGTGTTGGCGGGAAGAATTCTAGAAGTGGGAGCTGTGTTCCCTAAAGCAATTATTCCATGCTCTGCCCTGCTTATGGGTTTCCCCAGAGGGTCTCATTTTCAGCTGCTGCCCCATGATCCAGCAAGATCTTTCTGAAGGATTTCCCCCCCCTCCCTGCCAAGGGAACAGTTTGTCCCATCGTGAACCATCTCCACTCTTTTTTTTTAACCTCTGCCATTGCCACCTTTGAGATTATGGGAGTCAGAGTAAATTTTGTAAAAACAACAGATGACTAATCTGCAGAGAAAGGCCTTTTATCGCCAGTTCACCTGCTGCCCACTTCAACGTCCGTCATCAGCAACAGGTACTTTTCCTAGTGGTGAAGATGCAACGAGTCAGATAAAGCTAAATTCCCTCCCGTGTTGCCGATGGCAGGATAACAGCCTTGTCCCGCTGCCACGCCACATTCCAGGCAATTTTGTACAGCAGTTAAGCAAACTGGCTGAGAAGTAGTCTTGTCACTCAGAGCGAAAGGTTCGAGCTAGATGCTGCACTCCATGAGAGTTACCGAGGGAGCAATAATTGAGAAATTAAGAAAAACTCAGCGATGACAAAGGTGGGATTTGAGATGTTCGGCAGATAAAAGGCATCAGTGAATAACGTATGGACCAAGGCAGAAGAGACGCACCTTTTGCTATCACTGCCTAGAATATCTCCTGATCAGGTGAAGGACACCTCAAAAGGCTAATCTAATTGTGAGTCATGGACTAATGTCTGGTTCGTTTGGCCCACCTTCTGGCAGAAGAAAGAGATCTGCTGCTGGGTGATGGAGCCCTTGAGAGTGGCTACAGCAGTCAATGCAACAGAGAGGAAGAAATGGTGGCCCCAAGGAACACCTTTGACTACCAAGGTAAAACCAGTGTTGTTTATCCTTTCTTCCCCCTTTTCAGCTCTTCTCAGTAGATTTGTCTTTCTTTGCATTATTTCAAAGATTGGCTGAGTTGTTTACTTACTCGATCCACGCCATGACCTTCAAAAGATATGTTGCAGCAATGGAAAAGGGGGGAGAAGAGAGAAACTGGGATGCTTGAAAAGCAGCTGAAAAAATGGGACAGCAGAAGCTTAATCGGGTCTATCCCTGCCGAATCAGCACATTTGGAGGGCATGCATTTAAAAGGTTGACTAATGAGAGCAATCTGTCGCATTTGCTAAAGTAAGAAGGTACTTGGCAACTGGGCCAGGGTTATATGGCAGCCACCAGGCTCTGGGCTCTATTAGTGTCCAGTGCAAACCTCCACTTTGACAACAGTATAGGCTTCGTGCCTGATTTCTGATTAATTTACCCACAGGGCTTGTGGGGCTGGGAAGCCTTGGCAAGTTTACACCTTCCCCATTCCCATCCACATCCATTCCCATTCACGCCTATGGTCATATCTGCACTAGGCTGTTATAGCACTATGATTCCACTTTCAACATCCGATGGAATCTTGGGGTTTGCAGTTTTGGGAGGGGCCAGCCAGCCGCTCCCGAAACTGCAAACCCCAGGATTCCATAGGATGTTGAAAGTGGAATCATAGCGCTATAACAGCCTAGTGCGGAAATGGTCCATATCTACCCACCCATGTCAGATATGACTACTTGCATGGAGATTTGACCCTAACTCCTATTTATTTTTTTTTTATGTATGTGGCTGTCCCCACTACAACTCCGTGAGATAAGGCAGGCAGAAACTTGGGGTTACCCAGAGTTTTTCATGACTCAGTGGAGACTGGAACTTGGATCTCGCTCTGAGACCTCCTGATATGGAAGAGCTAAAATTATAATAAAAAATCAAATCCCAAATCAGCATTCTAATCATTACTCTACACTGGCATACCATCCAACTGTTCCGATTTGGTAATTAATCCTCTGCCATCCCTGTTAATCTTTTGTCAATTTAATCCCAATCAATCCTCTGCCATCCCAATTAATCTTCTGCCATCCTTGTTATTCAGCTGATTTCAAAATGTCTCAGTTTCTCTCTCCTTCTCCCATGCTCCTCCTTTGTCCTCAGTGTAATCCAGTTTCTGCAAAGAGAGGCCATTTCTACACTTCATTGTTATAGAGCTATGATTCCACTTTCACCATCTTCTGGAATCCTGGGGTTTGCAGTTTTGGGAGGGGCCTTTAGAATTCTTAGCCAGGGAGCTCTTTGGTCTCAGTAAACTACAGACCCCAGAATTCCACAGGATGTTGGAAGTGGAATAATAGCACTTTAAAAGTATAGGGCAGAAATAGGCAGAATCCAAAGTGCAAAAGTAGCTTAGCATTCACATTTCCACACTACACTGTTATAGTGTTTTTATTCCACTTTCAACATCCTATGGAATCCTGGGAATTGCAGTTTAGGGAGGGGCATCTTTGGCCTCAGTAAACTACAAACTCCAGAATTGAAAGTGGAATAATAGCACTATAACAGTGGAATATTGAAAGTGGAATAATAGCACTATAACAGTGTAGTGTGGAAATAAGCACTCAGCAAGGGGGGAGAGGGGACAGAGTCTTGCCCTTCCCAGTAGACCCAGGAAAAAGCATACTGCTGCAACCCTTTCTAGCTTATCTGTGCATTAATTAATTAACAATAATTCATTAATTAATTTATTAATCTGCTCATTAAACTTTTGCCATCCTGACCACGCTCCAGTGTTTCCTGGCCACATGTCTCAGTTTTCATTTGTGAAATGTTGGAGGGTACATGCTGGCTCCCTTTGGCAACAACGCTCTATTTTAGGGACATCACATTTGAAATGGCCTTTAGCCCACAGACATTTTTAGACGGCAGCCTTAGGCGCAAAGATTTTAAGAAGTTTTTCAAGTTCCTGATGGAGCCTTGCCTGACAACTCAGCATTTTTTCCAGTTCCCCACCCCTTCCTCCCCACAGTTTTGCTAGAAAAACACAGTCATTAGACAGCTGTATTGCTCGGGGGATTTCTTTTTCTTTCTCCTTTTTCCTTTATTGCTTTATTGGTAATCTCACCAGAATCTGCTCCATGGTCGTCCGCTCAAATATTTTACAGTGTCTCTCCGACAGCAAAGAAACAAATGCTGTAATTATTAGATGATTTTCCCCAAAAAAGTGAACAGGTTTACTTCCTTACCCCCATCAACTTCTCATTTTGTTTTTCAGTCATGAAATGGAAATTCATGTTTGTATTTTTTTTTAAAAAAGTGGGGATGTTTTTGTATGTCAGAGAAAAAAAACACACAAGCAAAAACAGAGATTAGAGAGAACAGGAGAAGACCAGAGGACAGGACATCTAGAAACAAGATACCAGAATCTGTTATAATGTGTTCATGTGCATAAGAAAACATAAGAAAACCACTAGTCAGCATAATCTGGTTTTATGGTGACTAATAATAGTCATCTTTAATAGTCATAGAGCACATCATGGTTCTCAAATGCTTCATGCATTTGTCACCTCCATAATCCCAAAAATGAGCCTGAGAGGGAGATTTATATTATCCTCTGCACATTATGGTTTCCAAAGGGGTTAATCCCTTCCACACCCACACACACAATAGAGTCCCATTGCACCATACAGACTAAATATTTTTTTATAGCCTGAGCTTTTCTGGGTTGTAGCTCATTCCACCAGTATTGTGTTATCTAGAATTTCAGGAATGTATGTGTTTGGCCATTTCCACACTACACTGTTATAGTGTTATGATTCCACTTTCAACATCCTATGGAATCCTGGGGTTTGCAGTTTAGGGAGGGGCCTTTAGAATTCTCAGCCAGAGAGCCCTTTGGTCTCAGGAAACTACAAACCCCAAAATTCCACAGAAGGTTGAAAATGCAATAATAGCACTATAACAGTGTAGGGCAGAAATGGTCTCAGAATACACCTGAGATTCTAGATGACATTTCATGTATCTGATAAAAACATGAAAGTTCCCGTTAGCAGAAGTGTGTTAGTCTTCAAAGTACCACAAGATGCTATGTACTTTCTTTGTTTCATAAGTGTTGGATGGTTGCTCAAAGAACAGAGAACGCCAGAGGCCAAGGGAATTTAGGGCCATTTCCGCACTAGACTGTTAATAGCACTAGGATTCCACTTTCAACATCCTATGGAATCCTGGGGTTTGCAGTTTTGGGAGGGGCCAGCCCCTCCTGAAACTGCAAACCCCAGGATTCCATAGGATGTTGAAAGTGGAATCATAGCGCTATTAACAGTCTAGTGCGGAAATGGCCAAAGTTGGGACAGGACTGAACCACAGAAGAACTTTCTTAACTCTCATGCTACTCTAAACAAGACACTGCACCAGCCTCATTGACTGACCATATCGCAATACCACTGGAAGCACTGGGATGACAAGAACAGATTTCAACTCTGGCCTATATCCACAACGCCTAGATTACATGGAGTAATCTGGACTGACCACATAGCCAATGTCAACCTCTCAGTAACATCAAAATATGAATGAAATGCCCCTACAAGAGTCGTGGGTAACTTTGGAGACAAGAGTTGTGGGTAGCTACAAGAGTTATGGGCAACTTTGGAGACCATGCTAAGGGCCAAAGCAGAGGTGACAGTGACAGCTGTGTTCCACATGCTTTCCACATGTTCATTTTGTGTATACATACAAAGTAGGAGATGGATCCAGCAGTGGTGTATCAAGCTTAAACACTGTCTAGGGCAAGCGTAGAAATTGTACCCCTACCTTCTCCCCCCTTCCCCCATCCCTACATACACAGCTTTTTGGCATCCCTCTGGCCAGGGCACCTACCCCACTTGCCCCACTCTAGATGCGCCTCTGGGATCAAGAGGGCCAGTTCCTGGAATGAGACGGCTCCCAGCATTGAATGAGCCATAACCCAGGGGCAGAGCATACACGTTGCATGAAGATGTTCCCACGTTCAGTTCTGGGCTATCCAGGAACTGTTGGTAAAGAATCCTACCTTAAACTTTGGTAAGCCATTAGTGGCCATTGAAGACCAAGGATGAGGAATCTTTGGCTTCTAGATATGTTTAAGACTTTAAGATAGTCAATGGTAAAAGATGGGGGACCCATACTCCAAATCTTCTTGAGCCAAAGGCTTCCTCCCCTGGTATACACAATACTGAGCTAAATAGGCCAATTATCCAACTTGGTAAAAGATAGCTTGCTATGGTGAAGGTCTTGTTGGCTGGTGTAACTGCATCAACATAGGAAGCGGGCACGGGTGGGGTAAAAGAAAGTGGGTTGTATAGCTTGGAGAAGAGGCTGCCAGCTTCTGAGCATCTTGTCTCTACAGTATGTCCGGGTGATTTTGCTTTCCTAGAGTGCCTTTAGCTTCAAGGACCAAAAGCCAGGCAGAGCGGAGACAGCCCAGCATCCAGCAGCTTCCTCTCCAGATGACTTGGAGACAATTTTCTCTAATTTCCCCTCCTGGTTCTAAGCAATCCTGAAAAAAAGTGCACTACATCAAGATACTACACCTATGGGATCCCACCCCATGTTTCCTATTGGCAAGTGCTGATAACACCAGCACTGACATTCCCAGGCAAAGTGGGACAGCTTGAAGTCAATATTTCCAACAAGGTTCTAGGACAGCACCAATAAAGCATTGTGGTAAACTGAAATGGCAGACTAGCTCTAACCCACTGGAGTTCCAGGGCATGGCAGGAAGTTTGTTGCAGCTGTTCTTGTGCTCGCTGAAGCTCCTGCAGCTGTATTGGTGTTGTGTTGCTTCTGGGTGCCCAACTATGACCCACTTACACACTTTCTTTTGCTTTGTAGGTGAAAAGCGCAACTGTGCAAATGACAGATCTCTTATATTTGGTGTGGTTTTGAGGTTGTAAAACACCAGCGTTCTGCCAGTTTAGACTATACATGAGGGATTCTATTTTTAAAATGTTTCTACACTTTAATTACCCAAATAGGTCATATGTTCCAAACTCACTGTCTAGGCCCAGGAGAAAGGATTGTGCTTAGCTTTCCCCTCTCACTTGCTAGTATATTCTATCTGTAGGAAAAGTGAATACATCCACAGTAGCATTAATTGCCCATGTACCCACAATCAGACTGTGATGATTATTGATTGCCATAACACACATGTGAGAAGGCACAGCAGCTGGCAAGGAAGAAAGAAACAGTAAAGCAGTGGTTCTCAACCTTCTTAAAGCCGTAACCCCTTAGTACAGTTCCTCATGTTGTGGTGACCCCCAACCATAAAATTATTTTCGTTATTTATTTATTTATGTATTTATTATTTATTTATTTATTTATTTATTAGTTAGTTAGTTAGTTAGTTAGTTCCAACATCGAATAGATTGGAAACACTGCCCTAAATCACTGCTCTGGATAGACTTCTAATGCCTAAAAACTGGTAACCCTCCAGTATATGTATTTTCCGATTGTCTTAGGCGACCCCTGTGAAAGGGTCGTTCAACCCCCAAAGGGGTCGCAACCCACAGGTTGAGAACCACTGCAGTAAAGGGAAACGTGGCTCTCAGAATGAGATGCCAGGATGGCTTTGGATGCAATCATGGCTGTTAAAGCGGGATCAGAGCGCTATAATTTTGTAGTGTGGAAAGGCTCTTAGACAATCCACCTGTAATGAGGTCTACCTCTTTTCCTTCCACCTTCAACTTAACCAAATGTTATTGCTTCTTCTTGTGAAGACGATCTTATGGAACAGTATATGACAATGGTGCTCTGAGCTTTTAGACAGGAGTCTTTCTCAACCTTATCTGGAGATGCTGGGAACTGAACCTGGGGGCTTCTACAGGCAGCTATCTTGTTTTCTTATGGCCAGCTAGCAAGCTCATGATCAATGGAGCAGACAGGATGCGCTTTTTGTGCTGATGTACATAAACAGGTTGGTGACTGTGCTAAGATGGGACACCTGCCAGTATGGTAGTGGCAGTGAATGAGGGCATTGCCACTCCTCAAATAAGAATTCTGCACCCCCATGGCATATTTCTTCCTTACCCAAATTTGTAGCATTGCAGGAACCTTGAAGTTCCACTGAGCACTTAGAAATACAATTTAGTAGTCCAAAGAAAAGGGGCAGCAAATGTGAGAGTTGTAGGTTTGAACCGTTTTGAATGTGTCACTCTCTGCAATCTTAGAAATTTGGGAACTGAAGGAAAAGTTCATAGATCTAACAAATTCTTTTGGAGAGATAATTCCCTCATTGTGCCCCCTGCCAGCTACAACCCTGCTATAATAATAGAGAGAAAGAGATTGGAGACTCCAGTGGTTGGCCCTAAGGCAAACTTTTCATGGCATTTTCTGGGGCTGCGAGCTTGTGGTGCGCCCAAAAGTCACCCAGTGAGTTTCCATGGCTAAGTAGGGAATCGAACTCTGGTCTCCAAAGTCATAGTTCAATGCTCAAACCACTATACCATGCCAGCTGTCTTGTCAGAAGTTTATCCAGGGGAAACCTCATTCAGTTCAACATGCTGACTCCCAAGGAAGCAAGTGGGCTTTGTGTAAATATTGGGAAAACTTAAAATAGTGTGCAGAAAGAAAAGGAACCAAATGTGTAAGAGAGTTTGAGCAAACTGGTACTGACAAGGTTGTTTGCTAAAATCAAATAAGGGAAGTTTGAAGGGCAAAGCTGGGGCCTTGAGGAATAACCTGATGTAATGCAATATTTGCTTACAAAATGACTAAGATAGAAGTGTGTAGAAGTTCAGGGACATCAGACACCTCCATCTCCTTTGATGGGGCACTTGAATAATGTATAGCAAATAACCATGTTTTTCACAATACAAGATGGTATCTGAGATATTGGAACAGTTCTTGTTTGTTCGCCTTCAAAAACCAACAGGGCTTCAGCTCCATCTAGTCTGAAAGTAACAAAGTTTGCCCCTTGGTCATGGATGTGTGAGATTGCTTGCTTTGGCTAAACTCTTTTGAGTGTTGTCAAAAGTTTTTTGCTTTTTTATGACTGTGCATCTTCTTGGCTTTGAAAGGAAGATCTGAGGCTGTGCGATTTTCTTAACAAACAGTGCAGCTCATTCCCCAAAATAATGTCCACTGTTTTTCCCCCCTCTTTTTAAACAAAAGGATCTAAGCCTGAGATGGGGAATGTGTGACCCTTGAGATTTTGTTGGACTGCAAACTACGGCCATTTCCACACTAGCCTGTTATAGTGCAATGATTCCACTTTCAACATCCTATGGAATCCTGGGGTTTGTAGTTTAGGGAGGGGTCTTAGGGTCCTCCCTAAACTGCAAACCCCAGGTATGGAATAATAGCGCTATAACAGGCTAGTGCGGAAATGGTCTTTATCATGACTAAGCAGCACAACCAATGGTGAAGGATGATGGGAGTTACAATCCAGCAACATCTCGAATGGTGAAGGATGATGGGAGTTACAATCCATCCATATGTCAAATGGTGAAGGATTATGGGGTTTATAACAGGGCGATCCAAGTTGCCCAACCCTGATCCAGACAGAACTTGGGGGAATTTTAAAATGTACACAGCATGGCGCTTCCCCTCCACGCATCCACTTCACAAACAGCTTCCCTAATTGGCAAGCAGTTCGTGTATCAAAACATCTCACAAAATGAAATGTGAGATCGCCTCACAAATTATCTAACAGCATTTTCACTGTTACTTGCAAAATCAGGAAGCTTGGGGAAAGGAAATAAACCTTATCTGGATAAATCGGTCTGCGGTCTGAAATTCAGAGAATACTGAAAGCACAAAATCAAGAGGCTGACAATCCTTCATGTCACTGGGCAATTATTGGAGTGCGCATTTTACTGTGCCTCTGGCCTGGGGAATGTTGCTGGACAATTCTTTACAGTTGGCTATGGTTGATGGGCATTGCTGTCAAACCACATGTACAAGGCCACACACATTCCCCACGCCTTATCTGTATAAAAGACAAAAGCCATTTCTGCACTGCACTGTTATAGTGCTATTATTCCACTTTCAACATCCTGTGGAATTCTGGGGTTTGTAGTTTACTGAGGCCAAAAAGCTCTCTGGCTGAGAATTCTAAATGCCTCTCTCTAAACTGCAAACCCCAGGATTCCCTAGGATGTTGGAAGTAGAATAATAGTACTATAACAGTGCAGTGCGGAAATGGCCAAAGTCAGTCCTCAGCTTAAGCCCATCCAAGAGCTTTGTGGCACCTTAAAGACTGATGCATTTTATTTTTGTCCACCCTTTCACAGAAGAAAGCTGAGATATGTACAACCAAGAAGCACCCGAGTGTGGTCAAGAAAGCAAAAGCAACTGAGGAAGAACATACAAACTGGGAGGGGCTGCAGCAGTCTGCTTTTCCTGACCCTACTGGGAAGGGCAAGATTTTGCCCTCTCCTCTCTGCTGACTTCAAGGCCATTTCCGCACGACACTGTTATAGTGCTATTATTCCACTTTTCAACATCTTATGGGATTCTGGGGTTTGCAGTTTACTGAGGCCGCTAAATGCCCCTCCCTAAACTGCAAACCCCAGGATTCCATAGGATGTTGAAAGTGGAATAATAGCACTATAACAGCGTGGTGCGGGAATGGTCCAAAACTACTTTAGTACTTGAACTCAGTTTGCAGCAATTGCAGGAAGCTGAGGAGGAAGGGGAAGGCAGGGGTCACAGTAGGAACCTAGGGGCATTTCTGCACTAGTTTTATAGCGCTATTATTCCACTTGCAACATCCTATGGAATCCTGGGGTTTGAAGTTTCTCTGCAGTATCCTCTGCCATCCCCTTTTCCCAGCTCCTTTCAAAGTGTCCTAGGCCATTTCCACACTAGACTGTTATAGCACTATTATTCCACTTGCAACATCCTATGGAATCCTGGGTTTGCAGTTTCGGGAGGGGCCTTTGAGGATGCTCCTCATGTGATCCAGAAGCCTTTGAGGCCCCTCCCGAAACTGCAAACCCCAGGATTCCATAGGATGTTGCAAGTGGAATAATAGCGCTATAACACTCTAGTGTGGAAATGGCCTAGGACACTTCGAAAGGAGCTGGGAAAAGGGGATGGCCGAGGATAAAGGCCAGGGTTGCCAGAGCGAAAACTGGACTGGGCACCTGTACCTTTAATGCTTGTGCAGAAGAGAGAATTTCAGCAGGGTTTGCGTCCCATACGATCCGGTTGTAGCAAAACAGAGATAGAGACCCACGGATGAAGGAAAATTGTTTATTGTCCCAGTGGGATCGCTCCCAAAAGACTGAGCCCTGCCCCTTCACATTCACAGCAATTTATACGTTTCCCGTGCAATCATCACATGTTCAAGAAAGGAAACGGATGTGTTCCCACCAGTGTCTACAAAATGTTGCAAACCTTCACTTGCGCTGCCAAAGGCTAGCACGTCAAACCATACCGATAACATCCCATTATACAAAGTTTCCTTGTCTTTCCTTCAAACACAGAGGGACTTCAATGGCAGAGGAAATTAACTGCTTTTCCCTCACACCCAGAGGTCATCTAGACTGACCCGAAACAGTCTCCACCACAAGGTAACAAGCAAGACCGGCTGAAATTGCCTCTGCTACACAACCCTTATAGACAAGAGGAAGCCTTTCCAGTCTGGCAACCAGCTAGATTTCGACACATGGCTTGCTAAATCTTTTACAATCGCTGCAAGGATATTTGTCGCTTCTTACTGCAACAGGCCAAGGGCCTTTCTGCCCTACACTGTTATAGTGCTATTATTCCACTTTCAACATCCTATGGGATTCTGGGGTTTGTAGTTTACTGAGGCCGAAGAGAAAGTTAAGCGGCGGCACGATAGCCGTGTTCCACTTTCTTTCTTGTTTCTTTTTAATTTATTTTTAGTAAAAATTTTCAGTCTTACAGGCATAAGCTCATAAGACTTGTTAATGTTTACAATATAAAATATACTACAACATACCATAATATACAACATATAATATACTCTTTTGACATGTTCCTAAGACCTGTTCATAAGACATGTTATTATTTATTATTTTAATGTAATTAATGTATTATTGTTGTTCGCCGCCTCGATCCATGGGGAGAGGCAGGATAGAAATAAATATTATTATTATTAACAATATGTAATATACTATAATATACCACAATATGGAACATATAATATAATAATATAATAATTAATACCTATTACTAATACAATTATATAATATAATAATATGAAATATATAACAATATAAGATATAATATACTCTTTTATATGATGTAAATTAAATTAATATACCTCATAGCTGTATTGTCTAAAATCTACCTATTGCTAAACTTCCATCTTGACTCATCTTTATCGCCTCATGCGATAGATGCTGCTTTATAGCCTATGGAATTCTGGGATTTGTAGTTTCCTGAGGCCCAAGAGCCCCCTGGCTGACCATTCTGAAGGCCCCTCCTTAAACTTCAAACCTCAGGATTCCATAGGAGGTTTAAAGTGGAATCATAGCGCTATAACAGTCTAGTGCGGAAAGGCCCTGACACAACTAAGCGGTTTAAATCCAGAGAGGGAGGCCTGCCTCTGGCAGGAGGAAGATACAAAGGTAACGACCCGTTTGGGCCCAACCGTCGCTCTTGAAGATTTGCGGCCTACCACACCTCACCCGACTGTGTTTTTATTGTGACGCGCTCGACCTGCAGGGGGCGCTCTCTCTCCCTCTCCCCCCTCCCCTTCAGCCTCCGTCTCCCTTGCCCGTGATTGGTTCCCCGGCTTCTTGGAGGGCGGGGAGGGGCACGAGGAGCTTCTCCGCGCACGCGCACGTCCCTTCTTGCTCTCCGAGGAAGCCGCGTGAGGCCAAAGCTCCGGCCGAGCCTCCCGCTGCGCCTGCGCCCACCCCGCCGTCCAGTTCCGAGGGAGGGAGAGAGAGGCCCGCGGGGGATTGAAAGGGGGAGGGAAGATGGCGGCGCTCTAAGCTCCTCCCCTCCCTTAGGCTCCGCCCCTCCGCCAAGGTGCGCGGGGGAGAGGCCGCTGCGCAGCAACAGGAGCCGTCGGCGGCGTCGGTAGGAGAAGCAGCGGCTGCGGCGACGTCGACGGCCCCCACCAGCACCACCCCCGAGGCGGAGGAGCGGCCGCAAGCCCGCCCGCCACCATGGTGAAGATCGCTTTCCAGTCGCCCTTCGCGCAGAAGGACGAGCCCAAGAAGGAGGCGGCCGAGGCGCTTGTGGCCGACAAGGTGAGTCCGGGCTTTCGCCTGCGCCATTGGCCGAGCCGGCCGCCATTTTGTGGCAGTGGGAACGAGGGAGCCGGGAGGAGGGGATGGCGCGAAACAAGTGCAGGCCCCTCTCCTTCCTCACCACGGGAGACTCTCGGGGCGCAAAATGGCGGCGCAGGCATCGCTCCCCCTTCCCTGCCCCCCTTTATGTCTCCCTTTTGTCCTTTTGGGAGTCGTCTTTCAGTGCCTTCGCCTTGCCTCCCACCGCCTGGAAAGCTTTGCCGGGCTATAAGGTTAATCCTGGGATTTTGCAGCCCTTTCAGGTTGCTTTACATCCAGCTGCGGGTGGTAAATGCATTTCAGGGCCCCTCTTTCGTAAGAGGATGGGTAGCAAAAATTGTGTGTGGGCCAAACCAAAGGGTGCAGAAATGGCGAGGTTTCGAGGTCCCCCTGCAAGGAGAAATAGGGATTTAAAATGGTGCATGCATTTTAAGCGTGGGGAGGGGGAGAAGAAGGAAGGAAATGCCTTCCCATGGGTTATTTGTGAGTTAAAGGTTCTGCCTGGCCTGGGTCCTGAGTTGCATTCCCAGCTGGAAGTAAATAAACCATGCATGCAGCAAAAAATAAAATAATTTTTTTTAAAAATGTATATATTGGTGATGTGGGGGCGCTGCTGTTTCTTTTGGCTGGTCAGTGAAATGCCAATGGACTTGCCCACAAGATGGGCTGCGACCCCATGGAGTGGGACAGTCCTGCTGAAAGACAAGGGAGCTTAAGCAGGAACAAAGAAAGCTGCCAGTGACAAAAGAAGAACCAGAGGGCAGCCACTCCAGGATTCTTGCCCAACCTTGCTTGGTGATGTTGAACCTGAGTCCTTTTGTATTCAGAGCTACTGAGCAACAGGATTTTCCTAAGAGCAAGGGGGTTTGCAGTCATACTTGCTTCTTGATTTTGGTGATGGGGTTTTTGAAGGGAACTTGCAACAACTGCTTCAAAAGCATTGAGTAATGCTGTTTTTAGCAATAGGATGGATATATTGCATATGCAAGCAGGCCCCATCTCCAGCTATAAAATAGCCCTGGAAAGGAGGTGCACCTGAAGCAGACAGTTTTGGATGGTGAATTGGGACCCATAAGTAGGTTGCACTCATATGCTATCTGGAGTTGCCGTTGTGTAAGGACATTGTTTTCAAACTCTTTCACATGAAACAGAAAGCGCTGTGAAAAGAATTGCAGTTCTTCGCCTTTTCACTTGGAAGTGAGTTTCAACTGAGCGGACATAATGTTGATATTTACATCTTCCCCTTTTCAGTTCTGCTTTCACGTCTTTCTCAGTGCTGGCTTGATTCTGGGTTTTGGTTCGTCTGAACTTTTCCTGTCTGAGACTTCTGTATTTTTAGTTGTTGCACCAAAAACAACAACAACCCATATCCTATTTTGCACCTTATAACTCATGTCTTTCCTTTTAAATCAACAAAGAATATGGTGGTGATGGCACTGCTGCAGCTCATCTTGGGGTCAGAATGTGACCTACTTTTCGATCCATATTTGCAAGTTGAAGAAAAGAGATCTGCTTGGATTGATAATTGCTCTGCAAAGTCTCAGATGTTTTGTGTTTGGTATCTCAGATCCTCCTGAAGCTATATAGAGACCAGGCATTGTAGCTGAAAGTTCTGTTTACAAAGCATTTGCTCGATCTTTGAGCTGTTGGAAGGCAGGATCTTTTTGTCATGAATTTGAGGGCATTTAATAAAAATTCTGGGAAACAAGCCTACAATGTATATTGTATACTTTGCTTGAACCTTTAAGAGCACTCTGCATATGTTCAGAGTTGTTTTTCTTTCAGGGCTGAGCCTGATATAGAAAGAGGGTGGGGGCTAAAATTAGTTTAAATTGGTTTCCTGTGCCTGTTTCCTGTGTGCGCCCTCACAAAAGCTCTGACTCATTTTTGGTTTTATAAAAAGTAGAAGCTGCTTTGTTGACAATATACATGTTTGTGCTTGAACGCATTTGGAAATCATCTCAAGCATTCTTTTTGCTGTTCCTGCATGTTTGGAGGGGCTGGAGACCGTTCAAAGTGTCTGCTTTGTAGCAAGAGCATTGCTGCTTCATGTATGCACATGTTTCAACAGGTAGACTGTCCCTGACTTCTTCAAGGCCAAATGATGGTTGCTGCATTCCCTACACTACACACTTCATTGCAGGTATACATGTGTACATACACATCTAGGACAAGTTTATGATTGGCAATAATTCTCCTTTGGGACATACGGCAGTCTCTCTTCCTCTCTGTGATGAACTGGAAGAGAGGAAATTGATATTCTTATTTTTCAGTCAAACATAGTGAAAGGCATGTATGTAGGTAATTCAAGGACCTAAATACCCTAAAGGTACCAGATCCCATCTGATCTTGGAAGCCAAGGAGCGTCAGCCCTGGTTAGTACTTGGATCAGAGCCTGCCAAGAATACCAAGTGCTGTAGGCTATGTTTCAGAGGAAGGAACTGGCAAATCCACTTCTGAGTATTCCTTGCCTAAGGAAGCCCTATGAAATTCTTGGAGTTGCCATAAGTGGACAGACAACTTGAAGGCCCATATACACACATGATAATTCAAGTAAGATTGTGTCTCTAACTGTTGATCCATACTAGCTAAGTTTGTAAACCATATATGCTATATTTTTGTGTGTGTACATTCTCATGCATTTGTTTATATAATTGCAGATGCCAAAATAGTTAGTAGCTTTTCACTACCTCCAGTAGTGGAGCCCCCATTGAACTAAATAGGGCAATAATGTGGCTGAGGGACTTCTTACCATAAACTCAGTGTTGAAAATTAACACCCCATGATTGAAGTCTGATTGCTCCAAGAATATGTCCACATATAATCAGTGAACCAAAAAATGCTCCAAAGGAAAGTGTTTTTATTGTTACTGTCCTTTGTGCATGGATGTGTAGACCATGGTTTTATTGTTTGTGTGTTAGAGAAAGAATGATTGAGAATGTGCTACAGCATTGGCAGAAATATCCCTCAAGCGTGATGCTGAAGGTTATTTTATATGCAAAATGTTTGTCAGTGATTTGACTGAAGAGACAAACAGGATCATAGTGGCTTACAGTACTTTATAGAACCAGATGAAATCTAGGATACATTTTTAAGAGTTCTTATTAAACAAGTCCAGGATGTGGGCCAGGAGTCCTATGGTTTCTTCTCTGGGAGTAAGCCAGACACACTTGGACCATGTGAGAGGGGAAAAAAACATGAGCAGATTGTTACTGTTGTTTAGTTTAGTTCTGATGAAAACTGATCATCTCTAAACTTTAAGACTAGAACTTGGTCCTCACAAATCTCTTAAAGCGGGGAAGCTTTAGAATCACAGATGGGTTGATGTCTTAAACCATGGTCCTAAAACATTTTCATGGAAGCCAACTCTTCCTACACACCCAAGATTTCCCATAGCAAGGCACAATAAAAGACCTCACCCAAAAAAACTTTGTTAGACTATCTTGCCAAGTTTCCTGTCTGGCAGCCAGAGAAGTAGCATAGTGTATCCAGAGTCCTGTCAAATATCAAATGGGAAGCTGCTTTGTTTGTTGTTACAGATGTTTCCTTTGTCCTTTCATTTTCATGATTCTGTGCTGAATCAAGATGTCCTTGAACTCTGCTTTTCTTTTCCCAGAAACTATGTGGGAGGCCTGTTTTATTGTTTTGCATTCTGCTCTTGAAATTTTGTAAGCAAATGAATTGCCATGAATTGAGTTAGTAGCTCACCATACACAGTTCGAAGGTGAAGGCTACAGATCAGTAGCCAAGGATATGCTTTGTGTCTATGTGAGGTCCCTGGTATTCTAGTCAAATATACCCTGTAGAAGGCCTGGAAAAGATTTCTGCCTGAGCCTCTGGAAAGCTTGTGACAGTAGGCATATCAGCAATGGAAATATCTTTGTGATTCTTGCAGTGACATTCAGATGTGCCCACAGTAAGATAGAATTTTGAAAATCAAGTAAGCACATGCATTCTACGGGAGCATCTCTGCCTAGTTCCTCCTGCCACTTGGAGCAGCAGAACAGGTCAGAAGCTTTTCGTGCATAGTTTGTTTGACATCATATTTTAACCTGAACCCAGGCTTTTTCTTCTTCTTCTAACATGCCAGAGTCATAAGCCAGAAAACACTTACTGTGATGTGCAGACCAGGCTGTTGTAAAGCTAATTTTGCTGAATTATAAAATTGTTTTTTTTAAAAAAAAAAAAGATAAATTGCACAGTGCTAATGTTTACATAATTTGTGGTCTAGTAAAAGTAGTATTTGAGGTACAGGTATGCCTCAATTGACAAAGCAGGTGTGTTCCTAGACATTACCGGAGGCAGAAATAACATGGGAAGAATAGGGATAGGTTCCTACACCACAAGAAAGAAAAGCAGTTCAACATGTTTTAGCAGATTTTTTTATTCAAAAGTAACAAGATGCATATGTGATATGATGAAACAACCAGGCCATGTAATATTTGCGCAAGTAAACAAACTTTTTGAGCCTTCTGGAGACCATTTGCGTTCTTCTTCCAAAATGTACCCAGGACTGATTTTTTTTCTTCTTTTTTAGCAGCCTTCGTTTTCCTTATGATACACATTTTACCACCAAACTTACGGAACTGTGGGGTTTTAAAAAGCGTGTTAAGAATAGTGGTGAGACAGGCTTATATGCGTTCCCTTTTTCTCCTTGTTTTGCTGTTCACACATGCTCAGTATGGGATTCTGGATGTAGTTGCTGTTTACCTTGCCTGTTGCCTGCAGACACATGCAGCTACAGCAGTCTTGTCTAGAGCAGAATCCCATTCTTTCACAGCTCAAACTTTATTACATTGTTTACTGCAGAGATACTGCTGCAACCTGACAATGAAAGTCTGAGTTTTCCAGCTCTCCTTCACCACTTTCCCAAAACTGTTGCTGCATAAAAAAATCTAATTGGACAGAGGAGAAGGAGGCAAGGGATGGCTGGATAGAGTAAAAACACTTTGTAAAAAGCAAGCTTCTTTGTCAGAAGCTTTGTTTACTGAGGTGTGTCTGTATTTAACATTTTGAACAACCTTACATTGCACAAGAGCAAAGGTTATGTTTACTGATTCTTCTAGAGGAATAGAAGATTTAAGAGCTTAAAAAAAGATAGGACACACATGACCGCTTGGCAACTTGTCGTAGACATGTTCACAATGTTTATGGTGTCTGCCTTCCTAGCATTAATTTTTGGAAAAATCCCATTTGTTGAGGTCCTTGCAGAAGGGAAAGGAAAGCTAAAAATAGGTAGAAGTAAACTTTCTGGTCTTTTCATGTTGGGATTTTCTTATATGTAACTCTAGAGTTATACCTTGGAGTACATGAAACTTCAGCTGTAAGCAAGGTAATAGGAAAATAATCAGTGTTTGTGGAAATTCCTTCTGAAATATGTGAGAGGTTTTTTTTTATATATATTTTTTGCTTGCACAGCTAGCTCATGCGTATCTGCATAATTCTTAAGTGAATAGACTCTGGGCAAGTTGCAGCCTGATTTTTCCTAGTTGCTTGTTTTCAGCTGAGTGGCATATTTAAAGCTGTAAAAGACATCTTGGATTCCTACATACTAGCATCAAATGACAAGGTGCTTGGGTAAGCTGATGAATGAAATTATATCATACATATCCATACAGACCCTTCATGGAGAACTTAAAGAATCACAGTTGCATTAAGAAAAATACCAGGATTTTATGATATGTCAATCTAGACTACTAGCTAATCAAGTATGTCCATGTATTTTTATGTTTAGTCTCTTTGCTTTTTTGTGATTGTTTTTTTTAAAAAAAACAAAAACAAACTCTAGTATTGTTTGATGATACTCATACAGTTGCTTGAACAGTGTATTTTGGATTCTGGAAACCACATGATTGTTTTTGCATAACAGAATTTATTCTGACTCTGGTGCTGACACGTTGTTTTCTCCAGCTTGTGATAGTGTTCCTCTTCCAATCCTGTATGTAGATAGATAGGGGTTTCTCACTTCAGTGTTCACTAGAGAATGGGGACTTGTCACTTCAGTGCTTGTTGGGCTAGTTTTATAATACTTTTGGGTCATAAATCAGTGTGAATGGAAATCCATTAAAATAGTTTAACATACCAATGTTCAATAACATAATTTTAATAGTAATAACATAAGGGTTATAGTAAATTTGTATTTAAAACCTTGAACTGAATAGATTATGGTCTATTGAACATGTTAAGTCATGTGTCCTAAGCTCAATGGCTTTTTGTTACAAAAAGAGGTGGGGGTCCTTTTGCAGTGAAGCAGTGTAAATTTGATCTGTGCTATATTGTGGACTTGATGCTAAGAGCCATGGATTGGCAGACTGTCCCAAATGATCCATACCAGCACAAATCCACATTTTGAAATAGAAATAAAATGTATGTGGTTTTTTTTTTTTTTTGAGGTTACCATTTTAATGCCTCTTACTATGAAGGGCTGTTGAATAAGCATTGGGAATATTTGTAACTCTCAAACTGTATCTACTTAGTACACAACCATATGAATTTCAAGGATTTCAGTTGAAGGCCAAACCAGTATATTTTAAATATTTATTAAAACTAATTAAAGAAAAAGCAAGTAGACAACTTGGGACCAGTTGTGTGTTACTAATTTCAGTCTTCATTTAAATCCATCCTGTTTGAAGGCCTTCTGGATTAACCAAAAACAATGAATTGTCAGAAATGTCGCTTAGTAATTTTTTCTAGATGTTTGTGGAGGAATTACACTCTGACATGAAGCAGCTTATTTGAACCTGAGTAAACACTGCATATCTTGAACCTCCAGTGGTCTGTGCAAGCTGATCTGGGGGGAAAGGGGGGCAGAAGAAAGATTAGAATGTAAATATAGCGCAGTGAATTGGGACACTAAATGCCAGCATCCCTTTCCTTTGTGAAGTATAACAGCCTGTCCTCTTAATAGGTTGCTATTTTTGAGGTCCTTCTCAGCTTTTCATCAGATGGCCTAAGGACTTGAGGGTGGGAGGGTTCAGTCCTTGCATAATGTGAGGAAAAAATTAATTTCATTGATAGAATACTCTGAAAGGTAGTAGTTACAGTGGACAAGGCAGGCACTAGGTTTGTGAAGTCCCCTAACAAAATGTTACACAATATATTATGTTCTTCCCTATCACTTGTATACTATGCGACTAGCGTCGTTGCGCTGTTGAATACGAAAACTTTGAAAAATAACTTTCAATATCATATCCTTAATTGTGTTTTTAAAGGATTTTAAAATACCAGATATTTTTGGCGACTCAGAAGGAAGACTATAACATAATTCTGAAATTTAGTGAGGAATGCTTGTTCAGCTGTAGTCTTTTAAATATATTTGTGTTTAAAATTGCTGCTGTGATATCCTTATGTCAAAACCTTTCTCAAGAGCTTTGTCTGGTACTTTGGAGTGATGTTATCCTCCTAATTCAAGGTCAGGTATAATTAAAGAAAATCTTGTTTCCAAGACAACAAAGAACTTAAGTATATTCTCTTTCTCTCCCTTTCCCTCTCCCCACTGCAGGATCCAGAAGTGGCAACACATGGCCATGAAAATTCATCTGGAAGGTGTCTTCTGACTCTCTTGGGTCTTGCATTCATTTTAGCAGGAGTGGTGGTTGGTGGAGCATGCATCTACAAGTACTTTATGCCAAGGGTAATGGAAAGACTGTCCTTTTCATTTTACTGGAATAAAATTGGCAAAGCAAATGCAAACATTTCAGAGTGAAATAGTCCACGTGCTGGAAGCATGACTTATAACTGAGTTGCAGTGTGGGCATAAGCATCAAACTGCATCTAAAAGCTTTGGCAGTGAAGAATCATACACTTAAAAGCAAATATGTCCAGGTTTCCTGCATGGGCCGTGTTTCTGGAGAAAGGAGAACTCTCTATCACTGTGTGTTTGCTTGCCAGAGTTATCAGTACATTGCAGCCCTCTTTCTGTCCATGGCAGCTCCAGATTGTCCTTTCAAATTCTCAGAGTTCAGAGGCTGCACATGCTTTATAGAGCCTGACAGTATCTTTGGGCCTTTGAAAGATCTCTATTGACCAGTGTGCTGCACATTTCTCAGCATCTTTCTATGACCAGATTGGTAGAGGTTGTTTCTTCATGATGTCTTTGCTGCTTGTTACGGCTGTAGGCCAACCTGTTGCTGAGGTGGTCCTGGAATGGTTTGTTGGCCCTGATTACGTTAGGGATCAAATCATAGGTTCCCGGGGGAAAACATCAGTTTTTAAATATTTTTCAGTCATCAGGACATTAAAAAGTACAGTCAAATATAATATATTCAGACATCTGAAAATGCTACCTCATGAGTTAGATAATTTTTAAACAGCTAGTTTTAGATGAAACCCAAGTTCAAGTAAAAGAGGAATGTAAAAAAAAATATTAGAAACAATTTGAAAAAGGTTTCCATCCACTGCAGTTAACACTTTGAACTGCTTGGCAAGTGTAATGCTTGCTCCTGTAAACACATGCGTGAGCAGATTTGAAAGACACGGTATTTTTCAAGCTTTTGACAGTTTAATCAGCAAAGCAATTTGGCCAAGAGCTTCATTGAGCTATTACAAATATTCATTACTGCTTGTAAAGATTTGACTGTCTTTACTTTTTTGTGGTGCCATCAGGTATGGAAATAAGGGAAGTCAGCTTGTTCAGTTTGACAAGATAAGTTTGTAATTCATAGTCTGTAAGTGTTTTTTGGGAAATTTGGTACTGCTGCAAACCTTATACCAACTATCAAGTACATCTAAGGAAACAGAAATACAGAATAGAAAAGATTTCCTGTGAAATATCTTGTACATCTGCTTGTTATCATAAAAACTGTGAAGTATCTACATTCATTAAAACATGAATCCTGATTTATTTCATTTTTTTTCCAGTCAGGAAACACCAGTTTTTGAAATTCGGTTCTAGATCTGAGGTTGTTTCAGCTGCAGTGAATTGAAAAATTAGATCTTGGCCATTCCCACACTAGACTGCTACAGCGCTGTTATTCCACATCCAGCATCCTACAGAATCCTGGGGTTTGCAGTTTATGAAGGGGCCTCAAAGGCCTCTCCCTAAACTGCAAACCCCAGGATGCTGTAGGATGTTAGACGTGTAATAATAGAGCTGTAACAGTCTAGTGCGGAAATGGCCCTTGTTTACACAGCATCACTCATTTAATTCAGGCAACACTGCAGAATTGATAGTAATGTTCCTAAAGTGCATTCCAATTGTGGCAACCTCTCTTTTCCATGTTAAGAAGTCTACTCTCTCATCATTTGAGGAAGGCACATAACTGGACGTATGGGAGGGTAGAAACCCTTGTTTGGGGCTTCATCTGGAGACAAGCATCTCCCTGCTTTTGAAGAGAAAGACACACACTGCAGTCACTTCTAGTATTTCAATTTTCCGCCCACTTTGTAAAGTAAAAGGATGAACAATCATTTAGTCTTACAGCTGTTTGTGAGTTAGTTTCTGCTGTGTGCAGGTTAATCCATCCCTAAAAAGTTTCATAGCTGCTTCCTTCTCTTTTTAGCACAAAGTGTTCCGTGGGCAAATGTGCTATGTGGGAGAGGACAGTCAGGAGCGGGCCGGAGAGCCATATTTCCTGCCCATTGCTGAAGAGGCTGATATCCGCGAGGCTGATAACATTGCCATCATTGATGTTCCTGTCCCCAAATTCTCAGACAGTGATCCTGCAGCTATTGTTCACGATTTTGACAGGGTAAGTTGTAAAATGTGTGGTGTTCTTCTCTTTGGTAACTAAAGGTAGGCAACTGTGACCTTCCAGATGTAATTGGACTGTTAGTACCATCAGTCTCTGCCAACATAACCATTGTTGAAGGGATTATGGAAGCTGCAGTCCAAAAAATGCAGGGGGACCCAGGTGCCCACCCTCACTGTAGACCTCTTTAAAATCAGTTTAAGATACCAATTATGATCCCACTGGAAGACCTGATTAATCCATGCTGAAAATTATTTAAATGCACTTTTGCTTGAAGACAGAGTATGGGAAGAATCACTCTAGCAGTGATGGTCCTGTGGAAGAGGTATTTTGGGTCAGGCATCCCAAGCCTTAAGCATTGTTCTGTATGAGTTCTGGTTTTGGCTAAGGAAGTTCCTTCTTGAATATTATCATTTGCCTTGGCTGCAAAGCTCACTAAAGACAATAGAACGTGTTTTGTCCATTCTAGATAGATAATCAGGTAATTGCCATATTCTGCTGTTTTTTGTTTTGTTTTTTTCTGGGCTCGATATTGGGAATGTTTGAAACTGATATGCAGTTCTGCGCCATCATTAAATAATGTTCCCTTCCAGATGGCAACTCATTCAGTCTATTTTCCAAGAGTAAGTGTAGGAGTACTGCATAGAGAAGTTGCTAGTAATGAAAAGCATAATTTTTCCTTGCTGTTAGCATTCAGTGTGATTTTATGCATATTTTCATATTTAACACTTCTCAAGTTACTGTTGTGTAAGAACATGTTTTCAGTTTAAACTTGTATTCTGATTATGAGACCATTATTTTAAAAATCCTTCCATGTTTCTCTCTTCCAAAATTATATAGTTAGAACTATTGTGCTGCGTTTGTGTTTGAAAGCTACTATTGCCCAATTTGGCCAGGAACGTTTTCCCTTGTTTCCCGTCCCAGTGGAAATTGTTTCCTGCAACAGAAGGAATGCTGCTGGAGGGGAATGCTTCTTGTTAAAGGAAAGGAATGTCTGGACACAAACCAGAACTTCAAATGTTGTTGCTCTTCCGACTGCTTACATAATTTCATCAAGCTGATTTGTAAAACACTTTCTGCACTTTAGAGGGAATTGAAAAACAGTAGTCTTAAATTAATTTGTAGTGAAATTACTGAGATTTCCTCTTATCTCCTCACAGCTCCTTACAGCCTACCTTGACCTGCAGCTCGGCAACTGCTATGTGATCCCTCTGAATACATCCATTGTTATGCCCCCGCGGAGTCTGATGGATCTTTTTGCAAAATTAGCGGTGTGTATTAATTTAGCTCAGTTTAGCATGGGAAAAGACAGCCTTTCCTTTGAAAGTGTAATTATATCATCACAACAGCAGTACAGTTTTGTCCCATTGATGGTGCCTATTTGTAGTGTACAGTTTGGCTAATGTCTCTGGAAACTTCAGAGTTGGCTAGTGTTCCTCAGCTTCAGTGTTATATCAAAGAATAAACACTGAATCCAGACCAGTATAAGGAATGCCTCCCTCCCCCCCCACGTTTTTTTTTAAATTATCTGGAGTTTTAAAGGCAGAAATAAGGGAAACCAAACTTCAACCAATTTTTTTTCCCATCAGGGTGAATGCAGTTAGGAAGACTGCACTGCTTAATGCACTATTGCTTGTACTTCATTTGTTGCAAAAGCATTTGAAGCTGGCATTATTAATGGTTTAAAAAAATACTTCAAAGGAAGCAAAAATGTGCATGTTTTAAGTAACAGCTTTAATAGGAGTTTCCAAAATAAATTGTGGGTATAAATTTATAAATATAGGCCTATCTAATATAAGCAATACCTTTCATACCTACATTCCTAAAAACTGTGCTTGTAAGTTTTGAATTCTAGGAATATGTGATCTTGTATATGAGAAAAGTAAAAAAGAATTGTACCAACTATTGTATGTATTTCTAATAAGGAGGATTCCAGATCTGGCATGTAGCTTATCCAGCTGAAGTTTGCATGTCCTGATGCATCTTAAGTTGTTTTCCAGTAGATTAAAATTGATAATGGCTCTCATTGAGGGCATGGATTTCTCTGACCTCTTTTACATTACATTAAATGGTGGGGATCCAGAAGAATTGAAATATTTTGCTGGTTTACTGTTTCAAAGTAAATAAATATCACCTTTGTGGTCCTTGAAATCTTGTTGCAGGAAGTCGGAAACTGGACTTCCTTCTGAGTAAACACTTTAGAAATAGGGTTTAAAAATATCCAAAGTGACATCATCATCATCATCCTTATTAGTTTCTGGTTCTTTGGAGTGTTAGCTGTCTTCATTAAACTGTCTGAGCTGCTAAATCCAGTCCCAGTGACCTGTTGATGACAGCCAGGGAGGCCAGATTAACTTTGTCCCCAGAAAGCTCCCTTTGTGACTATTTCTTATAATCTTGTACAGGCACTGTCTGAATAGCTTAGTGACTGAACTGGGTGGTTGCGTCCTGGAGCAGATTTTTTTCTCCGTTGATATCAGCTGTGCCTTTCTGGTGCCCCAACAGGCTTATGTACAAATGGCATGAACAGTAGTTTCTTCCAAAATAAGGCCTATGAATATGAAATGGCAAGACTCCATTGTACTTTCTTTCAGCTACAATCTGGGGTGTTGTCCAAAATGGCTAGCTCCTCTTTTGCTATTGATCTTGACACACACATACACACACACACCAATCTTAGGCTCATCAACCTAACCTGATTTCTTCACGCAGTCGTGTTGTTCAGGCACATATCTGCAAAACCCTGCTTTTCAAGTGTGAACTCTGTTCTGTTTGAAAGAATTACAGATGCTGATATTAATGATGTTTATGGGTGTTTTTTTCCCTTGTTTGTAGACTGGTTCATATTTGCCTCAGACTTACCTTGTCCGTGAAGAAATGGTCGTGACAGAAGAGATTGATAACGTTTCAGATCTGGGCATTTTCATTTACCAGCTCTGTGTAGGAAAGGGAACTTTCAGACTTCAGCGCAGAGATAAAATAAATGGTGAGTTTCAGATTAGGCTGTAAACTTCACTTCTATCTTAAAGCAGGATTGGGGAAAGGGCTCCAGTAGGCTTGCTGAAAGAATTTTGCATTTTGCAATCTTGTTAGCTTTTCTGTTTTTGTTCTTGTTTAATGGAGAGGACTTACCTTCTAAACTTGCATTTTGTAAAGTAGGTGGTACTTAAGCCCATAGCATGAGTCTAAACTCCAATGATAAGTCAGAATTTTCTGGCAGTGGTCAAGCATAACAAGAACTTTGGGCAGAGAAAAGGTAAATGTTCAAGGCCTAGAAATACTGGAACAGTTGAGTTGCACTGTCAAAGAGTTCAGCTGACACTTTCTTGATGGGAGGGGGATGCCTTGAATTATTTGTCTCAGAATTTAGCCCTTGTAAAGAAGAGCTGTTACCACATTGTACAGTTTGCATGGAAGGCAAGTGTTTAGTATTATCACATTTGTCTTTAGTTGCATATTCACACCGAGGGAAGCTGTGCAATAGGATGGAATTATGCTTATGGTTTACTTAAAAGCTAAATATTCCATATCTAGGGAAAATACAAAGCTACTTTTAAAGCTGTGATCTACAGAATTTTGGGCCAGTGCAAAATTGGATGCTTTATTAACTGCCTTTTTGTTTGTGGTTTCTGTATATCACATACACAATGCTCTCCTTTGGAACCACATCACTGTTCCGTGTGACACAAACCACAAGGGGGAACTCAGTTCCCACAGTGGCATCCTGTATAGGACTTGCGATCTGTTGGGTCACTATTTCTTTTCTTTTTTTTGTTTCAGAATTTTTCTTTTTTCTGTTAAGTGTATGTGTTTGTGTTTTGCTTTTCCAATGACTGGTTCTTCTGTTGTTGGTCCTTTATTGTCTCTGGCATGTGTTGTATGCGGGGAACATTCTTCTTATGGATGATGTATCTCCTTTGTTTGGCAAAGAAACACAGACCATCAACGTTGCTTCAGCATAGTTCAGCATGCCTGTCAAAATCACGCAAATAACTGAAATCCCTGTTGTGAGAGGAAACCCTTCAGTCTGTAGAAGAGCCAAATAACTGAGCTACTGGTGCAGATGCCAGGGGTCATTACCAAAGTTTTGCAATCAACAGTTGCTGTTTCTGCAGAATTAGTGGCAGTAGTAACTCTACAGGGAAGGAGAAGCTCCTAAAACACATGTGTACATTCCTCTGAAATGAGGAGATGAAAGAGAAAGAAGTGTAAGTGCCAGAGATGTTTGCCTACACCAGGGGTGGGCAATTGATAAACTAGAGGACTGCATTAGCCCCCCCCTGGGCCTTAGAGGACCACCCTCCCCTCAGGACACCCCCTCTAGTTGGTGTGGGAAACATTTGACTGTGCTTTCCCTCCACCATACAGACTCTTTAGGCCCGTAAGAGGCCTAGAAAAGAGGACCTGTTTAAAACAGGAAGAGGCCTTCTTTAAAACAGCAAATGACTTCTCACTTCCTGTTTAGAAAAAACAATAGCAGAAGTCACTTCCTGTTTTAAACAAGGCCTCTTCTGGGTATAAAATGGCCTGAGGGGAGAGAGAAATGTAGCAAAAATGCCCCCTACCTCTTAGGGCATTTTGGGGCAAAAAAAATATTTTTTTTTTTTTTGAAAGAAGCAATTTTTGGTTCCCGGGGACAAAAAAGGGGCCTGAAGACTCAACCTTCTTAACTTCTGGCTTATACAAGAGGTCTTGGAAGAACCACATGTCTGTGTGTTAAGGGGTAGCTGAATCCTGGCCTCTCTACAGAAAGAAGCCTGTGCGCTACTCCAGGAGCTGGTTGAGAAATTTAATTTCTTGTATAGGTTGGTGTATATCCAAGTTTGACTCAAGAACAGGTTGCTTGGGTATCAAAAGTTAGGAAAACAGTACTTGAAATTATCCAGCTGTCTTTGTTTTCTCCGGTCTTACTGAGCTCTTTCTTTGAATAGCTGTACTCAAAGTAGATGTATTCCAGAAACAGATATTCACACAACTACTTGACAAAGGTGTTGTCAATTTCTGCAGTTGCAACTCCCAAGATTTCACAGAAGCCTTCTGATATCTTTTCTCCATGTTTCAGCTTATCGTTTCTTGAAAAATGGCATAGATAGTAAAAGCTAATGCTCATGAATGCTCAGAATTGGTCACATAATTTGCTAGATGTTGAGGTTTCCATATCTAAGTGTCTCCATTTACAAAGGTGCTCACTAGGGGTGACTAGACAACTAGTTAACTGAGTGCAGCTTATATACTGAGTTCTGGACAACTCACTGGAACTCTGACAGAGGTACTAAGCTCATAGCTAATGTAACTTCTCAGCTGGCTCATTGGTACTATAATGATAATGGCAGATATCCTGCATTGCCAATTTAGGTTGTGAAGGGGAGGAATAACTAAGTGTCATCTCCTGGCCATATCCCCCAATACTGTCTTGATAGACAGTAGCCACTTTGAGTGCTAGATGTTGGTTTTATTGGCAGTTAGGGTACAAAGTAGATGATGTTTCCAATGCCCTCCCGAAAGCTCATCCAGTAAAGAGTTAGAAAGCAGCAGGAAGTATTTGGGAAGAACAAAATGAAGGCAATTTTATCTTGCACATAAAAGCAACCATGAAAAATGCTTTATCACAAGTAATACTCATTTTTGGTTGCCATTACAGTAAGAGCTAAAATGAATAGTAATACCCTGAGAAAGGAGATATCTACAGAAACACATGATCTTCCCTCTTTGTTTAAATTCAGTGGATTCCCACAGAATTTTGAGTTAGAGTTTGGTCAGATTATGGAGAATTCTGTTTTGATGACCCCCTGTGACTTCTTATGGAAGGGAATCTTTCCTGGGAGAAGAAATTCCAGGTTAATAATATAGTTCAGCAGTTCCCTAACCTGGGGTCTGTAGATCTGGGTGGGGGGAGGAATGATGTCAACACAGGGGGTCCATGAAGGCTTGAAGAAATGTTACGAGCTTTAACAGTTGAATTAGAAAGAGAGAAAGGAAGGAAGACAAATTTGTATGGAATCATTCCAATAAAAATATCATAATAGGAGTGTGTGCATTTCCTTAAACTTTAAACACATATTTGATGCATTTTAAGGTTTTAAAACTTAAGTTTTGGTGGTCCACATGGTAAAGAAATGGTTAGGAACCACTGGTATAGTTAAATTCACAGTGTCGTATGTAGCCCATTAGCAGTCTTTCAGAGAGAAAAAATTTGCTGAGTTTTCACATACAGTGGTTAGCTTTGTTAATTGCTGTTCTGTTCTTTTTCCCTGTTCAGGCCTCCAGAAACGTTCGGCTGAGACTTGCCATTCAATCCGGCACTTTGAAAACATGTTTGTTGTTGAAACCAAGATCTGCCGGCAATAAAGAGTACGGGGTGGAAAGTGACAATCACACATCTTCATTAAGAAGTCCAAGCTTTACATCTCAAAACTTCAGAATTAAAATGTGCAGTGATAATCAAAAGCCTTATGCTTTTTTTTGTGAATTGCTTAGGTTAAAAAAAAAAGGGCAAACTCCAAATTCTCACCGTAGGGTTTTCTTTGGTTTCCTGGTGCTGCTAAATTTTCCAGATACTTCTTGTGAATGGAAATTAGCACTTAAACCGATACCCATTACGCACCTGAATGTCTGTTTCAGACTTATTCTTTAAAAAAAAACAAAAGTACAAGGACCCAGTTTCCTGCATCAGTAATGTTACCAACACCTGATTCCTCACAACATGGTGAAACTTAAACACATTCATCTCTGGTTTGCACATTTTTGCTTAGATTTGTAAAATAGTTCTGCACTTGGTTCTCCTGTAGAAAAAAAAACACACATCAAGACTTCTAAGGTTTATTTGAACTTTCTGTGTGTAGCATGTAAACTTTAACCTTGGTAATCATAAGCAGCTAATATTGCTTTTTTTCCGTTTTGTGCAATTACTGTATTGAACTTGTATGTATATTTGGAACCTTCCCTAAGCTGACCTTGCTACCTTTTTCTCTTTTTTGTTTTTGTGACATTTAGTTGTATATCCAAGCACAGTTACTCTTTAAGCTTTTATGTTAGTATTTTGACGTTGGACTACTTCCAACATCTTAAGTAGGATGAGCTTATGTAATTACAACCTGATTTGGCCCAATTGTCAATGTTTCAGTAGCTGTAAATTCCTTCCCAGGCTATCTTATGAAACTTTTAGAGCAGAACTTATCAGCAGAGTAGCACTAATATGCAGTCAGAAGTATTATCTGAGCATACAACTATGGAACAAGATGGTAAGGGGATTGCTGGTGAGCTGCTAATTTGAGTGTTTTATAAGGGACTTTATATTTCACACAATCCTGCAACCCTCTAATAAATGTTTCCTAAGACTATGGTGGCGACATCTGTTTTAAAAAATTTTAACCATATTTGTTACAGTACTTCCCACTGTACAACAGATCAATATGAGTGATTGTAAAGAGAACATGTTCACATTATGGTGATTTCTGTAGCGTGTTAGTGTTGGAGTGAAAACAGTCAGTTTTGTTGAAGTGTGTCTTTAAGCCATTTCCAACTTAGGGCAACCCTAAAGCAAACCTATCACACGGTTTTCTGGGGCTGAAAGTGTGTGATGTGCCCAAAGTCATCTAATGGGGTTCTGTGGCTGAGCAGAGAATTGAAACCTGTGCTCCAGGGTTGTAGACCGACCGTCAAACTTCTGTACTCATTAGCATTCCATAATTTTGTTTAGACCCCATTGTTCCAAATTATGGGCAATGCCTAGGTGATAGGATAGGATTTTCAGTAACTACACATCTAGTAGACTTTCCTCTTCTGCTGACTAGCAAAATTTAACATGTGTACTATATATAGTGGAAAAGGTTAAATGCACACATGGGATTTTCATAATTTTGGCTACAGAATTCCCATAAGGATGACTTTGGGCCTTGTTTAGGTAGAAACTCTCCTGCCCTTTTTTTTGTGTTTTGCTTGTATATTTTGCTACAACATTACATTACACTACTTACCTACAACTAAACATCAAAGGAAAAAAGGCAGTGACAACACTGTGTCAAGTCTTAACAGAAAAAGAAAGCAAAAGATATAGTTACTACAAAAATAAACCACTTAAAATTACTTTCCAACTTCCCTAATATAGACTGTAAGTCACAGATAATGTAAAAACTCCTGTAACAAATATCACAAAAAGAAAAATTTCTTCTATTGCTATTTTTCTGGTATACTAAATATCAAAACCTACAGTTAACAAAATGTTCTCTTTATCTTGCCAAAATCTTATTAATGAATCCCAGTCATTTACAAAAATGTATTGTTTTTTCCCCTTTTATCGAAGATGTTAATTTATCCATCTCTACTAAATGCATAGCTTAACCGCTCAATCTTCTTTTGTTGGAATTTCATCATTCTTCCATTTTTGCATATATAATAGTCCTGCCATGTATGTTTTGTAGAACGTTGCCATATTTCTTGCGCAATGAGTCCTCCATCAAACCTACCAAATTCAGTTCTGGTTTCATCTGGAAATTTAATTTCAAGGTCTTTTTCATCGTAAGATGTATTTGACTCCAGAATTTTTTGGCCTTATCACATCTCCGCTGTGTGTGGTAAAAAGTTGTCTAGATGATGTTCACACTTCCAACTTTTATTTGAAATACTTTTCTGCAACTTGGCCAATTTTTCTGGTGTCAGATACCATTGATACAGCATCTAACAGAAGTTCTCTTTTAGGTCATAACACAGTATTAATTTAATCCCTTCTGACTACATTTCCCAGCATCACGTCCCAGATTTTGAGCCCATTTTATCATAAAATCTTTCATGACTTGTTCCATCTCCAATTTTAGTTGCAGTTTGTATGTTTTCCGAACTAAGTGCTGTTCACCTGTATCTGCCCTGCTTTCATTTCCTATCAACCTTCAGTGCAAGAAGACTGAAGATGTAGTGGGCCCTTGGTATCTGCTAGGGTTTGGTTCCAGGAACCCCCATGGGTACCAGAATTCATGGATGCTCAAGTCCTGTTATGTACAGTGGTTTAGTAAAATGGTGTCCCTTGTATAAAAGGGCAAAAATCAAAATCTGTTTTTTGGATTTCTTTGAATATTTTCAAGCCATGGTTGGTTGAATCCATGTATACAGGATTCTTGGTTATGGAGGGCCAGCTATACTGCGCTGGGAAATCTGCAAGTCTGAGTTCTTGCAGTGGTTTGTGTCCATGCTTGCTTAAAACAATACAGAAAAAGGCAGTAATGTTCTGACATTAACCAGTTTATTACACATCTTCAAGCCGACTCCACCTTACGGTAATCCTGTCCTAGGATTTTGTTGCTGATGTTTATTCGGTGGAGGTTTGTGGTTACCTTCCATCTGAGGCTGAGAGAGTGCCACTTACCCAAGATCAACCATTGTGTTTTCAAAGCTGAGTTATTCAAACCCGCTACACCGTTAACGGCTCTTACACAGTGCTTTAGGGCCTTGATATACCCTGGTGTACTCCACATGTACTTCAACAGCAGATTTTTTTTGGTTTCTACACAACAAAAAAACAGTTGAATACATTTCAGCTAACTTTGTATTAAAACTAAATATACATACATAATCGTAACAACATTGGGTTAGCTTTGCATAAATAAAAACATACAGAACCTTCTACAGACCACTTGAAAGGTTCTTCCAGTATTCAGGGATGATTTTTTATTTTTCCTTTCATGAACCTCTTAAGATTTCAATTTTGCTGGCCAGATTTATGCTTTTGGGTTTTTTAACATAACGGCGTAGCTGTTGTGACAAGCCTATCTGCTTTCCCCTCTTTTTCTCTGCTTCACTGTTCACAAATGCTCAGTTAAGAATAATGGAGGCAGCTGCTCTTTTCCAGGCCACACACACAAGTACAATAGGTTGATCTAGAGCAGAATTCTGCTCTTTCACAGCTCAAACTTTATTTCATTATCTTACTACGTTGCAACCAGATACTGCAAATCTGTATTTCCCCAGCTCTTCCCAATGCTGATGATGCGGAAATGCTTGCAGCTACGCATAAGATTGGGAAGAAAAAAGACGACTGGGCAGGCATTGAAATACTTTGTAAAAAGGAGCTAGTTTATCGAGAGGACTTGTTAACCGAGGTAGGCCTGTACTCAAAACATTTTAGCCTGGAGGAACCTGGGAGGAATTGCAGTCTGTTGGCACCACTTGAAAGCCAAGTGTCATCTCCACGGTGAGGCAGCAGAGTGGGAGAGCATCTGTGCAGCAAGCTAATTTGCCAGGATAATCTAAACGGGAATTTCAGAGGATGTGCTCCACTCTTAAGGCCATGTCCACGTCTTTAGGTACTTGAAGACTTACCTAGCAGGTGACTTGTAGGTTAGAAACAACCAGGTTGCCCTCTCTTCTCCAAGATTGGCATCAGTAGGCAAATATCCATGAAATGGGATTGATGACACTACTTTAAACTGTGCATCTTTGTAGAAAGGGGGAAAAGAAATATAGCTGCAACTTTTAGTACTAACTTAGGTTGGAATGAGCTTTTGTGGATATCAATCCACTTCCTCTGATGGAATGACAGAGTGATATGAAAGCCTCAGGTCATGTAGCATATCTATACAGTAGTGGGAATGGGACAGAATGTAATAGGACCTAGAAAGATGCAAATCGGTGACCCTCCTAATTCCTCAAAGGACAATATGGAAGGCTATTTTTATGTGC
The DNA here is from genome assembly GCA_948474755.1 of Ctenosaura bakeri. Taxonomy (NCBI): domain Eukaryota; kingdom Metazoa; phylum Chordata; class Lepidosauria; order Squamata; family Iguanidae; genus Ctenosaura; species Ctenosaura bakeri. The sequence continues at coordinate 618,174 of CAOLHI010001502.1, forward strand.
GCCTTTTCTCTGTGCCATGCCTGTCCACTAGATGGCAAAATTTGCAAGCTAAAGGAAATAAAACATGCTGGTACACAGGCTCTCAGTTCTTCAGGAGGCTGACAAGTTTGCGTTGGAACCTAACAAAAGCTAGGGGCACATTTATGTTAGAAGAACCAAGAAGATATCTAGGAATCTTTTCTCCTATAGAATATCAGGAAAGTCCTCCCATCTCTAACTGCTTATGGATGTTTTACTAGAGAAGTCAACACCATAAATTCAGATTACATGAATCTTTCTGAGTTGGGGACTGAATCCCTTGGCTGTCTATCATAAGCGTATTCATACAGGATGGCTGTCTGTCTGTCTGTCTGGCATCCTGCTAATGACATACACAGGTGTAATATACCTGCATACAACTTTCCAAGACTTGGATCTCTTCCACACATATATATTGATGCTGCTGATGCTGATATTATAATATTATTAATGTTATATATATTATACGTCTTATAGCAATAAGATTTCATGTCATTTGTCACGGCTGCCTCATATGGAATCATGGTATTTGTAATTCGAGGCAGCATAATTGTTGATGCTCTTGGAGGTCTCAAAGCCAATTTGGTGGCAAACAACATTGGGGTCCTTAACAGCATCCAGCATCTCTACCTGCCATGACTGTCTCCCCAAGGCAACTACTTTTCTTCAAGGCTCAGTGTCTCCCATAGCCACTCAGTGGCCACTGGTAAAAAGGGATAGCCATGCAGCAAGTGACTGCAGGAAGGGACAGGCATCCCTCTGGAGGTCCAGGATGGAGACATCATCTTCCTTACATCTGGCTACAGGAACTCAGCTGACTGTTGCTCATCAACATCACAGATAGATCTGATAAGGACGAGGGAGAGAGCCTTTTTGGTGGCTGCTCCCAGGCTATGGGGTTCTCTTCCAAGGGAAGCTCAGTTGGTCCCTTCTCTGCTCTCTTTCCTCCAGCAGAAAAAGACCTTCTTATTTAAACAGCCCTTTAGCTTTTAATGAGTTGGGGCAGTGCAATGGGTGAGCTGCTTATTAATATGCAAGAGATTTTAATTTTTTAAAACTGTTCTAAATTATTATCCCACACCTTTCTCCTGTCTCCAAGGTGGCCGACAAGCATGAAAGAAATGGGGTACAGTTAAAAAAATATATTGTAAAAATTAAAAGACAAACAGCAGTTCAGTCAAAAAAAATACAAGGTTAAAACAATATAAAAGACAATTTAAAACACAGTTTTTTAAAAAAAAACACACCCACAAACCTGTTACAAGGCCTTTCAGCCACATAAATGATAAGTCGAAGGCCATCCTGAATAAAAAGTGCTTTGCTTGATGACAAAAGGAAAGGAGAGATGAGGCCAATGAAATCCCCCGGTCACCACTGAAACCTGGGCATCCAGGCTCAAATCTGAGGCCAGGGATACCCCCGAAACTACAAATCCCTCTTTTCTGAGGGAGTGCAACCCCCATCTAATAATACAGGCTGAATCCCTCATTTGTCTTTCAATTGACCTTGCCTGGATTGAGCTTCAAATCGCCTGCTGCCATCCAGTCAAATTATTGAGAAAAGACATTATCATGTTTTTAAATGGATTGTTATTGGATGTTTTTAGATGCTTATATTACAGATGGTTTTAGCCAGCTTGTTTTTAATGTACAATGTAAAAAACTTCAGGTCCCTTCTTGGGACACAATGGGGCCATTTCCGCACGAGGCTGTTATAGCGCTATGATTCCACTTTCGACATCCTCTGGAATCCTGGGGTTTGCAGTTTTGGGAGGGGCGCCTGGCCTCTCCCAAAACTGCAAACCTCAGGATTCCATAGGATGTTGAAAGTGGAATCATAGCGCTATAACAGTTTAATGAGGAAATGGCCTGGGACTTGGATGGGTGGATGGATGGGTGGGTGGATGGGTGGGTGAGTAGGTAGGTAGGTAGTTAGATAGATAGATAGATAGATAGATAGATAGATAGATAGATAGATAGATAGATAGACAGATGACACACACACATAGTACAGTTGTCCCTCTGCATTTGTGGAGTTCAATTCCACAGATTTGATTATTTTCGAGATTCTCCAACCCCTGCACACACACCCCAGAGGTGTTCTGGGGGAACCTTCCCTCTCCGCGGCTCCGATCAGGCCACGCAGCCCTTTAAAAACCCGTCTCTGGTCTTCCTCCTTCACCAGCCACAGCCTGGCCAGCTAAGGACAGACCACAACCTGATTTCTCAGCACCACAAACCTTCTCCCCATGCCCCCCGAGAGGAAATATAGGGACACTATGCCAACCCACCTTCTTTCCTCACCTAGCTGGGACCCTGGGTGCCTGCTGTCCGCATTATGCCTCAGTCCCCTTCCCACAGATACAGACACAGACACACACATTTTGATATTTGTGCTTTTTCCACTTTCGTGGGGATGTTGCACCCCTAACCGCAGTGAATGCGGAGGGCCAACGGTAATGGTAATAATGCGTATGTGGGGAGTATCTAACTGTAAAACTAAACCAAACCCCATTTCCCATTTCATCTTTTACAGTAAATAGCTCTGGCTTCATGCTCAGCACATTTAAGAGTTTCCTGAGTTACTAAGGGTGGCTGCTGTTTCACATCCTCTCTACAAGCGGCTGCACAAAAATATTATTTTTTCAACTCATCGGTGGGGTGGGTGTGGGTGTATGGGATACCTTCTCTGAATAAGTCTTGCCCCCTTCAAGCCCCTATGATAGATTCAACATAAGACAGAGCCATAGAATCGGACAATCTTAGAGTCCAGCCCCTGCCATACAGGAATAGACAAAGCATTCCCAACAGATGGCTGTCCCAGCTCTGTCTAAAAACCTTCAAAGAAGGAGACTCTCCCACACTCTCACGTAGCATATTCCACTGTCAAACTGTTCTTACCATCAGGAAATTCCTCCTAGTGTTTGGGTGGAATTTCTTTTCCTATAATTTGAATCCATTGGTCCATGTCCTAGTCTTTGCAGCAGCAGAAAACAAGCTTGCTCCATCTTCCATAGGACATCCTTTTGAATATTTAAACATGTCACCTAGTGACTTGAAGATACATAACAACAACCAGAAGGTATTCTTGGACTGTAACCCTGATTGGTCTGAGCCAACGGGGGAATGATGGAAGTTGCAATCCCAAAGTGTCTATACAGGCAAATATTGCTTATACCTGTGCTGGCAACTGCTGTGGGCCAATTTTCTACCCCTGAGACTTTTGGGGTGTGTATATTCCCAGACTGCCAAGAAAGAATGAAATAAAGACAGAGGCATGGCTGGAAGTCCCCTTTTGGTCTTGAAAAATAGCTGGTTGGCATCCTCATAAGTATTTACATTATCATAAACCAACTTACAAGCAGGTAAAGGTGAATTGCACAGATGTCAGGAGCAGAACAGGGGCATTGCTATGTCTTTGAGACCAGCCTAACTGACATCACCGAGACAGACGGAAACTAAAATCTGAGCAAGTATCTTTTTCAATATGCCTTCAAGTCATTTTTGACTTACAGTAACCCAAAAACAAACTGATCACAGGTTTTCTTGGCAGAATTTGTTCAGAGGGGGTTTGCCCTTGCCTTCCTCTGAGGCTGAGAGAGTGTGACTTGCCCAGAATCACCAGCAGGTTTTTATGGCTGGGCAAGAATTTGAACCCTGATCCTCCAGATTCCTAGTCCGATACTCGAGCAGTTCTCCATTTCTCCAAATATCCATTTTCAGTCTCTTTATTAAATGTATTTTAGTTTTCCAATGTGCTTCTGGGATCCAGGTTCAAGCCGACAACAGTACTCTTAGTTGCTTTATGCAACTGTTTCACACACACACACACACACACTTCTGGGAACAGTTAATGCCCAAGACAGACTCCACCAAACAAATAGCTGGTTCTTCAATTAAGCAGTGAAAACTCAAACTCAAACCCTTTTTTAATGGCATATTCCTTGTGGTTAACCCAGCTAATTTTCAAAGGGAATAATCTGCAAAAACTGATTAATATCTTCCAAGTGATTTGGGGCAAAGGCTGTAATATTCTCCCTTCAGCCCTAGGGGGAAAAATAGTATTGAGTTAGGAAAGCTGACAGCAAAACCAGACTGATTGTGGCCATTTCTGCACTAGGCTGTTATAGCGCTATTATTCCATTTGCAACATCCTATGGAATCCTGGGGTTGGCAATTTAGGGAGGGGGATTTATGATTCTCAGCCAGACAGCTTGAGGCTTCATCAAACTGCACACTGTGAGATTCCATGGGATGGTTGCCGTGGCAGTTAAGGCAGAATATAGTGCTATAACTGTAGTGTGAAAACATCCCCAGTCTCCAAAATCCTAGCCGGTACGGCATGTGGGAGATTTGTGCTCCCAAAAAGTTGCCTTTCCAAGGTCTGTCCACAATCTAGGTATATGAGATAACACTACAGAGACCAAAGAGTGGGCTTGGGGGAGAAGATTTAAATGCACCGTTCCCCTTCTTTCTAAATATCAGTGATGTTAACCAAACCAGCAGCCGAGAGGAGATAGACTGAGACCGTGGTACAGACCGGCTGCCTCCTTTTGTGACAGCCGCCATCTATCACTTGTCTGAATCAACACGCTGTGCCCCCTCTTGCCCTGTTTCCTTCCTTCTTCCTTCCTTCACCCGCCCCTGCAGCACTGCCATATTTGAGCTCCGCTTGCTGTATTGTTCCGACCCCGTCTTTGCCTGGCTGTGGTTTCCATTCAACCATTGTGGGGGAGGCCGAAGGTGTTGGCAGAACAAAGCGAGAGGAGTCGACCTCACTGTGGGTGGGAGTAGGAGAAGACGATTTTGTTCCAGACAGAGATCTTCGTGTGTGCGCGTGGTGGCACAGAGGCTGATCTCAAAGCAACCCCAAATAGCTAGAGACAATGAGAAGAAATATGTCTATAACCTACCCCCAAATGCTTCACAGAGGAAAACCGGGGCAGGTGTGGCCAAGGGACATCAGGGTGTAGTCAAGAGGGCAAAAACTGTTCATGAGGAACAACCCTCAAGGTAGGAGAAACGATAGCAAATTGCTTTTGCCTGGGAAGGGCAGCCTAAATACCCTAAAGCACATGTGTCAAACACAAGGCTTGTGGGCCAAATCTGGCCTGCCAGGCCATTTGATGTGGCCCTTGCACCTCTTCTGCAGCTACGGCACTCCCTACCCCTGGCAAGCCCAATCCCACATTGCGGGCCCCCAGCTGCCAGTATTCTGAAGAGGGGCCCAGCAGCCAGCACTCACAATCTACTTCTACTTCTGACTGCTCCTCTGTCCAACTCTCATCGTCAGAGCATTGCCATGGGTTACTATGGCAATGCTCCACATGGCTCGTGAGAGTCAGACAGAGGAGCAGTCAGAAGTAGAAGTAGGTTGCGAGTGCTGGCTCCTGGGTACCTCTTCAGGATACCAGAAGCTGGGGGCCTGCAATGTGGGGATCGGGCTCACCAGGTACAGAGAGGGGCAGAAAGAGCCATGGGGGGCAGAAAGAGGCACAGGGAGTGTCTGGGGGGCTGTAAGTGGCACAAATAGGGTCTGGGGGGCAGAAATATTATTATTTAATATGATAAAAGAGTACATTTATATAGCCTTACAGATACAACCAGCCCTTTGAGGGCAACCATAATGCTGATGCGGCCCAAGATTAAATTGAGTTTGACACCCCTGCCCTAAAGGCACCAGATCCCTCCAGTTATTAGAAGCTAAGCAAGTCAGCTCTGGTTGGTACTTGGATGAAAGACCACCAAGGAAGATCAGGTACTGTAGGCAGTTATTTCAGAGGAAAGAACTGGCAAAACCACCTCTGAGTTCTCCTTGCCTAAGAAAAACCTATGAAATTCATGGGGCCACCATAAGGTGACAGGTGACTGAAAGGCACATATATGCACAAACTAGAAAGGGCAAGATTCTTCTCTCCTCTCCCCACTGCTGAGTTAATTGAGTGCAGCCAACTTTTTCACCTTGAATGGAGTTTGCAGCAATGAAGGAAGATTAGGACAAAGGAGAACAGTGGAAGGAAGAGAGAAAAACCGGGACATTTTAAAAGCACCTGAAAAATGGGATGTCAGAGAACACTTGGTAGTGTTGCAGTCAAATCAGGCCCGTTGGAAGTAATGCTATAGTGCTACCCAACAGTGTTACTTCTACTTTGTTACTTCTACAACTTCCACAGCTCCAGGGTGGGGAGGGCACAAAGGCATTGCTCTGCGATAAGAATTTTGACCCCCAAAATTAACTTTTCAGTCAGTCCCCAAATTTCTAACATTGTACAGAGTAAGACACTGATTGTTCACACCTAGAACTCCCTTATTTTCTGTACTCACGGTCCCTTGGACACTTTGGCCGTCCTTTTCCTGGGATGCCTGAACTGTATTTTTAAGTGTTCTGCCTCTGAAGACGGATATTCTAGTGAGAGATCCCATCTAAAAGCAGCCCTGGTTCTGTCATTAGGTATAGTCAATAAGAAGTCAAGTATACTCAGAGGTGGTGAGAGGGTGCCAGGGACACAGTTGTGTGCCTCGCAGCCTTCAGGTTTGATGGAAGATGATGTCACACCAACAAAGTTCAAGTAAGATTCAACTGCTTTTCCAATGTGATCCTGGATACCCCCTTTTCTATCCCTCCGTTCTTCAGAAGCATAACTATGGATGGGGGAGCCTTGCCCCCCAAATAAGAATTCTGTCTCCCTAATGAATGTTTTCTTCCATCCCCAAATTTCTAGCATTGCAGCAAGTCTAAAACTTCAGTTGTTTATTTAGAGATTGACTTTAGGAATCCAAAGAAAGGGGTACACAAAGTGACCAAGAGACTGAGAACACAGCAAATCTAAGAGTTCTAAGCATCAGCAGCAGGTTTAATCAAAAGCAAGTCCCTCTGAACTCAGAGTAGCTGAATTCTGCTGAGCGATGCATAGGACTACACTGTTAATTTCTAACTGCCTCCCCATTTCACTAAAAGGTGGCATGGGATCCTCATCAAGCCCTTGGATCCGCTGCCAAACAAAAATTGCACCGAGTTTCTCAGGCAGCAGATACTTCTGGGTGGCAGAGTCAGCACCCTAGCTTGTTCCCTCTGAACTCTTCCGCTATTCCCCTCTCTTACTAGACAGGGGAATCCAGCACAAGCTGTCCACTCCCTCAATTAACCTGCTGCCCCCAGGTGCAGTTGCCAGTGTTTTAGTACTATTCAACCAGAACTGGGGGGGGGGAATTAACTACAAGTCCCAGAATCCCCTTGCATCATGGTTACTGTCTGGGGGAGATTCTGGGAGCTATACTGAAGTAAGGTAACTCTTCTAAGGACTAAATGCAACTGACAATACACACTGGAATCTTCTAGGCGGGTTATACCTCATCTAGAGGATATGAGTCCTCTAATGGCTGCTGCAGAAGGAGGTATCCTGTATCTTCTTTTGCAGCTCCTTTGCATCTGTGCGTGCAGGGCAGATGGAGGCTGCCCCCCCCCATCGATTGGCCACAGGGCACATCCAGGAGCTCTCCACCTGCCCTTGGACACCCAGGACTGGGAAATCATAAAATCATAGAGTTGGAAGAGACCTCAGGGGCCATCCAGTTCAACTCCCTGCTATGAAGGAACCCACATCAAAGCACTCCCAACAGATGGCCATCCAGCCTCTTCTTAAAAACCTCCAAAGAAGGAGACTCCACCACACTCCAAGGCAGCAGATTCCACTGCTGGACAGCTCTGACCATCAGGAAGTTCTTCCTGAAGTTCAGGTGGAATCTCTTTTCCTGTAGTTTGAATTCATTGCTCCTTGTCCTAGTCTTTGGAGCACTGGAAAACAAGCCTGTTCCCTCTTTGATATGACATCCTTTCCAATATTTTAAGCATGGCTATCATGTCCCCTCTTAGCCTTCTCTTCTGCAGACTAAACATCCCCAGCTCCCTAAGCCTCTCCTCATAGGGCATGGCTTCCAGACCCTTCACTATTTTGGTTGCCCTCCTCTGAACATGTTCCAGTTTGTCAATATCCTTCTCCAAATGAAGTGCCCAGAACTGGACACAATATTCCAGATGGGGTCTGATCAAAGTAGAATAGAGTGGTATTATTACTTTCCTTGATAGAAGTAGCTTCTTTTCCTCTCTGGGGAGTAATGGCTTCTTCTTCTTCTCTTGCCCACACATATACACAAACAATCGGCTGTCTCTTGGAAGCATCTCTGTAGCCAATTTGTGGCTGGGGTTGGGGAAGAGATGCAAATGGGAGAAGAAACAGCTGTAGCATACACACACACACACACCAAAAAACACAGGCAAAGCAATGCTGGCAGAGAATGATGCTCAACTGTGGCCACAGTCAATTTTGGCACATAGAAAGGTGAAGGACACGCGTATCCTTTGCTCGAACCAGTGAATGTGTTGGGTGATGCATGTTTCATAGTGACTTCACAAACACCACAGTAGACCAGGTTTATTATGGTACAAAAAATAGATTTTTTAATAAATTACCTCCTGCCAAAATGTTAAATTAACAATTCATAGTCATGTTAACAGGTACAAAAACAAGGCAAAATTCAGAAGAAAAAGAAAATGTGTCACTTCATACAGGACACCATTTAAAAAACAAAGAAGGAGCATCCCCCCTTACTGTCCTGCTTCACCCAACATGTGATCATTCTTCTGTAAACGGGTGTGGACAATATCTGGATCTCTTGAAGGCTAACACATCAGCCAGATAGGAATCCTCCCAGCTCCGTAACTCTTAAAAACCTTGTTACAGGCAGTCAGAGTCTACCATAAAGTCAGCATCAAGGTGAAAGTCTTGTTTCAATTCATTTTGATAAGAATTGGGCAAAGTTTGCAATTGTCTTCGTATACAGGAAGGAAAGAACTTGAGCTTTAGAGACCATGACTTGCCTGAGGTCACCTAGTGGGTTTCTGTGGCCAAGCAGGCATTCGAACCCTGTTTCCCAGAGTCGTAATCCAATGCTCAAACCACTACACTACCCTGCATCTCCCCGGGAGCTAATGTGGATTCTACCCTGCAACCATTGCCCACTTCTGTTTTAGGTTGATGTTTCTGTCCCAGGTTAGAAACAAAATTGTTAACGTAACCCTGGATATGACTTAAAATCAAGTAGTATCAGTGGAAACATCCACACTCCATGGCTGTGATACAACATCCCCTCAGTTCAGCATAAATATCTGCACACAGACCTAAGCTATACTGAGGCATCTACTCTACCTGCAATTTATTGAAAGCCTCTGAAGACATCTATACGGTCATTTGGTGCTTTTTTGTGAGCAGGCACGATTGGAGAAACATCTGGCTATGCCCCCATAGCAGAGGTTTATGGATTACAACAGCACTGAGAACCCCGGAGGAACCCAGAAGATCTCAGCACTTTCATCATCATTTTGATTCTGGCTACGGGAACGTAGCCAGAGACATCTCCCATTCTGTGTGCTCGCTGCAAAGCACAGGATGGCTATGCTTTCAGAGGCTTTGCAATAAGTCAGGGAAGAGCTTTGGTTACCACAGGGGAGAGAGGGAATACGAACCCCTGCAGTGGCCAAACAAGGACAGGCATATCCATAAAGGAAACTTATATGTACACCCACTATATATGCAGGTGTTCCATTCCATAAACTCCCACATAAAGCAAAAAATATGAAGCATCCCATCCCATTATAGTCAATGGACACAATATGCATGCGCCTACAGCAGTGTGAGTGAGTGCACGCTGCATCAATTGACTATAAAGGGATGTAACACTTTGACCGTGCATTTGTGTGTGCGGAGGCCACACGAGAGGACAGCCCACTGTATGTCCCTAACAGAATGCTGGCCAAAATCTACTGGTAAATTCCTTAAAAGTCAAGTAGTCTATGGATTAGCAAGAACATTAGAACCTAGCCCACGTCACACCACTAAGATTCTGAGTCTGGAGTCCAGCGAAGCCATTTTAGGGAGTACAATTTGGATTTTCCACCTCAGCCCCAATGGCGCTCCTCTGCTTTGGGCTACTTCTATTTCCATAGCGTGCGTTGTGGAGCTGGATACTGTCCTGTAGATCTTGCCTTGAGAGCCGTCTTCGAAACTCATCTGTGGTAAAGTAATAAATGATTGGGTCCACACAAGAGTTTAAACTGGCAAGGCACAAGGCCACTGCATGGAATATCAAAATCACTTTTCGAGCATAACAGTCTTCTATTTTGTTGGCCTTCACCAAGTAATCCAAAGGGAAGCTGATGTGGTAAGGACCGAAGCAAATCAAAAAGACCACTGCACATGTTAGGATTGTCTTGAGCGCTTTCCGTTTCTCTCCAAGGTCTTGGGAGACTGAATTATTTTCTTTGAGAGACAAGATGGTCTTCCAGGAACAGTACAGGATGATCAGCAAAGGTGCCACAAATCCAACCAGTTCGCCAATGGTCATCATTGCAATGGAGATGGTACCATCTATGGCCTTAACTGGAAGATCCACAAAACATTTGTTGCTAGCGTGGGTCCCGTTAGAGGTAAGTCGAAGAAGGGGAAAAGGCAAGCAACCCACACAGACAACAAGCCACCCAGCCATACTGATGTACACGTCATAGATGCGTTTGCAGTCACTGAATTTAAAAGGGTACATGAGGAACAAAAACCGCCTCACGCTGATGCAGACCAAGAAGAAGATGCTCGCGTACATGTTGACATATTTCAAGTAGAAGCAAAACATGCAGAGCCCTTTTCCCAAGTGCCAGCTTTCAAACAGGTAATAGAAAATCCTGAGTGGCAAAGACAAAACTTGCGCCAAGTCTGCGACGGCAAGGTTCATCATAAAAATCACTGCCCGTTTAGTTTCTCTCATATATCCATAAAACACCCAGAGAGCTAAAATGTTCCAGATCAGTCCTGGAATCAAGATGATGGTATACATGATAGCATAGAAGCGCTTGGAAAAATCATTCTCCCCATTGCAGTCTGAGCTGTCAGCCACCATTGTGCTTCTCTTGCAAAGTGCTGAGAAGGCGTAAGACGATCAGCTAAAGATTCAGTTGATTTGCACTCCTGTGGAAAGGAAATAAGAAGGGCATATGACAATTCGAGAAGCAGCAAATGCAAGATCCACACTTCGTCTGCTTTCTTTGCATCCTCTTGGGCATTTGTGAAAGCAAATCTTACGTAAACGTCACTTGTCACAAAATCTTTGTGCCTTTGTGGAGATTGCTTTCTCAAACAACTCTTATTTTAGCGTCGTTGGGGTTTGTTTCTCTAAATATTCACAGATAACATTTAAGACTTCTTTCCTCTTCCTTTGTCATGTTCTTGAATGTAGACTTCTATCTAGAAGTACATTTAACATGTTGTGCGTTCAATTTGGGAGCAAAACATTGACACATACGATAATCCACGCACCCTCTCCGGGTCAGGCTGCTTCTCAAATAAACTGAGAAAAAGGGTGTCTTTGGACCTGGATCCGCCAAACTGATGCATGATGAAAAAGAAGCAGGTTGAAGCAAATGTCTTCTGATGCAGCTACAGCTGTGGAAAGATCTTTGATTCCATTCTGAGAGTTGCACTCAACTGGCACCACACTGTTGTTCCTCTGTAAGAAATGGTGGTTGTGCATCCACAGCTGAGGAAAAACACAAATCTCTGTTACTTTACGTTCCACCTTTACACAATGCAAAATGTAGTGGTTGTTCTCATACTAAGAATTTTAGTACTCTCTGCTAAATAGGGCTCCTATACCTACCTACCAATGCTCCTTATACAACGTTATTCTGTTTGCAATCCATTCCAGCCATTCTTGTGCGGGTAGCTGATTGTTGACCCTCTCTATCGCACCTTTGCCACTTAAACAGCATCATCAATCAGTTATTTTCAACTGAATTAAGGCGTCATCATTGACTTCTGACTACCTCATGATGTTATGATGCCACCACATCATAACAACATGAGATTTCCCTGGGAATCCTTGAGAGAGGGATTACCTGGTCACAGCCCCACCACACCAACTAGTAGTTCATGGGCCATTTCTGCACTAGCCTGTTATAGCGTGATGATTCCACTTACAACATCCTCTGGAATCCTGGAGTTTGCAGTTTCAGGGAGGACTGGCCGGCCCCTCCCGAAACTGCTAACCCCAGGATTCCAGAGGATGTTGAAAGTGGAATCATCGCGCTATAACAGGCTAGTGCGGAAATGGCCATGGTTGGAAGAAAGCGCTATGAGATATCCACACCCAAACTGATAACTGAATTGTGTGAAAGGGGGTGATTGACAGATTATTTCCACTGTGAAAATAAACACGTTTTGAATGACTCTGCAATGCAACACAATAGAACCTGGAGAACAACAATGTTGTGTGATAAAGCTGTGGTCAAAGTGGGACTAATGCATACCTATGATGGTATAACACAATGGTATAATAAGGCTTTTTAACAGTTCTGTAAAAAGAAGATTTTTTTTTTCACCCCCAGGCAGGTAACAGGCAACACCTGATGAAATTTCCTTCTTTTACACAACCATTAAAGATGACAATCTTCTCTAGTTTTCAGTCTGACAACACTATGAATCATCTTTCATCACAGTCACCATCATCATCTCCAATATAACTTTATTGACAAAGACGCTTTAGAAAAGATAATAATGCTTGGTAAAGCAATCAGGCAGTAGGAAAAAAAGGAGACTACATTACATTACAATCAAAGAAGCCACGGCTGCAAAAGCTGAGTGGGGCGGGTGATGTCTGGGGATCTTGGAGGCTTTTCATTTTTAGGAACGCCATGAGTTGAAGTCAACTTGACAGCAAATGACAACAGGAATCATAGGTTTGTGATAGAGGGTGGATGGCCGCCTCTCAAGGATGCATCGGCTGTGGAGTCCTGGAAGGAGAGGGAATTGGACTATCTGTCCTTGGGGTCTTTTCTAATTTAATGAATCTACCATGTGTCTGGAGGCCATTGTGTTAAATCGTGAATAAGCATCAGCACCTTGACAAAAAAGTCTGCCTACACATGATTTAAAAATCGTGTTGTGCACATTCTCTGACCGATAGGTGAAAAGAAAATGTTGGGAAGTGGTTTTCTTGGCAAAATTTGTTCAGAGGGGTTTTTCCTTTGCCTTCCTCTGAGGTCGAGAGGGAGTGACTTGTCCAAGGTCAACCAGTGGGTTTCTCAGGGCCACTCAGGGATTTGAACCATGCTGGCTCTTACCTCTTCCACGTTCAAAAAGGTAATTCAGAACATTTCCTAAGGCTAATCTTGATCTCACGCCCTTCCTGGCTGTTGTGGATCATTTCCAGTTTTCTGTTTTCCTCTGGATGGATCTGGAACAGTTTTTATCAACCTGGTGCCTTCCCTGCTGCATAAGACTGCAACTGCCATAACTCCCAAACAACACAGGCCTGTCTGGGGATAATGTAAATTGTAGTCCAACACATCTGGAAGATACCATTTTAGGAGATGACCATTTTAACAGAAGATACCGTTACTCTCTCCTTCAAATTGCATTGACCTTTTTTTTTTTTGCAAACTCCAAAATATTTCCAGTTAGTGGGGGAAAAAAACCAATGCTGGTCTGGGACTTGGAATGGAGAAGCAAAGTGCAGTTTACATAAACAGAAAAACATCTTCTGGACACAATAATGAAGCTTTCAGGGAAGCTTTGCCACCCGTTTGATCAATCAGTCACGTACAGGAGGAAATTCAGCCAGCCGTATTTCTTGCCTTTCTTTATTGCTCAAGTTGGAATAGCATGATCGATTGAATCCTTAACAGCGCAAAACGTTTTAGGGTCCAAAGCCATTAGTAACAAAGTGCATACACTTAACATGGATTTGATTGTAATGGATAAAGCACATTACCTAATGTTAAGTCATTTGGAAAAACAAAGTGGCGTCATTGTTGTTAATTGCTATCAGGTCGACTTCAACTTAGGGTGACCCTATGAAGGAGAAACTTTGGAGTCACCTTGTTATCAAAAGCCCTATTTGGGTCCTGCAGACTCAGAGCCTTGGCTTCCTTGATTGAATCTATCCATCTATAAGGTGGTCCACCTCTTTTCCTACTGCCTCCTACCTCACCAAGCATCATCGCCCTTTCTAATGAGTCACAGAATCATAGAATCATAGAGATGGAAGAGACCCCAGGGGCCATCCAGTCCAACCCCATTCTGCCATGCAGGAACTCACATCAAACCCACAGATGGCCATCCAGCCTCTGCTTAAAAGCCTCCAAAGAAGGAGATTCCAGCACACTCCCAGGCAGCAGATTCCACTGTTGAACTGCTCTGACTGTCAGGAAGTTCTTTCTGAGGTTTAGGTGGAATCTCCTTTCCTGCAGCTTGAATATATTGCTCCTTGTCCTCTGAAGTAGTGGAAAACAAGCCCGTTCCCTCCTCACATGACATCCCTTCAAATATTTAAACATGGCTATCATGTCCCCTCTCAACCTTCTCTTCTGCAGACTAAACATCCTCAGCTCCCTAAGCGGCTCCTCATAGGGCATGGCTACCAGACCCTTCACCATTTTGGTCGCCCTCTTCTGGACACACTCCAGCTTGTTGATACCCTTCTTCAATTGAGGTGCCCAGAACTGAACACAGTATTCCAAATAAGATCTAACCAATGCAGAATAGTGGTACCATTATCTCCCTTGATCTAGACACCATACTCCTATGGATACAACCAAGAATCGTGTTGACTTTCTTGGTTGCTGCATCACACTGCTGACTCATGTTCTGCTTGTGATCTACAAAGACTCCTAGATCCCTTTCACACGTGCTGTTATGCAGCCACGTGTCCCCCATCCTATATTTGTGCACTCCATTTTTTCTACCTAAGTGCAGGACCTTAACCTTTCTTTCTGTTGAAACTCATTTTGTTAGCTTTGGCTCAGCTCTCCAATCTGTCAAGGTCATTTTGAATTTTGATCCCGTCCTCTGGCATATTAGCAATCCTTCCCAATTTGGTGCCATCTGCAGATTTGATCACCATGCCCTCTATTCCTTCATCCAAGTCATTGATGAAGGCGTTGAATAGCACTGGGCCCAGGACAGAACCCTCTGGCATCCAGAGCTCCCCAGTGTTACCCATCGAAAAATGACGCAGTTATTCCAACAGTTCTTCTTCAATTGATATTTCCAAGCAAAGAAAAAGGTGAAAGAAGCAGTGAGAACTACAAATGACTATTAGAAATTGCCAAGTGATACTGCTAGTTTTAACCAAAAGTACATATGGGCTGCAAAAAAACCCCAAAAAACTATATTTTGAGATCCTGTCATTCTATACAATTATAGCCCCAGGATTCCATTTTAACTGCTATGGTTCCATCCCATCGAATCTTGAGGTTTGTAGTTTGCAGAGGCACTTAGAATTCTTGTCCGGGAACTCTAATGCTGTAGTTCAAGGGAGGACAGCAGTGCATTCTAAATACCTCATCCAACTACAGATCCTAAGATTCTGTAGGATGGAACCAGAGAAGTTAAAGTGGCATCAAACTGCAATAACTGTTCAGTGAAGTCACACACCAGATTCATTCACCCCATTGTAATGGATCCTCTCACTGCCCCATTTCTCTTAAAATATAGTAATTATTTTGAAAGCCCTTACACACTACAAAGTTATAGCACTACAATTCCATTTTAGCTGCCATGGTTCCCTCCCATGGAATCCCAGGGTTTGTAGTTTAGGGAGGCACTACAGCTGTTTAGCTGAGGATTCTAAACGCTACGTCAACTGCAGATCCCAAGATTTCAAGGGAGGTTGCCAACATCAGTTAAAGTGGAATCCTAGTGCTATAATTGTGTAATGTGAAGGGATTCCTAGTGCCCTGCAGAATTCAGTGGACAATTTTGCCCAAGAAAAGCTAAGCGTGAAGCATCCCTGAATCTAGTTCCCCAATCTGATATTTGCCTTATATAAATTGGAGATTTGCTGGGCTAAACCTACTTGCTAGTCTGAACTAGCGCACGCTCAGTGACTGTTACATGAGTGTTAGCTTACTGAACTCCTATTGAGTCACTGGGTCGTCTATAGCTGGGACTAACAGTTGAGTGGGACCATTGAGTCGTTTTTCTCTTAAGGCACAGGTTGGCAATAAGTGTCCCTCCAGACCTTGTTGGGCTTCAGTTCCTATCAGTCTTAGCCAGCATAACCAATGCTGAGGGATGCTGGGAGTTGCAATCCAACAATGTCTGGAGGGCCACACTTTGCCCCTCCTTGCTGGAAGGCAGTGGTTCCCAACCTTTGGTTCGCCAGGTGTTTTAGACTTCATCTCCCAGAAGCTCCAGCCAACTTGGCCAACAGTCAGGAATTCTGGGAGCTGGAGTCCAAAAACACCTGGAGGACCAAAGTCTAGGAAGAGATTGTTTTCAAATCTTGTGTCATTCATGACAAAACATATGTGTGTAATAAATGGTAGGAAGGATAGCAGTACAATGATAATAAATGTTTCTGCTACTTGGGGCCCCACTCCAGCCTTGGAGCTGATCCAGAATTAGAACAATTAAAAGAACATAAGACAGGAGAGGCAATTAAGACCTGCCCTACACATGCAACAGGATTATATGACAGAGAACTAAGATGGGGGAGACGGTGGCTCCCACATTCTTCCCAAAGTGATCTTGCATCTCCAAAAAGGAGGACAAAATAGATGCCTGTTTGCATAAAATCTGAATATTCTGCTTCACATGTATAGATGCAAATTTAGAAATGTAGAGGCTTACTTTAATTATTTTTTTTAAGAGTAAAGTATAGCTGCTCACTATGCTTTTGACGCTGTCAGCAATTTAGCAAGGACAACTTTGGTCCTCCAGAAGTGTTTGTCCTGCTGCTCCCATCATTCATATTCATCTTTGCCAAAGGTGAGACATGATGGGAGTCGCAGTACCAAAAAAAAATCAAGAGGACCACAATTTCCTATTCTTTTCAAAATTTATACTTAGGATTGGGAAGACTTCGGACCAAATCTTTGCTTAAAAAGTACGGTAATATTTAGCTGTACTCTATGCATTTAACAGATTGTGCCTCACTAAGTGGTGCACCACACATTGATGGTTAATTTTATTCACACCCCATTAATGCACCAGCAGCAGTGGCAAGGCAGAGTGCAAACCCACTCTAAGTAGCTTGCTTGTGTGAAGCTGGGAACCAGTTCTGTGCATCATGAACCAATCTGACTAAGAAAGTGCTAGACTGAGTCAAGATGAGATAGCCTGGAAATGTCAAGCAATACTTCTGCAGTTAAAAATAAATATGGGCATTTTAGACCAATGGAAAATCCAGCAAGATACTGTAAAAGGCATGCAAGGGAGGATTTTTTTTTTTTTTTAGTTAGCTTATTCTGATATTAAGTATTACAAAGGCTTTCTGCAATCAGCTTTTCTTCTAGACACAGCTCCTTCTCTCCTCTCTACCCATCCCTTTGTTCTGTTTAAGCAGCAATAATTAAACTTAAAACATCCTTGCTGCCGAGTGCTATAAGTCCTTTACTGGAACATGCACTCAGCATTCAGAATGTACAGCTACTAAATCCATGCTTCACTAAATAAAAAGTGTTAATAATTCATGACGTTCTCTCTTAAAGGCCCCAAAGCACCAGATCCTTAAAAACTAAGCATGGTCAGCTCTGGTTAGCACTTTGGATGTTAGAGCACCAACAGATACCGAGTGCTGTAGGCTTTATTTCAGAAGAAGGAACTGGCAAAGCCACCTCTGAGGATTCCTTGTTTAAGAAAACCCTATGAAATTTACGAGGCCTCTGTAAGCCAACAGGCAATTTGAAGGCACGTACACAAATGCACATGTCTCTTAAAAAACAGAGACGTGAGTCCAAGGTGAAGTTCCCAATGTGACCTTCTTGGTTCTTCTTGAATAGATATACAAGCAGCACAGGTTAAAGGTTATTTCTCCCCTCTTGGTTCATAGAATTATAGAGCTGGAAGGGGCCCTGTAGGCCACTGCGTCCAACCTCTGCTCAGTGCAGGATTTCCAGCTACAGCATCCCCAACAAGCACTTGTTTAGCCTCTTTTAGAAGATGCCCATTGAAAGAGATTCCACCATCTCTGTTGTTATTTGGCTCCATTGCCGAACCCCTCTTGCTAGATGTTCCTTCTAATGTTCAATTAAAATCTACTCTCGTGTAAATTAAAACCATTAACCTGTTCACTTTGGGACAGCAGAGGACATACCTGCACCTTCCTGTCTATGACCGCCATTCAGATTTCTAAAGAGTACAATCACGTTACCCCTTAGTCTTCCCTTCTCCAGGCTGAACATACCTTATATGTTTTGCTCTCCATACCTCTCATCGTCTTTGCCCATTTCTGCATTGCAATGTTATAGTGCTATTACTCCACTTTCAATCTCCCGTGGAATTCTGGGATTTGTAGCTGACTGAGGCCAAAGAGCACCCTGGTTAAGAATTCTAAGGGCATCTCCCTAAACTGCAAATTCCAGATTTCCATAGGATGTTGAAAGTGGAATAATAGCACTATAACAATATAGTGCAAAAATGGCCTTTGTTGCCCTTCTCTGAACCTGCTCCAGTTTGTCTGTATCCTTCTCAAAATGAGGTGGCCAGTGGAAGCCTCCACGACTGTGAAAGGCCTACCAGATATTTCACTGGCCAGGGTCAGCCCAAGACATTTTGCTGTCTGAATTGAAAGATAAACTGGTACCCTACTCCGCTTAATGAACTCAACTGGACCAAGAATTAATGGGACACCATCCACTACTGGACTGAGCCCTACAAGACAGCTTAGGGGAACAAGTGAAAGGTAGGATAAGTAGCATCCCCAGATCTGTCCTCACACATCCCTTTGATGTGGCCCCCCCCCGCATCTGAGGCTGGAATTTCATTCTGCCTAATGGTACTTGGGTAATATTGCTATTTGGTTCCCAATGCACCTTAGTAGTAAAGCACAAACAGAAAAGGAGGCACTGATGCAGCTCTCTATCTGTCCATATGATATACAGATGTGGTATATAGTATTTGTGGAGAGCCAGGGTGGTGTAGTTGAGCATCCCAGTGGGTGACCTTGGGTGATCCACACACTCTCAGCTCCCAGAAAACCGTGCCATAGGTTCACTTAGGGTGGCCACAACTTGGAAATGACCAGAAGGCACACAGCAGTGACAACAAAGCTGGGTAATTGTGCAAGGTTGGTAGATAATTTTGACCTCTACAAGGACCAGACAAATGACTTCAGAAATGACCTGAAGGCACACAATGAGAATTACAACTAGCATTTGTTGAGCTTAGCATTCTTCTGGAAATTTTACTTTGATTCTACGTGGTACAAGATCTTCAGTGCTGGCTTTATATCATTTTTATGTGCTGTTTTTATTTATCATTGCTTTGATGTATCGTAAACACATCAAAGAACATTGAACATAGGCTAAGAAAGTGAGCTTGGAGGTAAAGTTTTGGCACTGCTGCATTTGCAGACAAAAGCAACATTAAAGTCAGCAGTGACAATAACCGTAATCCAACATTTTCCCAAGTGGCCTTCTCTAAAAGCATGTTTCTTTATCAAGCCATAGAAATGCATGGAGCTGCATGCTGACATAATCGTGCTTAGAGCAAAGGCATTGATTTAAACGGAAACGGGTTAAACTTAATATGACTATCAAGTCCTGTGGATTTCAGTCAGTCTGTTCCTACGCATAGCTAAACAGGAGGCAACCTGTTCGAAACATGCATATGGATAGAATTAAAACAGATCCTTAGAAATGTTTGACAGTACTACATTGCTAATCTCCCCTCCAAAATGAGTTCAGTTTTTCGTTTTTCTATGCAGATCTCACTTCAGAATATTTTGAAATTCATCCTGGTATCAGAACATTTGAATGCAACTCTTTAAAAGGGATAATGGCGAATGCTCTGTTTTTCCTTCTATAGGCTGCAGGTATTTGCACAAGTTAGATATAAATATAGGTATATAGATTCTCATTCCTACTTAGTTGAAAGATAGACACAGCTTCATGCTAGCAGTAAGGTATGTTCCAAGAAATTCATCCTAGTTGATTTTTTTCTCTCTCGCTCTCTCTTCTGCTGCTGTACTGCTTGGATTAATTCCTCCCCCTG
This sequence comes from Ctenosaura bakeri, assembly GCA_948474755.1. NCBI lineage: Eukaryota > Metazoa > Chordata > Lepidosauria > Squamata > Iguanidae > Ctenosaura > Ctenosaura bakeri. The sequence goes on from CAOLHI010001502.1 coordinate 638,230, forward strand.
CCATGCATTCTACTCACAATTATTAAAACTTTTAACAAAAATCAATAAGCATTTCCTTTGGGAAGATATTCTTTCATCGATGCTTCGTTGATGAGAGGTATCTACTACCATGCGAGTCAGATTGGATTCACGGTCAGACCTCTTGCAAGAAATGATAATCAACCAGACGACCAGTTAGCAAGGAAAGAGCAAGAAAACCTACCTTTTTCTAATTTCTGTCTTGGCTTCCACTTGAATTCAGCAAGTGCTCGATACGAGTCAACCAACAGATACCACACATCCGCCAGTTTCTCACCACCCGTTTAATATAGAAAACAAAACTGTCACTACTCAAGGCTTTTGAAGCGTATTCAAGATCGCTAAGTAAGCTCCTGTGGTAAAACTGTCAGAGTGTTTCTGGGAGGCTTCTGCAAACATCTTACCGTCAGCACATGCTGCATTGACTTTTTCCAATAGAAAGCGAGCACCTTGTGACTGATGCCATTTTTCAAAAGACAATATCAAGCATGCTGTGCGCCCCAGACTTTCTGAGTTCAGCTCCTGTCACATGGGAGAGGTAAAAAAGTCACTGCTTCTATATATAGGCCATTATTTTAATTCCCAAAATAGCTTCGGACTCATCTTGAGTCATGGTTGGTTTTGTGGTGGCAAATGAAGCCATTTCTTATTCTGCAATGAGGCACCTTGGTAGACCTCAAAGATTAGCTGGTACACATTGTCACGATGGGATATCTCTTAGCAGCACCCAAGTGGCACAAGGGGGGCAACATTGTCAAAGGAAGGGCAACTCCCCACACCCATAGACAGCACCAGCATGTCCAGGGTCCCCATAGAATTATAGAGTTGGAAGGACCACCTAGGCTAACACTCAGCCATGCAGAAGTAGAGAATAAAGGGCAACCAACCTCTGTTCAAAGATCTCCAATGAAAAAGAGTTTGCCATGCTTTGAGACAGTCCGTTCCACTGGCAAACAGCTCTTACCATCAGAAGCTCTTCCTGATGTTTAGCCAGAATCACTTTTCTTGAAATTTGAATCTATTAGTTTATTTCCTTATCTTTGGAGCAGGAGAAAACAAGCTGGCTCCATCTCTTCAGCTGCTTAAAGATAGCTGCCATGTCATTTCTCAGTCTGCTCTTCTCCAAGCTAAATAGACCCATCTTCTCAGCCATTCCCCATAGAGCTTGGTCTCAAGAACTTGTACCATCTTGGTTGCCCTTCTCCAAACACCTTCCAGCTTCTCAATATCCTTCTTGAACTATGTATAGCCTTCTTGAACCAGAAGCAATGTCATTCATGGTTGCCATTTTTTTGGCCAAGCTGCCACCAAAAGAAGGTTTTGTGGGGATTGAAAGGTCCTGGAGAATGGAGGAAAACAAACCTATCCATTCTCAGGACCAATGGAGCAGCTTGACCCAGTCTGGGGGCAAAGCTGCAGCAGGTTTGGGGAAATTTTTTTTTTTTTTTTGGTGGGGGGGAATGTGGAGCTTCAGAAAGCTTTCAGACATCCCCAGGGGCTGAAGACATAGGATCGAAGAATGCACAAAGCTCATATCTGTACTTTCACTGTTCCTGCCATAGACTTCATTATTATTTATAATTATCAGAGGTATTGTAGTTCTATATCTTTACATGTTGATCTTTAAATATTTGAAGGGATGTCATATAGAAGATGAGAGCAAGTATGGTATAATGGTTTGAATACAGGACTATGACCTTGGAGACCAGGGTTTGGTTCCCCGCTCGCTGATGAAAACCCATTGGGTGACCTTAGATGCATCACAAACTCTCCACCTCTAGAAAATCCCATGATAAATTCACTTTCTTGTCACCGTAAGTTGGAAACAACTTGAAGGCACACAGAGACAACAGTAATGTATCTAGAAAATTGAATGGACTTGTTTTCTGCTGCTCTAGAGACCAGAACATGAACCAGTGGATTTAGATTACAAGAGAAGTTATTCCACCTAAACATTAAGAGCAACGTATTTATTGTAAGAGCTATTTGACAGTGTGTGGTGGAGTCTCCTTTGGAAGGTCTTTAAATAGAGTTGGATGGTCATCTTCTGGGAGGGCTTTAGCTGTGTCTTCCTGCATGGGAGGGGGTTCCAGAAGATGGTAGCCCGTTCTAACTCTGCAGTTCTACATAAATTGTTATTCCTCTAGCTATTCATATAAATTAACGCGAAACTTTTCTAGAAGTCATGCTCCACTTTTGCCCTTTTTGGGAGGAGAAGAATAAATGGGCACCCAAATCTACAGCAACAATTCTCAACCTTGGCCACTCAGATATGTTGGCCCTCAGTTCTGGTCAGGCCATGGAATTCATCTGGAGGAGATGAAGTCTGAAACATCTAAAACAGTGCCCGAATCGTATCGCTCTCCCAATGTTCCTGGATTGCACTTCTCATTTTCCCTAGTTAATGGTGAAGAAAGTGAGGAGATGCATTTCAGCAAAATCTGGCTGGCTACATAATCGCCCTCTCTGGCCTAGAACAGTCATTCTCAATGGGGGTCATATGGCCCTCAGGTGGCCCCTGGCACATTTGAAGGGGTCACAGACTGAAAACTGTGAGAAGGGGAACCCCAAAGGTTTATGAGGACTCTGGTACCCAAAACAATTGTCAGCGCCAAGGCATGGCAGGCAGCCAAGAGCCGGCTTAGGAAGGATTGATTTGGAGGACAAAAGGTCCTTTTGCACTACATTGGTTTTGTTGTAGGCTCCACCTGTTCATACACTTTTCAAATAAAATGATTAAAAAAAATCTAGGAGAGGAAGTCAAGAGACTTTGTTGTTTCGAGGTTACCTCAGAAAAGAGAGAGATTTGAGGATCTGTGTTAGAATGTCACATAATGCCTCTCTCATCCTTTGCGGTTTGTGTTTGGCTGTAATCGCTTAATGCACTTTAATCAGAGCCGTGAGACTGAAGTCGTCTGAGTCTTTCAACATCTTGGCATGTTAGAAAGCTGTGTTGATTTCCACTAGTGTTTGAAAAGGATTCTTTGGACATCAAAACATGGAAAGCCCAGGTTTGTACCTTCTGCATTGGTTGAAGTTTCTGTTGGAGTTCTGTGCCTTCAAGTCAACTCTACCATATGATTTTCTTGGCAAGATTTCTTCTGAGAAAGTTTTTCATGGCCCTTCTCTAAGGTTGAGAGAGTGTGTGAATTGCCCAAGGTCAGCCAGCAGGATTCCAAGGCTGAGCAGAGATTTGAACTCTGCTCTCCTGGGTTCCTAGTTCAACACTCAATTCACTACACCTACATTGGTTTGAGCTTGGAAAAGCCATTTCCACAAAATTACTCCATGCAAATTCTGTGTCCTGTTTAAATGTGGGCAAGCACTCAAGAACATGCACCTTCAGTCCAGAGAGGGTGAGTAGGTGAAAACCTGGAGAGTCTCAAAGTGATACCACTGTCTGTAGAAGCAGAAGCATCATTCAGACAGTTCAAAGTCAATCAAAGCAAATAGTCCTGAGTCAAATCCAAAACCAAGAAGAGAGTTGCCAGCGACATTAGTCCAAAGTTAGTCCAAAAGTCAGAGACACATGAAGTCCAAGAGTATTACCCAGTGTGGAGGAAGTCTCAAGTTCAAGCCCTTGGCATCTCCAGTTTAAAAAGCACTGGGAACAGGTGATGGGAAGAACCTCTGTCTGGGATCTCAGCAAGCCTACTTCTGCTAGGTGGAGTTGACAATGCTGACTTAGATGAAAAAAATTATCTGAATTTTCAGAAATCAGGTACCTAAGAATCAGGGAAGCTGATGCATCTTCCATCAGAGAGGTAGATATCCAGCCTGTGTTTTACAGCCACTCTTTCTGCTCTTGCTCTAATATGAACAGGAACATTGCTGCTGATGTGGAGAAGTCAAAAACCTCAAAGGCCCATCAAGTTCCATGCATATAGATCAATATAAGCCTGTTGCTTGTAAGGGCAGCTGTTGATATTTTCTCTCTCTGTGTGTATCTATATGTATGTGTGTTGGCATTCCTGGTTGGCTTTCTTTCTTTCTTTTAAACTTCAGAGCTGAAGAGCATCATTTACAAGATGCCATGTGATGCTTTTATTCATTCCTAAGAAGCAACACAAACCCCATGTGGATGGAGAGAGGGAGCGGCAAGTTGAGTGTCTGCATCTAAAATGATCTTGTTGCAGACTGAGCAGTTAGCCTGATTGCGTCTCTCTTCAAATAAAAAGGCCAGACGGCAGAGATGGACTTATCATTAGCAGACTCCACTTTGATTAACAGATTCCATTACTGCAGACAAGGAATTTGAAAACACTGGCTTTTCAAGTGGCTATAGACCATCCTTTTAGTGGCTAAGTCCAGCTTAACATGCCTGCAAGTAATTTGTTTGGTCCTTGTAGAGGTCAAAATTCTCTACCAACCTTGCACAGTGACCAAGCATTGTTGTTGTGTACTTTCAGGTCATTTCCACCTTATGGCAACCCTAAGGCAAACCTATCGTGGGAGTTTCTGGGGCCAAGAGTATGTGGTATGCTGAAGGTCGCCCAGTGGGTTTCCATAGCTGAGCAGGGTCTCCAGGGTCATAGTCCAACTCTCAAATCACTACACCATGCTGGTTCTCTATCTTCCCCTCCTTAAAACATATTTTACTGGCTGTAGTTCCCTTAATTTAGGGCTCTTCCGCATGACACTGTTATAGTGCTATTATTCCACTTTCAACATCCTATGGAATTCTAGGGTTTGTAGTTTACTAAGGCCCAAGAGCTCTCTGGCTGAGAATTCTAAATGCTCCTCCCTAAACTGCAAACCCCAGGATTCCATAGGATGTTGAAAATGGAATAATAGCACTGTAACAGTGTGGTGCGGAAAGGCATTTACTGGTGGAGAGAAGGCAAGTAATGCAGAAGCATCAGGCTATGTTCCTATGGCTGAATGCACAGCAATGATGTCACCCTGTGAGACCTCCAAAGGACTTTTTATTCCACTGCACTATTTTTCTACTGAACTGTAATGGCATCTTTCCATGGAATTCTGGGATTTGTAGTTTACTGAGACTCAAGAGGGTCTTTTGCTGAGGATTCTAAATGTCTCTCCCTAAAGTGCAAGTCCTGGGATTCCACACAATGTTGCCAAGGCAGTTTAAAGTGGAGCCACAGCGCAATAACAGCGCCATGTGACAGGGACATACTTCTCCCAGATGCTGGATCTTGGACATTATGCTATTTTGCTTTGTCGTTTGCATGGGTGAGAATTTTCATCCAGTTCACTTTTGATAGGAAACAAAACTAAAAACTTTCAAAAATGAAGGGAAAGTGAAACTAAAATTCAGCACCCGCCCAGGCCCAGGGCTCTGAGTATATAACTCACAAAAGCCTGGGTTTCAATTTCTGAGTATTCAACCACATTGGTGCTGAATTGAACCCACATCTTTTTTAAAAAAGTATTTCTGAGAGGTTCTTCATCTTTAACACCTCTGTGGCAGGAAGTTACAACACTGCTGAAAATAATGGTACCAACAGAGTCTGGCTAGTGCAAATAGGAGAGAATTTTATTCCCATTTGCTTTAGAAGAATTTTTTTAAAAATGCAAGAGAAAATGACATTGACTGAATTTCTCATTCCTGTTTCAGACAGTGGCCTTCTCCAGGGGTGGTGGTGGGAATCTGTCTGAAACTCCCACTCTAAAGCAAAACAAGTCAGCTTCCCCACTAGTTCTTCCGTGGATTCCATGATCCACAACTGGTTCGTCAAACACCCAAGCCAAATAGTGCCAGGTCCAGCCTGAATTGGCAAACATTATACTTTTCCAAACTTTCTGGTACCCATTTCTGGTGCCCAGATATAGATATCTAGGGGTCCATGAGTGGGAGATAAAGTAGAGCTCATGGGGAGCAGGGGCTGAAAGCTTGGGGAAGGCTCGGATGAATCTGCCAGTCTGTGGCCATTTCTGCACTACACTGTTATAGTGCTATTATTCCACTTTCAATTTTATGTTAAATTTTGGGATTTGTAGTTTACTGAGGCCAAAAACACTCTGGCTGAGAATTCTAAAGGCCTCTCCCTAAACAGCAAACCCCAGGATTCCATAGGACGCTGAAAGTGGAATAATAGCACTATAACAGTGTAGTGTGGAAATGGCCCATGTAATGATATCACAGCCAAGAGATTATAGGAGCAGATATACCAGTATGTCCAAATATTGCATTGTTGTCTATATATGATAAGGTTGAGTGTACTCAAGTAAAGAAAGAATTAATAACAAATTTGTTAACTGCAGCGAGATTAATAAAGCAAATGAAAAATTTCAAATAGAGGAATGGTATAACGAAGTGTGGAAAATTGCAATTAATGATAAACTAACATGTAGAATTAGGTTTATGAAAGGTTTGGTTAAAGGGAATGATTTTGAAGAAATTTGGAAAATATTTTTGGATAAAGTTCTGAAAAGAGATAGTAATACTACCCTGTCAAAAGAAGAATGGCAATTTTGGAAAGTGGATTAAATAAAAAGTTGGCTCTGGGGGGTGGGTATTTTTTAGTTTTAGTTTTGTTTTTCTTTTATGTTGTATATTTTGTAATTCTTAGTAGTGTGTGTGTCAAACTTGTGATTTATAGATTTAAATGGATAAGTGATGTTAATGTTTTTTTAAAAAAAAAAAGTTAAAAGAATTAACAATAGAAATAGATTAAAGGGGATGTGAAAAATATTGAATTAAATGTGAAATTATAACAGTTGAACAGATTTATAAATTTAAGGGTAAAGGTGCAAAATAACAATGAAAGTTAGTATTGCTTAAGAGAAGAGAAAAAAAGAAAAAGAAAAAAAATTTTTTTTTTTAATTCACTATTATGTATATCACATGGTGTTTAATTTTTTTTTCTTGTTTTGTATTTGTGATTCAGTTATATAAATAAAAAAAAAAAAGTAATGATATCACAGCCATCCCTTTGATTCCAGGTGGCAAATGATGCCAAGAAAGAGATTGTTATTTTATTACTATTTTATTTATTTATATCCCACCTTGCTCCTTATAATGGGACTCAAAGCAGCTGACAACTTATTTTAATAAACAATGCAAATTAAAAACAATAAAAAATCATTAATGAAAGTGTAAGATTCAAATAGAAGATTCAAAAACAGTTAAACTATTTATGAACCTCTAAGCGCTAATATTTTTAACGTTAATGTTTATGCATTTCAATATGTATAATGTTTAAATATTAAAGATATTTAAATGCATTCAAAGACTGCATACCTACCTTAAAAACAGGACTGCACAGTATTAAAAGCCCAAACCTAAATCAGATGGCACAAAAATGTGCTGAAAGAAAGAGAGCGAGGATGGGGCCATCCGGGCCTCCCTAGGGAGGGAATTCCAAAGTCAGGGAGCAGCCACCAAGAATGGTCTCTCATTTGTTCTCACCAAATAAGGCCCTTTTCGCATTAAGTCTTCTCGCGCGAGCAGGGGAGGGTGACTCGCGCCAGAAGCCTTCTCCGGGAGGCTGCCACTTCCCCCCTCCTTCCTTCCGCAGGCGAAGGAACGAGCGGGGAAGTGGCAGCCTCCCAGAGGCGGCGGCGGCTCACGCGCCCGTCCATTCCCCCCCGCGCATGCGAGAAAGGCGCTCCTCCCGTCCGCCCCCCGCGCGCGACAGAGAAAGGCGCTCCTCCCGTCTGCCCCCCGCGCGCTTGTGCACGAAGCAGGACGTGTCGCGTCCGTCGTGCGAGCGCCCCGCCCCGTCCCTTCCTTCCGCAGGGGCGGAGGGAAGGAAGCGCGACCCGGCCGGCTCCCGGACGCTCCGCACGAAAGGTAAGTGCGCGCGGGTGCCGGGAGCGTTGCGTGAGCACGGGTGATTTTCGCTTGGAAGCGAAAATCAAAAAACCCGCGCTCGCGCCGCTTTAGCCCCGTGAGTCCGGCGGAAGTGGGAGTGCGTCATGCGGAGCGACGCTCCCACTCCCGCGAGGCTCACGGGGCTGTTGCGCAAGAAAAGGCCCGTGCGAAAAGGACCTTAAGCCTCAGAAGGGGGTGGAATAGAGAGAAGCATTTCTCCGGAAAATCTTAGACTCTAACAGGCCTATAAAGGGAGATATGCTCTTTCAGACAACCTGGAGTCAAGCCATACAGGGTTTTATAGGTCAAAAAGACATCTGCTGAGACTCTGGAAGTCACCAGTGCAAATCAAATGAGACAAATGAAGGAGTAGGTGGAATCTGCTGGGAGGGCAAGGCAGTCTGATGAGGCCATCTTGGTGTCACACTAATTCTAGTGGACATTGGAGTAGCGAGATTGTAGGACTTCACTCCAACAAAACTGCCTGAGTCTCTTGGAAAGCTTCCTGCTGCCAGGCTGGAGTTCACAGAATCATCACGAGGCAATGGAGGTTATATAAAATAAAAGGTAGCTTTACAAAGGCTCTCAACGCACTATGTTGTGATCTGCTGTGTCCCGTCACAATTGCGGCAATGGGATTGGGACCTGAACGCTTCCCACCACCCCAGTCGGCTTCTGGCGGATGGATAGCGTTAGGGACATATTCCTTCCTTCCTCCATACAGCACGCCTTTTCCTGCACCTGTACTCTGGAAGGATGTGCTTGATAGCACTTCTGCCCTTACCACACACCCGCCGGTGGTGGGATCGTGGCGGGAAAGGGAGCCATTACTGGATTTTTTTCCCAGTAATGGTATATGTCACGACAGCCGTGGATGGAGATGCCACAGCAGCAGGAGCGCAATGACGTTGTGCGACGACAGGCGTCCCTGACCGGCAGCAAAGCTTTGCCATGCCGCGATGGCGACATCATGCAGTAAGGGCCTAAAATAGTTAATATCATTTTTATTAGTTTTGCTGAAATGGTTAATAGGAGCTTTGCTGAAATAGTCCATGTTGAAACTGCAAAGGCAGGTTCGCAGAAACGGCACGTAAAAAGGAAAAAGAGCCAACAATTATCTAAGAAGTTAATGAGCTCTAAGAGCCAGCAGCTACCTGGGACCTTAATGAGCTGGAAGGGTTGGGGATGATCAAAAGGTCCTTAGTAGATAACATCAGGAAGAAGCCAAATTGATATGGACTAAAAAATAGAAGCCAAATTGTCCATATAACCTGGCACATGTTGCATTATGAGCCAAAGGAATAAAGATGTGCCAACGACAATGAGGTGATGCGCTTGTGAATTAATCAATCAGGTTTGGGTTTTTGGGGAACCAGTCAAGTGGGAGATCCTAAATTTGTAATGAATCAAATGATGCTTTAGGTGTTAGCACAATTATAATTAAAGGACTGTAAACTCTTTGTCTGGGTCTTGGATTTGCTTTCGGGCAATTTACTGTGCGGTAAATCAATGAATAAATCAATAATTAATTAATAATGAAATAAATAATTAATAATAAACAAACAAACAAATAAATGAAGCTTCTGGGGGAAGACACTCAACTAGTGATCAGCGTTTTAGACTCTCCAGGCACAAACCTAGGAGAGTCTTTGCTCGTTTGGTGTGACAATCATTACATTTATATTAAACAGTAAGGAAAATAGGAAGAAATGTTGTGTTACCCCATAGCTTAATAGCCACAAGGCTGAACAGGAATCCTCACTGGAACTACAGTGTGTTACTGGATGTCGCTACAGAGTGTTATCAGACATCTTTTTTTTCCCATGCCACTAAGCAATACAACATACATTCTCCATTGCATTCTTGTCTTTGTGGCTTCCATGGCATTAAATACAGAGCTTGGAAATGTTCCTTTTTTGGACAATTATTCCTGGAATACTGCAGCCAGTGTGGCTGTTTCTGGGATGGTCATCCAAAAAAACAGCATTCCCAAGCTCTGTACTTCAATGCCGCTGTGATACCATTTTGTAAACCTTTTTCCCCCCTCGGCTCTTTAATAATAATGTTGCCACAAATCTGCCTATCCCTGAGTTTATGAAGCCAATGAAAAACAAATCAGAGAGGCTGAGTAGGGTAAGAAGGCTTATTTAATTAAGTCAATTAAAAATTACCATTAAAATTAGCAATTGTACAATTGGACTGACTTTTAGCTTTGTATTTCCCAGAAAATAAGTCAGGACTAAATCCATTCTCCATCTGAAACTTATATCGTCCTTTCAAAAATGCATATTGTGGTATATTATAGTATATTATATACTGTAAATAATAACATGTCTTATGAACAGGTCCTATGAACATGTCAAAAGAGTATATTATATGTTGTATATTATGGTATGTTATAGTATATTTTCTGTTGTAAACATTAACAAGTCTTATGAGCTTATGCCTGTAAGAATGAAAATTTTTAATAAAAATAAATGTAAAAAAAATGCACATTTGGATTTCTTTGGTTGTAAAATATGCACACAGACACACGTAAACGTTTCTAATCTCTAGAGTTATATTGCTTGCTGTTTTAATTCTCAGTTAAAATTTTTATCTTCCAACACAGGCCAGCCAGTAACAGGTTGTTTTTCACTCTGGTGTCTCTTTATCTTTTTTCACATTCTGTTAACAAGGCAGTTCCTTCTACTGCTAAAAAGCATATTCCCTTGGTTATACATTTATACCCATCATCTTGCTTAAATTCAATTACTACCTTCGTCTGCTAAAAAAAAATACTAATTTTCAACTATTTGAAACAGTTCAATCTAAAGCAATTAATTCTTTTATATTCTGCATTACTAATAACAGAAAGTTGCCAACGTTTCAAAAATTAAGAAAAAAAGCACAGCCTTGCTTGAAATATTTTCTTACAAATCTCTGTTCTCTTTTGCCTCAAGTTATCTCTGGCATACAATTTCTTCTTTCACTAAAATGCAATATATATTAGCTTTGTTCTTGCTCTCTCCTTTTCCAGGAAAATACCAATTTTTCAAAACTAGCTTTCCCCCGCCTAAGAATATTGGCCTTCTGCTTCTAGATTATTAGATTTTAGGAAGTCTTATTGAATGGACAGCATATCATAATAAGGTAAGTTGTTATTACATTGATCGTATTATCCCCAAATAGAACAGACACAGACACAATAAGAGGGAGTCTGGATGTCTGGGAAATATTGTTTGGGTTTATATCTGTCTATCTGTCTGATTTGAAGCACTTTTCTTTGTTGTAAACCTTTTGTTTAGGGTTTGATCCAAACTAGGCCTTTTTTGCATGGCATTTTCCATGCGAAAGAGCGCCTGGAGCATCGCGCGATTGTGAGGAGTGATCTGCACGACGCACTCACAATCGCGCGATGCTCCAGGGGCCAGCACGCACTGATCGCGCACCTTTTCATTTTCAGCTGGAAGCCAAAAATGATGCAAGATCATGCATTGCTCCTGGGCCCTGCTTACCTGGCGTGCGGAGCCTCAGGAGCCGCACTGGTCGTGCTTCCTGCCCCAGCACAGCCTGGGAAACTCCCAGGCTGCACTGTGAAAGGAAGAGGCAGGGTTCTTGCGTGAGCAGGCAGCTCGTGGGGAGCTGAAGGACCCCGGATGTAAGAGCCTCTCACCAGAGGCTGCTCATGCAATCCCCACGCCCCAGTGCCGGAAGAAGGAAAGGTGCAGAAAAGGCCTAAGTTGCGGCACAGTCCTTCAGCTTTAGAAAAGAGCTTGGAAATCAATCAATTATGTTAAATATTAGAAACTAGCTTGCTTATTTATTTATGTCACTAGCTTGCTTGCTTGCTTATTTATTTATTTGTTTATTTATTTATTTATTTAGAGTATTTACATCCCACCCTTCAAACTGACAGCTTCCCATAATGTTGTGGTGGTAATGGTTGTGGTGGTAATGGTTGTGGTGGTTGTGTGCCTTCAGGTCATTTCTGACTTATGGAGACCTAAAGATGAACCTATCATGGGGTTTTCTGGGGCTGTGAGTGTGTGATGTGCCTGAGGTCACCCAGTGGGTTTCCATGGCCAAGTGGGGAATGGAACCCTGGTCTCCAGGTTCATAGTTCAACACTCAAACCACTATATTATACTGGCTATCTCTCCTATAACACTAATACTAATGATCAAAATAATTTAGCAAGTTATCATTAATTCATTCATGTATTAAAATGTTGATGTGGGGCCAGACCATTACAGAGAATGGCACGGAGGTTGCCACTGTTGACATTAAGGAACTACAGTTTCATACCCTCCAACATTTTGCAGGTGGAAACTGGGACACATGAAGACAAGCAATATCAGACTGTGGTCAAGATGGTAAAAATTATTAACGCGGAAGAACAGACAAACTAGGAGGATCTGCAGCAGCTTGCTTTGGTCAGAGCTGGTTGGGTTTGCAGCGTTGGAAAACGGTATAATTGTTTGCCTCACTGGTTATGCAAACCTGCCTAGTTTATAATGATCTTAGAAACAACTATATTTATCCTCTGTTGAAATCTCAGGGGAAGTTCTTCTTTTGTGAAGGTTTGTCTTCTGTTATCTGATGCTGTGAAATCTGTATCCTTTTGAACACATGTGTCAAACACAAGGCCCGCAGGCCCAATCATTTCATGTGGCCCTCACACTTCTCCTGCAGCTATGGTGCTCCCTACCCCTGGCAAGCCCAATCCCCACATTGCGAGCTCCCAGCTGCCAGTATTCTGAAGAGGGGCCCAGCAGCCAGCACTCAAGATCTACTTCTACTTCTGACTGCTCCTCTGTCCAAGTCTCACTGCCAGAACATTGCCACGGGTTACCATGGGAAAGCTCTGCAAAGCTCATGACTGGCCCTTTGAGGGCAACCATGATGCTAATGCAGCCCCAGATGAAACTGAGTTTGACACTCCTGCTTTAGAACATCTAAGTTTCTTGTCAAGGCTCTGCAATTACGTGCTTTGATGTTTAAAGGGTGTCCGGAAAGTGATCCATCAGTTGTAGACTAATTGTTTGTTGTAAGTTTTGTGTTTGTATGTGGTGGATGTTTGCTGGAGGACAACAAAATGAATGCCTGACTGACTATGCAAATAAAATACCATCAGAGGTACATTGAGAGTGTCCTACACTGCACAATTATTGCAATTTGATGACACTTTAACTATTATGTCTTCATTCTTTGGAATCATAGGATTTATAGTTTAAAATTCTCTGCTAGAGGACTTTAGGCTACTCTACCCTAAACTGCAGCATCCTATATACCTTGATTTAATCCTCAGTTACTCTCTTCTTAAGGTTCCTTGGAAACTGTAGTTCAGGGGAATTCACTATACCTCTCCAGGAGACATTTGTTTGCACATCATCAAACTACAAATCCCAGGATTCTGTATGATGCAGGCATGGAAGTTAAAGTGGTATCAATGTGCTATAATTGTGTAGTGTAGATTCACCTTAAGTCTTGAAGCCATCTGATTTAAAAATCCCAGCTTCTAAGAAAGCAGTGCAGTCTTATTTTCGATGATCAGGGGTCTGGCACAAAATATATTTATGATTTGGACATGTTATGGGGAATGTGATAATACTCACAAAACTTTGGCTTCCTGGTCTTTCACTAGAGCTAAGATTTCTCCAGGGGGCTGACAAAGCTTCACAGTGTAGTCACATTGTGCCAAGATGACAAGAGATGAGAAGAATCTCAGGAAAAGCACAATTTTTTTGCACGCCTATCCTGTAGTCTTCAGATTTTAAAGTCAAGGGTTCTCTGCAGGCCAGTTCTCACTTCCGTTTAAATCATTGAGACTTAAGTTAGGCATGATGACTAATCCGTCCCAGCGATTTTGGATTTGCAGAAAATGGCTCAGATCAGAAATGCTTCTTAGGAGCATGCCCACCAGATTCATCAACCACACAAAACCAGGTGGGAGAGATGCCACAAGTGACCAAAATACCACAAGAAGCACCATCATTGTGTTCAAGTCCTACAAATTCTTTATTCTCGGAAATGGCCCAGAATGCCAACTTTCTGGGGAACCATATCTAGAACGGGCACAGGGAAGTGGTTCCTGTGGAATTTTGGTGGCTCCTTGCATCACTACCTTCTCATGTGCTACTGGTAAATTGGACAGCCATATCTCCCTGTAAATGTAGCTGTTTTCTGAAATATGAGTGCTTTGCCAAGAACAGGTGAACGAAGATGGTGCCATGGTATTTTTGAGGCTTGCTGCATCACTGCCACCTAATCTTGCAAGACTGGTGGCCATTTCCACACTACAGTGACAAAGTGCTGCTATTCCACTTTCAACCCCCTGTGGAATTCTGAGGTTTGTAGTTTACTGAGACTGAAGAGTTCTTTGGCTGAGAATTCAAAGTGCCCTTCCCTAAACTACAAATCCCAGAATTCCATAGGAGGTTGATAGTGGAATAGCAGCACTTTAACACTGTAGTGCGGAAATGGCCTGGTGAATTCTGGGAGCCTGGCTGTCCACAAAATTCATCTTCCTGGCTATTTTCAGGACTATAGATGTCTGAAATGTTTTCAATCTGAAACATGCATGCCCAAGCCCACCCAACATACTTCTGTGCTTTTGGAACCAACCTCTTCCCAAATTGTCCTGTCCTGTCCTGTTCCGTTCAGACTTTTAGCTCCTCCCAGTGCCATCCCCATTATTGTTATATTCTCTCCACTTACCTCCCAGCTCATCTCTGCTCCCACTATCAGTTCCTCCTGATGCGTAGGAGATTCAAGACTGCAAGAAGCAGTGGACTAATCCCATTTCTAGTGTTACGACAGATGAAGAGAACCTCTGTATTTGCTGACTCCACATTCATTATTTTATACATCTGTCATGTATTCCCTTGTGGTTTCTCTAAAGAGAATGAGCCATTGGAACCTCTGGCACCTTGATCGTGTTGGTGGTCCTTTGGTACACCTTTTCCACATCTATCTCCTTTCTCATGGTGCTAGACCAGAACTGTACATAATATTCCAAGCAAACTCACTCCAGAGAATCGTATGACGACAGATGTGATATTGGCAGCTTTATTTTGAACCTCCTGATAAGAGCCTCTGAAAGGAGAGCAACTATTTTTTTCAACAAAACACATAGTACCAAATCACAAAGTAAAGTTATGGATCAAGTTCCATAAATAACAAAGGAATGACAAATAGTTACAAATTGCCTCTTTTTTGTTATCCTGTTTCTCACCATTCATTCATGGGAGGAGAACTTTCCAGTAGCAACTCTTTTATTTTCCCTTGCATACTGCAGTCCATAGGTTCTATCACTCTGGGATATTTTGCAGGAAAATGGCAGCTGCCAATGGACGAAGCCATTTCGGATGCGGTGACCATCAATATCATTGTGCAGGAAATATCTTGGAAACCTTTATTAGATCCATGGGTTGGGGGGAAAGTCAATGTCTGCCCATCATAGTTGGGGGTTCTGTAGAATGTAAGAACAATGAATTGTCCAGAGCCTGCTGTAATTTATACTGAAAACAGAACACACATTTTTGGTTCCTAGTTCCATCCCTACCAGATGCTGAAAAATCAGGGCTGGAATCCTGTTGGTAACATAGGCCATTTCCACACTACACTGTTATAGTGCTGTTATTCCACTTTCAACTTCCTGTGGAGTTCTGGGAATTGTAGTTTAACTGAGGCCAAAGAGCTCTCTGGCTGAGAACTCTAAATGCTCCTGCCTAAACTGCAAACCCCAGGATTCCTTAGGAAATTCCTTAGGAAATTGAAAGTGGAATAATAGTACAAGAACAGTATAGTGTAGAAATGGCCCGGCATACACATAACCTGATATTTCACATATGTATGTTCTTTTTTAAATGTTGTAGAAGGAGGTATTGAATGCCTCCTTGTACAACATCTAACCCCACTCCCACCCCTGCTAAATGACCCCTGCAAACCAGCATGGTTTGAGCATTGGGCTATGACTCTGGAGACCAGGGTTCGCATCCTAGCTCAGCCATGGAAACCCCCTGGGTGACCTAGGGCAAGTCACACTCTCTCAGCCTTAGAGAAGGAAACTGGCAGACCTCCTCTGGATAAATTACTCTTACTCACAATTCAGTAAGAGCCCTGGTGGCACAATGGTTAAATGCCGGTACTGCAGCCACAACGTTGTGAGTTCGATCCTGCTGGGCTCCAGGTTGACTCAGCCTTCCATCCTTTCGCAGGTCGGTAAAATGAGTACCCAGCTTGTTGGGGGCAATTAGCTAAACGCATTGTACATGGCTTAGGGAGTGCTTTGCACTGATAAATGGTATAGAAATCTAACTGCTATTTCTATAACTGCTAAATCTTGCTAAGAAAACCCAGTGATAGGGTTGCCAAAGGTCCAAAACAACTTGAAGGCATACATCATCATCATCATCATCACCATCATAATCATCATTATCAGCAACAACAAGAACAGCAGTAGCAACAACAACAACTCCCTTGGCTTCTTGACCTCTGGACTGCTAATTACCCCTATAACTTCTTTCTCTCCCAGTGAATTACAACAGAAACTCTCTAACTGTATGGTATAAGATAATGCCCCAAATTGTTACACCATGTGATAATATTTTAGCCATCAGAGATGAATCACCGCAGAAGTTCCACATTGTTCAGCAACATTGCAGATTCAGTACTTTTTAATGTTATCAATCTGCACAATCAGCATCAAGTACAAGTAAGAGGAAAACTGAGTGAGACACACAAATGTCAACTTTCCCTTAGTTAACAAGAAAGAGGAGACTCCATGTCATCCTGTTCAGACCTATGGGGCCGAAGAGTCCAAAAATATGCCATTAAAACACTTTTATTCCTCTTTTCCCCTTCGCTTTGTTCCTCTGCTGAGGAGGTGGGGGACCTGCTGTTGTCGAGAGTGGTGAAGCGGCTCCAGATGTTGGCATGGCAGTTCCGGAATAACTTTTCCTGAAATTCCGACGTCATGAAATAGTAGATAATTGGATCCAGACAGCAGTTGAGGCTCGCAAGGCAGAGC
Source organism: Ctenosaura bakeri (assembly GCA_948474755.1). Taxonomy (NCBI): domain Eukaryota; kingdom Metazoa; phylum Chordata; class Lepidosauria; order Squamata; family Iguanidae; genus Ctenosaura; species Ctenosaura bakeri. The sequence goes on from CAOLHI010001502.1 coordinate 655,038, forward strand.
GAAATGGAATGGAAGTACAAAGTTCTACGGCGGACGGAGCAGTCTCGAATGGCTTCTTGCTTCACCATCATAAAGAGAGGGAAGTTCACGTGGTAGGGCGTGAAACAGATGAAGAACACAGCTGCGCACCCTAAGATCATGCGCCAAGCTTTCTGCTTCTCGTTGGGGTGTTGCAAAGGGGCGTGGGACTCCTGGAGTGACTGTCTCATTTGCCACGTGCAATAAATGATGGTCATGAGGGGGAGCAGGAATCCCGAGAGTTCAGCTACAAGCACCATCGTAATGGATGCTCCCATGCTCAATTGTCTCACTCCGAGATCTGCAAAGCAGGTGTTGGTATTGTTTGTCAAGCTTGGACTTCTCAGAATTGGGAGGGGTAAGCAAGCGGCGCCCACGACCGCCCAGATGGTGGTGCTTATGGCGACGTCGTACCTGCATTTCCAGTCCTTGGCTTTGAAAGGATGACGCAGGAAAAGGTACCTTTGGATGCTGATGCAGGTGAGAAAGCAGATGCTTGCGTACATGTTCAGATACTTTAGGTAGAAGCATAACTGGCAGAGGAAACTCCCAAAAGGCCAGCTGTGGTTGATGTAGTAATACATCCGTAAGGGCAAAGAGAAGACGTGGGCCAGGTCGGCCACGGCCAAATTAATCATGAAAATGACTGCTTTGCTTTTCTTATTGATGAAGCGGCAAAGGACCCAGAGGGCTATGCCATTGCCCAGGAGGCCTGGAATGAAGAGGATCGTATATGTAGCTGCGTACAAGGAGGCCTGGAAATCCACTGATGGATCGGTACAATTTTCTGCAGAACTGTTGTCTCCCATCTTGATCAGGCTGGTGGGATCCCCAAAGGTGATTGAAGTTGAGTAGGACAGCCCTGTTAAAAGAGAGAAACATCGTGTCATGTCGTATTATGTTTGGAAAACAGGCAGGCAAATGCATATTTCCTTCAGGAGAGCCATCAACACAAATGAGATATGGTGCGCCCTTTGCTCACACAACCTCAGCATGCACAAATGCCAGGTTGCGTGAAGCCTCATGTCCAATTATTGTCAATGGCCAAGCCGGGCATGCACACACACCACCGTGGGCAAATGCATGTTGTTTCCATTGTCGATAATGGGACAGAGCCTTTGCATTTTTTGTTTTATGCGAGGGATCCTAGAACGGAACCCTCACATATATGAAGAGTGCACTGTATAAAATCTGTAACCGTGAGCACTTTTTATTCCTCTCTTTTTCCTTCTTCCTCTTCTTTTATTTGTTCATCTCTTGCCCATTTCCCTGAAAGGCAACTCAAGGTGGTTCACAAAAATTAAAACAGAACCAATTTTAGTTATTTGTAGTTTTTAAAAAATTATTATAATTTTGTTAGAGGCTTGCAGTTGTGTTATTATTCTTTGTCTTTTTATTTGCATTGTATTTGTAGATTTACGTATTGTTATATCATGTTGTTTGTTCTTTTTAGCTTTTTTGTTCTGTGTAAATAAAACTTTTAAAAAAATAAACTGATATTCCTGTTTCCCAATTTGTCTTTTGACTGTCCAGGAACATCTGTGTCTTATCTGGATTAAGCATCAACTGGTTTATCACCACCCAGATCATTTACTGACACCAGAAACTGGTTCAGCACCAAAAAAGCTTCTTTGAAATTACAGTTGGCCCTCCACATTCATGGGGTTAGGGGCACGGCATCCCTGGCAAAAGTGGAAAAACCACAAGTATCAAAATGAGTCTGCCTGTCTGTGGGAAGGGGGCTGAGGCTTGGTGAGGAGAATGGACACCTAGGATCCAAACCAGGACAAGAAAAGGAGAGGAAAAGACGGTGGATTGGCATGGTAGCCCTAAATTTCCTCTCTCACACCCTTCTTCTTCCTTGGCTATAGGGGAGACATCGGGAAAGGGTTTGTGATGCTGAGAAATTAGGCATGAGCTGTCCTTAGCTGGTCAGGCAGCAGCTGCTGAAGGAGGAGGCGGAGGACCGGGGCAGTTTTTAAAAGGACTATGTGGCCTGTTTGGAGTTGCTGACAGTGAAGTTTCCCCTGGAAAAGAAGAGCCTGCGGTGGGAGGGCAGGGGTTGGAGAAACTCACAAATAATCAAATCTGCGAAAGCGAAACCTGCAAATGTGGAGGGATGACTGTAGATGAAAAATAGATTTGTGTGTTGTTGGCATGCTGATGGCACCAAACCCCTGCCAGCAGTTTCAGGTACCATCATCCCTCCACGTTCGCTGAGGTTAGGGGCACAGCTCCCCCACAAAAGTGGAAGAAATATGAATAATTCTACCTCGCCCACCAAACTACATTTGATATACAAAAAACATATGATCCACTTATTCAACTCACTTTGGAAGCTTTCAAGACGTCAGGGTTCCTTTGCAAGGAAGAAGTGGGAATCTAGCGGGGCTTGCTGACACCTCCACTGCTGCCCTTCTGCCATTTTTAACAGGGACTTACAAGCCTCATTTGCAATCTCTGTCTCTTGCGGTTTGCAGTCCCTATTGAAAATGCCATAGGGCAGCAGCAGAGGTGGCAGCAAACAATCCAATTTAAAAAATCCGCAAAAGTGAAACCCACAAACGTGGAGGGCCAACTGTATATGGATAGCATGAGGGACAGCACCAAGTTCTTAGCAGCAAATCAAGACATTTGGATGGGCAAGGCACCCCCAAACAAATAGACTGGATATGTACTTGTTCATAAACTCACATCAACCATGTGCAAGGAAAGCCATGAGTCCAGTGTCTTTTCCCACCATGGCAACAAGCTGCCTCTGAGAAACCCAAAAGCAGAAGATCAGGGGAACAGCATCCCTCCCACTCCTGTTTTGCAGCAGTGAATATACTGACACGGAAGAAAAATCACAAGAGAATAAGTGGGTGACTAATATAGCAAGAGGAACCAAAGCCAGAAGTATTTTTAAACCAGGGCTCTAACATCCTGTTAAAGGCAAGGCTTGGGTGTGACCCTAGCAACAGACGTTTTCATACATCTCCAAACGTACAACCAGCCCTAAATAATTTCCCCTCCTGCTTGAGGACTCCAAGATTGTGTCATAATTTCCCATTCAGAGGATATAGTATCCAGAGAGCTCTGGAAGCCTGAAATTAACATGTTGAATGCGTGGTTTGAACTGGTAAAGACAGGGAGCCAAAAATGAATGGCAAATTGTCTTAGGTTCGCTTCTAAAAATTCAGATTTATACTCTGTGCTCTTACTATAAACCATCTCGTTTGAAACAGAGACAGAACTGATTTTAAAAGAAGATGGAGGAGAAACAAATGTAATTCAGAAAGTTTAAATAACTAAGTAGGCCAGCATGGTTTGACCCCACCCCCCAATTGCAAATCCCAGGATTCCATAGGATGTTGAAAATGGAATAATAGCACTATAACAGGCTAGTGCGGAAATGGCCATGGTTTTCATCTTTGAAATGTTGGAAATGTTGAAATGTGTGCATCTGCATATGTATTTTAAAAGAAGCCTCAGATGCCCTCAGCCAGGACCAAGACTGTCAGTGTAAGGAAGGGGTTTTAATTTATGCCCTTTACACTGCAGTTGTGATGGGGAGAAACTTCACATCCCCTTGAAGCTGCTATTCACTGCAGGATCAAAACTCCTCTTTCCATACTTTCCAAATGTTCCAGTCTGGCAGGGACAGTCCTGATTAATCCTCTGCCACCCCACCATCTTACCAGCTATTAAAATGTCCCAGTTTCTCTCTCCCCCTCCCACCTTCCCCCTTTGCCCTCTGCGTATTTCAGTTGCTGCAAACTGAGTTCAGACTAGACAAGTAGTTTGTACTCCTCAGGGAGAGAGAGGGCAGGAAGGGAAGACTCGGGCAAAACAAACTGCTGTAGCCCTTACTAGTTTTGGCCATTTCTGCACTACACTGTTATACTGCTATTATTCCACTTTCAGCATCCTCTGGAATCCTGGGGTTTGCAGTTTAGGGAGTAGCCTTGAGAATTCTCAGCCAGAGAGCTCTTTGGCCTCAGTAAACTACAAACCCCAGAATTCCACAGGTGGTTGACAGTGGAATAATAGCACTATAACAGTGTAGAGTGGAAATGGACTGAGTCTGTTCTTTTTCAACAACAGCATTTGCCATCCTGACCACACTCCAATGTTGCTTGGCTACATATGTCCTGGTTTCCATCTCAGAGATACTGTGAAGGATATGAGCTTCCCCCCGCAGTAATAAATAGTGGTTTGGGGCTGCTATTTTTATCTGGACTGTAGTGCAAGAGGAGAAGGTTAACCTTCTTCCTCACATGCTACAGTCCCGATAGGTCAATAGCCCTACAGAGTTACAGGCATGGATGTGACCACAATAATCAGTGGGAAATAACAGGCTCTCTCTTTCTTCGTTGTGCTCCCTTCCACAGTGGCGCCCAGTTGCCAGCTTCCATTCCTGTGGTTTTTGGTGTGGTTAAAAATCTTTCTCTTCCTTATAGAAAGGATGCACTCAGAAGCCTTCACAGTTTGATTGGTTCTAACAATGTGTGAAAACATGGTTTCCAAGATTTTTTTTTTCACACACACACACACATATCAGCCACACCAAGTGGAAAGAAAGCCAGAACTACATTTGGACATGTAAGCCAAATCCCAAGGATTCTACATGGACCTCAGCAGAGATTAGGCTGAGCCCAGGGCTGTCTAAAAGAAAGATAATTTTCTATGTGCCTGTACTACTCCATGATAGCAGTTTGGAGTGCTGGGATTTGTAGTTTGACGAGAGGCATTTAGAAGTCTCTGCTAGAGTGTGCTTATATCCTCCCCTGCACGACAGCAAACTACAAATCTTAGGATTCCATTGGATGGAGCCACAGCAATTAAAGTGGCACTGAACTGCTATAACTTGGTAATGCAGACAAACATTTAAATTCAGAGGATTAAAGTATTTAGCAGTTGTTTTTGTGCATGGCAGTTAATATTTGCATTTTAGCCTGGTCCCATGTAAATCATTTATTTGGTAATAGTTGCCAGTCCAGTCTAGCAGAACTGCACCCAAATGTGTACACGAAATTGCCCTTTGTTGCACCCATTTCCAATTTGGCACCCTTCAGATTTGTTGGACCTGCAACTCCCATCATCCCTAACCATCATAAACCCACGCCAATATAGTTTGATACATTCAGAGCATGCAAGATTGGAGAAGTGAACTTTATGGCAGGAAAATTTCAAACCAAGCCCAAAAGTAAGACTATTGTTTCTCCCCAGTGCCAAATATATAACTAAAATGAACATTGCCTATTCTCTCCTTTCTAACGGAAACTAGACACAAACATCATTATTGTAAACACATATGTCTCCCCATCCCTTATATTCATAAACCTGTTTAAAAAATGAATGTTTCTGACCATTAAAATATAAAACAAAAAAGGGTTGGGTATAAAGGTGATAGTTGAGAATCAATGCCAGAGCAGTACCTTTTCATGGAGAACGACAAATCCGCTTGGTCTACTAGATTTCCTTGGTTGAAAAACATTTTCCCTGTACAAATAGGCAGTCAGCCTATTAACATGACAGCTTACAGCTGATCTTGAACATCTCTCTTCATAAGTCAACTCTACAAAATTCAATATAATTTGCTTCCTGGCTGGCAAAGATGTTCCAAGCTGCAGTCTTACATGTGGATCCTGAATGCATTCCTTGCTCTCGAAAGGACGGGCCATTGATTTCAGTGAGATTTTTCTCTGAGCAACTACGCTGAGAACGGCCGCTTTCGCTTTGCCAAAGGAAACATGTTCTCAATGAATTGGCCTTACCTCACTGCAGCTTCCATCCTGTCAAACAGCAACAACCACCCCAGAAAGAAACGAGAGTGCTGAAAAGCAAAAGAATCCTCTTTGGAGCTCAGCTGGGTTGTCCATTTTGCGTTGCAGAGTTGTCTCCCCGGGGATCAGCCTCTCCTCTGGGAACAGGAGCTTCCAAACTGACTTGAGGAATTTTTCAAGAGCCCAAAGACGGGAGCAATGACTGTACCGAAAGGAAATCCTGTATCTTGTTTCTCTTCCCCACTTGAAAGACACTCACCACAGCTTTCTGGAGCAGAAACAAATCAACAGATGACATCACAATGATAGGTTTGCCATGAGAGGAATAGCTTGCCCGTTGGCTTTCCGCACATTCTTCACAACGGTGTCCTATTTTCTATCCTCAATTTCTTGGACTTGGAGAACCATAGCAGAAGCCAAGAGGGCAAATTGTTTCCATGAAGATCAGATCTCAGTTACAAGCTCATTGGATCTCCTTAAGTCACAATTATTTCATCTTAACCTCACTCTCATTCACTCTCCCTTCACTCTCACTGGCAATATACATAACTTTCAATTGGCAGGGACGGTCCCAATTAATCTTGTCCTCTCACTTTTTTTCAGCAGGTTTTAAAATCACCTACTTTCTCCCTTCTATTTTCACTTTCCCCCTTTGGCCTTGGCTTACTCTCCTGGGTGCAAACTGAGCTCCAGCTGCAGAAGTAGCTTGCACTCCATTAACTCAGCTGCAACCTCTTCTAGCTCATGTATTCTTCCTCATTAATAACTTTTGCCATCTTGACCACACTCTAATGTTCCTTGGCCATATGTTTCTTGGTTTTCATTTCTGAAATGTTGGAGGGTATTGTGGTTTAAGTGTTGTATGTTCAAGAAGGATATTGACAAGCTGGAGCGTGTCCAGAGGAGGGTGACCAAAATGAGTGAAGGGTCTGGAAGCCATGCCCTATGAGGAGCAGTTTAGGGAGCTGGATATGTTTAGTCTGCAGAAGAGACGATTAAGAGGGGACATGATAGCTATGTTTAAATATTTGAAGGGATATCATGTTGTGGAGGGAGTGTGCTTGTTTTCTGCTGCTCCAGAAACTAGGACAAGGAGCAATGGATTCAAGCTGCAGGAAAGGAGATTCTACCTGAACCTCAGGAAGAACTTCCTGACGGTCAGAGCTGTCCGCCAGTGGAATATACTGCCTGGGAGTGTGGTGGAGTCTCCTTCTTAGGAGGTTTTTAAGCAGAGGCTTGATGGCCATCTGTCGGGATTGATTTGAGGGTGTTCCTGCATAGCAGGGGGTTGGACTGGATGGCCCTCGGGGTCTCTTCCAACTCTATCATTCTATGACTACAGCCCTGGAGACCAGAGTTCTATTCCCTGCTTGGACATGGAAGCCCACTAAGTGACCATGGGTGTATCACACACTCTCAGCCCCAGAAAACCCTGCGATAGGTTTGCCTTATGGTGTCCAAAAGTCAGAAATGACTTGAAGGCACACAACAACATAACAATGTAAAACTTAAGTGATCTACCTGACATGGTCGTTGTAAAAATTACTGGAAATGCACGTGGATGCAGTGCTTTGCACATTTGTTAGATGGATGAGATTATTTATATCCATCAGTGAATTGCAGAGTTTTGAAAAGTTGCCTTTTTTTTCTTTATAACATCCAGGATCCAAAATCTGTTGCCCAGTACTAACTTTTCAATGCTCTGGTGTGCTGCACGTGATAGCATTTTTCAGCAATAGAACTTTACAGCAAGAATGGTTCTCATCTATATTTTCAAGCCAGTTTATATTCCACAAACCTGCCTGAATGAAAATATCTTTTGAATAGGGCGTTTGTACTGAATTCATCAGCTGCATCAGAGTTTCTCTTCCTGGAATATTTCCCCACCCCCCTTGACTTGCATTCAGCTTGTCAGAATCAGTCACGCTGTAGCAGAATTGCACCATAAGCACAAAGCTTAATCCTTGCAGCAAGTCAGCAGCGAAGGGTCAAATGACACAGGGAGTTAGTTTCTCCTGCTGGGGTTCCCAGACAGAGGCCATAACCTGAGCTTGAATGTCAGGGCCTGGCTCTCTCCACTGGAGCAACAGGAAAGGGGAGGAATCTCAGAGAGAGAGTTAGGCTTCGGGAAATGAAAATATCTACCTGATGTTGCCACTGCTGCTGGACGTTCCTTTCAGCTGTCTCCTGTAGGCTTTTCAGGGGATCTGCCATACTTCCTCTTCTCTTCCTTCTGACATCTCTTAATCAGTCTGAGCAATTTAAGGATGTTGTAAATCATTTAGGACTATCCTTGGTGTAACCTAACTTTGTGTCAACATTGTGGCTGCATCCTGAGGTCGAAGGAGGGATGGATCTGGTATATCTCAGCTCTTCTTTCTCCTGGTCTGTTTTCCACCCCTTAGCCAGCAGAGCAGTTCTTCTAGCAGACTGCTCTGTTGGCCGAACTCTCAGAGTTCTGCTGACAGAAGGGCATTTCTGCCGGCAGAAGAGCCTTGTGCTGAATCCTAACCGATACAGCTGGCTCATATGAAGAAGTGCGGCACTGCCCAGAAGCACTGAGAGCTGACCAGGGTGTTCTGATTTTCCATTTACTTTAAGGGAGAGATGAAGAAACCAAGTATCTGCCGTCCATTCTATTTCAAATAAGACACACATAAAAACACATGTTTCTCTATTTTGGTAGATAGCAATTGCTACCTTCGGGCCTTTCTGCACTACACTGTTATTGTGCTATTATTCCACTTTCCACCTCTTGTGGAATTCTGGGTTTTGCAGTTTACTAAGGCCAAAGAGCTCTTTGACCAAGAATTCTAAATGCCCCTCTCTGAACTGCAGACCCCAGGATTCCACGGGATGTTGAAAACAGTGTAGTATGGAAAGGCCCTTAATTGTGGGGTAGGGAATGGTCATGAGCATGGGGAAATAAAGTGCTCAGAGTCGCTGCAGAAGAACTGTCCAGTGCTTTCTAGCCTCCACCCTTTCACAGACGAAAACTGGGACACATGTGTCCAGGCAACATCAGGGTGTGGTTAAGATGGCAAATGTTAATTATGAGAAAGAACACACAAGCTAGGAGAGGCTGTACTAGTATGCTTTTGCATGAGTCTGCTGAGAAGGGCAAGATCATACCCTCCCCTCCTCTCCTCTCCCCTCCCCAAGGTAATGGACTGCAAACTGCTTTTGCTCTTTGAACTCAGTTTGCAGCAACTGAAGTAAGCCGAGGACAAAGGGGGGAAATGGGAGGAGGAGAGAGGATCCGGGACATTTTAAATGCAGCTGAGAAAGTGGGACTGTGGAGGGTTAACTGAGTCTGTTCTTGTCAAACTGGGATAGTTTGAGGGTATACTGTTTCTAGCAACGGACTGAGAAAACTCATAATTGAAAGAGCTGCCTTGAATCACATTGAAGTTGCCAGTGCACAAAGTGCATACAGGAGAAGATGGCAAACAATGGTGTGGCAGCTGAATGCTTTGTCAAATGGACCAAATTTTGTGCAGGAACCCTAATCCAGCTTTACCAACATCACAAACTTAACTCTATCTACTAAAAAAAAAAAAAAAGAGTCTTATGGAGTTCTATTCCTTAGTAAGGCTGGCATCCTTTTGTTGGTGTATGCCAACGTAAGTCAACCTTACACTTGCACATGTTTTTGTCATCATTGCAGAGGCTGGTATTCCCTTCCTTCCTCCACAATGAGCAAAGTCCCCTCCCAAACTTACAAAAGAGCCATTGATGATCCACTTTGTCCAGTCTGTGCCTGATGGAGAGTTGGAGTGGGGGAATCAAAGCAGCATCGGGCTATGTCCCTGCAACCAGACACAAAATGATGGCATCGTCCTCTGAGACCTCAGGAGGACTCTGAAGGACTTCAGCAGATGATGTAATCACCTTACTCCTGGCCATAAGGACATAACCAGATGCTTGTTGGACACCATCCCCACCCATGGAGTGGCTGCTGAGGGGCTGCTCTGGCCTAATAGAGAAAAAGCAAAGATTCCGGCCAAAGTATGTTTATTAATACTTCTAGGCATCAGCCTTTACTCCTGAATGTTCTCACCTAAATTTTCCACAATGCTAGGCTCCCTTCTTCCCACAACATGCTTCTGATGAGTGGTCCTTCTTGCCAGAGGCAAGTCAGGCCATTTCTGCCTCACCCTGTTCTAATGCTATTATTCCACTTTCTTTTTTTTAATTTTTCTTTTAATAACTTTATTCAAATTTCAACAGATAAAACAAACAATAATTTCTGCCATGTTTACATGTAATGTTTTTCCTTCTTCCTTTCCTTTCTGGATTACAATTATTGATATTCCCTCTATTTATTATATCATGTATCACAATAAAATGTTAATAATCTATGTTTGTTAGTTCCTGCTATATATCTCTACTTTACTTGTTACATGATATTTCATTAACTGTTAACTGTATAATAATTATCATGAAAAATATATTACCCTCTGTCTACCCCCAACCCAAATCTGTAACCTATTATTCCACTTTCAACATCCTGTGGAATCCTGGGTTTTGCAGTTTATGGAGTGGCCTTTAGAATTCTACAAACCCCAGAACTCTACAGGATACTGAAAGTGGAATAATAGCACTATAACAGTGTAGTGCGGAAATGGCCTCAGTTAAATACTCCCTGCGCAGGCTCCCTCAATGGATGAGAAGGAGCGATTCCCTCTCTTCAACTTTTAGCTGAGATTTCTGTCTTAATCTCCAATCAGAGAAACATTTCTTCATTTGCTGGGCCACTGTGTTTTCCATGCTCTCTGCAAGAGTGGTTGATCATCTATCAAGTTTATTTACATAATCAAGGCCTGCCCCTTCCGGGCCAACCCTAAATCTCCAGTTTTGACCTTGAAATCTCAGGTCGTGGGATGTTCCTAACCTAGCAATGCTCTGAGTTTTGGCATTGTTTTCCTCTTTCCTCTATTTTTAGCGAAATGCAGCTGAAGCGACTACAGTCTGCATGGCAGAAGAAGGACATGCTTCCTAATCATAATACTCCATGCACATTTATGCTAAAGACTGCCTCTGCAGTGGCTGAAATAAGCAGAGGTAAGTGCATGTGTTGATGCTAAATATGTTTGTGTAAAGTGATCCAGAATTTTCAGAAAGTAGTGGCTGATGTTTATAATGACCTAAATTTTACTTGTGTTTTCTATAAGGTTTCCTTTAGGTTCAGAGCCAACCCTTCTATTAGGGAGAGTGAAGCAACTGCCTCAGCTGGCAAACACTGGGGAGCAAAAGTGATAGTTGCCCCACCATTACTCTCACATCCTCTGGCCATTCACTTCTGTTGGAGGATAGGCTGATGCCCATCATGGGGCCATTGCTTACTTCATACCCCAAACTAGCCTTTTCCCTTAAGGATGGTAAAGGATACTGTCTCCTTCCCAGTGCTGGGATCAGGTTCAATGGTTTGCTTTCATTCTTCAAATGGGGAGGGGGGAAGTAGTATCTTGTCCCCATATTGGCCTCAGACAATAAAAGTAGTTTTGGCCTGTTTCAACGGATTCTGGCCATTTCCAGAATGTTATTGTGGTATTATTCCACTTTCAACCTCCTATGGAATCTGGGATTTGCATTTAGAGAGTGGCCTTTAGAGTTCCCAGCCGAAGAGCTCTTTGGCCTCAGGAAACTGCAAAGCCCAGAATTCCACAGGAGGTTGAAAGTGGAATAATAGCACTGGAACAGTGTAGGGTGGAAATGGCTTCAGTATGCATGATTCAGCATTCATGATTAATAACAAGAGGCACAAGCAACAAACTGTTGCAGTTTTGTACAGATGTCTGCTCCGTGTTCCAGTCAGTCATGCTCTCTTCCGGGATACTCTGTTCTGTTTCCTTTCTTACCTGCCTTTCCATCCACACTCTAAAACCAGATTGAGATTCCGTGTCCGTTGAAAATCAATCAGTCCCTGTTGACCCCCACCACACATAAAATCATGCAGGGAAGAAGCAATTCAGCAGTGCTGTTCTGCATAGTGGACAGGAAGCAATGTGCAGCACAAGGATTCCGCACTACACTCTTATAGCGCGATTATTCCACTTTCAACATCCTATGGAATCCTGGGGTTTCCCGTTTCGGGAGGGGCCGACCGGCCCCTCCCGAAACTGCAAACCCCAGGATTCCATAGGATGTTGAAAGTGGAATAATCGCGCTATAAGAGTGTAGTGTGGAATGGCCAAAGTCTGTAACTAAAAGCACAAGAGCGTTGAATGGGTTTAGTACTTAAGAAAGGCACTGTCCGCTGTCCTGATTTGACCCCCACCTGGAGAAGTCAGTCCTGAGCTTGAGGGACCAATGCTCTGTTTTGATACTGAAAACATTGAAGTTCCAAACTAGATTGCTAGGTGGCAGCAGGGCAACCCAAAGACCCACTTTCACTTCAGTAGGTGCACCTATTCCAGCAACGCCTTTGCAACAGCCATTAAAGTTTTTGCACCCGTGTTGCTGAGTTGAAGCAGAAAGGGGTTTTCATACAAAATAAAACCCTCCCTGCCCCATTTTCCTGATTCTCCTCCCCTATGTGGTGCACTTCATAGCTCCCCTCCCAGGGGAGGATTGATTTATCTATTTCTGGGGTAGGGCAAAATGCAGTCCCAAGGGCCACGTGTGGTTCCACTGGCCATTTTGTGGCCCACAGGACCTGTTCACTTCCTGTTTTGAAATTAGATCTCTCCTGGGCTTGAAATGGCCAAGGGCTCCTCCAAAAACACGGCAAAAATGTCCGCCCATGCCCCCAGAAGATATCTGGGGACAAAGACTTTGTCTTTTTTGCTGGGTGTGTGTGATGGGAGATTCAGCAATCTAAGGTTGCCTGGGGGCCAAATGCAACCCCAGAGTCTTCTAGAGTTACTAACCGTTGTGTTAACAGCCTGCTTCCCCCCCCCTTTGCAGGATGCATGTACTTGCCTTCAAGTTGTCTGTTGACTTACGGCAACCCCATGAATTTCATAGAGTTTCCTTAGGCAAGGCTTATTCATAGGTGTTTTTCCCAGTTCCTTCCTCTGAAATATAGCCTACAGCACCTGGGATTTTTTGGAAGTCTCCCATCTGAGTTTTAACCAGGGCTGACCCTGCTTAGCTTCCAAGATCAGATGGGCTCTGCTGCCTTTAGGGTATTTAGGCAGGTCTCAATCCTCAGGCAGGCTTATATAGGGAGAGATACTTCCCTTTCAGAGAACCAGCTTGGTGTAGTTGTCTGAGATTTGGACTAATACTCAGGGAATATGTGTGTATATGTGCCTTGCTTCAAGTCTCACGCTGATTTGTGGCAACCCCATGAATTTCATTGGGGTTCATTCCTTCTGAGGCAAGGAATACTCAGAGGTGACTTTGCCCATTCCTTCCTCTGAAATATAGCATACAGCACCTGGTATTCCTTGGCAGCCACCCACCCAAGCACTAATCAGGACTAACCCTACTTAGCTTCCAAGATCAGGCAGAATCTAGTGCCTTTATGCAACTTTGGCTCTCTCCAGTGAAGGATCAAAGATGGAAATTGTAACACTGAAATAAAATCAAAATGCAATTAAAGCAGCTACCATATTAAAAGCCAGGCACTGAATTAAACCATATCAGAGGGTTTTAAAGCATAAATGAGAAAGGAATGGTGTGTAAAACCTCTACCCCTCCTTTAAAAGAATGTTCTACAGTAGCCACTTAGTGGCAATAAGGTCTTCACTTGCTAAGAAACAGACAGCGGAGGGGTCAAACCCAGACTCCTGGGGGAGGCCACTCCACAGCCTGGGAACAGCCTCTAGAACGGCCTTCTTGTATCTTCAGCAAACATCCCTCTGAGGGTGGCAGGACGAAGAAAAGCACTGCAGAAAGCAGAGTAATTGCAGATGCAAAAGAACTCAACATTAACGGAGCTTTTTAAATAAGTGCTATCTGATTTGTGGTCTACAGGACTAATGAAAGTGTGTGCAACCATGTTTTGATTTCCAAAACAAAACTGCATTATTAGATTCTTCTTTTCCTTCTGAATTATATTTGAATGCACATGGGCCTAAATACCGTAAAGGCAGCAGATCCCATCTGATCTTGGAAGCTAAATAAGGTCAGCCCTGGTTAGTATGTAGGTGGGAGATCACCAGCAAATACTGCATACTCTAGGCTATATTTCAGAGGAAGGAACAGGCAAAAACACCTCTGAATATTCTTTGCCTATGAAAATCCTATGGAAATTCATGGGATAGGAGTAAGTTGACAGGTGGCCTTAAGGCAGGTGTGTGTGAATACACATGCACACACACACAAATGTGCTTAGCCAGCAGAGCAGTTCTTCTGACAGATTGCTCTGCTGCCCAATCTCTCAAAGTTCTGCTGGCAGAAGGGCCTCTCTGCTGGCAGAAAAAGCTTGTGCTGACTCCTAACTCCTTACAGCTGGCTGATATGATCGAGTATGGCACTGCTGACAAGAGTGTTTCAATTTTCCCCTGACTTTAAGAGAGAGATGAAGAAACCAAGTACCTGCCATTAGTTGTATTTCAAATAAGACAAACACAAAAATGCATGCTTCTCCATTTTGCAGTGCGGTTCTCTGCCTTGCAACATAAATTGCTATCTTTCCCTTTGCACTCACTTCCTCTCTGGTAAAAAACAAAAGCAAAACCCTTCACATCCTCGATTTGTTTCATTTCTGCCTGCGTACTTTGTGAGGAAACAAGGTTATTGCTGTTGCTGCTATTGTTCTTCTCTGTCTAATACACACAGCTGCTTCAGAATGGGTTGAGACCACAGTAAAGTTTCCTTTTGGACCCCAGAAGTTCCCTTGTCCCCTTGAGGTTCCTCAAAATTGAGGAATAGTGCACAGGCCATTTCCGCACTAGATAGTTACAGCACTATTATTCCACTTCCAACATCCTGTGGAATCCTGGGGTTTGCAGTTTAGGGAGAGGCCTCAAAGACCCTACTTCACTGTTTGACCTGAACCCAGGAGCTGCCCCACTTGTATATCGCATGACCTTCAGTGGCCAGTCCAAGCCAACCAGATGTTTGGATGCTCTCTTCAGAGGCAGAGAAGTTGGTAAAGAATTGGGAAAGTCACTCTTCATAACTGTGGAGCCATACCTTCCAACTGTCTGCTTTGGCAGAGGCAACCCATTTAATCCCCTGTTGTCCCACTTTCTCAGTCGCCTTTAAGATGTCCTGGTTTCTTTCTCTTCTTCCCACTTCCGCCCTTAAACCTCAGCTTGCATCAATTGCTGTACATTGAGGTTAAAAGTAATTGGTGCTCCATTAACAGAAGGGAAAGGAGAGGAGGGAATGGTCTGTCCTTTTCAGTAGGCTTATTTGTTCTTGTTGTTCCTTTTTTCAGGCTCTTTGAAACTCACTACATAAATATCAGAGTTTCTGTGCTTAATATGGGAGTTTTGTGTTGTCCTTTGTCATTAAGAACTTCTGCTTTCTTGTAGCCTGACCGCATGTTTTGACCACACACTGACTTTCGTTCGCCACATGTGCCCCAGTTTTCATCTATGAAATGTGGTGATGAAGGTACTTCTGCTTCCCCTCCTGCTGTTGTAGCAAAATGTTGGCGAATGTATGGAGACACATATTTTGTTGTCGCTGCTCCTACTTTTGGTCCTCCTTCTCCTCCTCCAGGCAGAAAATAGGCTGCTCATCTCCAAGTCTTTGCTTCCACTCCCATTCACACACACTCAAAACAGAATTCACATTTTCCGTTTCGCATTGGGGTTCCCAGAATGGGACCCCTGCGTCTACGGCGGCGGCACTGCAATTTCAAATTTTCTACATTCAGTTTCTTTTTACAAGCTTTTACCTTCTTAATATGCCCTTTCTCCTTGGAGGCAATGGTCTTATCACTCGGAACACTTGTTAATTTTAGGATGACTAGTAATCAGTTGCTTTTTTTTAAAACAAAAATCCAAAATATTAGTTTTCTTATGCGTCTCCAATCAAAATTAATAAGATTAAACTTCTGGAACATTTGGTCTTTTTTTAAAAAAAGTTGTTTGCATCTATTGTGGTTATGGTACGCAATTTGACCTTCTTCTCATTTTCTAGGGGCATGTAGGCAAGATGATGATGGTATCTTGGCAACAATCAAATGTTAAATATAACTCACAGGATGCACCTGGCAGTACAAAGAATGTTCTTATGCTTTTTGAGAAGAAAAAAGGAGAAGGAACAGAAGATTCTACGCATATGTTTTGTATGGTGTGTTCACAGAGGAATGAGAGGTACTGTTTCACTTTCCCCAAAATATCTAATTTCATAGTTCATGTCGTCAGCAGACAGAATGTAATGCATTCATGCAAGGTTACCCCTTAGCTTGGGACCAAACTAGGCATGGCTAGGGATGAGGACAAATTGATGAAACAGATCTAATTTGCAAATTCAAACCGATATGCCAACAGAAGCTCAGTTGCTCTGCCCAATTTAGCCATGGAAAATCAATCAGGCATAGAAAAATATGTTTCTTAGGGGATATCTGTACAAGAATGCAGGTAGTCATCAAAATAATTATCTAAGTTATAGAGGGAAGGTCTCTTGAAACAAATAGATATTATTGTTATTGTTGTTGTGAGCCTTCGAATCATTTCTGAGTTATGGCGACCCTACAGTGAATTTATCATAGGGTTTTCTCGGCAAGATTTGTTCAGAGCGGATTTGCCTTTGTCTTCCTCTGAGGCTGAGAGAGTGTGACTTGCCCAAGGTCACTCAGTGGTTGAGTGGGAATTCAAGCAATCTGGAGGAAGCCAGGGTCATTAATTCTGCAGGCATGACACTGGTTTTGTATCTATATTTAAGCTGAATAAACTATATATTAGACCCCCTAAATCATAATTCTTTTAAACTAAATTTCAAGTTTTGCTTCATTATCAGATGAATGCACTTCTTTTTGTTAATGCAGCAAGGCATCCTAAACTTGACCTTCTTAGGATCTTGACTTGTCTTAGAACATTTCTGCACGACACTCTTATAGCGCGATGATCCCACTTTCAACCTCCTATGGAATCCTGGGGTTTGCAGTTCTGAGAGGGGCCGGCTGGCCCCTGCCAGAACTGCAAACCCCAGGATTCCATAGGAGGTTGAAAGTGGGATCATCGCGCTATAAGAGTGTCGTGCAGAAATGGCCTTAGTCCAGCCTTGTGTGAGACAAGAGATCAGTGAGATATTCTGGGTCACAATCAGGATTTCTAGTTGTTGAGCTACATCTAAGCACATTCAGCAAACACAGGGTTTGAATCTCCCTTCATATGCAACACACAAAGTTTAGGGGGCAAAGGGAGTGCCTGAGGAACGTTGTGTTCTCATGTGGAGCTGCTATATGTTTGCAGGCTATTCCGCACAGAACCACAGTGGGAACTGAGTGGATATGAGCAGTTGCGGCAAAAAAGAAGACTTATCTCATATGAAGGCATCGCATGATCCTGTATTGCACCAGCGCTATGAATACACAAGATCGTAGCATATAGATAAAGCTGCTCAGCCATTTTTAGACCCTCAATTTATCTGTTTCCTGTTCTCTTCCTCTTGTGTTCTTCTTCTAGGAGCGAAGTGAATGCGGGGAGGGAGTGGGCGACGGTAGTTCTGTCAGAGATGCGGTTGCAAAGGCCGGATGTGCCTAGCCTTGAACTTTGAGGGTCAAAACTTCAGCCTTAGGTACAATCTCTTCACAAGAAATGGATTGTGGTGATGTTACACGGATATAGTTGCAATGCACAATTCCACTAAGCATCAACCAAAGTTGTCCAAAGCGTGCTGTTTAAATAAAAAGTGCCAGGTTGAATGAATTATGAAAATATCTTTATATACAATTTTCAAGGCAGTGCTATTGCTCTGAGATTCCTCACCCCCCCCCCCAAAAAAAAGAAAAGACCTTGACATCTGGTATAACTAACCAAAACCATGGGGGTGTAAAACAGGGCAGGGGGAAAAAAAACAAATGTTGTTTTGAGGGGTGGATTGCTGTGCTTCAAGGCTGGAGGGGGTTTAGCTGATGTTGCAGAAAAGACAATAATTAGGACATCTCCTTCTTTCTGTGTGGAAGCCACAGGTGTAATGGTTGGTCAAGGAGCAAGATGGAGAGGGAACAATATGCTGTATGAAACACAGGGTGAACAACAACTATTTTCTGGATTCCTTTTCAGATTTAATGCCTGAATAGCCCTTGTATTTATCTGAAAAACTGGAGGGCAGAACTGAAAATAGTACTCTTCTGCTTTTTTTCCCTTCAAAACTGTTATTTTATTCATTTAAACTATTTTATTGATCTAATACATGTTTATGGAGAAAGCAATCTAGGGTTCATGGATGCCTCACTGAAAATTCAGACAATCAATTGGATAAAGCCTAAATTGGATTGTTAGTTAGAACAGAGCAGTTCAAGTAAGGATTTGCATTAACAAGGGTTTGCATTAGCCCTTGCGTTACCATGCCTTTAATAATTTTTGAATAATTCAGTGGATCTATTCTAGTTGGGGCTAGCCAATGGATTTCGGGCATAGGGCTGCAACCTAAAAACATTTGCAGGGAATAGCTGCCAATGAAATCAATGGGACTTATTGCTACTGAAGTGATGTGCCTCAGATTGGCCTCCCTGATTGCTTTCACTAGGTGGCTACAGAGCCAGGAATGTCATTAGGGAGAGTGAGACAAGTTGTTCAGGCAGAAGAAGCTAGTAGATGGGGAGTTGTAGCAACATACTGGGATGTGTGATGGGGACAGAGCTGTGTGTCTCATGCAATGTGCTCTTCACCTCTTACGCTAGTCTGCTTCTGTCAGACTCAATGAAGAATGAGACCATCCCATTTCCAGTACTGAAGTTAAGGACATTTCTGCACTAGCCTGTTATAGCGCTATGATTTCGCTTTCAACATCCTATGGAATCCTGGGATTTGCAGTTTAGCTGGCAGTTTAGGGAGTTTAGGGAGGGGCCAGCCAGCCCCTCCCTAAACTGCAAATCCCAGGATTCCATAGGATGTTGAAAGCGGAATCATAGTGCTATAACAGGCTAGTGTGGAAATGGCCTAAGAGTCAATGACCAGTCTGATCAACCTGTCTATGTGGAATGGAAAGGTGCACCATTGTCTCCTTTGACTTGGACAGCAAAACATATTGAGATGTATGTGGGCAACTGACTTACAGAAATCAGAGTACTTGAATACCTGCTTTGCATTCAACAGATTTCTATACATGGGAGTGAAGCTGAACAGCGAAGAAGGCTGACGGGAAGAAAATCAACTCCTTTGAAATGTGGTGCTGGAAGAGAGTTCCATGGATACCACAACCTGCCAAAAAGACAAATCAATGGGTCCAAGAGCAAATCATCCTGAAAATTCATAGGAAGCCAGGATGGCTAAACTGAGGCTGCTGTACTTCGGACGTATCTCGAGACGATGCAACTCATCAGAGAAGATTGTAATGCTTGGTAAAGTGGAAGACAGTAGGAAAAGAGGGAGACCACCCTACCGGTGGAAGGATTCAGTCAAAGAAGCCACAGGAGGACCTGAGCAGGCCAGGGTTCATGGAGGTTTCTCATTTGTAAAGCCACCATAAGTTGAAGTCAACTTGATGACAAACTACAAAAACAGCAACAGCAAACTTTGCAGAATCCATTCCCTGAAAGTTTTCCACATGACATTCCAGCAGCTGAGGGAGATGTATTCAGGGGATCTGCATCTAGCAGATTTTAGGTCTAGTCACTAGCATCTTCAGTTAGGGCTCCTAAATTTTCCAGAGATTTTCAGCTGGCACTTGGAAGAATCAAGTGCATCCAATGTCCTTCTTTTGAGTACATCCCATAACAGGTCTCACATTCATTCCCTGTTATCTCCTGGTAAAGCTGACAAAGACTCCTATGTTGAGGAATACTTGAGAACTGCTGCCCATCAAGATAGACAATAATCTGCACTGGACCAATCACCTGAACTGGTATAACGTTGCTTTCTATATTCCTATGGTTCTCTGTCCAATTAGCAGTCCAGCTGTGTTTATTCTTTAACAGAGGAAGCACTTTCTTTGCTCATCAGACGGCTCCTGATGGCCAGGCTGCTGTGTCTCAGTACCTGACCCTGGAATTCAGATGTCATGAAGAAGTAGAGGATGGGATCCAAGCAACAATTCAGGCTTGCAAGGCTTAAACAAAAAGGGTGAAGGTACAAGATGTATTGACTGAAGGCACAGCCTTGGATGACCTTCCCTTTGACCATCATAAAAAAGAAAAAGACAATGTGATACGGCGTAAAACACACAAAGAAGACAATCGCACACATGGAAACCATCCGTAACGCCTTCCGCTTTTCCAGGGTGTTTTCCAAAGGGAGTGTGCATTCCTGGAGTGAAGCTTTTGTCTTCCAGGTACAGTAGACAATGATGACAAGCGGGACGAAGAACCCACAAATTTCGGCCACCATGACCACCACGATAGAGCGGGCCTTGCTTCCAATCTGCTTGATCTCGAGGTCAGTGAAACAACTGTCTGGTTTTTCATAATTTCTTAATAACGGGAATGGCAGGCAAGCAGCTCCGATCACAGTCCACAACACAACACATATGGCCATATCATACCTTCGTTTCCAGTTCTTAGCCTTGAACGGATCAAGCAGGAAGAGATATCTTTGCACGCTAATGCAGGTGAGGAAGCCAATGCTAGCATACATGTTGAGATACTTTAAGTAGAAACAAAGCTGGCAAAGGAATCTTCCAAAGGGCCACCTGTAATTGACATAATAATATACCCGGAGTGGTAAGGAGAGAACGTGAACAAAGTCAGCCATGGCCAAGTTCACCATGAAGATGACTGTTTTATTTTGCTTGCTGATGAAGCGGCACAAAATCCACAGTGCCATGCTGTTTGTCAGGAGTCCTGGGACGAATATGATTGTGTAGGTGGCTGCATAAAGGGAATGCAAAAAGGCTGCACCAGGTTCTGTGCAATTGTCTTTACTATGGTGCCCTGCACTAGTGCTTGACATCAGCAGCACATCCGTGCTCCCGTTAAGTGCAAGGTGAGCTGGATGGGTCACTTCTCTGGAGTGATTACACACACTGTAAAGAAAAGGAAAAAAAAATGTCAGAAGTTGATAGTTTTCACTTTTGATAAAATGCACCATCCCATCATCTAGGGAAGAAATCCTTTGCTAATTTCACCTTTACAGAAGCAACAAGGAATTATAGCAATTTTCATCTTCTCTCATGCACTGTTTTGCAAGGACTTTTCACAGTTCAGGCCTTAATTTGCACTAATTTATGCGTGTAGAGGTTTTTGGGTTTTTGGCAAAAAAAAAAAAGAGCAAAAAATGCAGAAAATTTGCACAGAATAAGTCCCCAGTTTAAAAGATTGTCATCGTTTAGGAAGAACTTACTGACAGTAACAGCAGTTCAACAGTGCACTGTGCTGCTTTGGAGAGTGGTGGAGTCTCCTTCTTTGGAAGTTTTTGAACAGAGGCTGAATGGCCTTCTGTCAGGAATGCTTTGATGGTCTATTCCTGCATGGCACAGGTTGGACTCAATGGCCCTTGTGCTCTCTTCCAACTCTATGATTCTATAATTCTCCTTGTCAGGGTTTCCTGACACTTGAGAATTATGTTTTTCAATAGTTCTTCAACTATTTACAGAAAAAATAAAAATCTTTCCATCCTTTGCCATTTCTGCACTAGACTATTATAGCACTATTATTCCACTTTCAACATCCTATGGAATCTTGGGGTTTGCAGTTCTGAGAGGGGCCGACTGTCCCCTCCGAAACTGCAAACCCCAAGATTCCATAGGATGTTGAAAGTGGAATAATAGCGCTATAACAGTCTAGTGCGGAAATGGCCCCTATCACCATCACTGAATTCAAATTCAAATATTTATATCCTCCTTTACTGTTCTATCACTGGTACTGCAAAGGAAGGTAAAACCAACAAGATAAAAGAACCATGCCTTGCAATTTATTTTTAGGTATTTTTCAAGATGGATAAATGCAAACAAGAACGGCACACAAACCCTATAATTAAAAAGCCAGAGAAATATGAATGGAAGAACTGAATACCATCATAGTCACTCCAGAACAAAATGGATTTATTTCACCATCGTGTGTGTGTGTGTGAGAGAGAGAGCTGTACTTCTCGTAGAATCTTAGAACCATAGAGAGAACTGGAAAAGACCACAAGGGCCATCCAGTCTAACACCATTCTGCCATGCAGGAATACAGAATAAAGGCACTCCTGACAGATGGCCATCCAGCGTCTGTTTAAAAAACCCTAAAGAGGGAGACTCTACCACACTTCAAGGCAGCATATTCCACTGTTGAACTGCTGTTATTGTCAAGAAGGTCTTGTGAATGTTTAGGTGGAAAATTTTTCTTGTAGTCTATGGAGCAGCAGAAATCAAGGACCTTTCCGCACGGCACTTGCCGTGCGAAATGGCCCCTTGAGCGTTGTGCGATTGTGAGGAGTGATCTGTACGACACACAATCGCGCAACACTCCAGGGTAGGGCAGGTGCCAATCGTGCACCTTTTCATTTTTGGCTAGAAGCTGAAAATGTTGCGTGATCATGCATTGCTCCTGGGCCCCGTGTGCATTTACCTGGTGTACGGAGCCTCTGGAGCCGCAGCGGTCGCGCTTCCTGCCCCAGTGCAGCCTGGGAAACTCCCAGGCTGCACTGCAGAAGGAAGAGGTGGGGCTCTCACGCGAGCAGGCAGCTCGTACGGAGCCGAAGGACCCTGGACGTGAGAGCTTCTCACCGGAGGCTGTTCGCGCGATCCTCACACCCCAGCGCCAGAAGAAAGTAAGGTTTGGAAAAGGCCAAGGTTGATCCATCCTCCACATGAAATCCCTTCAAATATTTAGACATGGCTAACATGTTGCCTCTTAACCCTCTCTTCCTCCAGGCTAAACATACCCAGCTCCCTAAGCAACTCCTCATAGGGCATGGTTACCAGGTCTTTTACCATTTTGGCTGCCCTCCTCTGGACATGTTTCAGCTTGTCAATATCCTTCCCAAAGTGTGGTGCGTAGAACCGGACACAGTATTCCAGGTGAGATCTGACCAAAGCAGAACAGAGTGATATTTTTTCTTTGCTAGACTTAGACGCTATCCTTCTCAGGGCAAGATGATGCATAGTTTGCGTGAAAGAGTGGTGCTGTGCATTGATAACAAAGTAATTGAAGTCACTTCCACAAGGTGGAGATCTTTAAAAGATTATGCGTCTTGACAAGGTGGAACCTCTAAATCTGGAAATTCTTTCTGCAGTTAAGAGCTACAAGTGAGGGCCTGCTTCAGCCTCCACCTCACCACGGAGGTCACAGTAGCCTGCATGAGAAGCGGGGTGTTTTCCGTATTGGAGAGATATTTCTCAGGATTTATACCTTCTTCTGAGAAATATCTACGTCCTTTGCCCTGTTGTCTTTTCAAAGGCAGAACAAGGTCTTCTGCCACTGCAGTCACAAGTACAGTGTCTACCTATGCGTTGCCAAAATGATGAGGGCATGCATCACCAAAAAGTGGACAAAAAAGGTAGCCATTTGAATAAAATTTGTTTAATTCACAAAGCTGTGTGATAACGTGGTTTGAGCTTTGGACAATGGGACTTTCCGCACTACACTGTTATAGTGCTATTATTCCACTTTCAACATCCTGTGGAATTCTGGAGTTTGTAGTCTCCTGAATACAAAGAGCTCTCTGGCTGAAAATCCTAAATGCCCCTCTCTAAACTGCAAAACCCAGGACTTCATAGGATGTTGAAAGTGGAATAATAGCACTATAACAGTGTAGTGCAGAAAGGCCCTATGACTCTGGACACCAGGATTTGAATCCCCACTCTGCCATGGAAAAACACTGGATGACCTTGAGCAAATCACACTTTATCAGCTTTTTTTCTGCATTGTTTTAAAATTTCTTAAGAAAAGAGGAGTTATGATTGGTTCCCTTTATCCAATCCAGAAAAGGCTGTATATCTTTTCACTTTTGGATATTAGTTCAACTGCTTGAGATTTGTCCCCAAATTATCTAAATTTTAGAGGTTTTAAAATCAAAAGAAAAGGGTACAGCATTCCTGGTCAGATGAAACAGAACTTCTTCATTCCCCCACCCTCCTTCCCTGGTGCATTAACATCACTCATGAGGGCAGAAGACCGATGTTCTCACTCCAGTACCTCCCCAAGAACTTCTGGATCTTCTCCAAAGGTTATTGGGCTACAAATCCCATCAACCCATGGCTGTGCTGGCTAGAACAGAAGGAAACTGCAATCCAAAAATGTTTGAAAGGGTCTCACGTTTCCTGAGCTGTATATCAGGACACTGCTTTGCTTGGAATGTGTCCTTTGTTAAGAAAAACAAAAGAAAACATTGGCACCAGTGTGGTGGAAGTGTTCTACAAGACTAGCGTGTACTCCCTCCCACCATGCCAAATCTCACACTTCTGTTGGCCCGAGAAGAGGACTGTGGAAGGGAGAGAGGTATTGTGCTCAGCCTATGAACCAATGCTTCCGTTGTGTTTCACAGGAAAAACCACAGCAGTCTTCTTGAGAATTAGTCTTCTACGCACTTCAGCAAATTCATAACCTTCGTCTCCCATTCTTAGTCAACAACTTCCTTCATAGCTTCTCTGCCCATTTTCCTGTTCCATCCATTTGAATTAAGCTGTTCTGAAATTCAGTAAGAATTGGATTTTTTTTGCTTCTGTTTTCCACAAAGAAGTCTCCGGATCAAGTTACGCTTATTGCATTTTCCGAACGGACTCTGGTCTTCCTCTATCCCTAAATAATTAGATTATAATAACTCTTTTAATGTAATCAAGCCAACCGGTCTAGAGGACCAGTAACAACTGTGTTTGTTCTCTTGCAGGTTAAATGGATGTGTCAGCAGCTGGCATAGAACTAGCTCTACCATTAGGTGGAATGAAGAGCATGCTTTAGGTAGCAAATATGAGAAAGTGGAGGGTTTTGGTACTGGTGAACATTGTTATATGTGCCACGTGCCAATTCCTGTACCAGAGATAGAACAAATTGCTTTTGGGGATGATAACCTCCCAGAGACCTCCAGCCAGCATGGATTTGTGATGTTGAACCAGAGGCCCATTCACACTACACAATTTTAACAGTATCATTCCACTTTCATGGCTCCTTCCTATTGGATCCTGGAGTTTGCAGTTTGATGAGGCACTGGAATGCTCTAGATGAGAATTTTAAATGCCCCTCCCCAGGATTCCATAGTTTGGAACCACAGCAATGAAAGTGGAATAACAACACTGTAATTTTATAGTGTGAATGGCCCCCAGGTTTTGAGGGAGGGTAGCGTAAGAGTTCTGCAGGCAGAACTCTACTACAGCTCCGCACTCACCAGATTTTGCCGTTTCCTCTCCTGTTTCACAGATGCAAACTGAGACGGGTGCGGCCAAACAACGTCAGATTGAGGTCAGGATGGTAAATGTTACTAATGAGAGAGAGCACAAGCTAGAAGAGGCCGTAGCAGTTTGCTTTCTCCTGAGCCTCATGGGAAGGACAAGACTACTCCTTCTCCCATCAACCCACCCCCAGGTGAATTAACTGAGTCCAAACTACGGCCATTTCCACACTAGACTATTATAGTGTTATTATTCCACTTTACACATCCTATGGAATCCTGGGATTTGCAGTTTAGGGAGGGGCCTCAAACCCCAGGATTCCACAGGATGTTGAAAGTAGAATAATAGCACTATAACAATGGCCATTTCCGCACTAGCCTGTTATAGCGCAATGATTCCACTTTCAACCTCCTATGGAATCCTGGGGTTTGTAGTTTAGGGAGGGGCCAGTCAGCCCCTCCTGAAACTGCAAACCCCAGGATTCCAGAGGATGTTGAAAGTAGAATCATCATGCTATAACCGGCTAGTGTGGAAATGGCCTTGGAAATTTCCAACAGCGTTCCCTCTCCTCCAGTTCCTTATCATTCACAACCTCCCTTAGCCTCACTTAAAGCTGATTAGTGTGTCTGCAGAACAGGGTTGTTCTTCCCAATCATGAGTGACTACCCTTTAAGTACAGAGGCCCACTGGGTGATCTCGGGAAAATCACACTCTCTCAGTCTCAGAGGATGGTCATGGCAAACCCCTTCAGAATAAATCTTGCGAAGAAAACCCCATGATAAGGTTGCCATAAATCAGAAAACTTGAAGACACACCACCACCACCACCACAAGGCCATTTCTGTACGATACTGTTATAGTGCTATTATTCCACTTTTAGCTTGCTGTGGAATTATTCTGGGGCTTGTAGTTTACTGAGGCCCAAGAGCTCTCTGGCTGAGAATTCTAAATGCCCCTCCCTAAACTCCCAGGATACCACAGGATGTTGAAAGTGGAATAATAGCACTATAACAATGTAGTGTGGAAGTGGCCCAAATTTAGAGAGTGTTTTAGAACAATTAAAAGGAGGTTTTAGGGGAGACAGAAGAATAGAAATGGTGAAGAGATCTAAAGCTCTTCTCTGCTGACAACAAGTTCCTTTCTTATTCACACAACCGATCCCTGTTGCTGGTGCCATGACCTGGTGAATCTTCCTTGACTTGCCAAGAAGAGAGAAAACAAATGTGTGAGTGCTTGATTTGGACAGGGAAGTGGCAAGAAGCAGCAAGACGTGACATGAAAAGGTGTGAGAGAAATCAGCACAATTTATCAGTCTGAAGGACACTCCTGTTTACTTTCTCTCTATAAAAATGAATTCTGTTTTTTAGTTCTCCAAGTCCTGTCCCAAGGAAATGAATAATCCCAGCTCCAAAAGAGGTGTGGTTCTTCTCCATGCCCAAAGGTGTGCCAAGGGCATGGGTAGGTTTTAGATTCTCCTGATCTATGGCTCCTTCTAGAACATCCACAGAATACCCAGCCCCCTGTTCTGGCTGCCAACCTTCCCCATGGCCTCAAAGAAGAGGTTTCAGAAGTTCTCTCAATTTCTCTGAGGGTGATGCTCTTTCTCCAAAAGGAACTTAAAGATTACATCTGTGGCTACAGAGGGACCATAGAATGGCAGCCTGAAGTTCTTATGTACAGCCTAGAATTGCCAAAGTGAAAACTAGAGAGAGAAGTCCTGTACCTTTAATGGCCGTGCGTTGCAACCACGTACCAAGCAACAGCTGCCATCTTCTGTGCAACCGTTAAAGGCGTAGGAGCAATCTCCAGTTTTCACTCTGGCAACCTGAACTACTGAGATCTTTCTTGCTGGTTGCAAACTGCAGCTGGCTCTGACGAAGAGCAGTTATCACCATTTTGTAAAATGCATCCGCTGATGAGGAATGATAATGAACAGGATTCTATCAGAAACAGAAGGGGATTTTAAACCATTTCCTCCTCTGATGCAGTTCTGAGGACAGTCTCTTAACTGAAATGCCACTCCTTGACAACAAGATATAACTTCCCCACCCACTCAGAAGCAAACAGCTGTTTCAGAATGGCAATTTTCAAGAAGAATGTAATAAGGAAAGGGCTACAGTTCTCTGTGATGCTGGCTGAAAACCTTAACAATGGCCTTTTCTTTACCGGGCTATTAGAACGGTGCAGAGCGACCTCCGACGGAGGTCTTCTGCACCGTGGAGTGGACTGGGGCGGACTACTT
Source organism: Ctenosaura bakeri (assembly GCA_948474755.1). Lineage (NCBI taxonomy): Eukaryota > Metazoa > Chordata > Lepidosauria > Squamata > Iguanidae > Ctenosaura > Ctenosaura bakeri. The sequence goes on from CAOLHI010001502.1 coordinate 682,382, forward strand.
TTTGTAGTTCCACACCTCAGTCCGCTCCGGAGTGACCGGAACTGGTCGCACAGTGTGTTTTTTAAAAACCTCTTTTTAGAGGTTTTTAAAAAGCACGGAGCCCGCGACTCCGTGTCGCTCTGTCACCGCATTCCTCCACCAACCGGAAGCTGCAATTTTGGACGCCGGAGCAGTGCGGAGCGACGAGCTCGCACTGCTCCTCGTCCCGATGGACTCACCCGGATGGAGAAGAAAGCCGGTGAGTCCTGGTTTTGCCCATTTATTTTCACACATGCGGAAAGGGCCAATAACAGCAACAACAGTAACGAAATTTTATTCATTTATATCCTGCCTTTTCCCAGTATTGGAACTCAAGGTGGTTTTGTTGCTGTCATTTGCTTTCAAGTCATTTCAGACTTGCAGCTTGCAGAGCATTAAAAGCAGAATAGATGAAAAGCATAAAAGGTACAAATAAAATTATTTAAAGTGTGTTTTTTAAAAAGCAATCAAAACTGCTTAAGCTTCATTAAAAGAAAGGGCACAAAACAACAGCAACAACAACACAGAATTAAATTAAAGACCATTGCAGTCCATTCCCAAAATCCTGTTGGAATAGGAAAGTTTTCACTTTGCAGCAGGAGGAGAGCAAGAAGGGAGCCATCTTTATCTCCTTAGGGAAAGAATTCCAAAGTGTGGGCGAAGTGATGGAGGAGAAGGCCCTCTCCCATGGACCCACTAAATGTGCCTGGAAAGGTGGTGGTACCTTTGGGCCTCCCCGAAAGATCAGAGAACTTAAGCAGGCCCATATAGGGAGATACAGATTTTCACAATTATCAGCCTCTCTCCACCGTTGATCTAGTCTGAATTTTTTTAATGCAAACCATACACAACTATACAGTGTTGCATTCTTTTAATGCAAACTATACACACTACCACACAGATTCCATCCTTAATGCAAACAACAGTTGGCCCTCCACGTTTGCAGATGTGACTTTCACAAATCTGATTATTTGTGAGTTTCTTCAACCCCTATTACCCCATATCAAGCGCTTATTTTCTGAGGGAAGCTTCCCTCTTTGTGGTTCCGACCAGACTGTGAAGTCTGTCTCTGGTTCTCCTTCTCCTCCACCAGCCACTGTCTGGCCAACTAAGGATGGCTCACAGCCCAATTTCTCAGTACCACAAACCCTCTCCCAGTGTTCCCCATACACCCAAGGAAAGAGATGGGAGAGAGAGGAGATATTAGGGCCACTGTGCCAACCCATCCCCTCTTTCTCTTGTTTCCTGACCTTCGCCTCTTCCCCATGGGACTGTTATAGCGCTATGATTCCACTTTCAACATCCTATGGAATCCTGGGGTTTGCAGTTTCAGGAGGGGCCGGCTGGAGGCTGCTCGCGCGATCCCTGCACGCCAGTGCCAGAAGAAGGTAAGGCACGGAAAGGCAAATAGGAGCCCTCCCCAGTTTTCACTCTGGCAGCCCTAGGGTCTGTAGGATCTCCTCTCCCACAAAGAGATATCATTTCCAAATTCTTTAGCTTAGGAACTGAGATTCTAGCAAACCTGCCCCAAAAGGCAAAATCTAATTACTCCTCCCTAACTGCAAGCCTCAGGATTCGCTAGGGCACAGCCATGGTGGTGAAAGTAGAATCATAATGTGAAAGAACACTTATATTTTAGAACTAAAGCCCTTGATTTTCTCCCTGGCAAACTTGCCTAACTTTTTGGCTTTTGTACCTTCAAGCAGGAGCACAAAATGTTCCTCATAGCGTTTTAGACAGTTACTCTCTCTTTCCTAAGGCTTGGCGCGGTTTGCAATATCTCCACCCACTCCAAAAACAGAATCTGTAGCACAGTGCTTTAAACGGTTTCCTGTGCCAAAAGGCAGGTCCCTTCTTGTTTCAAGTTTACAAGTCTACACACTGACATTAGCTGAATCAGCAGAGGGAGGAGATGGCAAGTTAACAAGGGATGGATGGTAGCCACCTACCGAGTGAGGCAGGGCCATTTTTGGCAGTCACCTCATCTTGAGCTTCCATAATATAAAACTTACAAATGAAAACCCCCAACAAAGGCTTACATGTTGTTTGTGCCGTTTACATCTACTTTACCATTCCCTCAAACATGGCGCAGATCAAAACCAGGACACGTATTGCCAACCAACCTCAGACTGTGGCCAAGATGGTAAAAGTTCTCAATGAGGAAGAGTGCACAGGTTTGGAGAGACTGCAGCAGTTTGCTTTTGCCTGAGTTCATTGGGAAGCCCCAAAGCCTACCCCTTCTTCTTCTCTCTACTCTGCTGAGTTAATTTAATTGCAGACTGCTAAACTGAAGTATGCTGTGGAAAAAGGGGGAAAGTGGGAGGAGGAGAGAGAAACTGGGACATTATGAAAGCAGCTGAAAAGGTGAGATGAAAGACGATTAATTGGGACAGTCCTGCCGAATCAGTACAGTTGGAGAATAAGGCCTTCCAATGAGTGCTGTTAACCAACCAAGTAATTCATTAAGCCTCCAGCGGTGTAGACTCAAGTTGACTGACTCGGACTCAAGTCGGACTTATGTCACTTCAATGACTCGACTTGGGCCCTTTTCGCACGTTACCTGCTCGCGGAGGTGGGGGGTGCCGTTCGCGCAAGCAGCCTCTTGCGCGAGGCACTCACATCGCCCCTCCATTCTACCACAGCTGGGTTTCTGGTCGCGCAACTGTCGCGCTAGCACCCCGCCCCTTCCTTCTGCAGCGCCATCTGGGAGCTGTAGGCTGCACTGGGGGAAGGAAGCGCAACTGCCCCAGCTCGCCGACGCACTGCATGCAGGTAAATGCACGAGGGCACCATGAGCATTGTGTGACCGCACAGTATTTTCGTCTTGGAACCGAAAATAAGAAAATGCACGAGCGCCCCACTTTAGGCTCCTGAGCGTTGCATGAGTGGGAGTGTGTCGTACAGACTGATGCTCCCATTCACGCGATGCTCAAGGGGTGCTCGCCCCCCAAAAAAATGCGTGCAAAAAGGGCCTTGGACTCAAATCAGCAGTAAATGATGCACTGACTCAGCTCAACTCAAGACTTGTATATTTTTAGCGACTGACTTGCTGCTCTGGGTTCACATTCATCCAGAAACTTTACTACTTTGAAAAACGCCTCCATCTCTTCTTGTCTACTGGTCACATGACAATTTGTCTCAAGCCCAAAGTGTGGACACATTTCTCAGAGGGGAACAGCAAACGGTTGCAAACAGGCAATGCAAACATTGCAAACAGGCAATGGGCTTGAGGTCTGCTCACTAGCCTGTCCCTGTGGCATATCAGAGCAGTCTTCTAAAACTTTTCCTAAGAGCAGAAGACTCATCCCCAGAGCGCAGGGTGCATTTCTCAGAGGGGAACAGCAAATGGGTTAGGCAACAGGCTTGAGAAGGAAAGATCCTTCTTTCTAAAGCTTTTGAAGCTTTAGTAATGGGGGGTAAGAAGGATCCTATTCTCCACTTCT